>CM028914.1:247500-867500 GCA_016801845.1 Polydactylus sextarius
CGACGTGAACTTTAAAGGGAACAGAAGAGAAGACGAGTTGTCTGAGGACACGAGGTAAAATCCCCGAGGAGGAAGAGGAGACAGAGCTGCAGTAGAAACCAGGCTGGAAAGTGGCTGAGGACAGGAGCTGGTGCAGGGAGGAGGAGGATCAGGATCAGGACTGGTCTGGAGCTGCTGGGTCTCACTGGGCCTCGTCCTCAGCGTCCTGCAGAGCTTCTTTGTTCTGTTCTTCACCTACGACAGAGATCAGAGCTGGTTTTAATCTTCAGTCACGTCAAACGACTCAAATCAAACACAACTGTTGGTGGAATAAAGTTTCAGTGAAAATGTTCCGTTTATTTTCTCTTCAGATGAAAATCAGCTCAGTGAACATTGTTTCATCGTCTCATCTAACATTTTATTAAATTAATATAAATCAAAGAGATGAAACCTCGTCTGTTTCTGTCTCCACCGTCTCCACGGAGACGTTCAGTCCTCTGACACTAACAACCAACCACCTCTTCACATAGTGACGTCACAGCCTCAGGACGAAGAGAGTTGGACAACTAACGGCTACAAGACGCATCACGGCTTCCTATCGATCATCACTACCTATCGATGATCACAACTACCCATCGATCATCACAATTTATCGATTATTACGGGTCTCCCACTAAATCTGTTGATCGTTTTTTATGGACAGAGTAGGAGCAGCTGAGGGGCGGAGGGTGTTGGGTTCAGATGACGCAGTTCTGCTCCTCCAAGTCTGAGGCCGTGGTTCTCCACCTATGAAAATCCAACGGGTGGAGTTCCACAAAGGGCTGTGCGATGCGGCAGCAGGTTTTGTTCCAACAAGTAAAGATCACAAAGTTTGACCAGTCAACTGCCCAAAGACTGAGATCAGCTAATTAAATGAGTCAAGTCTGGTGCTGCTGCTTGGTTGGAATAAAAACCTGCAGCCACAGGCTCTTTGTGGAAGAGTTTGGCCGCCTCAGTGTCAGAGAGATTACGTCTCTCAGCCTGGGAGCGACTCAGGACCCCCCTGAGGAACTGGAAGTGGGCAGGGAAAGGAGAGTCCGGGCCTTCGTCCTGAGGCTGCTGACCCCGAAACATGAACCCGGATTAGAGGAGGAAGACATGGCGTCAAATGCCCCGGTGACCGGCGGGTCCCACCCAAGGACCCTGAGGATCTGCATCCTCATCGGATGTTGCAGAGACAGAACTGAGAAGATCCTTCTTTCCACCACCGTCGGACATCGTCCCCAGTTGAGGTCAGCAGCACCCCTCCCCCACTGTAAACAGTTGGTCACCTCCTGATCCACTGGACTGTTTGACTTGAGGCCGGTTTGCATGTCCTCACCAAACTCTTACACTGTCACTGTCTCCGATCACTGATCAGTGATAGATCACCACAGGAATCACTAACTGTTACCAACGTGAGTTCACGGAGGAGTTAGAACAAATTACAGTAAACAAACTATAACTTAAATCCTCAGACTGGAGGAGGAAGAGGATGAAGACGTCCCGACTCACCATCTCCCTGCACGTCTGACGTCCATAGTGTTAAGTTGTCACGTAGCAGCTGCATGATAAGTGTCGAGTCCTTGTAGCTCTCCTCGCTCAGCGTGTCCAGCTCCGCAATCGCGTTGTCGAACGCTTCCTTCGCCAGCCTGTTGCACAGAAGGCAGAGTCAGCGGGGTCACACGATCCGAGAGGCACTGACAGATAGGTGTCACATCACCACGTACCTGCAGGCTCGGTCCGGAGAGTTGAGGATTTCATAGTAGAAAACTGAGAAGTTGAGGGCGAGTCCGAGGCGGATGGGATGCGTCGGTGGCAGCTCGATCATGGCCACGTCGCTGGCGGCTTTATACGCCACCAGACTGTTCTCCGCTGCCTCCTTCCTGTCGTTTCCTGTGGCGAACTCTGCCAAGTACCGGTGGTAATCTCCCTTCCTGAGGAGGAAACGCACATCAACTCAACATCCACGGCGATGATACCAGATTTTCACACAAATGTCTCATCCACACATCAGACCCTGTTTGAATATTTTTATCAGAATCAGAACAAGAAGAAATATGAAGAGGAAATGTTTTGACACAACGATGTGTTCATACACGTTAATGTTCAGGATCAAGTAAGCAGCAAACAGCCAAGTGGTTGGAAAGTAGTCGCACCACTGCGGCGTATAAGCTGTGCAGCGATCACCAGTTTGAGTCCCGACTCTTCTCCCCACTTTCCTGTCTATCGTCACTGTACATAATTAATCTTCATCCTTATACTCACATTTTGTAGTAGAAAACCTTGGACTCTCCTGTGGTGGCAGCTAAGATCAGGTGTTTGTCCAGTACATCCAGGATGTCGTTACAGATCGACTTCAGCTCTTTCTCAACCTGCAGATCAAATATCGGAAGATTTAACTTTAAAACTTCAGTGTTTCGCCTAAAATTGTTTACTTGAAGGTCAAGTTGATTTCATTTCATTTTATGTCCTATAACATCCTTTTATTGAACAAATAAATAAAAGTATGTTATTTATCTTATTTACAAGACAATATTTAATTTCTGTCTCACTCTCTGCTCTGAATCACACACGGGAGCATTTACTGATGTTAGACAGTTAATGACGTCATATTAAAACGTTTTTTTTTTATATTAAAAGTGTTTCCTGTCTCTGACCGTTTTTCTATATTCTCTGATCATCTTCAGTTTGTCTTCTCCTCCTTTGTTTTCTTCTTTCTGTTCGAGGCTGCTGATTATCCTCCATGAAGCTCTTCTGGCGCCGATCACGTTCTTATACGCCACCGACAGCAGGTTCCTCTCCTCCACCGTCAGCTCCACATCCATGCTCGCCACCTTCTTCATCGACTCCACCATCTCTGCAGACGCACAGAGACAAGATGTGAGACTGATCGTGTTGTTTCTGTTACTACAGACAGCTACAGACCACATGTGATTTGTCTTTATTAGTGACACAATAATACACAATAATGAAAATATGTCATTGTGGAGCTCAGGACCACAGACACAGGGCCACCTGCTGTCTGTGGTTATTGCATCATCTGACGAGTGTATCTGTGTATCACAGATGTGTTTACAGGTGTGAGGCTGCAGCTGTGTCACTGTGCTGCAGCAGCCCGGAGGACAGCAACCATAGCATAGTTAGCATCAATAGCTCTGCAGACAGGGCGTTCTCCGTTGAAACCTGACTCATGGTGGTTACGAGCTCAGAGCAGCTCGATGCTGCATCTGTACCTCCAGTCTGACATCTGGCTGCTCCACAGCAACTTCTCTGACCCTGGAGGCTTCCTCCTGATATATTATATACACACATATAAACACATAGACACACCGCTGCACATCACTGATCAAACATGCTTCTCTACAGGATCAACGTGGAGGAAACAGGTCATGTGACTGATGTTTAGTCTAACATCTGTCTCACATCTGTCCTGATTTGTCAAGTTATTCGATGAGATGTTGTTGTTTCATCAAACTGACTGAAGCTGCAACAAAGAAAACATCTGACTGCATCATGTGTGTGTACCTGTCCTGTATTTATCATCCTGTGTAACCAAACATCACAACTACACAATTCCGACACTTCCAGTCTGTGACCATCACCGGCAGATGAGCTGGTCTTCGGCCACAGTCACCCCGCCCCCTGCAACTGCTGCAGCTCCCCGGTGACCAGCACCGGGACCCCGGGCTGATGGAGCGTGTCCCCGGTGTGGAGCAGTGCCACGCCGCGGTGCAGCAGGTGGAGCCCGGGGCTCAGAGCCAGACTATGGAGGATGAATCAAACTTCTACATTAAATGTAACCGGCTAACGCGGCCCATGCTCCCGCCGCATGATGTCAGTCTGACCGGCCCCGTTGCCGCAGACCGACCCGGTCCCGGCTCCGTCCTTCAGTGACAGTAAACCTTGGGTGTCCGGGATGTGAGCGCTGCTGAGCCGCTGTGTTTGAATGGATCTCGGCGTGACGCGTGTCAGAGCTGCAGTTAGCCCGTTAGCCTGTTAGCTAGCCTGCTAACTAACGGCTAGCGGAGGGCTAGCTTAGCTCGGTACCGTGAACGGTAACCGAACACCGAACAAAGCACGTCGTATGTTTCCCCGATGCTGCCCGCTCTCTCCGCCGGTCTCGGTTCATTTAAACGTCTACGGTTCACTCAGCTGGAGCAGCTCCGCCATTTTGTGTCCCGTCTCCCACGGATCCATGTGAACGGCTTTACCTGCGCCTCGCAGCCCCCCGCGCAGGGAGGGGGAGCGGGACCGGCCGCTGCGCTGACCGTTATCAACGAGCTGTCTTACCGTCGTATCTCTCCGCCTGCTCGGCCAGTTTCGCCTGGTACACTAAGTTCTCTCTGTCGGCCATGGTGCTGGGGCGTCGGCGCTGGTCGTAGCGTCCCGGTGGAAAGAGAAGATTCTCGGCTGCTCGGTGATTTGTGGGGGCGGATCAGCAACAGCAGCTTCGCTCCGCTGGATCGAAGACCTACCGGTGGCACTGGCGTAAAGATGGCGGCGCTGCGACATCCGGGACACTGACGCAGCCTCCAGCCCCGCCCCCACCGCGTGCGAGAGTAAACGATTGAACCAAACTCCGTTTAGATAACTGATAATTATCAATAATTCAGCTGCACGAGACTCATGAATGAGGCTCATGTAAAATAAATCACATTTCCATAATCTACAGCAGCGCCTCTTATATTCGGCTTACATATAAAGAAAAATAACTTTTATTATTTTATAAAATTAAACATTCAGACTTGTTAGCTTGTTGCCACACCTCCATCCTCCAAACACTGCAGTTACGTTGAACAGCGCTACTAGTTCTGATGTGTCATCTATCAGGTTATCACTGGCATTTATATTCGATGTTAAACCCACTGACACTTGGTATATTTTTATTGACTAGGTTTATTAACACGTTACATGCTTCAGAAAATAAAAAGATAAAACTTTAACTTCAAATAATATATTTCCATAACACTTTGACATATTGTACAATCCCATTTAAAAAATCCTATTTTTGTTTATTCTGGTCATCTTCAACATCTTGGTGCAAAAAAATGATCATAATAAAGCAAATAAAATATAATTTGTCCTGATTAGACCTGGTAAGTTTCACTGTGGAGGAGATAAGAGTCACTGATCAATGCATGTTGGTGTTTAATCACTGAGAAACACGAGTTACAATAACATGACAATATCAGCAGGTAGTTAGTGTCACATCCGTCTGAATAAACATCAGCACGGTCAATAAAAGATTTATTAAAGTAAATAAATTCACTCGTGACCTGAAACCTCAGGTTCATTTCTCTACAGAGAAACAACGATGAATAAAACGGATCCAACTCAAATTATTTAACACATTTTGTACTTTTGTAAGTTTGTTTAATTCTTTTTCTTAACAATAGATAACTTAAATGTAAAGACAGTTTACATGTTAAAGCCTTGTGGACCATGTGACCTCACTCAGATCACGTGACCTCAGTCGGACCATCGCATCAGGTAAAACCATGAGGCTCCAACATTAAAACATAAGGTAAAAATATATATATGACATTAATTAATGTAGCGTACAAAATATAATTATTACATCTGAGCTTCAATAACAAAACTAACGAAGGGAAATGTTTATAATTTATAAAACACTGTAAACTAAACTGGGTCAGGTGTATTGATCAGTGATCAGCTGGTGAATAAACATCTGTAACATCTGTCAGACGTTCAACATCTGTCTGAGCAGCCTTTCACTCGGACGCTGGCAGCGACATGTTGTTCACTGTTCTTTAAAATAAATATGTGGAGGCACATTCACACAATTTAGTTAAACTGATCCAACATCTGTTTGTGAAACTGAAAGAACTGAAGGAGGCCTCACTTCACGGGCTAACGCAGGCTAACATGAGCTAACGCAGGCTAACGCGAGCTAACATGAGCTAATGCAGGCTAACGTGAGCTAACACGGGCTAACTCAAGCTAAAATGAGCTAACGCAAGCTAGCATGAGCTAACCCAGGCTAACATGCGCTAACCCAGGCTAACATGCGCTAACAAAGTTAAAAGAGACGACTGCTTGTGAGCACCAACAGCTCATTATGAAACATTTGTGACTTTATATTTAACTGACTAAATAACGTCGGAGTCATGTGATTTAAACTCTTAGTTTCTATGGAGGAAAATCAGCTGAAACAACGACCCTGCAGCAGGTGTAGATCTGATGTTGTTCAGCTGCAGCAGGTGTGTTTCTGTCCCATCAGTTTGGCATCCTCCATGTTGGATCATGTTTCAGAGGAACATAAAACAAGTGTGTAATAAAGAGTAAATTAAAGGTAGGAACACGTCTACAGTTTTATCATGTAAAGTCTCCACCTTCAGTATAAAAACATGTTTGTAGTGTTGGTGAGGACGTCGTCCATCCCACTCGTTTGTTCGTTTGGCTCCGAGGTTCAGACTGAACAGTTTCATCTCCTGTGTGATCAATGTTTCTGTGGGTGGAGAAGCCTCAACGCTGGGCTGGAGGTGTGAGGACGAGGGTTTGACTGATCGCTGTGGTCTGACGCTGCCAAGGTGAAGTCAAAGTGTTGTTCATCTTCCTCTGAACACTGTTACATTAACTGATGGGTTCTGGGTTTGATCTTGTTTCTTATGAAGAAATAAAAGTTAGAGGACCAATGTGTGTGAGCAGACTCTGACTCTGTGGGACAGTTACCGTTTGATCACTGATCATCAGTCAGACGATGGATCAATAACATCTGAGCCTCTCAGACGTTTGACAGCTGATACACAGCTGACTGCAGGTCAGGTCCAAACCTGGTTGGTTTGCGGCTATGGAGTAGTGATAACAAGCAGGGCTAGACCAGCAGACATCAGTCTGACTATAGAGATTCCACCGTGTTTACAGTCAGAGCAGCTGATTGCTGCAGGTTCATCGTTCATGTGACGTCTGTTTCTAAGTAGAAGAAGCAGAAATAGGAGGATGAGGAGAAAGATGAGAAAGAGGAGGAGGAGGAGGAGGAAGAGAAAGAGGAGCCAGTGTTTCTCAGCTGTCGTCCTCAGGTTGGTGCTGCTCCAACAGACGTACGTGGGTGAAGGGGAAGTGACCTCGTTTACCTTTACACTCGCCCTCCCACTGACCGTTGACATTGATCTTAGTCACTTTCACCATGTCGCCAACCTGAAACCACAGATAAACAACACATATGTTAATAAACAAATAAACAACAGTCAGAGTAAATATGTAAATAAACAAACAACACTGTGACACGAGCGACTGGACAACGCTCTGCCAAACAAATCAAACTGTAAAACTGTGACAGTAGTTGTGATGGATGTCGTTGTCCAGTATCAGGGCACTAACATGCTTTCACCGTACATGAACTAGGAACAGAGGTGGGTTCAGGTGGATTCAGTCTTTTTCTGTTGAGAGAGTAGTGTTCAGAGCAACTGCTCCTTAAAACAATTCACTTTTAGTTCTTCTGGACGTGTGTAATATATTATATATGTATATTGTAGATGTTATATAATATAAATTACACACTCTGTATGTTGTGTTATTTAGTACTAGTATATATTTTACCTCCAGGGCCAGTGCTGTCTTGTCGTAGGCGTTGGGGACTCTCTTCTGAACAGCTCGTGCGTACACGGGTCCGTTCTGCAGGTTCGGCAGCTGTGTGTTGACGACAGGTTGGGCGTACTGACCGGGGTCATTCAGAGCGTTTCCTGGCCCCGCCCCCGTCCCGTCAGCTCCGCCCCCGATAGCCGTCGCCCCTCCCTGTGCGGTGCCGGCAGCGGGCGGGGCCGGGCCAGCGGGGGGCGGCGAGGCGGGTCGGTACTTCTCTACGTAGGGGACGGGGATCATCCCGGCACGACCCTCCTGGTTAGAGGCGTTCCACCACTGCTCCTCCGGCTTCTCCAGCACTCGCAGCACCTCCCCCTTACGGAACGGAAGGTCCTCCTCGTCGTTACCTGGGAAGTCAAACAGAGCGCGCACAAACTCCGCCTCCTCTGCCGGCACCGCCCCCGACCATGAGCTGACGAAACTGCCATGTTTGGCCTTACTGACGGGCTCGATCAGAGTGGTGGTGTCCAGGTAGTGGATCTTATAAAACTCCAACAGCACCGGCAGAGCCTCGAACTCCTGGTCCCCTATACGGAACCTGGGGGGAGGAGCTACAACACCTGGGGGAGGAGACAACACGGAGGCAGAGTCACTCAGAGGGTCAGAGGTCACTGATTCCCTAACAAGTTTCTAAACAAACATGTCATCTGTTTATTATAAACATGAATAACAGCAGATGTTTGTCAGACACTAACGTAAATAATTCAGCACTACAACTGTAACGTTCTGGATTAAATGATTCTTCATGACGTTTACCAACTGTTTATAACAACATGAACCAACTAACACACGTCACTTTCACGTCGTTACGTCACACCAGATTACCCAACATGCAATGCTGCAGAGGTGATGACGGGTTGAGCAATAGACATATCTGTAGGTTGAGCAATTAGGCTGCAGGAGGATGAGAGGGTGGAGACCCGGTCCGACCCGGTCCGACGCCTGCAGCGCCCTGCTCCGGTTCACCGAGCAGCCCAGCCCACCTCAGCCCGTCCTCTCGCAGCCTTAACCCGGACTGTGCTTAAATCGCTGTCTGTTTAAACAGTCGGGATGCTACATGCTAACGAGCTAATGTGTAAAGTTTGACCCAAACTTCGGGTAAAAAGTCTGTTAAACTCTGTTCGCTCAGTCAACAGTTCATCCAGCATGTTGTTTAACTTTAATGTTGTTGAATCAAACTTATTTATCTGATTCAGGAAGTGTAGTTTTATATTAAACACGTTAGATTCGGTCGTCTCCGCAGTTAGCTGTTAGCAGTTAGCATCACCACAGCCCGCGATGAACGTTTTTAACTTGATTATTTTAGTTCAAATTAAAATAACTGAATGAAACAGACGCCGACATTTAAACAAACGTCCTGTTCATACATTAAACTCTTCAGCTGAGCAGTAACTGATGTTTTTATCTGAATATTTCGTGTCATAAAGTTAAACCAGATGCTTTATAAACGGAGTCTAGTTCGGACTGACGGGGCTGGATCGCGGACATCCAGCATTGATCCCGCGGTACCGGGATGTCCGTCGGTGTCCCGTTAGTTGTGGCGGACCTGAGAGGACGTTGTGTCGGACTCGGTCCGTCCCCTGGGCCGTTACCTGAGCCGGACTGCCGGTTGTTGCTGATGCTGTTGATGATGTAGTGGGACACCTTGGAGTTCTCGGACACCGACAGGACGTAGTCCCCGGGGCTGGTGATGGAGTCCCGCACCAGGAACACGCCGTGCCGCTGCCCCTGCAGCAGGGACACCGCCTCCTGGCGGCTCAGCCGGCCCCAGTACCAGCTGCCCCGGTCCTCCGCGTCAAAGTTACCGGCCATGGTTGTGAAATCCCGCCCGAGGCTTGAGGCCTGTCCCCGCCGCCTCTCCCTTCAACTCATACAAAACTTTGTCCGACTGACGCCGCCGCTTGAAACCGACACGGACCGGGACCTCCGCGACTTCTAACCCGCGTCCGGGAGCCTCCGGTACCGGCTCAGTGCTGCTCCGCCGGCCGCTGGCACGGTAACACCGATAAACTACGGTTCAAAACTCCGGAGCAACAAGAAACTCTGGGACTGAAATGGCGGATCTGGGAAACGTTGACCTCATCTACCGGAAGGGATGCTGGTCACCGGGAGCGCTGCGTTCACGGCCCCGAGAAAAACTCGGAAATACGAGCACCGCAGGAGTTCTAGTAAATATGAAACAATGGATCTAATATTAAACAATTGATCAGTTTAAATGTTTAAATATTGATTAGTTTAAAATGATAAATATAGACAATATAAACATTAATATAGATAATATAAATATGAATAGAGGTGATTAAAATAAATATATATAATATTGATCATGTAAAGATAAATGTTTTTCTCGGTGATCTGCTGCACTGACTGGTTTCTACCAGCAGGTGACAGACTTCACTCATAATGTTTCTGTCTGTAGGAAACTGACGTTAAAATTTTATTTCATTTTATTTAAGTAAAGAAAATAAAGTGTAGGAGATAAATCATCTCTGCTACTGAGTCATCAGTTAATACGCAGAGTTTAGAGAAATGATCCGTCACAACCTCCAGAGTCAACATCATATTAAACATTAAACTACAGTCATTTCATTTATTGATGAATGATTTATCAGAATGAATCCTGGTGTTGCGGCAGATGGCGCTGTGTGTGTGTGTGTGTGTGTGTGTGTGTGTGTCAGTGATGTGATGACAGCTGAGAACAATGTTTTCTGCTCCTTATTCTTTATTGTGTGATATTGTTGGTATCCATCTCATAAAAATAGCTGCCGTGTGTGAGCGCATCACTGAGCAGCAGCCAAACACAGTTAAACTTCACATCTGTGTTTCACACATTCACACGTCACTGAAACACGAGGCTCAGTGAGACAGTAGCACTTCAACCATCCTGTTGGACACAATAACACAACCACAGACCGTAGAAAAGCTTTATTTTTTCAACATGTCAACATGTCCAGATCTGATCTGGAACATGTTCCCAAACAACTGATTGTTACAAGCTATCAACATGTTAATATTAGCTTCCTTTTATTATTGCGTTGCTGTTGTTGTTGAATTGATAAGTTCACACACACGGCAATGATACACACACACACACACTGCTTCTGGTTTCAGCTCCTCGTTAATCCAACACACGTGTTCAACATCCACACTTCTGCAGCTACTCAAACTTCTTGAGGTGGTTGTAGAGCGACTGGACGTATGTGAACACACACATGGGGTCTGGTTTGTCCCCCATCTCCAACATGTCCTCCACCTCGATGAGGCGCAGACAGTCGGCCTGCTCCCTAAAAAACACCACAACAGAGCTCCATCAAGTCAAGAAACAAATAGACAACGACAAAGTTACAGTCGTTATCTTCTGACACGATGGTCGTGTTTGTCCTTCTGGAAATATTCACCACATCAGTGCAATAACACACACAAACTTCATGCCCAGCTCACTCTGCGGTGGTGAAAGCCAGCTGTAGGTTGTGTTTGCGGTTTGCAGGGTTCAGTGTGTTGTAATCAAACTCCAGGGGGAAGAAGGAGTGAACCAGAGCGCAGAACGCCATCCCATCGCTCCAACTGGACGAGAAGTTCTGGATGTCTATGTTCTGAGGGACGACACCACCAACACGTCACATCACCACATACATGTTTGCCATGTTTCTGTCAGAACAAACCACGACCTGATGACGGATCAAACCATCAGGTGACGTCTGACACTTTCTCCTGCATCACTGCTCAACATGTGAAAAAGTCATTTATTACTTAAAATGAAAGACTTTGACTGAAACTCTTCTGGAAGATTCATTCATTTCTTCTTCTGTGATCTGCACTAAAATGAAATGTATCCAGTGTGTTTGCATGTTCTTCCTGTATCTGTATCAAACACATGCCGGTCAGGGTGACCGGTGAGGCTAAATGAACAAAAGGCATGGATCACGAAGTCAAACTAGTTTCTCAACTTTAAAGAATCATCAAATTCAATCAAGAAATTCATCTTTAACATGGAAAATGCAACGTTTGGTGAATTTCTGAACATCTGAGCATGTTGTACCTGATAGCCGATGGTCTTCGAGCGACACCACTCCAACAGGATCTGTTTTATGCCGCTGGCACTGGAAACTCCAAAACTCTGGGAGCGTTTCAGTTTTGGTTTGGAGTCCTTTGGTCTGTTCCAGAGAAAAACAACTCACTGTATCACATGTGGTTGTTGTCTGTTGGAGGGTGAATGGAGTACTGAATGAAGTCTTACTTGGTGGGCTCTGAGTTCATCCTCTCGAAGAGTGCCCGTTTGGCCTGAGCCCCGTTGGCGCGTGGAAGAGTTTGTGATTTCATTACTTCCTGTTTGAACTCAACTCCAGGCTTGTTCACCTTTCTGTGGAGAAACACACAACAATCATCAGTGCTGCTATTAAACACGGTGCATTTTTCAGAGTTTAAAGCAAAACTTACTTCTCCAAATTAGGTGAGAAACCAGATTTGATGATCGACTTGGAGGGAAGTAATTTCTCTGTAATCAGAGAACCAACAGAGACAAATAAAATCTTTATTTGCAGGTTTCGAAAGTTCAAAGCGTCTGAGGTTTTGAATGAAGCCGGACTGTGTTTTACCTGCAGACTGAGGGAAGCTCACACTTCTCTTCAGACTGGGACTGGGGGTCTTCAGAACTGGGACCCTTTTAAAGGGATATTCCCCAGGTTTTACTGAAGGGTCTTGTGAAGCTGAGATACTCGACTGTGCAGCTGATGATGAAGACTCGGTGTTGGGTTTGGTCATGGCAAAGAAAGGGAAGTGTGGTTTGGTTTCACTGGTGTCTAATGAAGAGAGAAATAAAGCATTTGAAACATTTAAGTATCATTTAAAGTCAACAGCGCAGCATCAAACTCACCACGTCTGAACGCATATTCTCCTCGTTTCATCGTTGGGGATTCTGGTACTAGAGCAGGACTCGGATCAGGTTTAGATCCCAACATCTCAGAACTGCTTTTGGTCACAGCTGTGAGGGGAAGATGGGGCAAAGCCTCATGGGAAACCTGAGCCCTCGGCTCTTTGACTGCAGAAGTTCCTGCAAGTGGAGGTGAAAAACAATGAGGACTGGGACGAATCAGGAACAATGTGCTGATGTGATGGTTAAATATAAGTGTGTCAGGCTGGAGTTTCATTTAGAGTATAAACATCACGTATGACATCATGTATGACATGTATGACATGTACATCATGTACTCCAGCCACGTGCTGTCATGACTTTACGATCTGTTTGTCTCGTGGTCTCTGATCCTGACTGAACCATGACCGACCTCGGATGAACGGATACTCTCCGGCGTCCCCTGGTGGTGGAGCCTCTGCTGGGCAGTGACCGGCGGCTTTAGGTGCTGATGCTGGAGACGGAGCGGGTCTGGTGGTGAGCGGTCCGTCAAGACTGGGTTTAGTTGTCATGGCAGTGACAGGAAGATGTGGCAGTGGTTCATCTGAAACACAGAGACTCTGACGGTTAAATCTTCCAGACAGTTTCTGTTATTGTGCGCTGACACGTCTCCACCACAGCTACAGTCATGATTAAACAACAGAGACATGTTTACATTCACCACATCCAGTCTCCGCTGATTTGACTTGAGCTTCGTTTGCTGCCTTGATGACCATGGAGGAAGACTGAGGGACCACCGTCGCCTCGGAGCTGGCTTTCGCAGTGAGAAGAAGATGGGGTTTGGTCAGAAGACCTGATTCCTCCTGGTCTGAAGAGAAGATGGACTGAGGTCTCACTTTCTTTTCTCTGGGTACAATATACCTGGACAGGACTCACTCACCAGACATCCTGGGCGTCTCCATCGTGGACTGAAGGGTGGTGACGGCCGACGTCTCTGGACTGGACTTTGTGACGGACGTCAGAGGTTGATGAGACTGAGCTTCAACCGTCTGAGCTGCAACATCATCCACCAACGAGCTTTCTGTGAAGAAACAGTCACAACTCTGAGCTCCTGCAGGTCACATGACCAGACCAGCTCAGGTCAGCTGGTCACATGTTAGACAAATCATACATGTGATCACATCTCAGACATCTCATCTCTACCTTTCTTTTCATTCTCTGGTGCAGCACTGACAGTTTTTTCTCCTTTCACCTCAGTTCCCTGTTTGATAAAGAGAAGAGCTGTTAAGGTAAAAAGTAAACGCAGCAGTAAAATAAAGAAGTAAATGATCTTATTGACGTGAACATGTGGCGTGTATTAATACTCATGTTGTCATCTCGTGTCTGGACACACAGTGAATAAGAGTCTTCTAGCTGGCGTATGTGAACTTTTGTTGACTTGAGAGAAACCAGCACGTGTTAAAGTCTTCAGGTGGATTTAGTTCTTCTACATGTTTATTAAAGATTATTTTAGTCATTTTTACAATAAGAAGCTGTTTGTCTTCTGTGATACCATCATTTTGAAGCGATAAAAGAACAGATTCACTTTCTCCGTCATGTCAACGTGGAAGTAAAATGTGTAGAATATTCAGTATAAAACCTGGTCAAGTGTCACTGTGGGTTGTGGTGGATGATGAGCGTTTAAATGAAATGAAATATTAGTTTTAAAGAGAGTAAATCAGTGAGTGATGACTGGTGAGCAGGTCCATGTTACCGAGGTCGTAATCTCTGTTATGTAACACGAGCAGCTGACGGACCGAAGTCTGTTTGTGCCTCGGCAACATCTCAGTGATCAGCTCAAACAAACAAAGAGCTGCTTAAAATAATCTCTGATTGTTATGATCCACAGTGAATATGTGAGTGTTAGTGAGTGATCCTCAGCTGTCCAGAGCTGCAACGACAGCTGACAGCCAACAAACCCTCGTTCCCACTGAGAGTCTATTTTAGATTCAGCAATCAGCCCCTTTGCAAGAGTTTCCGCTGCACTCCTCTTACCACCCAATATAGCCCCAACTGGATGCTTGGAGCGGCCCCGAGCAGTTAAAACAGCCTAAGTTTATCCCCTCTCTGCCCCCCTCAGCCTTTTGCTTTCCAGAGACACGCAGTGTCCTGGCAGCCTCACAATAAACCACCGCAGCCGCTTCGTCAACTCGTCATCGCAGGCAGATTAACACTGCCCTGATCTGTGGACTCTGTAGGATATCACCGTCTGACCCTACAGACCCTGTGATACCCAGACATGGAAACACTGAAACACACGGTGGCTAAATTAGATGAATCACTGTTCACTTCATCGTCAAAATGTAGCTCCTTTGTTTCTATGACGAGGCAACTTTCACCTGTTTTTGTTTTAAAAACACAAATTTACACCAAAGTTAACGGCTGATGAATAAAAGGGATGAATAAACTGACGGACCGTTATCTCTTCAAATTAATATCTACTGTCTGTTACTGTACATGTTGGACATGATCTTCACTGGTTTCCTGCAGCTTCCTGATGCTTCATCTGAGGCTTCAGCTCAGTGGGAACATGACCCGAGCACATTGTTGGTGATGTGGAGACGTCTCGCATGTTGGAAATGGCTGAAGTGGTTGATACAATAAATAGAATAAATGGAGGAGGCAGATTCCAGTCCGACCTAGTTTTTATCTGTGACGTGATGGGTTGTTGGCTTCAAAGACATTAACTCAACACCTTCACAGATACTGAGGGATGAACACGATGATGTCAGAGTGAGAGCGATAGTTGTGAGTTAACTGATGAATCATAGAGTCACAGTATCTGAGAGCGTCTGTACGTCAGAGGGAGGCTGACGGAGGGAAAACACCAGGTGATCTCAGCGCGCAGTAATGTTGGCGGGCGTGTCGACAGCTGTCGAGCGTCTCAGGACGATGGTGGCGGTGTCACTGACACATTCAACTTTCCACCAGGAGACCTGAGAGCTGAGCGACCAGGACACAGACAGTAAATAAGAACTACTATGAAATATAAACACATCCTCAGAGTTTAGTAGTAAATCACAGACTCATCAGGAGGAAGTAGAGACGAGTTTGACAAACATCTGTGACTCCTGCAGATGTGGATGATATAATAACTACATTAGATATAACAAGACAGGAAGCTGAGGGACGTGTACACATGAACATGAAGAGCTGCAGCTCAGTCACTAATCACAGACCCAAAAATACATGTGACCTTTGGAGGAACTGAGGTAATAAAAGCAGGATGGGGGCGGTGGGTGGGGGCGGGGTTTATACATGTGATTAACATTCAATAACCTAAAGATATAAGAAAGATTTATTTTATTAGCATTGAAATTATTTCATTTTGTATGAAATTTATAAAAATGACACAAGTTCGAATTATTAACATTTTGTCTTTAAAGCCACAGACACTGGAGGAGCAGCTGCTCTGATATAAACGTCTCAGGTTAAATATATTTCAGACATGAAACTGACGACAGATTGAAATCCTGGTTGTTGTCCGACTGTTTCACTATGAACGGTTTCTACTGTCCTGCTGTTACAACCAGAGACACGATGTGACGTCGTCACTCGTCATCGGTCTGAGGTCACACGAAGCCACAAGACGACGTTAAAACCTTCAGGTTACGTTTGGAAACACGAACACGTCAGTTTCTGTTTCTCACCACAAAGAAGATGAAGAACATGAGAGAAGATCTGAGAGGAAACGAACCACGACCGCACTGAAGAGATTCTCTTCAGGGAGTGATCTACACCAACAAACCTCCGTCATGTAAACCTCCGTCACCACGTAGACCTCCACCACCATACAGACCTCCATCATACAGACCTCCATCATATAGACCTCCATCATATAGACCTCCATCATATAAACCTCCATCATATAAACCTCCACCACCATACAGACCTCCATCATACAGACCTCCATCATACAGACCTCCATCATATAAACCTCCATCATATAGACCTCCACCACCATACAGACCTCCATCATACAGACCTCCATCATATAAACCTCCATCATATAGACCTCCATCATATAGACCTCCATCATATAGACCTCCATCATATAGACCTCCATCATATAAACCTCCATCATATAAACCTCCACCACCATACAGACCTCCATCATACAGACCTCCATCATATAAACCTCCATCATATAGACCTCCATCATATAAACCTCCATCATACAGACCTCCATCATATAGACCTCCATCATATAAACCTCCATCATATAAACCTCCATCACCATACAGACCTCCATCATATAGACCTCCATCATATAGACCTCCATCATATAGACCTCCATCATATAGACCTCCATCACCATACAGACCTCCATCATATAGACCTCCATCATATAAACCTCCATCATATAGACCTCCATCATATAGACCTCCGTCATGTAAACCTCCGTCACCACGTAGACCTCCACCACCATACAGACCTCCATCATATAGACCTCCATCATATAGGCCTCCATCATATAAACCTCCATCATATAGACCTCCATCATATAGACCTCCATCATATAGACCTCCATCATATAGACCTCCATCATATAAACCTCCATCATATAGACCTCCATCATATAGACCTCCATCATATAGACCTCCATCACCATACAGACCTCCATCATATAGACCTCCATCATATAAACCTCCATCATATAAACCTCCATCATATAAACCTCCATCATATAGACCTCCATCATATAAACCTCCATCATATAGACCTCCATCATATAAACCTCCATCATATAGACCTCCATCATATAGACCTCCATCATATAGACCTCCATCACCATACAGACCTCCATCATATAGACCTCCATCATATAAACCTCCATCATATAAACCTCCATCACCATACAGACCTCCATCATATAGACCTCCGTCATGTAAACCTCCGTCACCACGTAGACCTCCACCACCATACAGACCTCCATCATATAGACCTCCATCATATAGGCCTCCATCATATAGACCTCCATCATACAGACCTCCATCATATAGACCTCCATCATATAGACCTCCATCATATAAACCTCCATCATATAAACCTCCATCATATAGACCTCCATCACCATACAGACCTCCATCATATAGACCTCCATCATATAAACCTCCACCACCATACAGACCTCCATCATACAGACCTCCATCATATAGACCTCCATCATATAAACCTCCATCACCATACAGACCTCCATCATATAGACCTCCACCACCATACAGACCTCCATCATACAAACCTCCATCACCATACAGACCTCCATCATATAGACCTCCATCATATAAACCTCCATCATATAGACCTCCATCATATAGACCTCCATCATATAAACCTCCATCATATAAACCTCCATCACCATACAGACCTCCATCATATAGACCTCCATCATATAAACCTCCGTCACCACGTAGACCTCCACCACCATACAGACCTCCATCATACAGACCTCCATCATATAGACCTCCATCATATAAACCTCCATCACCATACAGACCTCCATCATACAGACCTCCATCACCATACAGACCTCCATCATATAGACCTCCATCATATAGACCTCCGTCACCACGTAGACCTCCACCACCATACAGACCTCCATCATACAGACCTCCATCATATAGACCTCCATCATATAAACCTCCATCACCATACAGACCTCCATCATATAGACCTCCATCATATAAACCTCCACCACCATACAGACCTCCATCATACAGACCTCCATCATATAGACCTCCATCATATAAACCTCCGTCACCACGTAGACCTCCACCACCATACAGACCTCCATCATATAGACCTCCATCATATAAACCTCCACCACCATACAGACCTCCATCATACAGACCTCCATCATATAGACCTCCATCATATAAACCTCCATCACCATATAGACCTCCATCATATAGACCTCCATCATATAAACCTCCATCATATAAACCTCCATCATATAAGCCTCCACCATATAAACCTCCATCACCATACAGACCTCCATCATATAGACCTCCATCATATAGACCTCCATCATATAAACCTCCATCATATAGACCTCCATCATATAAACCTCCATCACCATACAGACCTCCATCATATAGACCTCCATCATATAGACCTCCACCACCATACAGACCTCCATCATATAAACCTCCATCACCATACAGACCTCCATCATATAAACCTCCATCATATAAACCTCCATCATATAAACCTCCATCACCATACAGACCTCCATCATATAGACCTCCATCATATAGACCTCCATCATATAAACCTCCACCACCATACAGACCTCCATCATATAGACCTCCATCATATAGACCTCCATCATATAAACCTCCATCACCATACAGACCTCCATCATATAGACCTCCATCATATAGACCTCCATCATATAAACCTCCATCACCATACAGACCTCCATCATATAGGCCTCCATCATATAGACCTCCATCATATAAACCTCCACCACCATACAGACCTCCATCATATAGACCTCCATCATATAGACCTCCATCATATAAACCTCCATCACCATACAGACCTCCATCATATAGACCTCCATCATATAGACCTCCATCATATAGACCTCCATCATATAAACCTCCATCACCATACAGACCTCCATCATATAGGCCTCCATCATATAGACCTCCATCATATAGACCTCCATCATATAAACCTCCATCACCATACAGACCTCCATCATATAGGCCTCCATCATATAGACCTCCATCATATAAACCTCCATCATATAAGCCTCCACCATATAAACCTCCATCATATAAACCTCCATCACCATACAGACCTCCATCATATAAAGCTCTGTCATGTAAACCTCCATCATATAAAGCTCCATCACCATATAGATCTCCACCATATAAAGCTCCATCACATAAACCTCCACCACCATACAGACCTCCATCATATAAAGCTCCATCATATAAACCTCCATCATAAAAACCTCCACCACCATATAGACCTCCATCATATAAAGCTCCGTCATGTAAACCTCCATCATATAAACCTCCACCATATAAACCTCCATCACCATATAAACCTCCATCATATAAACCTCCACTACATAAACCTCCATCATATAAACCTCCATCATATAAACCTCCATCATATAAGCCTCCACCATATAAACCTCCATCATATAAACCTCCATCACCATACAGACCTCCATCATATAAAGCTCTGTCATGTAAACCTCCATCACCATACAGACCTCCATCACCATACAGACCTCCATCATATAGACCTCCATCATATAAACCTCCATCACCATACAGACCTCCATCATATAGACCTCCATCATATAGACCTCCATCATATAAACCTCCATCATATAAGCCTCCACCATATAAACCTCCATCATATAAACCTCCATCACCATACAGACCTCCATCATATAGACCTCCATCATATAGACCTCCATCATATAGACCTCCATCATATAAACCTCCATCATATAAGCCTCCACCATATAAACCTCCATCATATAAACCTCCATCACCATACAGACCTCCATCATATAAAGCTCTGTCATGTAAACCTCCATCATATAAACCTCCATCACCATACAGACCTCCATCATATAGACCTCCATCATATAAAGCTCCATCACATAAACCTCCACCACCATACAGACCTCCATCATATAGACCTCCATCATATAGACCTCCATCATATAAACCTCCATCATATAAACCTCCATCATATAAGCCTCCACCATATAAACCTCCATCATATAAACCTCCACCACCATACAGACCTCCATCATATAAAGCTCCATCATATAAACCTCCATCATAAAAACCTCCATCACCATATAGACCTCCATCATATAAAGCTCCGTCATGTAAACCTCCATCATATAAACCTCCACCATATAAACCTCCATCACCATATAAACCTCCATCATATAAACCTCCATCACCATATAAACCTCCATCATATAAACCTCCACTATATAAACCTCCATCACCATATAGATCTCCACCATATAAAGCTCCATCACATAAACCTCCACCACCATACAGACCTCCATCATATAAAGCTCCGTCATGTAAACCTCCATCATATAAACCTCCATCACCATATAGATCTCCACCATATAAACCTCCATCATATAAACCTCCACCATATAAACCTCCATCACCATATAAACCTCCATCATATAAACCTCCACCATATAAACCTCCACCATATAGACCTCCATCACCATACACACCTCCATCATATAAACCTCCACCATATAAACCTCCATCATATAAACCTCCATCACCATATAGACCTCCATCATATAAACCTCCATCATATAAACTTCCGTCATATAAATCTCCATCACCACGTAGACCTCCACCACCATATAAACCTCCACCATATAAACCTCCGTCATATAAATCTCCACCACCATATAAACCTCCAAGATATAAACCTCCGTCACCACGTAGACCTCCACCATCATATAAACCTCCATCATATAAACTTCCGTCATATAAACCTCCATCACCACGTAGACCTCCACCACCATATAGACCTCCACAATTTAAACCTCCATCACCACGTAGACCTCCATCGTCATATAAACCTCCTTTTTTAGTATCTGATGAGTCTTAGACTCCGTTTCTCCACCTGCCGTTTCTCCACCTGCAGCCTCTTGTTTCCCATCAGTCATGTGGATCCTGTTTCATCCTTTTGAACCTACAGAAACAGAGCGTACTCACGTTGGCGTCGGTCTGTCTCTTTGCCCTCCAGGGATGCGGAGCTGAGTTTCTGGCAGCAGCGGCAGCAGAGATGAGGGTCGATCCTGCGCTGGATGTTTCAGAGTATGAAGACAGACCGGACAGACTTTCCTCTGATCGTACCGACGTCACCACGCTCCTCTTGTCGTCCTGGGTCTTGGACTGAATCGGTTCGTGTCCGTTCTCCAGGGCGGGACTCCTCTGGATCGTGACCCCGGCCAGTCCCTCCACCAGGCGGCTCAGGGCCTCCAGCTTCGCCCGGAGCTGCAGGTTCTCCTCCTGCAGCCTGGTCACAGCCTCCGTCAGCGCGGAAACGCTCAGCTCCTCGATCCTCTGCTCCATTCTCTGCTTGAAGGCGTTGACGTCCACGTGAACCTCGCGTACGGCCGCCTGCAGTGTGGCCTGAAACTGGACCAGCGCCTCCTGGACGCTCCCCGCTGCCTCCATGGTTCCTGTGATAATCAGTTCAGTCAGAGACGAAGTCGTCAGTAGCTCAGAGACCAAACCTCTTCACTCTGATGATGATGGAGACTCAGACTCTGTCTTGTCTCATGTCAGATCTCCAGTGATTAAACGATGAGTGAACGGTTCATCCATGTGGTCTCGATCAACATGTGGTGTCCTGAGAGATCAGATCAGACCAGGATCAGACCAGGATCAGGACCAGATCATGATCAAGATCAGGATCGGGATCAGGTCAGGTCAGATCAGATCAGATCAGATCAGATCAGATCAGGATCAAGATCAAGATCAGGATCAAGATCAGGATCAAGATGAGATCAGATCAAGATCAGGATCAGGATCAGGATCAGGACCAGATCATGATCAAGATCAGGATCGGGATCAGATCAGATCAGATCAGATCAGATCAGATCAGATCAGATCAGGATCAAGATCAAGATCAAGATCAGGATCAAGATCAGGATCAGGATCAGGATCAGGATGAGATCAGATCAAATCAGATCAAGATCAGGATCAGGATCAGGATCAGGATCAGGATCAGGATCAGATCAGGATCAGCTCAAATCAGGATCAGACCAGGGTCAGAACCAGATCATCACTAACCTGCGGAGGCAGCAGCTCGTCCTCGTTGTTTCCTGGTCGTCACCTCTGCTGAGGTCTGAGTCTGAGAGCAACGAGGTCGCTGGTATTTTAGGACATGAAGAGGGTGTGGCCTCAACTAGAGGGGGCGGAGCCTGGTGCTGCAGATACTTTCTGTGGAGGGTGGTGTGTGTGTGTGTGTGTGGGGGGGGGAACAGGAAGTGATCAATCAGTTTAATGAAACCGTCACAGCTACATATATATATATATATATATATATATATATATATATATATATATATATATATATATATATATATATATATATATATATATATATATATATAACCCTATATAAATAGGGTATGATAATCCTCTATAATAACAACAATGATACTCTATATTATACGATATATTATACTACAACACTGTTAAATACCTGCAGCGCTCGGCTTGAGTCAGCAGCGCCCTCCAGTGGTCACAACTTGACATTACAGCTGATTGAAAACCTGCAGCTGAATATGAAGAACAAGGAAACATAAATAAATATATTAAATAAATACCATAAACACCCATGAAATGTTTCTGAGTTAATGTGGAGAAATGACTTGATTCTTTCCAACAGTTTGTTCAGTTCATGAAGCAGAAGAGAATATTATTAATCTATTACAGGAAGTGACTGGACCGACACTTCCTGTGTTTTTATTTCAAAGGAGCAAACTGATTTCGAACCTTTTTATACCTGACTACACTACAGAGATATGACTACTAACAACAACAACACCCAATATAATCATAAATGATAAATAATTATCAGTAACTTGGTTAACTATGACATCTAAGTTTAACTTTAGAATTAATGACTTGTCATTTCGGTTCATCTACTGAACTTAGCATGCTAATTAGCTAAACAGCTGCTGCTAAGATAAAATTGGCTACGTAGCGATAGCAACAATGTACATATCATCTTAGAAAACAAAAACAAAACATAGCAACCAGACAACAGTGACACCAACCTTTAAACCTTTAATGAGGATGTTTGGTTGAAGAAACCAATCACAACTTCTTCCTCCATATTTAGCTCGATGCTAAGCTACAGTCATGAAACTGTGACGGAGGAGACAGACATGTTTAGGGTTTGTAGTGAATGAAGTGTCTGACATTGTTAAGTTAAATTAGAAGATTAAGAAAAATGGTCACTTAGTTTGTTACTGAATTTTAAGACAGAGCTTTGTTCAAAAACAAGGAAACGTATAAATTAACATGTTTTACATCATTTTCCTCCAGACAAAACCGTGACGAGAGCTGCGCTATTCAAATCTGAAGTCGTCATCTTTTAGTTATTAGTGCTAAGCTAAGCTAAGCTAGGCAAGGCTAGGCTAACAGGCTGCAGCTTCACATTTAGCACAGACAAAAAAAAGAAAACAAACAAGAAGACGCAATAAAACAGAGACATGTTCAAACAGTCTATCAAATCAAATTTATTGAGTTTAAAGGGGTGCTCTGGATTCACAAGTTGCAGCTACAGTACATTACTCCTCTATACACTGATCGTTTTTTAAAGTTATTTAAAAAACACCTCAGTCTCTTCTCACGTAGGAAAGTTCCTCAAAATAAAAGATCAAGCTACAAAAAAAGGACAAATGCATCAAATCTGATATGTATGAAAAACCAGATGTTATAAAAATAAATGTGGGGGCAGGAAGTGTTAAAGGTTGTGAAAGTGCTGCATTTTTAGGTCAGTTTCACACCAAGAGCAAGAAAAAGTTACACATCCAGCAAAATGATGAAAGTCTAACTCTACAACACGGCAAACTACTATTGCTTTAAAGGGTTCATCCTCAACATGATGCAGATCATGTAGAAAAACAACTTCATGGGATTGGATCATTTATAATCTGAACAAAGAACAAATGCTACAAAATATACTAAAATATTAATATAAAGAACTTTAACACAACAGAGGATGTTTAATTTCATCACTGTAGCAGTAAATGCATAGCAGTCATGGTGGTGATGATGATGATGATGATGATGATGGTGATGAAGAGTAAATACAGCCACAACCTGTAAACACTGCCTGCCAGCTTTAGCTCTGTCGCACTGAGAGTTGCGAGTATCACAAATAGATTTGTCACAAGGCACCGGAGACCAGAGTTGGTTCGTGTCCACAGATCGAAATCAGTCCCAGCAACAGTTTCATGTTTGTGCATCAGTGTCGGTCTAATGCCGCATTCGCATCAATTCGGGAGAAACAACACGTTTAATAAAATCTACAGCAGAAACGAGTCAGTGATCACGTGCAGTCCGATCCTCAGTGAAACTCCACCTGACGTGAACGAGACATTAGACCAGAAAACAACGGACCCTGCAGGGAAACGTGACGACGACAAGCAGCAAAATGATCCACGACGTTTCATCATCATCCACACACATATGCATCACTTTAGCATTTAGCGTACTGGTCTGTTAGTCTGGATGTAAAAGGAATCAACTTGAACTGAGGGACATAGACACCAGAATCACCCTGTTGATATTGTTATCGTCTCTGTTTAGCTTGAACCTTAAAAACTGAAAGTTTTCTTCCTGAATGTTTCCTCTCATGGAAAGTTACTGCCAAGCTAACAATGAATGTTACTAAAGTGTTAGCATGCAGTTCACTATCACTACACATGGTCTGTAACAAGATGGCGACTTTAAATCAACCACCACTCAATATTTATAGTGTTAGCTTGGCAGAGGCTAATGCTCTCAATGTACTACATGGGTAAGCGTTAGCATGTAATAAAGTGCTGGTTGGTCAACCACCACTCAAAATGTATAAAGTATTAGCTTAGCATTTGTTATAGTTTGACAGATAAAGTGTTAGCATGTAGCCTATGTGAACTCAATAGCACAACATGCTAAAGTGTTAGTAAAGTGCTGGTTTTGAGTCCACCACCACTCAAAATATATTATTAGTTTAGCACAAATATTAGCGTGTAGTCTATGAAGTCAGTAGTACTATGTGCTAAAGTGTTAACATGGAGTGATTACTGTTAGCATGCCAACTAGTGTTAGCGTAGCTGCACAGGTTAATTGTGGTGTCCATGTTCTCATCGTCTGCAACATGTTTGTAATTTTAATTCAAACATTTATATTCAATAATAATCTGAATCAGTGTGATGTCAGCAGAGAAACTACCACTCCATCAGCAAATGTGTGACATCACTAACCGCTATGTTGGTCCATCTGTGACGTAGCATGAAGACAAACAGCTGTGAACTAAAGTGCCTGACAGTCTTTGGTTCAAGCTCCTGAGAGCTGAAGCATCACAAGTCGTGTCAGAAGCTTAAATACAGAAAACTAGAAGCTTTAAAAATATAGATATTTAGAAAAGAACCAGCATCTTATCCATGTGTCGTGGTTCATCATCTTACAGTAAACCTCTGATCACACACACACACACACACACACATACACAGGTCCACAGCTTCATCAAACCTCAACCCCTGAGCAGAGACTTAAGACTTCCTGTAAAACCCCAACTATCAAAATAAGAGTCCACACTGACTTTAAAGGAACACTTTGAGTTTCCTGTTGTGAAACTGGTTCCAAATTATTTCAGGGAGTAAAAATCAAAGCAGTCGACGCCACGTTTCTACAGAGGAAGTGAGGTCATGGCGGCGACAGACCGAAGCTCAGTGTTTAAGAGGAACGAGCTGATCGCCGATGTGTGGGCGAGATGATCTGACCACTGGTGGCGCCAGAGGAGCCAATTGTTTGAAGGGGAGGGGCCTGAGAAGGAGTTAATGACATCTAATTAACATGAGCTGCGGCTTCTAACCCAGACATCTGACGAGAGCTCACCTTAATTATCATACATAAGATTTTATTTTATTTATTTCTGTTTCAGTTTGTTTCATTTAGACCAGAGACGTGAGACTCAGAGGCTAAAGATACTGAGACCTGCAGACTTCAGACCTGCAGACTTCAGACGCAGCAGCCTGATGTTTGCAGTAACAGACTTTGACTCTGATCCAGACAAGTCTCATCAGTCAGCAGCTCGTCTCTGCTCCTCCCCATACAGCTCAGCAAACACTCGTCCACCAACAACACGACTCAGCACCTTCTCCCACAGACGACCAGGCCAGCAGGTTTTCCCACAATGCAACAGCAGCACGACCCCGTCAGCATGATATTCAGTTACAGCTTCTAGTGTGAGATGTAAACATGTGATCAGGATGTCAGTTTTCTCTCTGAGCTAATGATGCTACAGTCAAGACTGTGTCAGGCACAGGAGCTAGATGTTAGCATGTTAGCACAAATAACAACATGACTCCCTGTGTAGGAGGGATGTGAATCTGTAGGTCAAACTGGGTCTTACGTGGTCAGACCAGATTGGCCTACACCAAGGTTGGCTAGACCGGGTCAGACCGCATCAGACCAAATCAAACCAAATTGGACCAGGTCAGACCAGACCAGGGTTGGTTAGACCAGGTCGGACCGGGTCAGGTAGTTATGGCTTCACGTCAGTGTGGAGATGCACTGCAGCTGCTTTTTGCATAGATTAAAACTGTGAACGTGAAAATAAAAAGCTGTTAATGTTTCATCAGTTTAAAGCTCAAAGGACCAGAGAGTTTAAAAATAATCATCATTTTCTATTTACTATTTCTATCAAGATTGAATGTCTCAGGATCTAAAGTTACATGTTTGATGTGAATCTAACAAAACAATCGACTTCGATTAAAATTGTTAAATTAAAACTTGATGTAAAGTGTAAAAGTCAGATATGTACAGTTGAGTGTGAGGTGCAGATAAACGTTAGTGTCGTTACAAATCAGGTTCAGGATCAATCGGCTCATTTCCCATCAGCCACTCTGTCACCTGACATCATGCCGCTAACACACCGTCTATGCTCCAGTGATTAATCAGTCACAAACTAAACCGTCGGTTAAACTCTTCATCCAGCTCAGACATGTTCATCTCTGTTTTATTCTTGAAAAGTGAAACTTCCTATGAAATAAAAAGCCTAAATTCCTACAGACACTGAAACCTTTAATTCACAGGTCAACACCTCCACGTTGGAGGGACCAGAACCATGAGCCTCTGAGGAATGTGGGTTGAAAACTGACGGTGAAAACTACAAACACATTGAACAGGGTTAAAGAAAATCACATTAACGGGGACGAACAGAACAAACCTTCTCATCAGAGACAAACATGTTACAGCAGAACCGTGAAAATAAATAGAAGCAGCAGCCGTTCACTCGATGTAACAGACCAGCAGAGATCAGCAGCAGCTGTAAACAACAGCAGAGAAACATCTTCCACTTTCTGCTGCTTTACTCTCATGAAGCAAATGTTTGAAGAGGATCCAGGCTGGAGACCATCAGCCTTCAAAGGTGGAGCAGGTGGAGGAACAGTCCAGCAGGCAGCAGCTGTGACAGGGTGCAGGTGGAGGAGCTGAGGGTCGGAGCAGGCATCCTGTCAACTACAGTCTGGTGCCTTTAGAAGAAGTAGCGTTAGTAGCAGAGTGTGCGGCCGAGCGAGTCATGAGCTGTGTCATCAATCGTCCTTGGGGTGGTCGACGGCGGCGGGCGAGGAGGCGGGGCTGCGGCTGCGCTTATACAGACGATAGCCCTTCCTGCACAGCAGCACGAACCAGTAAACCTGTGGCGCCAGGATGCAGCAGTTGCCCAGGTTGGCTGACAGCGGCAGGTGGAAGGGAACGCTGTACAACGGGATCCCGTAGTAACGACCGTACATCCAGTACATGAACGGGAACAGAGCGATACGACACACGAAGAACGTCAACAGAACCATGCCGCCGTTGGCTTTATGCAGCCACAGATCCTGGAGGCCCAGCTGAGGACGGGGCAACAAGGACGGGGGCAAGGAGGAGGCAACAAGGAAGGAACAACAAGGACGGGGCAAGGAGAACATGTTTAATAGGACATAATAATGAGTTTTATCATAAACACACATACACACAATCTATAACTATATTATATATATATATATAATCTTACATGCTAACACTACCATGCTAACAAACGAGTTGTGTAACATTTCAGTAAACCTGAGGCTGTTTCAGATCATATTCTGTTGTTTTAAAAATGCTTAATAAATATAGTTGGGTTGGATATTGATTATTTGTATTTGAATGAACTGTTCCTGTTTCTCCAGTTTGTTTCAGTTCACATCAGAAACATCATGTTGTTCTGCTGATCTGACAGCAGGTGTCAGCAGACACACACACACACACACACACACACACACACACACACACACACACACACACACACACACACACACACACACACACACACACACACACACACACACACACACACACACACACACACACACACACACACACACACACACACACACGAAAATGATCCTAAACATGTTTCTGAAGTGTCTCATTAAACTTCATCTGTGTTTGCATCGACTTGTTACACTGATTCTGAGTCAGTCAGACCCTGTGATGCAGCAGTGAAACAGTGATGACTATAACAGTGATGCAGCTGCTGATGCAGCTCACATTATGTAACGTTGGCAGATTTTCTGCTGAAAACTCAGAAGCAGCCTCTTGTTTTCTGACCTGTGACCTTCATCTTTCAGCCGTCAACCAACATCTGTCCACAGCTGTTTGATGCTCAGCTGCTTGTTTATTATAAGTAATAAAGCTTATGTTGTGTCCAGATGTTTGTCTCACCTGGATCAGGATCTTCCCCAGAGAGACGAAGGGGGTGCTGAGCTCTGTGAGGAAGAGGCAGCCGATGAAGAAGTCACCCTGGTCCTTCCTGAAGAACTGAAAACAAACACACACACACACAGTGAGTAAACAACAGTAAGCATAGAAACAAACTGCTGACATTCAAGAACAACTGGATCTTCTGATTCTGGTTACAAACATGTTTCTACAGGTGTGACTCAGTGTCTCTGATCAGCTGCTGTTTCTTTAAGCCACAACCTGAACAAACCAAAGTCAAACCTACAGATGAGTCTATGTGATGAGGATGGACGTCAAAGGAAATGACCGAATCACAGACACAAACTCACGATGTGTTTGGTTTGTTCAGGACGAACAGTGATCGGAGCTGCGGTTGGACGCATTTTAAACTAAAGACAGTCCAACAGACACATACAAACTACATGTAACATACGTGTAACATTCACAGTCACTGAAACAACAGACGTCCCTGACTTTGCTACTGGTCCAGTTCAGTTCCTCAGTTTCCCTGAAAACAACAGTGAGGAAACTGACACAAACACCAGAGTGTTAGTACAATGTGTCAGAGCTCAGTGTTATAATGTCAACACAAACAGACACTGGAGTAAAAGGACAAACACTGGGAGAGTTCAATCAACAGTTTACAAACTCTCATAATCTGATATAATCACAAATCTGCAACTGTACGTCTCATCTGTAAGTCTACGTTATGTTTCTGTGGGTTAGTGCCACCAACATGCTGCCATGCGCAGAGACGTGTGGCCACAGAGAACGGTGGTGATGGAGGCGTGGCCAGAGAGGGGTGGTGATGGAGGCGTGGCCAGAGAGGGGTGGTGATGGAGGCATGGCCAGAGAGGGGTGGTGATGGAGGCATGGCCAGAGAGGGGTGTGATGGAGGCGTGGCCAGAGAGGGGTGGTGATGGAGGCATGGCCAGAGAGGGGTGGTGATGGAGGCATGGCCAGAGAGGGGTGGTGATGGAGGCATGGCCAGAGAGGGGTGGTGATGGAGGCATGGCCAGAGAGGGGTGGTGATGGAGGCATGGCCAGAGAGGGGTGGTGATGGAGGCATGGCCAAGGGGGTGGTGATGGAGGCGTAGCCACGGAGAGGCATGGTGACGGAGGCGTGGCCACAGAGAGGGGTGGTGATGGAGGTGTGGTGACGGAGGTGTGGCCACAGAGAGGGGTGGTGACGGAGGCGTAGCCAGGGGTGGTGACGGAGGCGTAGCCAGGGGTGGTGACGGAGGCGTAGCCAGGGGTGGTGACGGAGGCGTAGCCAGGGGTGGTGACGTGGTCACCGGACAGAGCAGGTGAGTCAGTGTAGATGAATAAAAGCTGCAGACAAAGAGCAGCTGCCTCAGAGCCACGATGAATAAACCATGAGAGGCTTTTCCATCTGTCACAGGGGAAACATTACACCACCTGAATATATCACCTCCACTACCTCCACCTGCCTTTCAGTCAGAGAAACAACAGAACAGGTTTCTGTTTGTTCACTGACTGAACAACTTGAGCAAAATACACAAAGTTACAACAGAAGAGTTGAAGTCAACAGGTGAACACATTCATGAACTCATGTATGTTAATAGTAACAATAACTTTACTTTAACAACTACTTGTAAACATCTAGTCTCTACTGTCTCTTCCTGGTCTCCCTCTTGTCTTCCTCCCCCTCTCCCCCGTCCTCCTCCCTCTTTCCTCCATCTCTTCTCTTTTCTCTGTCTTCATTTCTCTCCAGCCGGTCGAGGCAGATGACGTCCACTCTGAGTCTGGTTCTGATGGAGGTTTCTTCCTGTTAAAAGGGACTTTTTCCTCCATTGTCACCAAGAGCTGCTCATTGTGGAAATGTTGGTTTCTCTATGTAAACTGACTTGAGATAAATGTTTTTATGACCTGGCGACACTATATAAATAAAACTGAACTGAATTGAATTCAGATGAAATATATGAACACGCGTCAGGCCACAAGGATACGTTTATACACATACATATGTCCACATGTTCCCAGTTCAGTCACATGAGCCCTCATCATGTGGCCAGTTTGACTGGTTACTATGTTTTCATTATTACATGTTATCATTGGAACACAGATTTTAACTCACAGCAGCAGTGATCATCTGATCCATCATGTGTCGTCGCAGACTGTTACCATAGTAACTCTGTCAGACTGTTACCATAGTAACTCTGTCAGACTGTAACCATAGTAACTCTGTCAGACTGTAACCATAGTAACCCTCTCGGACTGTAACCAAACCCTCCGGTTGGGTTGGGTTTAGGAGGCTGAAGCTGAATAATGCAGAGTAACATGATCTCTACCTGTGAACAAAGAGCCGCTCTGAGACACCACAGCTTTGTGACACTCACCATGTAAACACTATGATCACCAGACTGAGGGTTGGGACCAGAGGAACCTGGTTCTCGATGAGGAATCAAACCTCCACCTTCCTGTCCTTTCACCGCTCCCTCTGCCTCCACAATACGAGGATGGAAACGACAATAAAGAGTCATTTCTGCTCTTTGTTCACAGAAATAATCGATATCTTTGTGTTTGTGTTCTTTCCTGCTGTTTATATCATGAACCTGCACAGACTGTTTCCTCCCAGCGACCTGAACCTGAACCCACCAGTCTGATCACGTTAAAGGCTTTTACAGAGTCAGTGTTAGTGAGTGGAAAGTCTTAGTTCTGTAACTAACTGCTGTAAGTGACACCAACAAAAACAGAATATCCTCTGATGGTTTTACCTGAACGCTTGTTGAGATAATTCATGTTAGACTTTGTTGATTCAAACTGTGTCATTGTTCTGTTGTCTGAGCTTTTACCTTCTAAACAGGAAGTGATACCATTAAAAACAGATACGGTGTTAGTGGTGTCATCAGACGCCTGCCAACCTGGTGGATACAAACACAAAACTACAAACCACTTTTCTCTGAACTCAGACATGATGGCGAGCGTCGCATCTGTTTGGTTTCCAAGAATCATTAGAAGATAATGCAGCTTTAAAAACCAAGAGCTACATTATAGCTCACGATAATGACGTGTTCCTGGCAACACAGGACAAATTATTTATGACGGGAAACATCCAAGCTGATTGTTCAACTGCACTCAAACAATCAAACAAACAGACAGACTAACAAACCAGTGACTGTTTGACAGGCTGTTCAGTATCCTCTGATCAGGAGTCAGATAGTGGCGCCTCTACTACAAACTTAGATCCAACAAGATCCATTCTTCCTTCGGTCAACTGGACATCAGCAGACACATTAAATGACCATTTACCTAATATGACGAAGTTTGACTGATTGTTCATTTGTTTGGTCCTAAACACACAGATATTCAAACAAGGAAAAACATAAAAACTTGACATCTGAGAGGCAGGATATGTGATTTTTTTGTGAACTTTTAGTTGAAAATATCAAACAGTTAATAATGAAATCACCCCATCTGGTCTCTGTTGTTGAGTGAAGTGATTAATCAACAACCTGGTATCACTGACTGAATGAGCCAATGACCCACAGTGTTGATGGTTGTGATGTGCAACGCTAATCGTTTTAGCTCAAGGAGCCGAGCGCTTCCTGCCAGCAGTCGACTCAGCATGCGGCCCCGCCCCCACGGGGCCGGCCCCGCCCCCTCCTGTCACTCACCAGCGTGACAGGCAGCAGGATGGTGAGCAGGGCGATGTGATGCAGCACCAACAGGAACTCCCTGCGGACGAAGGAGTTCACCGTTCTCAGCGAGTGCCGCTTGTAGTCCTCGTGGCCTTTGACGCGGAAACGATGGTAGTGACTGAGGTACATGGCAAAGATGTCGTACGTCATGTAGGGTACGCCGTACCAGATGACGAAGTAGGTAGCCAACCAATGCCTGAGGATTGAGAAGGAGAATATTTTAAACAGGTCTGCACATGTATTTAAAGACGAGACCGGGATGACTGGGACTGAAACACTCCTCAGTTTTGGTTCCTGATGAAGATCAGCACTGAAACAGCAAGATTAATATCCTGCTGTGTTAAGAGCTCAGTGAAGAATCAGTGAGAAATGTTTTATCAACAACGTTATCAATGCTAACATAATCATCAGCACGGAACACAGCAGTGTTAAGCTATGTGGTCGTAAATTAATCAATACACTTTACAACTTTGCACCCTTACCCGTGTCATCATCTTCATCAGTCGAACCATCAACCATCAATCATCAACCATCAATCATCCAACCATCAATCATCAACTATCAATCATCCAACCATCAATCATCAACCATCAATCATCAACCATCCAACCATCAACCATCCAACCATCAACCATCCAACTATTAACCATCCAACCATCAACTGTCCAACAGTCTAACAAACATAGTTACAGACTCTAGCTTAATCCAGGTCACCATCAATGCCAAACCTCGTACTGTGCTTGATTTGTGCTGATCAGATGCACACTGTTCTTTTTATAGTGTGTGTGTGTAAGATGTTTAAACTTATTGCACTTTTCTTTTATATTTGACGTTTGAAAACCTTGATTTGTTGCTGCTACAAGAGCCAGTATAGTTAATTAGTGCTGATCAGATGAAGCAGCGGTTTGTATTTTATTTGGAGAGGGGTACAGTTAGAGAAGTTAACCCTTCATGGGTATCTGTCTTGGACTTAATAAATATTGACAGTCAATTAGAAGGATGGGATTTTTCCTGTTAACAGGATTTCCTGTTTTTCAGACTTATTACAGCCTCATATTAAATCAACAACAATGATAATAATAATATTAAAGCAAACACAGCTCTGGTATTGGAATAGTATCGGTATCAGCAGATATCCAAATTCAGGTATCAGGATCGGATGTGAAAAAATGTGGAACGGTGCATCCCTACCAACAATCCAACCATCTGACCATCCAACGATCGTATCAGTTCAACCATCTGGTGAACCTAGTGACCTTCAGTCTTTGAAGAGGTGACCTCACACTTACTGAAGCTTGGAGCCTTCCCCGTCACACAGGCCTGCCAAGCTTATGTTGGTACAGTGCAACAAACACCTTGGATGCTGCAGCTGCTGAGCACCGATTAACATGATGGTTAATTATGTGGACAGAGCTGAGCTGCTGACCTCTGACCTCTCACTGGTTCTTAAGGTCAGAGATGGAGATTAACAGGAATAACAACCACCCAGACAGGACAAGGAGCTGCACAACTTACTTCTGCAGAGTGCTCACTGCATTATAGGGATGTAAAAATACAGACTGTTACACATCCTGTGCTGTCCTTCAGACTCCTGATCAGTACATTAAAGTCCAGAGGAGCCAGACAGGAATAATACAAACACAACCTGCTCATTTAACTGTGTGGGTTTGCATTAGTGGATTTTACTGTACAGTTTACAGTATGCGTCAAACATGAGTATATCAGTGATATTTCTGCAGGATACACTGTTTAGAAATACTTAAACTAGATCACAGGTTTGACTCACGCAGGTTATTCTTGAGAACTGAAAAAACTGAAACCATAAGATGATCAAACTGATCCAGTTGTAAAGAACATCATCTGTTGGTTTCATCGTTATTTTAAGGTAAAACCAGAACTAAGATCAGTTTATAATAGTATTAACTATAATAGTATCAGCTCAAATGAGTGGAGTGAGGTCTGTTTGTTGTGATGTCAGTAGTTACCTCAGTGGGTTTAACGTCACTGTCACGGAGAATAAAACAGAGATGTTTTACATCTCTGTTTTATTCTCCGTCTGTCTGCGACACAGAGCTGGATTATGATCCAACCGTTTGTTTTCTCCACCAACAGGTTCACATGTTAATGTGAAATTTCCTCCAGACACTGAACAGTTTGTTTCACAGAGTCATTTATCTGAAGCCACTTTCAGAGCCAGACCTTTCACATTTTTCCACCAAACAACTGGTTCATTTGTTTTCTATGACTTCCTGTGGAGGCAGAAATACTCAGATCCTTAATTAAAGTAAAACAGTGACAGCACAACATGAACAAACCAACAAATTAATGTAAATGGTTTGATAGCTTTATAACATGTTTGTGTTATCTCTGCAGGAGTTACAACCCTGTAAGGTTGTCTGACATTGATAATAACATCTGAACCTGTCAGTGGTAAAAACAAGCTCTTTAGTGCACCGGCTGTGACTTGGACGGTGGCCCAGTTGGATTACATTGCAGCAGCTGTTTTGCTGTTGCTGGGTTTACTGTTCTCTCTCAGTAATGGACCGACCGCAAAGGTTTCACTCATGGAAAATAAAGACAAGTAATCCTTTAATAACTGACAGGTTTCATCAGTGGAAATAGGAAAACTGTCAAAATGTTTCTGTGTTAAACCAACTTTTTGTGTCTCCACTGTATGAAACTCCTTTTCCTCAGTGAAACCTGCGAGACGTTGGAGTAGACTGGCAGCTAAAAGAAGCCTGTTGGAGTATTAACGTGTGAGCATGTGTGTGATAAGCCGCCATGTGCACGTCAGCAGGACTGAGCAGCGCTGTGCAGGATTTAGTGGAGCGGAGATTAGCGGCGCTGAAACGGGCCTGCCCCGGTCTGGCTGCTGACTCGGACGATTAACAGGCTAGCTTAGCGTCACACTTTCCTAAACTGCATGGGGCAAGTTAAAGCTACGCTAACACCGAGTCGCTGCCAGGAGGCTGATTTGAGCGCAGGCAGGTTTGATTGAAGCTGTTTTCTATGTAGAGACTGAAGCAAGCTGCAGCTCACAGCAGAAATAAACAGTGATGACTGAACACAGTGTGATGGTGTGAATGCTACGACGCGTTCAGGCGTCAAACAGAGCAGCTCATTTTAAACTACAGTGTCAGTAGTTTGTTGAAGCTGCATCAGCTGGTTATGTGTTGGGTGAATCCTCTTTACATTTCACACAAACTGAAGCAGCTGACGACCGAGAGGAACTCACCTGCCATTGATGACGTTGTCGTAACACGAGGACACGACGGTGACTCCTGCTGCTGTGGCCATGATGGCGTGGAGGGAGGACACGAGTCTGAGGACAGAGACAGACATGTTGAAGTCAAACTCGGTGAAAGACTTTAAAGAGTATTTGTCGTGTTGTTTCATCAGGCTGTGACACAGTAGATCTGTGGTTTTAAGACAATGATGCTAATTTTAGCTAACGTTAGCTCTGTCCCTTTTGACTGTAAAAACAGCTGATGTTCCCTCCGTGTCTCACTCTGCTACATAGCTGGTTATGTTTCTAACTGAACAGAAACAACATCTTCACCTGAACATTAAGACAGGCGACCCGTGTTTGTACCAAGTCCAGGTTCGGGATCAGGACTCAGTTGTCCGAGCTCCATCACAGACCACCAGTCTATAAACTGTGATCAGTGTTTGTATTAAACTGTTGTCACAGCCGCTCTGTTTCCTCAGGTATTAATCTGACCTTATAAACCCAGAACATGGATTAGATCTGGGGCAGTGGTGGCCTGGTGGCTAAGGAAGTGGGTGAAACCTTGTGTCTTTAGATTAATCAGAGAACAGACCATCAGTCTGTGGCTGATTTTCACTGTAAATAAATAAAACTGTGACGATCATCAATGTGTGTGTTGTTCTTCGGGACTGTTCTGGTCTGTGATGGTCTTCAGTCAGACTGGACTCAGTCTCATCAGATCTGGTCTGATTATTTTATCAATAAAACAGACCAATTGGTCTCAGGACCAGTCCAGTCCACTGGATCAGGTCCAGTGGATCCAATCCAGTGGATTCCGGTCCAGGTTTCAGTCCTGCAGCTAACGAGGGGTTTTACAATAAAGAGCTTTGTTTCCTAACGAGTCTCAGACAGAAAGACTCGTTTGTTTCCTGAACCTGGTCTCACCTCAACTATACTCATGGGAACACAGCCATGACACCAGCATCGGCACGGCAACCAGACCACATGACCAGACCACGTGACCAGCCAGCAGCACCCCCCACCCCCACCGCTGCTGATGCATGCTGGGACGGTGGTCACACACTCAGTCACAAGACATTCACACACTGTGTGTGTCCGGCAGTAACCTCTGAGGAGGACGAGGAAGAACGTCTCGCTCTGCAGAGCTGAGTCTTCTTCCTCATTATACACTGCTCTCATGTTGACACACACACACACACGCTGACATACTCTGTCTCACCGACACACACACACACTCTCATACAGCTTCTTATTCTTTTTTCATTCATTCAGTCCTGATCCTGATTCAGGGATCAGAATCCAGGTCCAGGTCCTGACTCAGTGAACATGGTTTACTGACCTGCCTCCACTGTCTTCATTTGCTTATTTCATCAATTCAAATAGTCAGTGGAAACATTTTATAATGTGATCAACAAATTGATCATTGATCAAATTGATTCATTTAACATCACAGTTAAAATGGTTACAACCTTCTAGTTTCATTTAGAACTACAACATGTTAACAACACGTCAACAACAACAACAACAACACATCAGTAAGACATTAGTAAGAAAGCATCACCAACACATCCACATGTCAACAACACGTCAGTAACAACACGTCAGTAACAACGCATCAGTAACAACACGTCAATAACATGTCAACAACAACAACACATCCACATCTCAACCACATGTCAGTAACAACACGTTAGTAACAACACGCCAACAACATGTCAGTAACAACACGTCAGTAACAACATGGCAACAACGCGTCAGTAACACGTCAGTAACAACGCATCAGTAACACGTCAGTAACAACGCATCAGTAACAACACGTCAGTAACACGTCAGTAACAACACGTCAATAACATGTCAACAACAACAACACATCCACATCTCAACCACATGTCAGTAACAACACGTTAGTAACAACACGCCAACAACATGTCAGTAACAACACGTCAGTAACAACATGGCAACAACGCGTCAGTAACAACACATCAATAACAACACGCCAACAACACGTCAGTAACAACACGTCAGTAACAACACGTCAGTAACATGTCAACAACAACAACAACAACACATCAGTAAGACATTAGTAAAAAAGCATCACCAACACATCCACATCTCAACAACACGTCAGTAACAACACGTTAGTAACAACATGGCAACAACGCGTCAGTAACAACATGTCAGTAACAACATGGCAACAACACGTCAGTAACAACATGGCAACAACATGTCAGTAACAACACGTCAGTAACAACATGGCAACAACACGTCAGTAACAACATGGCAACAACATGTCAGTAACAACATGGCAACAACACGTCAGTAACAACATGGCAACAACATGTCAGTAACAACACGTCAGTAACAACATGGCAACAACGCGTCAGTAACAACACATCAATAACAACACGCCAACAACACGTCAGTAACAACACGTCAGTAACAACATGGCAACAACATGTCAGTAACAACATGGCAACAACACGTCAGTAACAACATGGCAACAACATGTCAGTAACAACACGTCAGTAACAACATGGCAACAACACGTCAGTAACAACACGTCAGTAACATGTCAACAACAACAACAACAACACATCAGTAAGACATTAGTAAAAAAGAATCACCAACACATCCACATCTCAACAACACGTCAGTAACAACACGTTAGTAACAACACGGCAACATCGGGTCAGTAACAACACGTCAGTAACAACACGCCAACAACATGTCAGTAACAACGCGTCAGTAACAACATGGCAACAACGCGTCAGTAACAACACGTCAGTAACAACATGGCAACAACGCGTCAGTAACAACATGGCAACGAGTCAGTAACAACATGTCAGTAACAACGCGTCAGTAACAACATGGCAACAACGAGTCAGTAACAACACGTCAGTAACAACATGGCAACAACGCGTCAGTAACAACATGGCAACGAGTCAGTAACAACACGTCAGTAACAGCACGGCAACAACGCGTCAATAACAACATGGCAACAACACGTTAATAACAACATGCTAACAACACATCAATAACAACACGTTAATAACAACGTGTCAGTAACATGCCAACAACATGTCAACAACAACAACACATCAGTAAGACATTAGTAAGAAAGCATCACCAACACATCCACATGTCAACAACACAGCAGTAACAACATGGCAACAATGCATCAACATGTCAGTAACAACACGTCAGTAACAACACGCCAACAACACGTCAGTAATGAGTAAGTAAAAACTGACGTGTTGTTAACACGTCAGTAATAACACGTCAGTAACAACACGTTAGTAATAACACGTCAATAACACGTCAGTAATAACACGTCAATAACAACACGCCAACAACGCGTCAGTAACACGTCAGTGACAACATGTTAGTAACAACACGAGTCACGTCAGTAAACAAAGTAACTCAGATTCAGTTCTCTCATCAGTCTGTGTCCAACATGTGTCCAACATACGTCCTGAGGCCTCACACCTACAGAACAAACAGTGCAGAAGGTTCATGTGTTCATCATGTTGTCTTTGTAAACAACAACAACAAATAACAACAACTGTCATTTATAAACGTCTGAGGAAGAGAGCGTTGCCTGAGGTCACAGAGCTGCTTTCACTGACTGAGATACCTGGAGTAACTGGATCATCTGGAGTAACTGGAATAACTGGGTCACCTGGAGTAACTGAACTGACTGAGCATCAACTGACAAGCTGCTGTGTGTGAGCAGCAAACTGTGCTAACTGGCTGGCTGAAGTAACTGAGCAGCAGCTCTGACCAGGCTCAGCTCAGAGGATTAACAGCAGTGACAGGCTACAATGGACTGAGCCAACACACACACACACACACACTTTAATTATTCCTGCTCTGTAGCTCAACTCTGGATATAAAGTTACTGAGAAGCTGAGCAAGGAGGAGCTCCAGGAGTTAGACTGAGTCTGTCACCAGGAATTAGACGGACCCTAAAATGCCCTGTTTACTTAGACCTCAAACTGAATGCAGGAGTTGGACTGAGCCTAAAAATCCAGGAGTTAGACGCAACCAGACACCAAATGCTGGTATTAGCTTGAAGCTCACTGCATGAATTAAACTGAGCCTCCGACTCCAGGAGTTAGACGGAGCCTAACAATGAACGCAGGCATTACACTGGGCTCATTCTGCTGACCGCAGGAGTTAGACGGAGCCTCAGACCGTAGAAACACAAACACTGAATCCCTTCATGTCGTGTCACATGTTCACCGGCTCACCGAGGTTCAGATTGTCCTTCCAGGGACCCGTAGCAACATTTACATCATAGTGCCGAATGTTACGTCACAACCTGAATGAAACGTAAAGATATTTTAACTGACGGAGCATCACTGATGCGGCTGCTGACTCGGTGTAACCGTGACACCGGGACTCGGCGTGACTCGGTTTAACTCGGCCCGGCTCGGCTCGGACCGTCCTTACCGCTCGCTGACCAGCACCACGTCGGCGTCGGTCCAGCGGGTGAAGACCCGCGGCAGGATCCAGCGGAGGGCGGCGAACACCCCGGGGAACAGCACGGCGCCACAGGCGACGACCCGCAACATCCTGGCGTCGGTGTTTCCTCCGCGGGAACCGTCTCTGCTCCTCAGACCCGGACCAGACCCAGACTCCGTCCCGGTTCAGTCACAGCGGCGGGGCATCGTGTTTAACGCGGCCGGTGCTCTGTGCTTTTCACCGGGATCAGTCTCCACACACACACACTCACACACACACACTGAGCGGCACCGTCGAGCTGCACGCGAGGAAACACTGCGACACTTCCTGGACAGACTATCACAATAAAAGTCCAGAGCCGCCGCCGGAACTGACGGAAGTAACGCAACGAGGAGGAGGATGCTTTTATTTTGAAGGTCACACTGGACCATTAAAAACGAGCTGTTATAAAATATTATACTGTAGTAATTTAGTACTACAGTAGTACTGCAGTGAGATACTATACCGTAGTATCAGGGATAATGTCCGGTGGTGCCAACTATCAGAAATTAATGGACGGCGCGGAGGCGTGAACGGTTGCTTCCGTGAAGTCCACTACAGTATAATCATTTCGTCGTCCACAAAAATAAATAAACATTAAATATTTACACTTTAATGTGTTTTAGAGTTATTTTTACAACAACTGAGCGGACTATTTAACACTCCCAGTCTGCAGCCGTTGCCAAGGAAACCGCTGTGGCCGCAGTGTGGACCAGTGGAGGGAGATGAGATGATGGTTTAACGTCACGTTAAGTGACACAAAGCATCATTTCAGGAGGCCGGAGCGCTTCTTACCGCTTGTGTGTGAAATTTTGTTTCAAAGAGTCAAAGTTCACAGATATTTTCCTAAATAGGTTTTATTGCAAGAAATATTCTCCACCGTTCACGGTGTAGGAAGGAAATGAAGACAGAAAGACAGGCCTGACAGTAGCCAGAGGCAACTTAACTGTTAACTATTTAAAGTTAAATGCGACATTGCCATTGATTGTAAATTTGACAGACACCAGCATGTCCATCATGTAGCATCTGAAGGACGGAGGTTTAAAGTCTGACTACGCTGACCGCTGCTGGTTGGGACGTCCTCGTCTCCGGTACCGACGCAGCCCAGTGAGGCTCAGGCTGCTCTCACATCGATGTCCCGTCACTGACGTGATCCGGTGAGTTTCCAGTCCGGCGTCAGAGAGTCGACCTGCAGCTGCGCTCCGGAGGCTGTGGTCTGTGTAAACCTGGGACAGACCCGCCTGAATGGAACAATAATAAACACACAGGCTGCTGATGAGGACGGAAGAGGTTATACACAGGACTACACTGTTACTGGGACGTAGCTATGGTACAAACCTCTTCGCTGATGTTTCCCCGGTAGTGGACCCATCGGCTCTCTGGACCACACATCATCGGTGATGGAGCGCTTCAGGTGCAGATGCAAAGATTTTACATCTGGTGGACACTTGGAGATACCTCTTTTGACTGGACACAGGGATCCCCGGGCCTGGAGAACATTAAACCTCTCAGGTTTTCCTTGTGCGGGTCGTTCGGATCTTCGTGATTTTTTGTCTGATTGTGCGCTACGCTGACGTGTTCAACACCATCCTCGTCTCTTTGGATGATAAACGATGTCACGGTCACGGTTCCCTCCGTGCCACGAGCCAGACACAGCTGGGTGTCAAACACCTTTGAGACGAGGCCGAGGGATCAGGAGACAGATGAACTGACTGTTTAAGACTCATGATACGAGGATGGTGGAAGCTGGTGTCTGTCCCTGTCTCTCTGTAACGCGTCAGTATCGCCGTAAAAACCGCGTTACTGGTCTTGAACAACGTGTCACTAACGATGTTGACGTCTCTGAAGTGATGATTAACACCGGCTCTCAGACTGTCTCCTCCTTCCTCGGTGACTGGACAGACGCTTTAAAAAGTTGCACCATGTCAGTGAGAGATGAGGCAGTGTAGCTCTCAAAGTTCATATCTATGTCTTTGTGAGCCAGGAAGTCTCTTGGTGTTTTAACTGCCCATGTCGTGTTTTCTTTGTGTTCATCTCGTCTCGTCATCCTCTCCAGTTCCTCCGGTGTCACGTCCTTGTGTCGCTTCTTCTCCTGATTCTTTTCATGTTCTCTTCTCTTCCTCTTCTGCTGCATCAGTCTTTAAATCATCAGATTCGCCAAACAGGTTCAAAGAAATGATAAAATCACGCATGTGTTGTCTTCTGTCTTGTGATAAATAAACTGTTAAATAACGTGTGAGCCGAGTCTCTGTTGCCATGGTTACCAACTAGCGTCTGAGCGCGGTAGTTTAGAGCTGTCGTCACCGTCTCTATGGATGACTGTTATCACTTTTTAACGGTCACCCTGCAGCCAATCAGAATCGAGTATCAATCCAGACCATGATATAATATTATACTGTAGTAATATAGTACTACAGTAGTACTGCAGTATAATATTATACTGTAGTAATATAGTACTACAGTAGTACTGCAGTATAATATTATACTGTAGTAATATAGTACTACAGTAGTACTGCAGTATAATATTATACTGTAGTAATATAGTACTACAGTAGTACTGCAGTATAATATTATACTGTAGTAATATAGTACTACAGTAGTACTGCAGTATAATATCCCACTCCAACCCACTACGGGGCAGGTTGTAACATTTAGATTAAAGAATTAAAAACTGAGACCACACTACCAAATATGCCTCCATATAAATGTACATGTGCTAACATCTTCCAGTGGTTTAAGAACAAAAACAACTTAGTGCTGATGGGGAAATGAAAAACATCCTCAATGGCCGAAGAGTCAAAGAACATTAGGTGAAAAAAGATTCAGTAATACTTATGAATGGTGCAGTGAATGAATGGTGTATTCATGAGAACAGAAAACTTCAGTGGGCGGTAAGAAGCAGCTCCCAATTCTAAAAAACAATGATGTCATTACGGGATGTTTGTAACATGTTTTTGGAGGATGTTACAACCCTCCCCACGCCTGTCAGCCACCGTCTAGCTGTACTAGCATGACAGCTTAAAATCAGCGTAGTAGTGTGTAATACTCTGCAGTTGTATATAACACTCTAGTAGTGTAGATAGATCGATAGATCAATACACAGACAGGCAGGCAGACAGATAAATAGACAACTTTATTGATCCCTTTGGGAGGTTCCCTCAGGGAAATTAAAATCGTTTATCCAGTTTTTGTTTTGTTTGTTTAACTTGTCTTTATTATTATTAAATCCAGTTTAATAAAGTTTTCATTTTATATTGTTTAGTATTTTGTGTTTTATATTATTGAACAGTTTTTTTTCTTCAGTTTAACGTTGGAGCTGGTTGATTCTGCCATGTGACCAACAGGGGGCGATAGTCCACATGAATTTATAACCTGATTGGTGAAAGTTTCCTTCACCAGAACTAAACTAAAACTAAACAACACTAAAATACTATGAACTAAAATAAACAACAGCTTCAGTATCGATCAATAATCAACCAACAGTTTAAAATGATTGCTGATTGTACGATATTTGTACTTTTATGTCACTACATTTATCCAACAAATACACGTTCTACATTTTTTTTAAGATGTCAGTGATATACGTCATTTCACTGTGAAATATAAAACAGATGTTTTACTCTTCACTAACTTAAACAGTTGTAACAATGTAACCATTTTAACAAGTGATAAGATAAACTGATAATAAAAACATTATTACTTACAGTTATAGTGTGAAAGTTTTTGTACTTCACAGTGTAGTACAGTCACTACAGTTTACACTGAGTCATTGTTCAACAAACGACCTGAGGTTGTTCACCGGTGATGAACAAACATCTGCAGATGAAACAAAGACGTTGGGCTCATGTTTGTTCTGCTTAAGATCACATTGAACTGGTTCAGGCTGTGAAACCAAAACAATCAGCCAAAATGGATCAAACATCCTGAAAATGACACCTGACCTCAACTGAACTCGATGGAAACAGTTTGGATTTGAATCGATCACATGATCGAGGTCATGAAACAGTTATTGACCAGGTGTTCTTCAATAAATCAATCTTCAAAATTTAATGATCAATGATTAATTCTACAACTACAAACACTGTTTATTAAACTGAATTATGCCACAAAGATTCATCTGATCAAATTAAATTTAAATGAATGGTCCCAAGTCAAAGGTCACAAGACAAACTGAGTATAACTAGTGTGATCCACGTCTGCCTGACTGAGACAAACCAAGGCGATTAGCTGTCACGTGACCATCAGCTGATAATAAAGTCCTAGGCGCCTGGTTGTATCCATGTTTCCACCCAACGATGATCATCTAAAAACTCCATAAAGTCCTGGTTCCTTTGTGTTACTGGAAGAGTGTGGTCACACCTTATCTCTCAGTTACGGCCTATGTTTCTACTGCAGATAATCAAAGATAACGGGGACAGAGGAATGTGTCATCTATCTTTATTGGCATCATTGCGTTCATCAGTTTCATTTGTTGCTAAAGTGTAGAGGAAACTTTGACAACGCTGCTCCGAGCCTTTCAAGCTATGGCTCATTAAACTTGTAAAGGTCTGAACCCACCTCATCAAACATGTAAGTGTTTGTTCTGAACTGATCAGGTGTCGCTGCTCCGCCACTGAAATAACAAACAGTTGAACAGTTGTACACTAAAAAGTAAAGAAACACAGAGGCTGCAGGTTAAAATTCACTGAGACATGTTGCAGTTTCTGTTCTCAGTAAAGTGTTACAGGTTAATGAACTGTACTGATACTGATGACTGGCAGAGGCCTAAACACCACCGTTGTGAAGTGGTGCCTGGACCCACCAGGACCAGAGGAGGATGGACCCCGACCCATCGCCACAGCAACCAGAGCCAACAGCCACCACCGATGCAGAGCGGATTGAAAACTAAAAACTAGCCAAAATGAGTAAAACTACCGTAGTGTAAACCAAGTAAAACAGAATAAATGAAACAAAATAAGATATTAAAGGGGGCATATTATACCTCTTTTTAAACAAGTTAGAATAGGTCTATGGTCTATACAAAACATGTTCATGAAGTTTTTTTCACAATATCACTCTCACATAATTAGACCTCAGCAGCTCTATTCTAGTCAGTTTCTCCAACTCTATATATTTGACCCCGAGTCGGACCCAGAGGAAGCAGAGAAGGAAGAGGAACCAGCGGCACAAACACCACGAATGTAGCAAGCAGTTTCTGAACGGAAAGTCAACGTTTTTAATATGTTGTGATAAAATACATGATACTTCACTGCCACTCAGTAGCTTTGCTACTTCCGTCCGTTTGCAGCAGTAACCATGTTCTCCTTGTTACCGTCCACCTCCGTCAGACTATAACCTACTGTTCAGCCTGTTGCACATAAACCTAATTTTTGTGACATAATGCCAGCCTCTTTATATTACTTTGTAAACTCTTTTACAATATATTGTTGCATTTGAAACTTCACAAAGCTCACAACACTCAATTAGATTTTTTGTCTTTTTTATATATGCTGCCATTTACAAATATGCTAGTCTGTGTTAGCATAACTCACCTTACATTATACATAACACTGGGCAACACCAAATTTATTGTTTAAGTTTTTTTTAGCTGATTTAGGATCATTTTGATGTGCTGAATCCAAAAATCACATTGGTTTTGCTTAATCAGGTCAACTTTCTGAACTAAGCTACATATTTGTTTTCTGACGTTTTTGTTTACTAGTCCGGGTATCTTCACGTCATATGATGCAAAATTCTTTTATATTTCTTGCAATAAACGGATTCTGAAGATTTTGCATGTGCCAACTTATGACTAATTGTTTTTTAATATATTACAAGTGAATGAAATGGCTTCAACTAAAAAAATAAAATATAAGCAAAAATAAGCCTGACGTATTCTGTTACATCTGCGGTGAATACACCATTGTTCCTAACAGGAATCTAGTCACAAGTTTCATAAAGCGTGCTTACCACGCTTATTTTGGTATTAAACTTGGTGACCAGGATAAAGCTTGGGCCACACATGATCCACTTCCCACCGCTGCACGTCAAGCTCGGCTTGATTCAACAGTTCACCAAAGCTCTAGACAAGGATGGAAGCTGCTGCACTTACTTGTGCTGTGATTTTCCAGGATTAACCACAGAGAAGTTGAGAGCTGGCATCTCTGATGGGCCTCAAATCCGTCAGCTCATCAGTGATCCTGAGTTTGAAAACTCAATGAACAAAATGGAACTGGAAGCATGGAAGGTTTTAGTTCTGGTCATGAAGAACTTTCTTGGCAACAACGAGGCCAGGAACTATGCAGAACTTGTCACCAGTTTGCTGACTGCTTTCAGAAACCTGGGATGCAACATGTGCATCAAAATGCATTACTGATTCTCACATACAGATCGGTTTCCTGAGAATCTGGGATCAATGAGTGATGAGCAGGGGGAGAGATTCTGGACATAAAAGAGATGGAGACCCGGTATCAGGGACGGTGGGATGCAGTCATGATGGCTGATTACTGTTGGACTCTGAAGAGAGACGTCCCTGCTGCTGAGCATTCGAGGGGTTCGAAGAAACGGAAGTTCATGCCCTGAATTTTACACAATGATGACGTAACGTTCAATACATGTACTTACCTTTAACAATGTCTATTATTCAATTTACAGAAATTGAAGTTCGTAACATTTAATTAACACATTCTATTAGAATACCATTTTTTTTCTCCTAAAACATTTTTTAGATGAGAAATATTAATGAAAATAACTTTAACCTTCATGTTCAGCTGCAACCCTAGCGCCACAAAACAATACAACTAAATATAAGAACATGATTCAAAGTGTCAGTAGGAAACTTTCATATCTGATACGTCCAAGTCCAGTTTCAGTGTCAGTCAGTCTCTGGTTTAGGACGACAAGCTCAGTTAATGAAGGTGACGGGGTGTGTCGTCGGACCCTGGCAGCTCCAAACAGGAGCATTTGTACAATGTGTCGATAATAAAATCCAGTTATTTAATATCCTAGTTAATTATTGTAGGAGTCAATAAGGCAGCAGTGCTACTGTCTGAGGGACAGTCAGCTCCACTGTGTCACTGGCAACGTCTTGGGTTTGAGGAGATCACAGATATATAAGTGACGCTCCAATAAATAATGATGTGAAAGACCAGAGGGTTCTGGTCTCTAAAAACCCCGGTCCTCCTCAGAGACCCTCTCTCAATCCGACACCGAGCTCCACGGATCTTCAATAAAAGGACCAGACATTTTCTAGAGAACTGATTGGTCGGAGGGCGGAGCTTTTATAGGCTCCGACCTCTGATCTGGAACATGACCTGCTCCGGAGCAGGTTAGTTCAGCATCAGTTACCATGGAGACGGAGCCTGGTGAGAAGTGAACCACCTTCGTAGGACGGAGACCAGAGTTAACCCTGAAGTTACCGTGATAACAACTAGTCCTGCTTCCTAGTCCAGGACTCAGGTCTTATGCAGAGTTCTCATTGTAAAGGAGCCAGGTAGAGTCTTGAACAGTAAAGAGAAAACCAAACATGAAAATACTGTCATGTACAAATCATTAACATTCTGTGTAATCAAAGCGGATATATAAAAACACATATATATATGAAACCATGTATATAAACCATATCTACAACCAACAAACACAGCTAAAGCTACAAACAAGGTGAGCAAGTAAACAAACTCCACAAAACGACGTAACCACAAACCACAACCCCCCCTCCACATGGAGCTTTGTAAACAGACAGAGGTCTGTGCTGAGAGCAGAGGTCTCAAGGTCCGTCAAAAAGTGACTGAACCACCAGCGACAGAAGACCACAGTTATGCTTCGTGTTTGATAAACATGATAATGAATTAATGAAGTGTGGAGGTCCACGGGAAATGTAGATTCACTTTAGGTAACGTTATAAAGTGAGGCTACAACAGCTAACGTTAGCCCAGGGGGGTATTCCTAGAAGCAGGTTTACTGACTTAACTGAGCATGTTAACCCAGAGTAGTGATAAACCTGGGTTTTCTGTTCCTAAATGTTCAGGTTCAGTCACCATGGTAACAGGCTCTGAACCTAACCTGGTAGGAGGTTGGTTTTGTTCCGGTTTTGTTCGGGTGATGTTCAAGTGATCGAGTTATGTTCGGGTATTTTAGTCCAAGTTCAGTCAGGCTGCTGTGAAACCTGATCCACGATAGCGTTTCCTTTTGATGAAGGTTCAGTTATTGACTTTATCTCTGTTCACTCAGGATCAGTTTTACCTGGTGTCGTCTGGTAACTTGTAATAATTGTGGAGGATGTTTGTGATCTTAATTCCGTGCGAATGATCCATGTCTGTGATTTGTAAAGTAAAAGTTTCACCACAAATCACCGACCATGTTTCACCAAACACAGACGTCTGTGATAAAACTGGTCCTGTGTGAACCTGCATGTCAGTGACTGGAGGTGGTCTCATGTCTGTACAGACACGTTGACAGAAACAGCTCAGATCCACCAGAAGAGAGAAACTTCAGAGGAGACTGAGGTGGACGACGTGTATCAGCAGCAGGAACAACAAGTTTAATACAAACGTCCTGACGACTGTTATCCTGACAACTACCCATTGTTCCCAAGTCATGTTGCTGCTTTGACGTTTTATTTACTGTTGCCATGACGACTATATACCATGTTTTACCTGTTTCCAGGTTGTTTCCTGCCCCTGGGTTGTATCTAACTAATAAATGATTCAGTGACCAGTAGTCTGTATCAGAAGGTGACATCATATTAATAAAGCAGGATATGAAGCCAGTTTCCTGAACTATTTCATTTAATTTAAAATTGTGACTTCACATCAACGGTCTAAACTTACGAATTAACGTGATCGGTGATTCTCTGTCAAGCTGAACCTCGTCTCTTGGCAGATGCATTTGTGTTGTTTTTTGTAATCACTGCCCTTTCCTCCTCAGACGCCTCTAGGACTTGCTGCTCCATTTCACTGAAGTATGAGGCTCGTTTAGCCATTTTTTTCGTGGTTTAGACCCTCAATTAATGACGTCTTTATAGATTTGCCGGGAACACGTACAACTCCAGGTTAACCAATACGGGGTTAATGGAGTTAAGTCATGACCATGTTTTGGAACCAACTGCACGGGTTTAGTGGTCGTGGGTTCAGATACCTGAAGGTCAGACTTTAACCCAGTGTTTCTTAAACCTCCTTCTTCGAACACCCTCTAGACCAAGGGCCTTTAAGCGCCGCCCGCATCCATTGTGGATAACATGACAATATCTAATACAAGTCTAAACAACATTTAAACAAGCATCACTTTCAGATTCATCCAGCTATAAAATGACTTGATTATCTGTGCACTACATTTGCCATTTGGAGAAAACCACTCCAAGCCGGTGCAGGGCTAGCAGTAGCGGTAGCGTTAGCTTGTGCTGAATGGTGAAACCCTAACAAGCTAGAAACACAAAACTCATTTGAAAGTAGTTAATTACCCTCGTCTGCTGACTTGCCACAGACACTAGGTCCAGATCCTCCGTCAGACAAAGTCTGCTGGTTAATCCTGCCGTGTACTGTCCTGAACAGGTTCCACACCACACGATTCTAGTGACTGTTGCTGGGACACGGCCATCAAAAATAAAATGGAGCCATGCGGTTTGTTGTTTCTCTTCAGCTGGGAGAAAATGCACTGAGCTGTGTTGGTCCTTGTAGCCACCAACAGAACATTTCTTATGACACATTATTTTTCTGGCCATTGCGCTCAGTGTCATGGTGGTCGTAAAACCAGCAGACCACAATGTCGGGTCTTCAGCTAATCTAGTGGGCGAGGCTCAGGTGGGGGTTGGCAGGTGAGGGATGGTTCTATGCAAATTCCCTTATTGTGATGTCACAATGGGGTAGAAATCCAAACGGCTCACAGAAATACATGACTCCTGACACCAGCATCTTTTAACTGACTCACAGAAAACGGGTGGATGTTTTTTCACGCCTGGAGTGGTTATTGGAGCAGTAGAGACCCATATGAAAATACAAATGCATGTAAAAAGTGAGTTTTGCATAATATGTCCCCTTTAAATGTTAAACTATAAATTAATTATATAAATGAAATAGATAAATTATAAATGAGACATAAAACAGCAGATAAAAGTATGAATGTGCTATAAAAAACGACTAAACAGCAGATCTAGAACTAGACAATCTAAGATGAGATAAAGAGGAGGTAAGTTAAAATTAAAGAGATGGGACTTGAGCCTGTTTGTAAAAATATCAGCATCCTCTGAACCCTCAGGTTCTTCGGCAGGTTGTTCCATAAACGTGGGTTGTAATGCTGGAAGGCTGCTTCACCGTGAGTTTTAACTGCAGGAACGATTAAAAGGCCGGAGGACCTCAGGGTCTGCGAGGATTCATGGGGTAAAAGCAAGTCTGACAGGTAAGAAGACACAAGAGCGTTGAAGTTACCATCCTGTGTTTGATATCAAAGTTATCTGTCTGTGTTCTGACGTTGGGATCAAAGTTAAAAAAGCATCTGATATCAGCTCGTAACATTTACAACATTTATAGAAACAGTCCGGTTAATCAGATGTGATCACTGAAAACAGTGAACCATGTTCTAATGTCTGACACAATTATTCAAATAGAAATGATCTGGCTCAACAAACGACTGAAACATGACGCTGTGTTCATGGTCTGACAGGAAGTAAAGATGTTACTTCTTCTTACAACATGAATGCGTGTGTGGCGCCAACATGACATCAGCACGTATTCATTCGTGAGTTTATAAAAGTCCTTGTGACACGACCAATCAGCTCTGTTTCCTAATCAATTAATGTTTGAAAGCTCATAACAATCTGTAACTAAAACAAACTTCATCTGCTTATCTTTTATCGTGAGGACGCACATCATCTCATCAGGTGAACATGTAATAAACTTTACAACTGGATCAAATTGTTTTGTCACTGAAATCACACCAGTGCCACAAAGACACAACTTAAAATTACACTGAAATATAAAACAAACTATACAGCACTTCATGTGTCCATTTCTGACCCACATCATCATCATCACTTTTTAAGACTAAAACATTACAAATGTCTGTACTCATGTCACAACATTTTGTATCTGAAGTCAGGTATCTGTACTGAACTAAATACATCACATTATCATTCAAATCAGAGTCTCTTGGTGTGTCTCACATCGGATACTTCCGTTACTACACTTCCATGTAGTTTACCAAGTGTATGTCTGTAGTGGTCTTGCTGTGCACTTATGATCTCATCATCTTCTTCTTCTTCTCCTTTTTAACGGTGAATCATCACTGGACAGAACGTTAATCATGGATCTGGACCATGATTGTCTCCCACCAACATATCTGCCGGCTTGTTTTCAATTCCAATCAATAATCAAAGTCTTACTAGTTCTGATGTTTGCTTTTGTGGCTCCATGTTTCATGTAGTTTCATGTGTTGATGTATTCTTTTGTCACTAGAGTCAAAAATGTGGACAACACAGCAAGTTAAAAAAAAAAAAACAAACAAAAAAAAAAAAAAAAAAAACGGTGATTTCTGCTTTTCTCGTGAAACCCTTCACTGGATTATATGGGAGGCTGTTGGGCAGTTAGGCTGTCCACTTGTCACTGAGAGGCTGTTAATTCAAAAATTATAAGTTCCATAGTTTAGGTCGACACAGTGTTTGAAACACAACAAGTGTGACTACAACTTTGGAGATAATCATATGGACAAGACAGCATATACATGTACTCGTATACCAGCGGGTACTCGGTTACTACATGTACTACTTCTATATGTGTACTTGTATATCGCAGGTGTTCCTGACAACGATCTCCACCTAAAAGTTCACAGTGACTTTGACCTTTGGTAAATAAAAACACTAATAAAATCTGTAAGTTATTGTTTGACGACTAAAATCAAATAATTCAACTTTAAGTCCATTTGAACGTTTTCTCTTAAAACCTTTCAAAGACCTAATAGACCATTTAGTAGAGTCATGGTGATCTTTGACCACTGAACTCTAATCAGTTGGTTTGAGATGAGTTTGAAAGGTTTCTCTGACGTTTTTTCAGTCACGACCAGGAGACCCTCAGGTTTGGAACAGACTTGAACGTGTCGAGGACGTCGGCGTCAGTTTTATGAGTGTGGTCGATGAGGACGATGTTTTCTGAGCTACAGGTGTTTCATCAGTCTTCACGTGAATCTTTGTTCAGTTCAGGTCCTGGTCTCTGTGATCACGTTTGGTCATTCAGGACCACAGTATCATTGTTAGATGAATCCAGCGGGAGCCTCGACCCGTCAACCCAGTTCATCTGTGATTATTTTACTGTCAAACTGTTCATCTTTAATGACGACCATTACAGACAGGTTGTTAGCGTGTCCTGAATCTCAGCTGCTGCGGTCTTCAGGTGAAGGAAATGTACCAACGACATCCTGAGTGAGCCATAAACGCCCTGATACAGCGCCATTAAAGCTGTTGGATCAATACGTCCATTGTACTGAGGCTGTGTGGTGGTGTGTGGGAGGGCTACACTCCAGAGGCTGATGTGTTAAAAGGTTGTAAACGCAGGTGACAATCCACAGTCTTTCTGGAAACAGGAAAGTTATCAACATCAGCTGCCGCTTAGGTAAGTCACGCAGCTGCTCATCACTTTTCAGCTGGTTCAGCAACTTTACACTGATTAATTATTATTATTGTTTTACCACATTTATGAAACTGAAAAGGTTTTGATGTTTAATTACTAAATTAAGAAGCGTGATGAAGTGATTTATATTAAGGTTATAATGAAAGCTTATGATAATAAGGTAATGATAATAATGAGCCTGTTTGTGATTCTGTGTTTCAGCCGATCTCGTTCTCTGTTTCTGTCGAGTGAATCTGGAACGATGAAAATGAAGGTTTCTGTTCTGAGTCTTTGTCTTCTCTGTGCAGGTAAAATAAAACCTCAGAGGTTCAGACAACAACAGGTTTATCATGAAGCTCAGATACAAACTCTTATTATGAAATGATGCTAATGACTTTCTGTCAGTGTATTAATAAGTGTTTGTATTCTTCTAAAACAGTTACAATGACACAAGATCTCACAAGTCTGTTCTTTTTCTACTTAAAACTAACTGGGTTGATGTAGTGACGTCTTTAATAGTAAGCTCATAAAAAGGTGAAGGGCGTGTGCTGCCATAAACTGAGAGGAGGAAATGGAAAAATAAATGTGTGACGCTTCAGTGGAATAGTTATATTTAGTTACATTTATTTATGTTTATTTACATTTAGTTACGATTAGTTTATTCATGTTTGTTTATTTATGTTTGTAACCTTCAACATTTTCTGCAGCTTCAGTGAATGAATAAGTAAATAAATATTCTGACATTTACACTTTGGTGTGATGGCACAATGAAAACGGTTATGGTGGAGCAAAGTAATAAATAAATAGAGCGATGTAATAAATGAAGGGAGGAATGTGATAAAAGCTCATTTAGTGACATGTCTGTAATACAACAGACTTTAAGCTGTTGAAAGATTAAATTATGACTTCTTCATAAATTTTGATGGTGTTTGTTAAATGGGAGAGGCAACTGATTCACAGATATAATTTATTACCACTGGTGTTGCCTCACCACTGATGTAAGATATAACCATAACCTTTATGGTATGAAGAATAAGGAAAACTCTGCCAATGCTTTATCTAAACTCTCTCAATACTGAGACACTGATGGACGTTGAAACAGTAAAATGAAACAAAATAGGATGAAAACTCTGGTTTGTTTGTAGAAGAGAGAGCTCAGTGTTTCCACATTTAAATGGTGGTTTTTATTTTGTTTTGTTTTTTGCTGATACAGTAGCTCTGTGTGGAGCCACTACTGAAAACCTTTTAACAGGAAATTCAACCATTAAACCTTCACCTTCATCTTCACCTTCAACTACAACCACAACGCCAACCACAACGCCAACCACAACGCCAACCACAACGTCAACCACAACGCCAACCACAACGCCAACCACAACGTCAACCACAACGCCAACCACAACGCCAACTGCCAGTACAACTGCCAGTACAACTACAAGTACAACTACAAGTACAACTGGGACAAATACTACCAGTGGAGCTGCCACAGACACCACTCCTGTCTCTGAGGCAGTAGGACTTTCAGACGGCGCCATCGCTGGTATCGTTATCGGCTCCATCGCTGGAGTAGCAGCAGTCGGTAAGTACAACGTGAAGCACCTCGCCTCTGTTTCCTCAATAACTCTGTAATAAGTGTTATCCATTAACAAAGATCAGCTGCAGATTTCATTTTTGACGACATCAGGATGAGAGATGTTATCAGTGCTACTGCCCCCCCGCCCTCAAAGCAAATCTCGTCTCAGATGTTTAAACTCTACAGACACGAGATCAGAAATGACGGAGTAACTCAGATATGTGGTTCTTTATTTCTCCTTTATATTTATACCTTTCTAACTTATAATATTAGTAATTTTGGACGCTTAATCTGTGGTGGCGCTGATCCTCCACATGAACCGTTTGTCCATCCAATACAGTAAATAGGGTGGGAGAAGTGTAGAGAGAACAGTAGCCTGTACTACAAAGTGTGGTTGATCAACTGTGACTCAACTCGTGGTTAAACTGAGACCATGTGTTTAATAAAATGCAGTTATCTCAGGTGGTGTTAATCAAAATAATAAATGCATCCATGCATCCAACAGTTTAGATTGAGCATGTACGCTGAGGCTACCACCATGTGACACTCACGTTGCACAGTTCTGATGTTCACCATTTAGGTTGCATGTCTGTCCACTCACAAAATATTATAGTGGCACATTTAAGACTTCTGGCCCGATCAGACAAAGATAAAGAATTCCTTCAACTGAGTATGAAAACATATTTTAAAACCCTCCTATGGAAAGAGCCCCAGTCAATGACAGTCAATGGGAAAACCTGCACAGCTTTCATAGTGCAGGTTAATGGCAAAGTTACACCACATGTCATCAAGTTTCTCTCCAATTTACCACAATAAGACAGTTAACGTGCTCAAAGTTCAGGCTACAGATCGACCTTAATCTTCTGTTGAAGTCGTCAAACACTGAACGTTGTGATCAGACTTTGAAAAGATGTTGAGCACTAACACGTGTGTTTTCAGGCGGCGGTATCTATGGGATTCTGAGGTTCACCGGGAGGATCGGCTGAAGGTCACAAGCTGAAACTTTTCCTCAAACAGATTAATTAATGACTCTGGATGATACAACGGTCCTCGTGTCTGAAAGGCCCATAAAAAAAATATAAAATGACTGCACACCATAAAACTGTGCAATGGGCTGAGAGGAAGACGTGAGAGTATTTATTGATAATTACTAACAATAATCAATAATCCTCAGGTGATTTAAATGTAATTTATAATAATTTGATATTTTTCGCTTGGTAGATAAATGATGTAAAGTATTTTTGTCTGCACTGTTTGGTCTTGATTCAGTTGTAAATAATTAATATTAATAACAGATTTTAAAATGAGGATTTTTTTTTTTACTGTTTTCAACATTTATCACAGATAAAGAAGCGTTTTGTCCAGATGATTCCTGTTAATAAGGCATAAAATGTATTTTCTGTCATTTGATCAGCTCTCATCATTGTGGTTGTGGTGGACCAGTAGAGACCAGGCTGGACAACACCTGTGAACTGAGTTTTAAACTGTTGGAAATAATTAAATGAGCTGTAATGAAATATTTACTAAAATGTGATGTTTAATAAAAAACGTTGTGAGGAATATTACTGCTTTTCTTCCTTTATCTTCACAGTGGGACAATAAAAACTGGTCATGTTGGAAAAGAGAACAACATCCTTACATGTTCGTGTTAGCAACCAGCACGCTGAGTTGTCTTTAAGGAAAAGACTGAGAAGTTGTCAAAATAATCTGCCAGAGCAGCTAAACGCACCTGAGATAGAAAAGATGAAGCCAAAGCTGCTGTTCAGTTAGTTTAGCTTAGTTTAGCTGAAATGAGCTTAGCTTATGGGTGAATATTCCACTGTCTCTCCTCTACACATCGCTACTTAGCAGCTAACGCTAATTAGACGTTAGCTGAGTTCATGCTAATGTTCTCCTACACTGAACCTGAATGAGTGAGTATTTGTGTGAAAATACAACCGTTATAATAAACACACTAACTCCATCATTGTTGTCATCACTGAGCTTCAAACACAAACTTCTCCTGTTCTTACCGGGTGGGGGGCGATAATGTTAATAAATCCTAATAATAATTGGATTGGACTGAACTTCTGTTGCACTTTTGTAACTTCGGGGTGCTTCCTTTGCTGCTTGTACTGTATTGTATCTTCATTCATTCACTTCTTTGTGCATTTGAGCCTCAGTAGCAACCCAGTGGGTCAGCTCTCACCTCCTCTACCGGTGAAGGTGGTGAGCCCTGACACTGCAGCGCTTTGGTTGATGTGAAGCGTATTGTTATGTGAAGATGTCATAAGCTGACGTATCCCCACTTTGAAAAATACCACTACACCACTGATCACACTTAGTTTTAAAGAGTGAAATCTGGTATTTTCACTCACGTTAAGTTTCCATCTACCTCCGGTCCACGGGTCCTACAATCATAAACATGATGAACCAGAGTCAATGAAGAGATAAATGATGTTCTGGTCCAGGTTGAAATGTATCCTGGTTTTAACATGTGATGTTAGTGAATGTTAAAGATAATGTTTGACATGGAGAGAGTCTGTTTAGTGACAGGCAGCAAACGTTACTGTAGGTTTAGTGTGAGACCAGGTAGCGACTACAACGCTGGTCTGGCTACATTCAGAGAACAGCGGAGGCCTCAGTGAGCCTCAACTCCTTCCAGGACGGAGGAAGACATATCAAATGTGTGTGTGTGTGGGTCAGTGCTCATGTTACAGTTTTCACCAACAGATCATCTGAGCCCGAAACTTTGTCTGGCCTCATAAACTGCTCCCTCTGGTGGTGGTTTAATGTGGGGCAGAGGTTTATCTATCATTTATCTATTGGTTGATAGATAGATGATAGATTGATAATATATCTATCAATATATCTTTTGATCTATATATCAGTTATCTATCTGTGTTTTTATCGTTTCACAACAGTAAAATAAACTCAGCTGTAAAGTCAGAAACTTTCATTTTAAGTTTTATTTGTGCATATTTACACAGCTGCTTTGGTGTGTGGCTTCACCACAGTTCACTGACTGTGTTACCCATAAATACTGTACAAAAATAAAATGTGCTGTGACATGAAGGCCTTGTGTCCATCAGAGGGTTTCTCCCATCCTTCACCTGGTCTCAAGCACAATGTGCACTTTAAATTACTGGTTTCTTTTTAACTTGAATAAATTAGATCCTGCAGTCGGTGTGTGGAACATCCTCTAGTCTCTGTGACGTCCACAAGTATAATGACATTAAAGTCTCTGTTCAAAGTGCAAAAAAAACAAAATCCACTTGGTTGTCAAGAAAAAGTCCAAACACAGGTGGAAGATCAGCTGAAAAAGATCTGAAAAAAATAAACTTCATTTTCTGTCCATCATGAACCAGCTGTGACTGACCAGCGTCGACACCTTCGTGTCCACATTTTACCTCTAAAACACTCAGGTAGAGGTTAGAGGGTCCATCCTCACAGGCTGTAATGGCAGGACTTTGTCCACCAGGTGGAGTCGTTTCCCCGCAGGTAGTGACCCAGTGAGGTGCAGCTCATCCTGGTATCTACAGTCGACACGTCTGGTATTTGCTGTGTGGAGGAGCAGCCAGCTCGTAGAAGAGGACGTAGGCGTTGTTGTTGCGAACCTGGCTGGAGGACATGGGGCTCACCCTGCACACAATGTCACAAACACCCAGGTTACAACACTGAACGCCACAAAACACAAACTAATTTAATATTTATCTAATTGTTTTATTGGCCACAGAGTGATCCTAACTCCATCTCCATCTAATTGGTCGAGGCAGATCTCTCTGAGTCTGGTTCTGATGGAGGTTTTCCTCCATTGTCGCCAAGCGCTGCTCATTGTGGAAATGTTGGGTTTCTCTATGTAAAGTGCCTTGAGATAAATGTTTTTATGACCTGGCGACGCTATATAAATAAAATAAATTGAATTAAACTGAATCTCTCCAAACACTGACACATGACACTGACACGCCTTCATACTGGGATTATGTCAAGTTCATGACAGCAGGTGGATAAAACTCTCTGTAATTAGACTGCCCAGCTGATAAGCTTATAAATGAGGTAATGTGATGATGTGTGAGGTGATACCTGGAGTCGTTGTAGCTGAACCACTCCCCCAGCACTGGGTTCTTGCAGTAAGCTGTGTAATGGCCTCCCAGAGCGTTTCCAGAGTGGTTGGTTACTGCGTACAGGTTGTAGGCTGCACGCTCTGCAGACAAGACAAACACCAAGTGTTGTCAGTCAACATCAGTGCGCTGATCTTTAAACCCCGCAGACGTGAAAACACACAAATCTTACCACTGCTGTCGGAGGCGAACTCCCGCAGGTCCAGCTCTTTGAGGGGGTAGTTGACGTAGGTGGAGAGTTTAGTGGCGCGAATGTTAGAGTCTGAGAAACGCTTCAAGTCTGAGACGAACAGAGTCAAGGAACAGAAACACTCAAAATGGCACCATGGTACTTTCACCGTCATACTACATTTCTAATACGTCCACAAACCCCAGGAGTGTGTGGACATTTTTGTCCAGCGACTAAGTGTGTGTTATGTATGCTAACATGTTAGCAGGAAGTTAGTGTCCGTATGTTGCTCGGCTGGTACAGAGACATGAGGAAAAGGATACGAAGTACGAGAATCTGAGGAAACTTCTGGATGCTGAATCTTTTGGTGCATTTCCTTCTGGCTTTGCATCTCTTGCATGTCTGATGGGGAGAAGAACAGAGTCTGTATCATGAGTGAATCATCTTTACATTGAAACGAATAGCGTCTGGTGGTTGTGTTCCTCACCGGTCGTTCGTCTCCATCCAGCACATCTTCCTTCGTGAAGAGTCTCAAACAGTCTCTGAGGGTCACTTCGCCAGAGCTCTTCTGTGGAGATGCAGAGCAATTAGCCCACAGTGTTTTAATAAAAGAGACGATGGTTGGTCTGTTACAGTGTGTGTGCTGACCTGTGCAATAGGTATCGATAAGTCCCAGAACGGATCAAACACAGTGGAGCGGAAGCCGCAGACGGTGCAGGTCAGCGAGCTCTTCAACTGCCCGACAAACAGATCTGAAGGCAGAGTTTGACATTAATGAGCCCATAAATCAACAATGACTTAAAGTAATGAAGCAGCTGTAACCTCAGACTTAATTACCTACTACTTTGCTGTCCTCTCTCTCCAAGTACATATTCCACATTCGCTTTCCTTTCTCCTCATCCCTGCAGACAAACATCATGTCACATATTTGTGGTCACACACAGTGAGAGGCGTCAGAGACTCACTGAGGTGATGACTCACGAGAGATGGTCAAAGTCCTCGACCGACACCTTAGGCCGAACTGTCGCTCTGTTGACTTCACTATGGAGACCATCTAACAACATGCGCAGAAACTCCTGAGCGTCCTGCTGACTGCAGAGAGATTCACCCTTTCAAAGGCCATGTCTCTCATTTTACTGTTGTTGTGAAGCAGATTTGAGAGTGAAGGATGGCTTACTTGCAGCCCACAAATTTGGGAGCGTACTTCTGGACCTGGCTCTTGAAGTCAGAGGGGCTGATGGCCTCGTTGGTCGCTGACGTCCACATGCACTGAGTCAGCTTCGCAAACTCTGAGACAGAGGGATGGAAAGAGACAATAATCATCCCCCAGGACAGATTTTTATGGAAACGAAAATGAGACCTATAAAGTGAAACTACGTGACCATCTGCTGAGCCATAACATGACAACGTAGCTCAGCTTCATACCTTCCATCAGAGCGGCGTTTGTCCTGCAGTTGTTGTTGAGGTCTGAGCGATGGACGTTTCTCAGGCAGTAATCTCTCAGTTCAGGTGTGTTACTGAGACACTGTAGGATGGAGTTCATGAAACACTGCAAACACACAAAGACACAAGAATAAATTAGACAAAGATCCAGCTGTTGTTGTCAAGGTGCCACAAAGTAAAGTAAGACACTCACTGTGTTTCCCAGGTTCCTCAGTCCCACCAGGCCTTGAGGACTCTTGTTCTGTACAAAGAAAGAAAGAAGAAATTAACAGGAAGTACAGGAAGAAACACCGGTTTATTATCTGATTCTGTGAGAACGAGGCCAAAGAGCTGAAACATCCAACAAAAAATTAACACACAAAGATCTTCACATGGACACAAGTGAGCTGGAGATAGAAAAGTTCAGGTTACTGATTTATTTATGGTTCATAGTTTGGTCAAAGTGGTCGACCGTCAACAGGTCTTGGTTCATCATGGATCCTTTTCTTTTCGTCTATGAAACATCTGATGATCAGGCTGAGAGCAGTAAACACAGGGGGCTCATGGATAAAACCGTCAATTTGTTTATTATAACTGGGTTGAATGTGCATCACCATGAGGCCGATGGTCCTCTGAACTACTTCCTGCTGTGTAATAACAACCTTTTACATTCACGTGTGAATAATCCTCGAGGACTCGATGTGCAGCGTCTGACGATCACATTACTGCAGCCGTTGTTCAACATGCTGCTGTGATGAAAGTCACAGGCTCCTGACTTCAACAAACAACAGTGAAGTCACACAAACACGTGATGTCGACTGAGAGAAAAGCTCGACTGAGAATCTGCAGGAACAATCATGACGTGTCGTTTCTTCAGAGTCTCTGGTTCCACTTTGACTGAAGTGTGTCTGGTGATGTAATGATGTAATGTAATCACAGGGAGACGACGCTGCTGTCCATCGCTTGATTTTTCTTAGACGGATGATGAGACAATGTTGGTGAACGGACCCTGAAACACTACGACACTGGCTGGTGTGGTCACAAACTAAATCAAAGAGCAGAGAAGTTGTTGGTTTCCACACAGATTTAACTGAACAATGTTTGGTTCTCAGCTGTAATAACAGGTTATCAGTTTAATTATGTGTAGGACGTCCGTCTAAATGTCACTGTTTCTCGACTGAACAAATATCTTTATATCTGAATATTAACAGGCGACATGTCGACCTGTGGCCTGTGTCTTGTCTTGAATGGTTGAACATAGTAACTGTGTAACATGATGACTCTCAGCCAGTCAGCACTGTCACGCATCGACGCCTCTGCTGACGACTGAAGAGCTGCATGTGGAACGAACAGCGTCAAACCAACAACACAGTGACGGAGGCAAAAATGGCACAAACTATCACCTGAGCAGCAGCATCAGCTGCAGATCGCTGCAACGTCAGGCTCTTTAGTTTTTATTCTTTTGGGTTAGTTTGTTGTTGCTAAGAAACACATGCAGCTAAGAAAAAAGGGTGGAGGTTTCCCTTTTATTGCCCCCTGCATTACAGGTGTGGTCTGTGTTTATCTCAGTAAATGCATCATATCTGTTGACAGTGGTCAGAGCTGGAGATATGATGTGGTGTGATGTGGAGAACAGAGCTGATAACAGTTTGCTTACACTTCACACAAAGCTATGTCTTGAACATGCTAATGTTGTCCAGTCCCAAAATAAACCTCTGACAGTATGAACTATTAACAGCACTGACTGGCTGAAGTCCTCTCTCTCTGCAGTGTCTGAAGGTGACCATATGGTCTGAGTCCTGCTCCGCTGTGCCGTGTCCGGCGGATACTGACCGGCCGGTGGTTTCATGATATAAAAGACTGGAGGACGCCACACGTCCAGGTAATCACTGTGTCTGCACGACGACGCCCTCGCAGGTCGACTGGCTCCACTTCAGAGGAAATAAAGTGAGAGAGAGAACGCGATGTCCTGATCCTGCTTTGCATGCCTGGCCAAGGCCACGCAACATGTGACGACGGAGCGACGCTGCCAGCTATGCCACTCCCTTGGAAACTGTAGAAACATAAATCTGTGCTACACAGCAGCAGAGCTGGGAAACGTCCAAAACACAGTACTTATTCTCTGACACTGGAACTGGAGCTTCAGAGAGAAAATAAAAACCTTTTACATGTTGTGGAGTTAATCATCATAGTTTGTGATCAGCTGGTCCACAGAGAAATAATCTTCAACTCCAGTGAATTTTCATCTGAGATGGTTGAGTCAGGATCAATCCTCTGGGGACCATGAACCATTGGTGAATAACCAAACAACAGTTTGGACCCAAGTGGTTGAACTGATGAGGCTTCGTCATCGTGTTTCTGATATGAAACAAAACTTTCCAATGGAAACGACTCAGAAAAGTTTGAACACATTTAGTGTAAAGACAATAATCACAGAAACAACAACATCCTCAGGCTCAACATCATCAGAGCAACATACATGTGGTGTGTGTGTGTGTGTGTGTGTGTGTGTGTGTGTGTGTGTGTGTGTGTGTGTGTGTGTGTGAGATAAGGCTACAGTGTGGACACAGCTCTTATCATCACATCTCTTTCTCATTATGTAACAAATGTCACTCAGATTGTTCCTGAGCTGCAGCTGCTGTTCTCCACCAACACTAACTCCTGCTGTGTGTGAACAGTCCTGTTCTCCTCTGATCAAGGCCTGAAGGTCGGGGCTGCTCCTGGTCACATTAAAGTGTTTCTACACAGATGACTCACTGTTCATGTGATGTGATGATTATGAATCTTTTTTCACAGATTTGTGACATTTAATCTAATTTTCTTATTATTCTTATATAATATGAAGTTCAGAAGTTTAAAAGAGAAAGACGTGGTTTGTTACTGTTGAAAGTTACATGAATGATGAGGAAGATGAGGATGAGGATGCGTGGGGGCAGGTGAGGGCAGCGGCGACTCACCTTGGCCTGGTTGATGATCAGACCCATGAACGTTTGGACCAGCACGGACCGGGACATAGGCGGACTCTTGCGCCGCAGGTCGGGTCTGTCCAGCGGGAAGGCGGCGGGCTCTTCCAGCGCTGTCACGGTGTACGAGTGTCGCAGAGACGGCATGATGGTGGTGCTGGAGCCGCTGGGTCTGATCCGGTACCGGGTTGTCATCCACTGCAGCTGGACTCGGTGCTGACGGGTCTGAACGGCGCTGAGGCTGCGAGTCGTTGCGCACGGACTCTGCGCTCCGGTGATGAACTGTGACACCGGAGGCGGCGGAGCCGAGTTTTACCGAGAGACGTTCACGCCCCCTCCGTCACAGAGAGGTGCTGCCTTCAGGAGCCGTAGGACACTTTAACACCGGGACAGAGCAGCTCCTGAACAATGTCTCTGAATGCAAACATCATCAACATCTTCTCATCAGATACACACTGAGTCAACAGGACGTCCAGCTGGACCAGCACCCAGGACCTACCTGAATTTACAGACCCAGGACCTACCTGAATTTACAGACCCAGGACCTCTGACCGCACAGACCCAGGGGGGGCTGAGGTATGTGACCCCTGGATGGTGGCAGAGTTTCAAGGTGGTGATGTGGATCCATGGATCCAACAGAAGTTCAGACCAGACTGGGCCTGAGGAGTGTGGAGGCCAAGGCCACGTCCTGGACTCTGGTCGGGTTCTTTCATCTCTTTGTTGGTGTCAGTCATTATATTTACAACAAGTCCAAATGGGTTTTATACATTTTACATTATTTTACACAGTGAATCAGTGACAATAACAGCAGACTGATGGTAAAGCAGCAGCTTCTAGACAGATGTTGGGGCAGATTGGATCAAACAGGAAGTGAATCAATGTTCATCTGCAGCCGAACATTAGTTTTTGTTATGTGACTTGTTTATATTTGCTTCTTTTATATTGTTTCCATTGTTCTCACTGAGATCAGTCTGTTTCAGACTGTGTCGTGATGTTTTAGTCTCTTGTTCCGTGTCACTGTCTGTACTAGTTTCCAACCAAGTGGATGTTGAATCTCAAACATTCATAATGAAGACAACTGAGGACGACTGGAGACTTGATGGAACGAGCTCTGAGCTCTCTGATTTAGAGTCAAGGACACGATTGTGAGCTTTACTCAGCGCTGCCGTCAGCATATCATCGCTGATGGTGCAGAAACAGAGCTGGAAGTTTTTCAGCTGAAGGATCATATGAGCATAATCATCAGTGTTTTAAAAGATGGACTCAGCTCTGCAGAAATGTATCATAGTTCACATTGTTCACATTTCACTGAGAGCTGAGGGACAGTAAAACAATCAGCAGTCTGTGCTGCTCCAACTAAATTAATGTTTAACCATGAGTTATTTATCTCTGGAATAAACTGCAGGAGTTTTACTGAAGGCAGAGGAAACATCATGTGTTGGTAGAAAATAAAACTTTGACCAATTTTATGTTTGAAACCTTCTGTCAGAGCGACATATTGACCTTGATTTAGTTCTTCACACTGAGGCCTGAGTCTGATAAGACACTTAATAACCGCCTTGTAAACCTTTACACATCCTTCAAAACCTCGGTGTTCGCCTTCAGCTTTTGGCTGTGACAGGATTTAAATCACCGAGCAAAGTCCTGAGTCTCCAGAGGCCACGTTACAAAGCTCAGCTAACGAAGCAGGTTTAAATCTACAGCATGAGTAGGAATGAACATTTTATGGTCATTTACTAAAAACCTAAACGTATTAGATATAAGATGATAAAAGACGTAATTTATCAGGTTTATTTCGATATTTCTGATGAACAAGGTGCTTGTGATCAACGTGCTAAAGTGGGTCACAAGTTAATTAGACCAATTATCAGTGCAGTTAGTTAATGACTTTCATTCATGACGTTAAACACCTCAGGAACAATTAGTGTGATACTGACATGAGAGGGAAACACCTCCAACACCACCAGTATCTAAGGGAACACAACAAGAGGAGACGGAAACGATGTGACCCAGTAACTGAGTCTCAGCAGGTTCAACAGGACGAGGTCAGATTCCAGGTTCATGGAGTCATGAAGGATTCGTTAGGAAACATCACCATCGTAAAAAAGAGTTAACGAGACAAAGACTCTTAAAGATTCAAACCTCAAATACTGAACAATGTGGTGGAAGAACAACAGACCTGAATAGTATAGTAGTATAATATAGTATAGTAGTATAGTATAGTATAGTATAGTAGTATAGTATAGTATAGTATAGTATAGTATAGTATAGTATAGTATAGTATAGTATATATAGTATAGTAGTATAGTATAGTATAGTATAGTATAGTATAGTATAGTATAGTATAGTATAGTATAGTATAGTATAGTATATAATATAGTATAGTATAGTATAGTATAGTATAGTATAGTATAGTATATAGTATAGTATAGTATAGTATAGTATAGTATAGTATAGTATAGTATAGTATAGTATAGTATAGTATAGTATAGTAGTAGAGTATGGTATAGTAGTATAGTATAGTATAGTATAGTATAGTATAGTATAGTATAGTATAGTATAGTATAGTAGTATAGTAGTATAGTATAGTATAGTATAGTAGTATAGTAGTATAGTATAGTATAGTATAGTATAGTATAGTATAGTATAGTATAGTATAGTATAGTATAGTATATAGTATAGTATAGTATAGTATAGTATAGTAGCATAGTATAGCATAGCATAGCCAGCAGCAGTATACAGCCAGCATGCATAGCACAGCACAGCACAGCACAGCCATAGCACAGCAGCACAGCACAGCCAACCAGCACAGCACAGCCAGCCAGCACAGCCACAGCACAGCACAGCACAGCACAGCACTGCACAGCACAGCACAGCACAGCCACAGCACAGCAGCACAGCAGCACAGCACAGCAGCACAGCACAGCACAGCACAGCACAGCACACAGCACAGCAGCACAGCACAGCACAGCACAGCACAGTATAGCATAGCATAGCATAGCATAGCATAGCATAGCATAGCATAGCATAGCATAGCATAGAATAGCATAGCATAGCATAGCATAGTATAGTATAGTATAGTATAGTATAGTTAGTATAGTAGTATAGTATAGTATAGTATAGTATAGTATAGTATAGTATAGTATAGTATAGTATAGTATAGTATAGTATAGTATAGTATAGTATAGTATAGTATAGTATAGTATAGTATAGTATAGTATAGTATAGTATAGAATAGTAGTATAGTATAGTATGGTATAGTATAGTATAGTATAGTATAGTATAGTATAGTATAGTATAGTAGTATAGTATAGTATAGTATAGTAGTATAGTATAGTATAGTATAGAATAGTATAGTATAGTATAGTATGGTATAGAATAGTATAGTATAGTATAGTATGGTATAGAATAGTGTAGTATAGTATAGTATAGTATAGTAGTATAGTATAGTATGGTATAGCATAGTATAGTATAGTATAGTATAGTAGTATAGTATAGTATAGTATAGTAGTATAGTATAGTATGGTATAGCATAGTATAGTATAGTATAGTATAGTATAAAAGTTTAGATTTTTTACATAATTGTAATCTGTAAAACTTGTGTTTGTGTATTAGTAGTGTGAAGTGGTGTAAGCTAGGTGGTTAGCATGCTAACGTAGCACTGACTGAAGTCTGATGCTGAAAGTCCCATAGCTGTTGCTAATGCTAACGTTAGCACTGTAGTAATAATAACAATAGTCGAGGCTGCGTGTTGCAGCTTTAATCTGGTTTAATTTTAATCACAATCAATTACTTTTAAAAGAACATTCTGTTTTAGCAGAAGACTGAATCAATCAATGTTATATAAATATGTGATGAGATAAATAATCTTTATGAGGCAGATACGATCAAGGTTACAGCCCCCAACTGTACAACCAGTGGTAACAACTGTTAATAATCACACCACTCATCTTATGTAACATGAGACACAGAAACCTGCAATAAAACCAGTTATTATCTCACAGGCAGAGGTTCGATTACTGCTGCTGATTCTAACGTGAGAAACCGTGTTTGCCCTGAATAATTAGAATAATTACAGAGCGACTTCAAACACGCTGCCCACGGCCGATCCCTCCATTCAAACACATGCAAACACGTCCTCCACACCCCGGTGATGCCAGGGAATACCTTCCACAGTGCTCATGAGCAAACAGGGCTGCTATCTATGAACTGGATGGTCTCTGACTGTGTGAGGAGCTGGAGGTCGGTTATTGTCTCAGATGTGATCTCAGTTTCCATAGTTTGATAAATGTTACAGAACATTAACTAAACCACGAAGCATCATCACTGAGTCGCTGTGTGTTGGTTGAACAGAAACGTTATACAAGTTGAAAACCAGTCTGAACCAACTGGAACCAGTGAAGAAGAAGACGTCATCAAATGTTTAAAAGTTTCTCAGTAAAATATTATAGTTACCATAACTAGTAACTATAACTACTGTAACTATAGTTACAGTAGTTATAGTTACAAACATATATGTTTATATAATCCAAGCAGTGTAATTCATTCTCACTATTGTACGAATAATATCAATACTATCAATACTATCAATACTATCAATACTATCAATACTATCAATATTATCAATACTATCAATACTAACTGCCCTGGTCAAATCAAATTTAAATTAAACTGAGGCTGAGCTAAAATAATAACAGTACAAATATTGAGGATGTGTATTTAGTGTCAATGACTAATTGATGTAAAAGAGTACAACACACACACACACACACACACACACACACACACCTAAGTTCTTATGTAACTATAGATACGATGGAGTGAATGAGGACACACCAGAGAACCGTGTAAATACCAACGTGGTTAAATAATCAATGTCCTGATGATTTAAATTGAGACTGAATGAGTTCAAATGATTTTAATTATGTTGTCAAATATGTCCCAGCATGCACCTGTGTCCTCTGCTTTGTGACAGGATAAGTGTCACATTAAACAAACCTGTTGGTTGTCAAGTTTGATCATGTTCAGACTTGACAACAGAGTGTGTGTGTGTGTGTGTGTGTGTGTTCAGAGGTAACAACTGTGTCTGATTAGATAGGAGCTGATAACAGACGCTGTTCACTGGTCATGTGATGCTGTGGTCTCAAACTGAAAGTGTTCCCCTGCTGGTGAGCGGGTTAGGGTTGTGCTCTGATCATTATGTAAACTATGATTTAACCTTCGTTTTGTTTAAACTGGTCGTGTTGTTTTTGCTGTTGCTGTTGCTGTAGAAGCCTCAGACGTTGTGAAGTTTATCTTGTCAATAGTTATATTTGTTATTTTAGTCTCTGAGAACCAATGAAACCGTCAGTGTGTTTGACTGAGCAGCTGTAAATCTACAGTCAGGTGACCGACACGTTATCATCAGTAAGTGTGTAACTATCAAATACCAGTGATAGTTTGTAGATGAACACGTATTAATGTGTTGAAGATGCGACACACCTCACGTTACGCTGAAGAAGGAAAATTAACTTTCGTCTCGAGGCGTGAACGACACGAATCATCTGATTGGTATTTGTACATGTTGCTATGAGACAGCAGCAGTTTTACTTCCTGTCACATACGTGATATGAATTATATCACCATATGTTCAGTTACATAACATTATGTTATATTATATATATTACCATATATATTATATATATATATATATATATAGTCTTCATGGTTATCTCCAGTCATATAAACGTGTTTCATGTGCAAAGATGAAGAACATTAAATATAGTGGACTCACACTGACTTTGAGAACTTGTTCTTTTATTTCTGGTTCATCGACGCTGCTCTCAAATGATAAAACATCTGTTGCTCACGTTTTTAGACAAAAAATAAAAAAGATACTGATTATTAAAAACAGTCAAGACATATACCAGCAAACTGACAAGGACTGTACATTTGTACATAGAAGGTAACAAAACGGGGCCAATCACTAATAGCAAAGTCAAAATGCAGAATTTCAGTTTGTTCTTCAGAAACAAACACTGACGGTTTCCAGAGAAATGTGGTGACACGTTGATATTTATGAGACATAAGGTGCCAAATAAGTGACCGGGGGACACGCTGCTGACAGCATTACATCATTAAATGCTCACGTCTCCATCCTACAAGACAAACTGGTGTCAGAGACACGTGATGACATGAGAACACTTTGATCCATTTAGATTGAAATGAAACGTTTAAATGGCACAAACTGATCATGTATCTGAAGCCACAATGAATCCTCGCCACTAAACTATGAAAATAATGAGCACTGGTTTTTCACAAGGTGCTCTCCTCACACATAAATACTCAACTCACACACAAACTCTGCTCTGACATCCAGCATATATGTAAACCACCATTCATACGTGTTCTGTCACTGTTTCATTAGGACAAACACATGTTTCTGTCTGATGCATCAACTTGATGGAGCCGACATGTTGTAGGTTTACAGCTGTAACAATCATTAAAGGAGGTGGTCAAACAGGAAGTAAATAGATCACCATCAACAGTGAAGAAGGTTCAGACATGAACACCTGGTAATAACCTGTGATAACACGGTAATAACACGGTAATGACATGGTAATGACACGGTAATAACACGGTAATGACATGGTAATGACACGGTAATGACACGGTAATAACACGGTAATGACACGGTAATGACACGGTAATGACACGGTAATAACACGGTAATGACACGGTAATGACACGGTAATGACACGGTAATAACACGGTAATGACACGGTAATGACACGGTAATGACACGGTAATGACACGGTAATGACACGGTAATGACACGGTAATGACACGGTAATGACACGGTAATGACACGGTAATGACACGGTAATGACATGGGCTTTGTGATTGGCTCTTATCAGCTGTTTATTCTGTTTTAAACTGTGTATATATTCCATCTCTCTGCATAGTGTTTTTTTAAAAATATTTTTACATTTATATCTTTTGTTAATTTTTTTTATTATTGCTCTATGTTTTTATTATACTGTTCGTCCTCTTTTCTATTCAGTCATCTCAGAGAAAGAATTCCACTGTGCCTTGATTGTAAGTTTATGTACAAATGACCAATAAAATCCTTGAATCCTGGGCAGAAGATCACCAACACCTTCATTTCATTCATAAAAGTTCAACCAAGTTGAAAAAAGACAAGTTCAACTTGGTTGAACTTGACCACAGAAAGCGGCAGCGCGGTGGAGGTGTGGTTATGACGTCCTGCACTGCTCCGCTCTGGAGCTGAGGAAACAGTGGAAACCAAGGGGGTTCAGCGTACAGCAGTGCGGCTACCGCGTGTGATCTGAAAGAACCTGAAGAGCTGGTTGATTAGTTGTGTAGTTTCGGTAGTTTAGTGGACAGAGACAGGGCTCCAGGTGTTTTAACAGGTTCAGGAGGAGGTCAGAGGGTGTAGGTCCTCTACACTGTTTCCTCAACATTGACGTTTTAAAGCTTCTTCAGAAGCTTCTATGCGTTTTTTGGTTCTAATCGTTATATTCTACTTGGAAGTTCAACTGGTTAAAACTATCTTCTAGGTTTCTTCACTTTAGAAGCAACATTACAAGGCTGTAATGGAAACTATCAGGGTTCATCAGCTCCTCTGGGACTTTTCATATTCTCTAGTCGTCCTTTAGGTTTTATATTTGACCTGTTGGGAGATTTTGTATCATTTCCCACAATTATCAGTTGTCTACTGATAATGATAATGATAATTCATATTGAATGTAAAGACTGGAGACGATTAGTTCCTTGAGAAATCAATGAACTGTTCTATAAAACTTCTGATAAATTAAAGCAGAAAAGAGCCAGACGATCATCAGCGTAATTACTTATTAATGATCCAACTAACTGACTAAGTCACAGGCTGCCTCAGACGTCTGAGGCCTTGAAGATCCTTCACTGTGACCGACTCTACTTGTGCGTTATCACAGCTCCAGAACAGCATCATGTGACATTAATGATGCTTTTAAAGTAAAAATCTATTTATTTTGATCAGGTCACAACATCAGCACAACCTTATAGTATCATTAGTATTATTACCAGGTGTAAATGCACAGAACGGTGATCAGAGGTTTTAATCAACACTGCCTTCATCATCTTATATCTAGTCTTTATTAGTGATGTACATTCAGTGGCTCCAACTCAAGTAAAACAAAGAGTGTGGAGTTTGTGAAGTATAAGTGTTTGTCTTTCTCCAGCGTCCTGTTTAACTCATCATTACATGTAAATGTTTTATGTTGTTATCATCCATTGCTGTTCTCCAACTATAATCACGTGGAGTAAAAATTAATCCACAACCTGTAGGATCATAACATTTTCTTTGGCGTAAAATAATTTTCAAATTAATATTCTGAAAGCTACCAACCACCTACACATAGTAGCTGAAGGTAAATGACGAGGCGTCTTCATGTCGGTAAATGATGAAGAGAAGTCGAGGAAGTGAAGGGAGAAAGTGCACCAACGTTATTTTGGATTCAAACACATGAGTGTACAGTGAATTCTGTCTAGAGTTTCTGACTGAAACACAGCTGATCTACTGGCTAATCGATGCAGATACATTGTGCATCTTCAAGTCTTTATGTGTTTTGATTTGTTGCCTTTGTTTGCTCGCAGGGTGTTAGGAGAAGAGAGGAGTCGGAAGACGAAGCAGGACCAGGCAGACGGCAGCGCTGAGCATCAGCAGAGGAACCACGGGAACGACGTTACAGCTCGAACTCACAGCTGAGAAGACAAGACAACATGAAGCTCCACCACCTCCAACAAGACATTTACTGCCACTTGTTTGCTACATCCTGACGTCTGGGGGATAATTCACAGTCTGTAATCATATATAATATATTTATAATTTACATGAATCACAGGATACTGACGTCGAAATAAACAACTGCTGGGTATTTTTAACATTTCTGTAAATCAGGTTGTGCTGAAAACTTGTTTTATAGAAAAACACAAAAATAAAACATGTTTGTTTAGCATGAGTCTTTTTTTTAATTAACATAACGTTGCATCTGTATTTGTTGGACTTGAAAAAGGTCTGATAACAGTGATAACGGTGCTGGTTCGCACTGGACCAGGTTTTGTTTTGGAGCCTCGTATCTGATGTGCTGTGGGAACTCTCTGCCCTGCCCAGTGACTCTCAGGTGACAATGAAGCCTGATCCATCAGTGATAGCAGCTCCTCTGAATGGACTGATCTGTGTTAAGAGCCTTTTGCTAATGATATTTACACTCTATCCATGACAATGAGCCTGTAAAGATCTCAGCCGTTACACACCGATACTGACTCAGAACGTGGAGAGTTTGATTCAAACTGGACTCTCTCCGGAAACGTCACACACTCGTTCTTGTGATAAAATAAAACTTGTAATAATAAGTACATACTAAGTAGTGCTGCTGCTGACAAACGGTCATCACAATGGAAAGTGCAGAGGTAAATGTGGCTGTTGAGTTAATTTGTTAAGTTAGCTGTCTAACTCCTGCTCAGTGACGCAGGCGGCAGCTTCTTAAAACCTCCTTTATGCATCAAGTGTCCGGCTTGTGTTTCTTTTTAATCAACGAAGGAGCCAAGGAGGGAAACGCTGTGAACCGACATGTGAACCAACACAGCAGTGTTTGATAAAGCAGCTTTAAAAGGTGATGACACAGACACAGTGGGACACATCAAACATACATGTGGGACGAATTAAATCATCTGACATTCAGACGTTCAGGACCTGGGTCAAAGTTGAACAACCTTCATAGAAATTATTATGTAGGTTGAACAAAGTTATATGTATGTTTCATTTCTTTACATTCCTGGAATTAAACAGCCAAAGTTCAGATTGATTTATTCTTTATTATTTAAAGAGACTCGTGGTTTAACTGTTTGTAGAAACAGTGAGTTCACTGAGTCCTGAGAAGCATCAACACTGAAACTAAAGCTGCTACTGTAACGAGGTGACGACACTTTACTGTGGAAACTTCAGTCTAAAGCTTTTTAACCAGCTTTATTTTCAAGTTTGTCTATTTATATCCTTTTAGACTTGATTGACTTATTACCAGGTTTGGACACAGACTCAGGGAGATTCAGAGAAAGATCCTGGTTTAGATTAAAACCTTGTTCCCACCGTTAATCAGACTAAATCCAGCAGAGTCTAAAACCCCGGGGGAAAAAGCCTCATCAGCTTTTCACCCTAACCCAGAAATTCTCCAGTTCAGAAGATTTAATGCTGATTTTTACAAGTTGCAGTTTTATTCAGAGAACGTTACAGTCCCTTTCTGTGCACCTGTGTGTGTGTGTGTGTGTGTGTGTGTGTGTGTGTGTGTGTGTGTGTGTGTGTGTGTGTGTGTGTGTGTGTGTGTGTGTGTGTGTGTGGTCCTCACTCCGGCAGCTCTTCCCGTCTCGTTGCAGCATCCCAGTCACACAGCTGCAGACCGCTCCAGTTCCTTTACTGGTGCAGATCTGTTCACAGCCTCCGTTGTTGTTCTCGCACCAGTCGGCCTCTGAAAAGACACGAGACCAAGTGAGTCATGAATGTGAAAAACTGAGGAGTTTGACTCATGAACCGTGTAGTGACATAAACAACTCTGAATGTTTGGCTCCTTCACGTTGACCAAGTAACACACGACTGAACTGAACATACCTCTTCTTCTGATGGGTCCCACACTCAGGATGTGCTCTTTATGATCGCTGTCCTCCGAGTACATGCGTCTCTTGTGAGGACAGTTCTGGATGGACACATACAATAACATACATTAACACAGCAGACATGGTTTCGTCATCAGTTTTAACATGAGGTCGTGTTTCTTCCTCAGTGTCTCACCACTTTACAGGCGTTTGTTTCCGAGTCACACAGGGAGACGTCACAGTGGAGGTGGACCTCATCGTAATCGCCGATGAACTTGAAGACGGTGACGTGGAAGCGACAGGTGAGTGACACGCCGTTCTCCGCCATGCCGATGGTGTTGTCCTTGATGTTTGGACACCTGACAGACGTTAGAGGAAAAGACTTCCTGTTCAACATTTATCTGTTTATCAGATTAATATTGATAATGTTCGTCCATTAGCAAAGTTAAACTGTTAAAGTTAAACTATCTCCATGTTAACCAGTGTTTATACTAACTAGCGATCATGTTAACTAGTGATCAACTTCTTAAACAAGTTTTGATGAACAGTAAAATAAAGGTTCTATATAGTTACATCATCAGTGAAGTACATGAGTTTAAAGCTGAAGGATTAGTCCACCGATTAATGGGTCAAAGGCCATAAGCAACAGTTACCTTAGAATTAAATTAATTTGTATAAATAATGAATGAATGAATACTTTATTGATCCCAGAGGGAAATTAAGGCAAGAAAATATCTTTTCTTCAGTCATCATCTTTGGTTTTGTAAAATGTTTCCTTATTTTCTGGCCGTGTGTTGGCGTACCCTCGCTCTATGATGATGTAGCGCAGGCGGTCGCTGCTGTAGCGTGACGGCGTGGCCCAGCACATGTTCACTATAAGGATGAGCTGATTTTCATCCGCTCCCTCCACAAAGACGCCAACGTAGAGGACGTCTCGTGTGCTGAGCACCACCTCCCCCTCCCGGTACGGGTGGCGGTATGAAGAGTTCTTGTACAGCGCCATCTTGGTGATGAAGTTTCCCTCCTGGGTCGGTAACGTGAGGTTGATCACACTGGAGAAACAGAGAGAAGATGAGAAAAGTAGCCAGGTGGTTGTTGTCCAGTTAATTCTGTCTTCGTCTGTCTGACCTAAGCATCGGTTTGAGGACCGTCTCCAGTGAGATCTTCAGGTCCAGTTCGTAGGCGCAGGAAAACTCCACATTGATGGTTTTGTCCCTGGTGATGACGTTCCCCGTGTTGTTCACGCTCTCGATCCAAACCGTGTTTTTGTACATGATGTGTGTGCCGTTGGACTGTCAGAGGGATGAAGGGATCAGTGATGAGAACAGAGAAGATGAAAAGAAACAAACAGTCAAATTTCATATCACATCTGTTTATTCAAGTTCTCTCTGAGAAAGAGATCAAAGGATCAGGAGCTGAGGTGTGGTTAGCCTAGCTTAGCATAACCTAGTTTAGCATAGCCTTAAGGCCAGACGAAACAGCTTCATAATGTGCCCAAGAAACTTCTAAAACTTATCAATGTGTTGTCTGTAGAGGTTCTCATTTATCCAGGTCATAGTATCCAAAGTATTTGAGTCAGCGTCAACTGGACCGCGGCCATTTCTTGATAACGTTTCACCTTCATCATGAGGCTTCCTCAGGTCTGATGGAGACGGTGTGTTCCCAGTTGATCCTCTGTGGGTGGACACCAGGTATCTTGGTGGGTCGATGGTAGTCGTTAGGGTCACTAACGGTCACTGAAAGGCTACTGTTTCTGTAACGACAGTCGTCTTCTAGGGAGGAATGAAAGGACAGATGGTGTCGCAGGCCTCCTCCTCTGTTGACAGATGGTTTTTCTGTTTTATCGTAGATGGCTCCTTTTATTGCTTTCAAACCATCTTTTTTCCCTGTCCAAGATGTGTTCATCTGAGTTTTGTCCCTTGTCGTTCAGATGTAGTAGACTGCTGAGTCCTGTGCTGAGGAGTTGGCTCTTCTATGTTGAGCCACGTGTTTGTCCAGGGCTTGTTTTGTTCCCCGATGTAAAGGTCCTTGCAGTCGTCCTTACATTGGACCGGGACCAGGTTACTCTTCTTACTATGTGGTTTAAGGTCTTTGGGATGAACCAGTCTCTGTCTGAGTGTGAAAGGTGAAGGTGAAACGTAATCAAGAAATGACCATGGTCCAGTTGACTCTGACTCAACTACTTTGGTCATTAACGTGTTGCAAGTGTTTTATTTAATCTGTTGCTATAAATGTCTATAAATAATAAACTAAACTAAAAAATAAACAGTTTCTCATCAAATAACAGTTTATCCATCTACATCGTACTGAGCAACATTTAACGTCACTGAAACATCTTGGACTGGAAGCAGAATAAACTACAGAAATCTTACCAGTTCATCCTTATGAACATTTGTGTAAGTTTGAAATGATTCACCTTATGTTGTTCTTCAGATATCATGTTCACATAAAAAGGATGAACAGGTGGAAAACCTGGAGACGTAATGTTTGAGTTGTGGTTGTTGCTGAGTCATGAAAAGGACAGAAATGTAGAGATGCACACATTTAACTGTCGTTAACTGTTAACTGATGACTCAGCGTCACTGTAATTCATCAAATGTCTCTAAACCTACACTATGTTGTAGCATCTTTAACTTTAACACACTTTCCTGCCCCATAATTAGAGGTAATTGCCGTTAGGATGAGAGGTTTAAAACCACTGAACCAGCAGTGATCACTGGTGACGAGGCAGGTCAGAGTATGAACCACTGACCTGTACGATGGAGCCACAGTGACCTTTAGTGTTGTTGATGTGGAAGGAGATGAAGTCCTCGCCCTCGATGCCGGCGCAATGCTCATCGTTGATCCTGACGTCCTCGCGTTCGAAGCCCAGCTGGAAGAGTTTACACTTGGAGATGGAAACCTCCATCTGAGCGTGTTTACACGTCACCTCCGCCTGTATGATGTCGTCATCGACTGCAAGCGTTGGTCAGTCCACACACACAGCAAGTTCAAATCATTATTAATAATTAACTAATTAAATTCAGTGCTCACACTGGTAAACATTTTAAAGACCAGATTGAAGGAAACTATCTGAAATATTTGTTTCTGTCATGTGTCAAGTTCAATATGGTCATTGTTCTTTATGACCTCTAAACTCCACGAGACAATGAAACAGACGTGACAGCTTGATGACATCAGCTCACCTCCGGTGGTCGTCGGTAACTCTGGACATCCACACAAGTCGCCGCCATTCTCCAGCTCACAGGTGAAGTTTGTGCAGATCTCTCCTGCACAGGGGTCGTAGATCCATTCTGCTAAAGACAGGTCCACACACAATGTTAACTGTCACACACACAAGGCTTTATCACACAGCTGTGTACAGCGCGATCACTTTCACTCAGATGTGTTCAAACACAGTGAACCCGGTGGCTGATGTCTCGCGGTGCCCTTACAGCAGTTCTCCTGGGTGATCCACTTGGTGGTGAGCGTTCCTAGGGAGCGGCAGGCCTCGGCGTAGGCTGCTAGTGAGCCGCACACCTGAGCCTTGCGGTGGTTGTAGCAGCCATCCAGGTAGCAGGACTGGTAGAAAGGCTGTGGATCCAACAGGCCGTGACACGGCTGGAAGAAACCTTTGAGCTGGGTGAGCTTCTGACAGGCGTCCTCGCCTTGAAGCGCCGCCACCGCTGTGTTGTCACATGACTGGGCCAGAGCCACATACTGGGTCTCATCACAGCTAGAAGAAGACGGATCAAACTTTTGGATGCTACGAAGGCTGGAGGAACTGTACATTATTAAACTGTACCATGAACAGTGTCACCCACCTGTTCTGCATCCCGTTGGTCTTCCAGCTCTGAGCCAGCTCCAGGGCGCTGACGGCCGGTTTACCTCTTGAGGTGATGTAGTCATCGCTGGGGTCTCCATTGAAATTGCCACAGAGGCCACAGACCTTGTTCTGGAGACGCTGGCCCATGGTGATGCTGAGGGTGTTAAAGCGGTTGTATCGGACCTGGATGTCCTGGGGTGTGTCGATGACGATGAAACCCTCAGACGTAGACAGACGTGTCATCAGCCCCGTTAAGAACGGTACTGACACCGGTGTACCGTTGACCTGAGAGGACACACAGATCTTTAGATGTTTGGGAGCAGACGCACTGATATTCACAAAGGATGAAACTCAGAAGTAGAATACAAAAGAAAAGAAAGCTTTGCTGTAATTGCTGTGTGCCCTGGTGAATATAACCTGAGCCACTTCAATGCACTTCCACTAATACTAACATAGTTCTTAAGGCAATTCAAAAAAATGTTGCAGTTAATGGCTTAATCAGCTCCAGTAGGATTAAGACTCACTGAGAGCCACAGTTAGAGGCAATCATCAGGTCTTTAACTACCTGTGAGAGCACTTTCAGTAGGACGATGTGGCCTGAAGCCAGGACTGGAGCCCAACAGGCTATTGGTGCATGGGTAATTGGAAAATTGTGACTGTGAGAACTCTTTCAAGTATTCAGGAAAGAAAATGGAGATTTGAACTGGATCTGTTTGTTTAGATTCCTGAGAAGAGGTTTGATAAAGGCATCTTTGACGGCAGGAGGCACACAGCCAGAGGAAAGTTAGTAATATACAACAGCAACACTTCTAAAAGCGATAATTGCTCTATAGCAGGTGAAAGGGTTTTTAAGCTGCTCCCTGGAAGCGAGTGATGGTCTCCAATTGTTACGTTTACAAAACCAACGTTATAATAATCAGACTGGATGATACATGATGGGGTGGTCAGATCAAGACTTCAAAAGTACTCAAGTAAAAAGTTGTTAATGTTCACATTAGGTCAAAGTCACCTTTAAAACAGGATATTTGAAAGAAAACAGGATATTTTTGGTTTCTGAGGAGAAACCAATGAGCTGAAAGTTTTTACACACACCTGGTTTAACTGACACCAGGTTTTATCTCTGATGTTTGTTGTTGGTAAAGTCAGTTTGGGATTTATCCATTTCAGAAACTTATTGTGATTATTAGTCTGAGATCAGACCCAGAACTAAGTGACGGTTCAAATCTCTCACCTTGATGGTGCTGCCGGAGATGAGAATATTCTCCTCGTTGTTGTACAGGTAGACATGAGAGATGGTAGTGAGGTTGGGAGTGCTCCATTTGTCGAAGTTAGCGATGAGCTGGAAGGAGAGGTCGGGCAGTTTGTGACAGTTTGTAGACAAGACGAAGGAGCAAGAAGCAGGAAGACGCAGCGACGCCCCATCGAAGGTCCTGAACACGCCGCCGCCCGACGCCACGCAGTGCTGTGAGCGTCGTGCAAAACAGCCACGCACGCCGTAACGCAGGGTGCACTCTTCCTCTGCCTTACAGCGCCGCGGGTCGCACTGGATCAAGTTTCGTCCGATGCACTGGCAGCGTTTGGTACAGTCGCTGTTCCAAAACAACTGTTTGGGCTGAAGGAAGAAACAGGTACAGTGAAAATTAGAGCACAATGTGTCTGATTGTGATTAAATGAAAAAAAAACTCCTGTTTGTCCTAGTTGAGGAATGTGTCATTGCAGGTTTGTGACACCGGTGCGATTTAGTGTTGGAGTCATTAGAAAACCTTTAATAAAAACATTTTGTTGCCACAGTTAGGGTCAGGTTCAAAGTTGAAGTTAGGGTTAGGGCTGGATGTTGGACTGACCTCGTAGTACTTGCCGTCGGTGTAGCAGCCACAGTTTTGAGGCAAGATGCAGCTCTTCCCATTGAGCACGTAGCCCTGGTCACACTGGCAGCCCTCCACACAGTCCTGGCTGCAGTCCCTCTGCCCACGGGCGGGGGCGCACTGCGGCGGGCAGACCGACACACAGCTGGAGTAGTGGCTGTTGGGGGGACAGCTCTGGACTGGGAGCAGGAGGGAAAAGTTATTAGCTTCATGTGTGATATGTGAGACACGTACGCTGAGTGTTCAGATAGTGCTCAGTTTTATCTACAGCAGCTGATCTGTTCAAGTTATGTTTATGTATATTCAGAGTAAAATGAGATGTCAATTCACTGTATCATTGTATCAAAGGATGTGATCTAATCTAATATCAGACCTGGTACAGCATAAAGACTAGAACCAGGGAGCAGGACTTCCGTCATTTGATTCATTGCTGCAGAAACATGAGCAGGGCGCTACAGAGCAGCTGCCTTTTATCCTAAATGATGAAACCTGTGGTCGTTCACAGCATTTAAACCAGAGCTGGTTCATCATTATTATTCTGCTCATTCTGACTGTTACTACACCTCAAACTCAACACAACAGAGATGAACCAAGTTGTGATTACAAAAAGAAATTCAAAGTAAAGAGTCTGACCAGAAAAAAGTCTGTTTCTGTGGAAAACCCAGATCTTTCAATGTCAACAGGTTTAATGGAGCTACTGTTAAAGAAACAAACGCTGCTGACAGTTATTCTGTGATTCATTCAGTGATGTAAATTAGGGTGTAGAGAGAAATAAAATGTGTCGATACACCAGAGGTAAATGAGGAAGTCTATCGCCTTGCAACACAATGGGAGACCCTCTGACCACCGCACACACATTTAGATACGTGGTGAGCTGGAGGTCACACTCACCACACGGTGTGTCACTCCTCCAGCCGGTGACCGGTACTCCCTGCGTCTGACAGGTGCTGGCGTAGATCTGCAGCCAGTTGCAGATGGTGTCCTGGGCTCCCTGGTCCAGGCAGGTGTCCTGCAGGCAGCTCTGATAGAAGAACGCTGGCGGCACCTTGCTGTGGCAGCGTGCAAAGACACCTCCCCGGTCCACAATCAGCCCACACAGCCTCACGGCGTCCGGCTCCACGAACACATACAGTCCATCTCCGATGTGGAAGCGAATGCCGGTGTTGACTTCGTTTGCTCCGTTGTCGTCACCCATGTTCACGTTGGCATCCGCCACCATGATGGGGGCTTCGTTCTGGGCGCTTTTCTCTCCCAGGCCACAGCGAGGACACGAGTCTCCGCAGCCCACCTGGCAGAACGTGTCCCGCTCTGCCCACGCCATGCCCCAGTCTGTGGTGGTGAGGGTGGGCGGTGAGAGGGGCATGCCCTGGCAGAGGCCACACGAGGCGTTGTAGAGGTTTCGGGGCAACGTCAAAAGGAGGAGAGTGTTCCAGTCGAAGGCCACCTTCAGGCCAAAGTCAGTCTCCAGGATGAGCATCATGCCCAGGGTGAAGACGTTGACCTTCCCTGGGCCCAGCTTCAGAGGAAGGTACAAACGCTCCTTATTCACCTGAGGGAACAAAGATCCAGTGAAATTACCTTCATTTAAGTTTCACACCAGCTGACACACACTAACGTCTTCGCAGGTTTGATTCAGCACCTGTAGGTGTTTGAAGTATGAGGGGAAAACCAGGGACAATGAGAAATAAAAGAGTTCCTCTGTTTTTCTCTAATAAACTAATGGTGAGAAGGAAGTGGAACGAGTGTGTGTGTGTGTGTGTTGGGTCATGTGTGTCATTTCTGCTCCTGCTCAGATCTTTTAGGCGGTTTGTGAACCCGGTCCAAATGTCACTCAGGGTTGGGGTTTTGTCTGAGCCAAATCCAGCCTGATAAAAGATGCCTATTGAAATCAGATCCACCTTAAGCCAATCAAAGAGGAATTCAACTTCAGCCTGGCTATTCTATCGGCTTAATTAGAAATAACGTGTCCCAATAAAACTATGACCTTAAGCAATCATGAAGAAAATTATTTTATAAACATTAATAACAATAACTGGGGCCCAATCACAGCATGTCATCATTACTGAGGCTCATGATTCACTCACTGTAACAGTGTTTTTGTAGGTTCGAGACACTTCAATCTCGTACTCGTAGACCTCCAGGACGAAGCCCCTGACCCATATAGCCTGGCCCGTGTCCCGCTCCTCGTTACGAGCCGCCAGTTTGAACTGAGGGAAAGTGCCAATATTGCCGACATGGTTCAGGATCTCTCTGCTGCAGCTGGTGGTGGCCATCCTCAGAGTGCAGGAGCTCTGCAGCTCAAACGGTACGCTACCAAACGGCAGGAAATGTCCGTAACCGGCGGCCACACACAGAGCCTCGGTGCGCGGCTGGCAGAAATACAGGCCGTCGTTCTCCTGGCAGTACTCCTCAGGGTGGCAGGGCGCGAGCTGACAGTATACGCTGTTGTCAGAACCATTACAGTAGCAGCGCTCTTGGCACTCCCAATCCGTCCAGAAGGTCTGATTGGTGGCCAGCTGGCGCCCGTGGCTCATGCAACCACAGTCGCTGCGCGCCACACAAAGGCTGTCACGCAGCGCGAAGCCATCCTCGCACCGACACCCCTCCTGGCACGGCAGAGGACATGGCTCTTCAGGTTCATCCAAGTTGGCACAGGTCAGAGGGCAGGCGCTGGTGCACTCATCAAAATGGCTGTTTTCTGGGCAGGGAAGAGCTGCGACAAAGAGAAAAATCACACCTGTATTTTAAGAACAGCTTACACTCCTGTAGGATTAAATACTACATTTACAATAAATACAAGCAGGTTAATATCAACAGGTGTATAAAACTGTCCTTAGTATGGCTGTTGGTATCATCCAGAGCTTTACCATCGATGTCCAATATGTGCTTCGTATAAAATACAAAGTTTCTGTTTGATGTGTGCTGTGCAGATGAAGCTACGCTGTCTTATGTTTGTTGCTACCAATGAAATGAAGCAGTGAATCACTGAAACACTGTCTTAAGAGTCAACTGCAACAGTACACAACACAACGACCTGATGAATTTCAGCTCAGTCTACTCACGGCAGTTTGTGGCACTCCTCCAGGAAGTGAGGCCAACCTGAGCATCCTGACAGGCGGTGGCATAAGCTTGAAGTGAAGAGCACAGAGCTGAGCGATTCCCCTCCTTCACACACATATTATACAGACAGTTCCTGAAGAACGGTGAAGGGTTGACCACAGCGTGACACGCCAGAAACGAACTATTCCCCGGGTCGTTAATGTTGCCACACATCCAAGGGCTCTGGTAGAGACGCAGGTCTGTGCACATACGATACAGGTCATCACAGTCACCATTACAGGTGAGGTCATCAGCGATGGACCGCCAGCCCTCTGTGAACTGTTCGGCCGACTCTGCCAGGCGTCCGTTAGGGAGCCGCAGGTCGTCGGTGGTGTTGCTGTTAAAGACGCCACACAGACCACAAGTAACATTGTAGAAGATGGTGGAAAGTGAGATGTTGAGGAATCCCTGACGTGTGTATTGGACACGGATCAGACCACGGGACTCGACCACTGTGGCGTTTCCAGGTGCTTTGTAGATCATCATTGTCTCCATTGGATGGACGTATGGCAGCGCCACATGTTCACCGTTCACCTGCAAGACAAACAGAAGTCATGACTACAGGCACAGAAGACAAAAAGCTCTACTCTATAGAGACAGTACTAACTTTTACTGTGTCGAAGTCCATCCCTCCCATCTGTGCCTCCATGTTAGCCACTGTAACAACCACAGGTCTTTTCCAGGCAGGACCTTTGTTAACCAGCCGACGGCCAATCTTCACCTCCACCACTGAGCCGTTAGCTGGCACTGGACCACACAGCTTCAACAGGTAGTAGGAGCTGTCATCAGGGAATAGCAGGAAGGTGCCATCGAACGAGGAAGTGACTGAGTTCTGGGTGATGGAGCACACCCCCTCCCTCCGAGGGTAGCAGCCCAGCAGACCCACCTCCGCCACACACACCTCACCCTCCTTACAGGACTCATTGAAGCAGGACACTTCTCCGGCGAGGCCACAGGTGCAGTGGAGGGTACATTCACCTTCCTCTCCGCTAGGGCCAGCCCAGAAAGTATCATTAAGGGGGTAATAGAGGCCGTTATGTTCACAGCCACAGTCTTCACGCTGCACACAATGGCTGCCGCTGAGAACGTAGCCGGGGTCACACTGGCAGCCCTCGGTGCAGGGGTGGGCACAGTACAGGGGAGCGGTGAGGTCGGAGCAGGACGCCGGGCAGGCGCTGGTACACACCTGGTAATTGCTGAACTCTGGACATGTCAGAGCTGAAAACCAGAGAAGATTATTACAGATTACACACATATGAATGTAAGATGAATGATCTGTGAAAATAAACTAAACTGAATCTCACCACAGAAGGTGCGAGACCTCCAGGGTCGTATTGTGACTCCCAGGGCCTGACAGGCGAGGGCGTAGGCCTGGATGGCCTGGCACAGTGTGGTGATGTTATCTCTGTTGCTGCACATGTCATATACACAGCTATACACAAAGGCTGTGGGGTCCACCACAGCTCTACAGTCTCTGAAAGGGCCATCAGTTTTGTTGATGAGTCCACAGTAGTCTGGACGAAAGTAGAAAGCTTCTGTGAGGGGGTCACATACGCTGCAGTTCTGGGCACAGCCATCGGTACACCTCCAGTCTGTGTCCTCCGCTCGCCAGCTGCCCCCCAACTCCACCACACTTTCTGCCAGAGAGCCGTCAGGAAGCACGGGGTCATCAGCAGGGTCGTCGTTATAGTTACCACAAAGGCCACATGTGTTGTTGAAGTACGAGCTGGGAAGGGAGATGGATGCATAGTGTTGGCCGTCATAGGTCACCATCAGACCAAAGTCTGTTTCTAAAGCTACGGCCACCCCAGACTGATACACCCTGATGGCACCAAGCTGGAGCTGGACAGGTAAAGTCTTCATCAAACCATCCACCTACAAAGAAAAAAACCCAGAGAGGGAACAAGGGATGATGCTGGAAACCTCCACTGCTTTGAATCTATAAAAATTCAGAATAATTGAAAACTGCTGAATGATGCTGCTACGTGCCCTACTGTCTGCTTAAAATAGCATCATTTAGGAAAAAAAACAATTTCATCACATTTTGTATCATACTTTTATATTTAATAGTTTTTCTACCTCTTATTGTTATGTTAATATTTGATGTTCATATTGTGATATACTGTTTATACAATTATGCTTATAAGATGTTTACAAGTTATATTTAAAAGTTTTTTTTAGTGTAACACTGTTGGCCAAGGGAGCACTGCAATTTCAATCCTGTGTATGACCTGTATATATGATTTTGACAATAAACCTGACTTTGACTTGATGATCTTCATAATCAGTTTGTACTTGAATTTGATGAAAAGGTCCAGGTGTTTGTGTCCAAAAGGTAATTACAGATCTTTTCACTTCCTATTCCACTATTTTACGACAGTCAAAGGTTAAAGTTTAACCTAAGAGCAAGTCAAATACTGTGGTAAGCCACAGAATCTCACCTGTACTGTCCCAAAACTACCTTTGGGTAATGTGACTCTGTGACCATACACCTCCACTGTGACGTCTCGCAGCCAGGAAACCGAGGCGACTCCACGGTTCTCGTTCTTGGCCTCTACGCTGAAGAAAGGCAGCCCAGCCACCTCCCAGCAGGGCCGGGCCAACAGGTAGGAGCAGGTGCCTTGGAAGTGATAGAGGAAGCCATCAAAGGTGTGGTAATGAGGATCTCCAAACACCACGCAGGTGCTGGTGCGAGTGGGTTGGCAGTAAAAGGCTCCTTCCTGCTGCTCGCAGGTCTCCAGCTGCCCACATGGAGCCTCTTGGCACTGAACGTCATTGTCGACGTCGAGGCAGCGGCATCGCTGCGAGCACTGATCAGATAGCCAGAAGATTTCTCCTCGTCTGTAATAACGCCCTGGAAACAACATGGGAAAGACTGATTAAGACATTTCTGCTATGACTGAAGAAGCTGCAGCTATTTTATAAAAGATCAATGTTGATGTGATTCTCAATGTTTGATAATTGAACAAACCATTGTAGCTGCAGCCATTTGCAGGATCAATGAGTTCAGTGTCGACTCGGAAGAACCAGCGACCGGGAATATTCACATTAGTCGTCTGTTCAATATTCACTACATCATTAGACCGAGACCCAGGCAGGTTGAAGAAGTGACCAATATCTCCACCATTAAAACCTGACTGAAAAGGGAAAAGGTGTGAGGAACATGAGATGAAATGATTATCATGCATTCATCCATAATAATAAACGTGAAATGATGTCGAGGCTACGTGAGGACACCTGAGCTGTGGTCCCACCCAGCCCTGTTAAAGGATCTCCACCGCTGGCTGTTCCTGTGCTCCATGTGATTTCTCCATAGTTGAACATACTGAAGAACGCCACGCCATCTGAGATTAGTACAGTTTGGAATGTGTTCACCTTTTAATCAAACAAGAGGATTAAAATAGTTTTACAATGTGAGAAACAGACACGTACATCATACATACATGACATCAAATCAAAGAGAACAGATGCTTTATGTCTATACAATGAGCACATTTTTAAATGTTACAACCCTTTTCCCAAGAGTGATTGTGTGAACAAGATATTTCATATATTTAGACACTAAATGATGATTTGAATTTTACTGGAGTTGTCTGGCTTCCTCCGTAGAAGGTGACTTGGTGCCATGTTGCGATAAAGACCCAGGTGGCGGTAAAGGTGGGCATGTTTTTGAAGTGTTTCCGGACATCTTGTGTTGCTCGCTCCAGCATTTCAGGTTCAGTGGCCTCCCGGTAGTAGACGTCTCCACGGATGCCGTTATGCACATCTGCCCAAAGCGGAGCAATGAATGATCTGCTGTCACTCAGGGGAAAAGCCTCTGGTGTGAACTGGCTAACCTGCACGCTGAAGGAAATCACGCCATTGTTGTTGACCTGTGGACAGAGGGGACAGTATTTCAGCATCATAAACCGTGTTATACGGATTATCTGTTTATCGAACATAACTTTCTGGCCAGTTTTAGAGTTTAGCTTACATAGATGGAGCGGTAGGGGATATTGAAGAAAACAAAGGGCATGAGCAAAATAATTTCAGGAGAACTCCCATCATCCATCTTGGGGGTCTCTAGGTCCCTGTGGCTGGGTCCATATGGATACAGGATATCCTGAGTACTTGCTAAAGGGGAGAACAAGCAGAGTTGATGAAGCAGACTGTTCTCAACCCTGTAAAGATGAAGCCACTGGTGTGGAGCAGTGATCGACATGTTCCCGGTAGTGTGGTTGGTTCATACCTCCTGTCTGTGCAAACATACTGATGAGATAGAGCAGAATCACTGGACAGCCTGGCCTGACCATTCTGAAATAAAACAAACACAATGAAGCAAAGATTACACCAATGTTACTTTTAATGTCTCTTAGTTTCTGTAAAGCTAAAGGAAGATGTGACTCATATGAAAATACCTCACAATCAAGGCTGTAAGACTAAAGTAGAGAGGAGGGAGAGTCATCAAACCAACGTCACGTTGCTTCTTTAAGATCAGGCTCCCAGGTCTCCCCTGAGGAGCCCTGAAAAGGGCCCATTATGCATGCCAGAACAATGTGTCAGGATCACATTTGCCTTACAGTCCCATGTGAGCCGGCAAAAGTGAACTAGGGGCCTCTGTGTGCCTGGGTTCCCTGCAGCTGACCAATCTGGCCTCCAGCGTCTCTGTGTCTGAGGCCGCCAGGCTGCTCAGGACCTCATTACCACTTCTGTTTGGGAGACATCCATGCCTTGTTGGCTAGAGGGGCAGGAGCGTAAACACTGGGGCACTAATGGCTTTAAGTGAGTAGGTTTGAATTGCCAAGGTCTTTGCAGTGGCCCTTTGGGGCTGTTCAGTGCCTGGCTTGGCAAGCTTCCCATTGGCAAAGTGGGCAACACAGCCAAGTTGGCAGATCATAGTCACCATATAGCGTTTAATCTTAATTGTTTAATGAAATACAAGGACAGCTAAGACAAAAGTTAAACCTGGTTCCTGCTGGACAGTGAAGACCTTGTTAGAGAATCGGTCTCCTCATCTCTGATTGTTATTCGGCTTCACCAGAGTTACTTTAGACTTGAAATATCTATACAGATATCATGGACTATGAAATTAAATTAATTGTGCAGGTGTCAAATACTGGTCAATTTATTTAAAGGAATGTTAACTAATAATAAATTAGTTGTGACAGTGGGGGAAGTGATGGTGATTAGCTAACTAGCCTGTTAGCTACAAGTCAATTAGCCTTAATTGTGTTCATGAAAACAGATTTAACTCAGCAGCTCTGTCAGAGTCACACTGATGTATCAGTAGTGTTTTATATCAAATATATCAGGGGCTGCTGTTCCAACCAGTCAAGATCACAAAGTTTGACCAATCAACTGTGTGAAGACTGAGATCAGTTAATTAAATGTGTCAAGTCTGGTGTGTCGCTGCTTGGAACGAAAACCTGCAGCTACACGGCCCTAAGTGGAAAAGTTTGAGAACCCCTGAAATATATAATTCAGTTTGAAAGAACTTTAGTGTGCTATGTTAGAGTGTGGGAGGTAAATTCAAAGTTCATGTTTTTTAATTGGGCAGTTAAAACTGTTCAGTTGTGCTGCCACTGTGTAGTTTTGAAATCCCCAAACCAAACACTATAATTAAACATTAAAGTGCCAATAACTGTTGAAAACTCGAGTCGTCTTCTGAGTTGAGTTGGATGTTGTCAGACCACAGGTGAGTAGATACATTAATGTGGCAGAGCCACGTTTGAAATATCAAATCATTTTAGAAAACATTTCTAATGTTTCAAACTGCTCTTTGATGTGATTTTGGAATCTGTATTTAAACACTCAACAGTGTAAATGGACACTGACTGTGATAAATGAGGTATGTGGGTTCATTTAGTTCCTCTGTGAAATCTCTCATCTCTCTAATGTGTGAATTATTAATTTGATGGTAAATTGTTTTCAGGTGTGCCACAGTTAGTGGCCACTGCTGAGAGAGATCTGCTGTAACGTCATCAGCCTCTCATCATACATTGTCACCAGGAAGATTAACACAATTGCTCTTTTGACTCTTGTAGCTCAACATCTTATCTGACTGGCATTAACCTGCTGCCTTTTCGCAGAGCAATTAAGATAAAGCCCCACGGGACTGAAGAGATGAACAAGACCCTTTGACATGTCTGTGGGGTCAAAGTCACGGAGGGACAGGTCTTAATGTTGCCAGTAAACTAACAGCTTTTTCAGAATTTATCAGGCTAATTCACTCACTCAGGCTAGTTTATTGTTTTGTCCTTTTTTATTTGAGGCTTGACAGTCAGTGAAGACCAATATTCAATCTAAACTTCAGAAGTTAAATTACTTAACACAACTGTCTTTGAAGGTTTTATTCTATCATCAGACAACAGAATAGAATTAGTATTAAACATTAGGGGTCTCATGGAAATAATAATATGTATTGTTTATATATCTGAACTTTTTATCATTAAAATGACATTATCTCTTGCACACATCTTCACTATAAACTATGATGTGTGGATTCATTTTACTTTGAGGCATTCAGGCTGAAAAAGGTTAAACACAACTGAACTTAACAAAAAACAAACAAACAAACAAAAAACTACAAAGTAATGATGCTGTTGCAATGCAGGTATTTGTTTTCAAGTTATAACAAATGTCTCAAAATATCTCAGATTCAGTCAAAGTCATGACGATGAGGATATTTACCACAGCTGTCATGTCATAAATAAAGACAGTGTTGATGAAACAAGGAGGAGGAGATGATGCACTCACCTGCCTTCAGAAGACGAACATTAGCACCTCACTAGTCTAACCTGGCAACCTCCACACAGCAGTGTCCCATCCAGCAGAGGACCATCCACAGAGTGGTGGAGGTGGTGATGGAGGCAGCTGATGTGATGAATAGAGGCTAAGTAGAGGAGTTGGATGTCCAGATAGAAGAGCTCTTCTTTAATCGCAGCTCCTCAGGATCACCACAAGTCACCAACAGTCCAGAGGTTTGTGTTGGATGTTTAAAGTAGAAATGTCCTTAGAAAATCGCTGAGATTGAAATGCTCCTGTTGGAGTCGTGAAAGGAGCTTTGCCTAAATAAGCAGGTGCAAACTTTCCCTAGGATAGTGTTCAACTTAATCTGAGATCAGTGTTTGGGGAAAGGGGGCAGGTGGGGAGGAGAGGGGAGTTGAGGGGAGGGCCAGCATAGGAATCTGAGGAAAAGAGGGAGTGGAGGCAGAGCAATATGTAAGAAGGGAGAGGGAAGGTCAGAGATCAGGAAATGATGGAGAGAAAGCAGGAAAACTGCGACCAGACACATTTTAAATGCAGGAGGAGAGGAATGTTTTGTACAAAGGGAGGCTCTCATGCAGGATGAATGTCAAAGGCTTTGGGCTGGATCTGTCATTAACACCTGCAATGGGCCAAATGATGATAAAATATGTCTGTGGTGGAGTTTGTTGGAAACACTGTGGCTTTTATCTGTTTGGAACAATGATGTTTGAGTGCCCAGGTCTTATTAATGTGTTTCACTCAGAATTTAAAAATATTAAGTGATATTTCTGTAAAAATGTTCGGGGTTTGGATCAGGCCTCAGTGTGGTATAGGCTGTGTCAGAGTTCACTCAGGGCACCTGAGCACACAAACTCACCACAGTGGTAGACTCACTCTGGGGCATTTATGGACAAAAACCAAGAACACGCACAGTCTGAAACCTTGCTTTTCAAGCTCTATGGTAGGTAGAGTTACAGAATTAACATGAGTCACTTTGGACACTCTGTGTACCCCCTTTTTTAATTAGGGACAGCCTCATTTACAAGGTTACACAAGACACTTCATTTCCATAGATGCTGGAGAGATAGTACAGGGAAATCTCAGGTGGATCCACACTGATCGGTTTTGAGAAGGAGAGGGCAGTCAGTTGGGTCTTTGTTGCAGCAGGACAGTGGAAGTAACTGGAGAGGCAGGGAGCAAGATGTGTGAAAGGCCCAAGGACTGAGGGCAGGCCCGGCTCCCATTAAGCAGCACCACAACTCTCTGTGGAGGCTTCTTTTATACCTTCCATGCCTTGTTGTGTAAATGGTCACATACTCTTAAGCAACCTGTTAAGGGAACTGTCACACAAAGAGAGACAGAAAAGAGAAAAAAGAAAAGAGGAATGGACAGTTACAGATGACCTACTGGGCCAGGGGAGCTTCCTGATTGAGGGGTCGCCCTGTTTTGGGAAATGTTGAGGATCGAAACATGGGGAAAACTGAGATAGGATGATAACCTGATTTCTTGCACTTACGCTCTTGTTTTTTAGTTTAGAGAAACTCACAACAATTCATCTGGAAAACAAAAATTGATAAGTAATGTCAACAGCCCAGTTATTCTAGGGTGAAGTTGTATAGCATTTAGCAGGTGACTGAGTTGGTACAGATCAAATCTGATCAGAGTGAATATTGGATAATAGTTGGATTTATTGACTATAGTTATAAATAGTTGGCTGCTGAATGAGTAGTAATGTCCCTCTATAGTTTGATGAGAATAAAAAAACAAAGAGATGATGCACCACATGGATCCAGGAAGTAGCTGCTTCCACTAACACGAAATGATAAATGTTGTGCACGAAGGGACATCAGCCACACAAGGGTACTGGATAGTTAGTCAGAAAACACTGAGACTTTTGTTGATCAAAGTGTAAAACAAACAATCAAATTCTTTCTTCCACCACATCTGAAATTCTTTCTGAGGAACAAAGAAGCTGCATGAAATGTTTCTGTGCAGCAGGACGGCGCTGTGTGGGAACATGGTCAAAGTATCCAGCATCACAAGTTCTGGAGAATCCATCAAGCCTGACCTTCACAAAGAAGGTCCTGGACTGGATACCCCGTTGAGCTCTGTTCGGCAGTCACCTAATCCGTGGAGCGGGCCACTCTAATTCAACCCTTATGCCCAGCGGTTGGCTCTGCCCTGCCCTCCTCTCCTTCCTTTCCATTCACAATGGTAAACCTCCTCCCAGTAACCCAAACCTTCTTGCCCCAATGACTCCTTCACCTCAGCATACAAAAGGCCCTGTTCAGCCCCCCTGCCCTCAATCCCACTTCATAATGCAATGGGGCAGATCAAGGGCAGATCGGGGTACCAACTGCGCAGCCAGGTCTTCTCTAAGCAACAAGGCGCTAGGTGCTATCAATACAATGCGACCGTATTCGACTTCAGCCTGACCTTGCATTAGCAAACATCGACCCACCGAGCTCGATGACAACAGCTGGGTTATAGCCATTGTCGGTCTCTGCATTGTTTCTGAAATTGGTTTGGGTCCATGCACAAACAATCCGCTATACCCCGGTGGTCAAAAAACTAAAACGTTAACACTGATGCATCGTATTTATTTACAACGCCTGTATTTAATTCTGTTGAGACATTCAATATCTGACAGGGTCAACTTCCATTTGGACCGTTACGACGCTATGCTAGCAGCTGTGTGTTGAACTGACTGCTAATGTTAATATGCTAACACTAAGTTATGGTTTGTATGTTAAGATTTGTGTTCAGTGCCAAACACAGAATAATTAAGGCTGCTGGTGCTAATTAAAGTCGTTCTGTGAGAAACACAAATATCTGTAATAAATCTTAGAAAACAATCCAACTGATGATCTCAAACACCAAAGCCATCATGCTATATTGTCTTGGACAAAGCATTACATTTCAACATAAACTATGACATAAAATACATTAGAAGAAAACTCAGGGGTTGAACACAGTCTTGTTGTTCATCCACTCAGGATCATGAGTTCAGTTCTGATCCACATAGTTCTCTGGATCAGTTTTATCACCTGAAGTTTGATAAAAGGTCAGAGATTCATAAAGACTGATCTTCTACGAACCACGGACATGTGACGATCAACCCAACTCTCAATATAAACTGTAATAAAAACTGATCCCAGACCAGAGAAGAAACCAGGCGTAACAGCTGATTCTGTGTTTCTGAACTATACATCAACATCTGTGTTCAGGAGCTACTCTGATCCACTGCAGTGAAAAATATACCATTGTGATTGAATGGTCTAATGACCTCTCCAGCTCCTAAAACCTGAGACTGGGGTCCTGCTGATGACGGTGTGCTGAAGGGTGGGTGGCATCGATATCCCACACAGGATTAGAGCCATGCTGCTGGAAGAGGAGGAGGGGGAAAATAGAGGGAATGCCCCAGAAACACAAAACCGCCTGACACGTATGGAATGGACTGTTTGTAACTCGACTGAAACACTTCTGCCAGAAAGAGACGGGATCTGCAGAAAACCATCTTCCCCACAGCCAAGCATTCAATTGGTGAAACAGAGCTGTATGTGCTGGGTCATGTGTACATTTGGCGAGTAAAATGAGTGAATTGTTACCGAGTTGCTCCACTTCATACGTTTCTTTTCAGTCAGGACTTTGAAATGGTCCAAAGCAGGCAAAAACAAAGTTTTGGCAAAATTTCAATGATCTTATGTAAGTGTGATAATTTCCCTGTGATGATTATGAATAAAAGCAGTTTCAACATGAACTGGGACACAGGTGGTGATGATACTCAGAGGACTGATAAACCTCCCGTCTGTGACCAACATCTGGTCTCATCTTTCCTTCGCTCAGTAGCTGCACACAGTATTTATGAAATTAAACACAACTAAAACATGAATGGTCCTTTCCCAGAAACACAACAAGTCTGTCGTAGAAGAATAAAGACGGTGTAAACACTGGTGGATGTAACCACATCAATCAGCTGTTGAAGAGGAGCAGCGGGAGAAGCACTGGAGCCTTTAGAGTCGGAACGACCCAGTGAACAAAGATCAAACACAGAACAACAATTCGACATGTTAACACACCTACAGAAGAACATGGAAGTCAAGAATAAACACATAAACACGTAAACACAAACGGTCTTTGTGAACAATCCTACTGGTCAGATCAGAGCGATGGTTAGTTTGACATTGATCAGATATTTGAACAGGAACAACAGCTGCAACATGAGACATGACAGACAAATGAAAACGGTACATTCAGTGTGTTGTTGTAAACCGTATCGTGTAACTACAGACACCATTCATTGGTCTCTTAGGTATAAAACTGCTTCACAGTCATGAGCTGGAATAATTATAATTTATTTCTTTTAGAGAAGTGACAGCACCATCATACAGTTCACGAGAACAAATGGCAAAGTGATCTCATCAGAGCAAACAAGAAACTCAAGATACATACAAGAAACTACAGAAAGCAAACGTGATAAATTAAACACCTACACTAAACCAGACAGATTAGCAACTACATAATAGCTTTTTAATCAATAATAATAATAACTCTTTATATTTGGTATTACTGAAGGATAAAGGTTGAGGATGACAAAACCACCAACGTTTTAAAAACACGATCATCACCAATGCCCAAGAACAGCGTTGTTTCCCTGAAATGACACTTTTCAAACAAATCAAGCATAAAGAAACATCAGAACATGCAAACCAACATCGATCCCCCTAAGAAACACAACACACTCATTATCTCCCGCATGTTCACACCGTCACAATATATAATATAGAAACACAACGCAAGTGAGTCGAGGCAGAAAAACTAAAAGAAAGACAAGAGAAGTCCAGTTCTTTACTACACAGTCAGAGAAGTGATGAGGAGGCTGCTGGAGGACCACACCTCAGCGTGTTTCAACATGGTTTTACTTTCACAAAGTTAGATTCATTTCTTACAACATAATCAACTCATGTTGGAGCTGAAATGAATATGAAGCTGCAGTTTGCGTCTTTGCACCGAAAACAGCTTTTTATGACACTTTACAACCTTTCTGAGTAACATTCAAGGTTTGTCAGTATTTGCAATTTCTTGGCCTAAAGCTCATCAAAACACAAACATGGAAAATGTGTTTGATGCGTTTGTTCATAGTAATGTACATCAAGCAACAGTCTGGCTCCTTAAACAACCCAGCAGGTGAGTTGTTCGTTATTCAAGAGGTTTTCTTTAATACAAACCAGCGCTCAGTGAGGAGATCCTGGCACAAACATGTCTGATTTCAACGGAAATGTGAAGGTTTTTCAGCGTCTGGTGGGAACTTTATCAACACCATGTATCTGTAAATGATTCAGCTGTTGTCACTGGTACGTTTTATTTCATTGAAGTTATTTCCCAGGTTTGATCTCTTTTGTTATAATGCTGCTGTATGTTTAGTCTGTGCTTCATCCCGTAGCGATGGTCCCGGGTTCAGGACCTCACATCCTGTGAAACGGCAGACAATCATGAGTGTCAGGTTTAGTGAGACGGATGTGAAGGACAGGTGGAGGTGAATTGGTGAAGGGCGACAGGCTTGTTGGGTGAACCCACTCCAACCTAAATACAGCGGAAGTGTGGGTGACACAGCGGCCGGTGTGTGGTTACCACACTGACGGGGCCTCAGCGTTTCTCAGCTGCCTCCATTCATGCTCCACTCAGCCAGAAGACTGAGGTAACCCGAGCTCCAACACTCCTTCTTTTCTGTGTCCCAGACCCAAGCTCACCTCGGACGTGTCTCGTCTTTCTGCCAGGGCGCCTCGACTGAGCGGCAGCCATGTGCTCTCTCACCTCCCTCCACAACAACGCAGAGCGTTTGTGCATCGGCTGGGGGGTTATCCCAGGATATTTAACCAGTCTGGTCAGGAACACGCAGAGATCTTCCGACACAACGGTTTCATCTGTAAACCTGCTCGGCCCAGAAAAGGTTTGAAAAATAAAGGCTCTCTGAGCCAGGTGTGATCATTACAATGACGATCAGTAATCATTGTAAAACTGTACCTTATTCACAAAGACTTGGCAACATCCACAAACTCTTTGTTCACATCATTAAGGTTCGTCACTTGTTGGGTTTAGATTTTTCTCTGTTAACTCTTAAAGAAATAAAGCCGTCACCTCCCTGCTGCACTGACCTCAACCTAACCCAACTACTTTCATTTTCTCTTTAATATCTGACACTAATGATGCAACAGTGTCTCCAGCAGCTCGGATGTTTTTGGCGTGGGGGCGTCGATCCTTTTCAAACAAACCAATTATATTTTTAGTTTTAAAGTCAATGTGCATTTGTGCATTCAATTGTAATCTTGGCAGCTGTTTTTTCTTCCAGAAAACATCTGGACTTGCATAATGTTCATATCATATTGTTATAAATGAGACGTAAACTCAGTTCAAGCTACTTTCAACATTCAAATGTGACTTTGTGAACATGAAACTATTAAGTGTGCAAATATACTATTGTATCAATTTGTTCTGTGTGGTTTTGAGCAAATATCTTTACATTCAAGGCTGACACAACATTTTACCACATTGACCCGAATATAAGACGACTTCTGTATCTGTTTCAAACTTTTTACTAGAGGAAAAATACCATCTTATATTCAGGTCAATACGGTAGTTTAAAAAAGGCTCAAGTCAAAGCTGAGAATCCAGTTAAATGTTCATTAAAAACACTGATGTTGCGTGAAACCAGACTCAGAGATCTGACGAGCTGCAGCGGCTTTTCACTTTAGGCACAACGAGGATCTCGTCACCGTCTCGGATGCTGTAGGAGTGAAGGGCTCGGCAGCCACACTTCAACTCCTCAGGTCCGAGGACCGAACACATCTCACGGTTGATGTAGAAGAGCCTGATGCCGTTGGTGGGCAGCTGCAGCAGACCCCTGAGCTGCTTCTTTAGGTCGCCCACCGTCTGCTCCAGGCGGAGGCTGACTGCCTCCACCCGCTCCCCGAAGCGAACGTCCACCACGGTGCAGCGAGGACTCAGGTCCACCTCCGCCAGCGGCGCCAGATGACCGTACTTGGACACCAGGATGTGGTACCTGGAGGGTTCAGGACTCAAGTCAGTTCTGAGGGTGAATCTCTATGTACGTCAATCTACGCACAGCTGTTACTATGTTTTCACTGATGAGGTTCAAAGGGGAAACAGCAGAGGGTGGAGCAGTGCAACAGTTCAGAAAATAAACTTGTTTCTTTCCTTCAGTGAGACGAGAAGACTGATCTGAATCTCTGAGGAGGTTGGAGCAAAGCGAACCCAACTGAAGAAGGTTATGAACTGATATGTTGTAATAGTTTTACTTGGTTGTTAATGTCAGATAAGATATTTATATAAGTTTCTGTTTAAACACAAGGATGTGAATGTTGCTGTTACTTACCTTCAGTCAACAGATTCAAAAAGACCAAATCAGCATTAAACGTCAACTTTCATTTCACCTGAACATCAAGTAAATATATTTGATCAGATATTTCTGGTGTTTCTACCCTGGTCGAGCAGCAGAAACAGGTGGTAGAAATGCTTCTTGTGTGAGTTTCAGAGGCAGAGAAACCCTGAGTGCTCTGCGTCTTGTTGCCGTGAGAAAGCTCTCAGCCGCCCCGAGGGACGGTGTGTTCGAGATAAGGACCCAGGAACGATTAAATAAAATCCAGGAGAAAAGGCCTGTGCTTTCAAAGCTACTGTAACAGCTGGGCCAATCAAAGCAATTTCCCTTCCCTCCCCAAAACTCCTCCACAAAGCCGGTCCCTGGCCCGTGGTTCCTGGCCAAACCTCGTGGTCCACCTTGGGAATTCTCCTCTAAGGCCACAGTGCACAAAGTGCCTTTCTAGGGAGAAGCCATTTAGTTAAAAGGCTTCATTTAAGGTGGTAAGCAGCAGTATAATGGGGCGAATAATGCCGCAGGTGATAACCAGCCAACACTCCCATTGTCTTTTGCAGCATTCTTCAGTAATGGACAGTAAAGTAGCAGCAGGAACAAGGCGTTTTGGAGCCGGTTCAGAAACTATCCAGCACAGATCTGAGCTTCCACGTCGCCTTTGGTGTTTCATCGTACTTTGCTCTCCTGTTTCTTCACTGAAACTTGATCTGCTTCAAAAGTTAAAATGATTTCCCCTCTCTCCTCCCAGACTCAGCCACATCCACATCCAGTCTTTCAGTCTCAACTTATTCTACTCAAACACTGATTCTCACGTTTCTTTTATCCCACCAATCCTCTTTCACTCGTTCCTTAACTAATCCTTCCCGTCTGTTTCCTCGTCCCACAACCCTTCGGCTTTCCCAGATTATCCTCGATTCTCTCTCCTTCCTGGTGTGATCATCTCTGTCTGTCTGATAAATGTGTTATGATCTGCGTTAATAATTACTCAGAGTTCAGCGGAGAGGCAGTGAGTCGACACAGAAACAGGATATCGGTGTGTTCACTGCTTACGGAGCATGTCCGACACCCCACAACAGCCACACTGAGTCATGGTGATCCCCAACCTTGGACCTCCACTGATAACCTGGCTCCGAACCAAGACCACGAATATAACATGTCTGACAGGATTCGTGAAGTCTGATGCACATGAAGAAACATGTGACCGAACAACTTCATTACAAACTGTAAAACACCGCCACCGGCTCCATGTGACGTCTGCAAACACGACAATGTCTCAGCTTCAGGTTTGGGTTTGTCTATATTTAAAAAAAAAAAAGAAAAGGAACAAGAAAAAAATCAATCCGCTGCCTTGTGTATCAGTTTTCCAATCAGAGAATTCGCGGCACAAAGGAGTCATTGAGCAGCGAGAGACTGGTGGCATTGTCTCCCAAAGGTTAGTTTCCCCCGTCAGGACTACACCTTCCTCACAGATCCCTCCCCGACATTCTGCTGAGGTTAAGTGGAACGCAGTCCACTAAGAGCACCGTCAATTACTCCAGCGCCGCCGCCCCGCTGGGCCTGCGGGGGGCGGGCTTCACAAAAATCATATCACACACGTAACCACGGCAACAACCTGCTCTTTGTCCTCACGAGTGCTGTTGTTCAGTTTGCGTTTTAACACAGAAACAGACGTTCAAACAGCTTCAGGTTCAGTTCCTCAACAACACTCAAGTGAAGACGACTCAGGTTAGGAAACAATAAAAGCTCCTGATCTGATTATTGATCTGTTCATCTTCACATGGATCAAACTGATCAACATGAACATCTGATATTAAACGATATAATGATGCAGGAATTTACCCGTTGTTCACTGGGCCGTTGTTTGAATATAGCGTTAATCACAACTCAAACATCTCATGGATAAAAAGTGGAAAGAAAAGACTTTTTATCTTTATGATCTGCAGATGAAGTGTTGTATGAAATCTAAACCCTTTCAGTCAGGTGTAAATGGAGCTGTTAGTGTGTGTGTGTGTGTGTGTGTGTGTGGTACCTGTGTGGCAGCTCCGGCTCTGGACAGTCCTGATAATACCTGATGAAGAACCTCTCAGCGTCTTCTCTCTCTCCATCACACACTGAACCTCCGTTCAACACCACGACGGACGGCAGACTGCAGACAGGAAGCAGCAGGTCAGGACGTGATTCAGATCAGATGAAGATGATGAGGACGACAATGATGTGTGATTCAGATTCAGACTCACTGTGCTAACAGCAGGCTGCGTCTCTCCTGGGTGGAGTACGGCTGCAGCAGAGGAATGCCCTGCGCTTTCACCTCCACCAACTTTGGGAAGAAGTTCAGCCTCTCGATGTCGTCCCACCTGCTGAGGCCTGAACATCACGGAGTTGACGTTAGTTCACACACTAAACAGACTGGATGTGTGTGTGTGTTCGCGTCGTCTCTGACCTGAATTGTTGAGGTTGATGCTGCGTAGCTCGGGGAACAGACGCGGCAGCGTTTCCTCTGTGTCTCCCACCGAGTCCACGCCGTTGTTGGCGAGCACCAACATCCTCAGGCACGGAAACATCGAACCAAACTTGCGAACCTCCGTCCACCTCTGCAGCTGGTTGTCTGTGATCTGCAGCAGGCGAAGCGACCGACACGAAGTCTGAGACTCAGACACGCTGTTGAAGTCGTTCAGACACAGGAAGAGCTCCTCCAACCTGAGACAGCAAGTGACAGAGAACTGATGAAGAAACATCAAATCAAATGTCACATTTAATTAATGTCCTTTAATTAAACTTCAACACAATCAATGACAAGAAGCATCAGAGTGTGAGGTTCATTCATGTGTTGATGTAGATTAACCGATTCATTCAGGGTTTAGTCATTTTTTGTGAAATAGTCAGTAATAGTAATAGTATTTTATTTCTACCTGTGTAGTAGCTTTATATTGTTTATGTAGTTATCTTTATGTTATTGACATGTGAAAGTGTGTTATTAGAGTAAATAGTTTTATATATTTAGTTAACTTTTTATTTTTAGACATGAGGTTTTCAATAGAAATCAGTTCATTAAACCACGAGAACAAGTTCTGTGGTTCTTGTTGGTTCGACTCAAACAGGTTTGACTTGTGTTCGTTTATTCATTCCTGACTAAATACTGGTGAATAATTAATACCCTGGTGTATTAATACATATTATAATAAATACCCCGGGATGCTGGTTTTAACTGCTTCATATAAAACAACATGTAACAACACGTGACCTTGTATTTAAAGTCATTGTGTCCTAAACTCTGAGGAAACCAAGTGAAACCATGAAGTGTCCATCGCTGGTCCAGCGTCCGTCAACACAGAGACGACGGCAGACGAGACTCTTCTGTATTTCACTGACTAATCTTCACCGAACGGCTGAAACTAAAATATTCTCCTTGTGTTAGTACCAGACAGAGTCATGGAGGTTTTATATTTGACGCGTCCACACAAATTATTCACATTGATGAATTTATGTCATCGAGGAAGTCAGTTAGTAACTAGTCAACTAGTCAACCACACCGTCGCAGCTGTAGTTCCTCTGTCCTCCACCAGGACGTTACAGCTAGTTAACTAGTTCATATTCTGCCATCTAGTGGTGAACGAGCTGTACTACAATAACATCACTTTAAGTTGAATTAAAGAGCAGATATTTATTTCTGTCGGAATAAAAACATGTCAACATGTTTTCACAATGTTTTTACCGTAACTACAGTCCCGGACCAGATGTATGTGTGTGTGTGTGATTACTTACTCCGGTGTGTGTCGTGTGAGCGTGTGCACCGTGTCCCAGCTCACGTGTGTGTTGATCAGGACGAGGCGTCGGACCCTGGAGAAGACGTCGGCCATGTTGGGCTCCAGCTCCGCGCCGCTCAGAGGATTCATGCTCAGGTTGAGGAAGTCGAGGTTCGGGACGTTGGAGACGATGGCGCAGATCTGAAGGTGACAGACGTCAGAAACACGTCAACATCGTCTCAACTACAGATGAACATTATATCAACACTGATCAGACTGAAGTCAGTCAGTCAGAGCGCCTTCTACAGGCGACATTAACAACATGACGGAGAATAAAATGACTAGAAATAAAGTTAATAACTGATCGTTAAAACTGTGAAGACGAGTTGGAATAAACAGACTCTGATCTTTGATGATAATTAAAGAGAAGCAGCTGATTTATATTGAATATAAATATTAACGATGTGTAAAGTGTCTCTAATAAAAGAATCAGAGTTTTATTCTTGATTCTGATCTATTAAATATCTGTCATCAATATGTCATCAATATAATCCTTAGCTTCCCTTTGGAATTAATAAAGTATCAATCTATCTACTGCTCTTTAGCAGACATTCAGTAGAAATGTCTGGAATAAAATCACACACAGTAACAGTCACAGCAGGACAGACCTCGGTCCAGTCCTGCAGCTGGTTGTGAGACAGGTCCAACTCCACCACATGAGCACAGAAAGCTTTGATGTCTGATTTGTCTCCAGCTTTAGTGATGCCACAGTCGTTGAGGACCAGGATGTTGGGGAGGAAGAGACGGTCTGAAAACACAGACGTCTAATTTAATTAAAGATGATGAAGATGATGATGACGGTGATGAAGATGACTCACCTTTGACGGGCGACCCCGGGGGGCTCGGCACCAGGACCACTCCCACTCCCTGTCCGTAGGGGAAGTTCTCTGGGTTGTATTTGTCACTGACGACTTGGACGAAGGTGCGAACTTCGTCTTCATCAGAGGACGACTCCATGTTCCTGGACAGACGTCACTTTATAACGTTACTTTTTATTTCTATTTTTAACCACACTCATCTGTGTCTATGTTTAGCAGCAGCTCTGGCATGTGTCTCTTTCTATTTATAACTCAAACACGTGTTGACTCAGAATAAACTCCGAGTTGAAGTGACCGACACAAACCTCCACTGATCCAAACAACGTTACCGTTAAACTATTAACACGACTGTTAATGTTCACTCAGACCGGAGGCTAGCTGGTTAGCATGCTAACGTCAGTAAACACATTCATTAACATTGGTTATTAACAGCTAATGCTAATGTTAATATTAACTTTAGTAAAAAAAAATTGTATTTAACTAAAATTAAAAGAGATGATTTCATTTTCAGTGTAAAAAGTTTGAAACTGAAACAGAAACATGATTCAACATCTACAGAGTCATTGATCACAGATCAGATACTGAAACAATGTTAGTTATCAATTAATCTATTGATCAACATGAAAACATTTCAGTTTTCACTGACGGCCAAATCAAATTAAAGACAGTTTTAATTGATCACATTATAGAGCCTGTTCCACCCGTTTCAACATCACGATGACACATGTAACAGTTTGTTATGAGTCAGAGAATCAATAATCAATAATTAAAACAGCAGCAGCTGTCGGTCGTTACAGTTACAGTTTGATCATCAGACACAGACGTGATTTAGTGATGACATCAGGACGTATATCTGATGATATCTATCAATATACGTGTTGATGTATCTGACATATCTCATGACATCTCTGTTAACGTATGTGATCATTTATCAACACATTCATCAGATATCATCAGATGTACGTCTCTGTCAGCTCGTCAGCTCCTGATCTGAACTATCACTTTCAGACGTCGTGTGATCGTCGTCGACTCGTCTGATCTTCGTGTCTGAGGTCGTGTCTCGTTACACTGACGTCCAGGTTCTTACCTCTGATGTGACACAGACCAGAGCAGCAGACTCAGATCACACGGCTTCACCTGCCCACAGCAACATGACGCTGAGGAAACTCATGAAACCAGAAGCATCGGCGGAGTCTGGGAACGAAGCACATTCAGGCTCTTACTGATGATTGTTTCATATTGTTTCATGTTTGTCTGCAGGTTTCAGTCTGAGTCTGAGTCTCATGAAGGAGGCTGGAGACATCTCACCTTTACCTCTGTTGGTCCTGATCACCTCAATCATCAGATTTACCTCCTGAAAAACATTTTCATTGAAAGTGACTGAGGGATTCGTTTTTCACTGAGCTCCTGTTAAATTCGGCACCTGAATTATTTCCTTCAAACAAACTTGTTTTTTTTAAAAAAAACACGAGCTCTCTGCTGCCCCCCGCGGTCTGGTGCTGACAAACGGTGAACTGGTTTAAAAAGCTTCAGTTTTAAGAACAAAGCATAAAGTTTTAATATATGTATTAAAGCCGAATTTAACAGAGACAAATATTGGTTATTAAAAACTCTAAATGTTGATAGCAGCTGTTTTGTATATTTAGTAAAAATGTAAACAAACCTTAAATGACGAGGTTTTCCGGCGAGGTTCGGGTGAACGCGGCTGCAGCCGCAGTGGTCGTAGCGTCGCGGCTGGTTGTGACCGGACAGCGGCCTGTCAACGCGGCCACGCTGCTGCTGAGGCCCCGGAGCTGAGCTACACACCGATAATCAACAGTTTAACAGCAGAAGAGAAGATTTATTCTCTGATAAAAGGTAAAGTTGGAGGTAAAACTGTTAGCGTCTCGACGGCAGAGTCGTTAACTTGAACTCACAGGTTTAACTGTGTTTTATCTTCATGAACATTCATAAAATCACACGTTTAAACTCTGAAGTTTAAACTATCGACTCAGCTACAAACACTCACCACTTCCCGGAACCTGCTGCTGTTTGTTTTTGTTTTCTACAGTTGATGACAGCGAGGCCACGCCCCTCACCGGAAGTGACGTTATTTAAACGTCTGCGATACAAATGTAACGTTTGTTGTTGTTGATGAAACGGGATCGATATTAATAATTAACGACCACGGAGTTTTAATAATTTATGATATTAGATAAAATAAAACATTTATAATGAAACATGAAGGTTTTTATTTGAAATAATAAATTAACTCCAGACTGTTTCTTTATCAGAGATAAACATCATATCATTTATATTAAAACAATAATATCAGTCACCACCTGAAATCATCAACCTACAAAAACAATCGATAAATTATTAAAAAGATCAAATGAACAAGTTGTAAAATGAATCAAACATCAGACACGTCAGTGACTTTATCAGAAGATTAAAACACTCACTCACACACACACACACACACACACACACACACACACACACACACACACACACACACACACACACACACACACACACACACACACACACACACACACACACACACACACACACACACACACACACACAGACACACACACACACAGAGACACACACACACACACACACACACACAGAGACACACACACACACACAAACACACACACACACACACACACACACACACACACACACACACACACACACACACACACACACACACACACAGAGAAACACACACAGAGAACACACACACACACACACACACACACACACACACACACACACACACACACACACACACACACAGAGAAACACACACACACACACACACACACACACAGAGAAACACACACACACACAGAAACACACACACACACACACACAGAGAAACACACACACACACACACACAGACACAGCGAGAGATTTACAGATCAATGAATCCATCAGACAGGTTGTATATGTTATAAACAGGTTCATTATTTCTACCACTGTTAGAAAACAGTCGAATATATGGAAGTAAATCACTAAACATGACATATATATTATGTTATATTATATTATATTATATTATATTATATTATATTATATTATATTATATTATATTATAGAAGAATTTCAGTAGTTTTAATATGACAGTTTGTTTTACTGAAGTAGAGTTGTACATTGTTCAACCACCAGGTAGCAGCAACAAGTCAGTTCACACACACACACACACACACACACACACACACACACACACACACACACACACACACACACACACACACACACACACACTTCTCTATATACATACATATACACGTACATATAAATATATATTCTCTATGTGTGTGTGTTTATATGTGTCTATACATGTTTCTACTGTTCATTTCATGACCATGATCATGATAAGAGACTGTGGCGCCCCCTGGTGGAGAAGAGGAGGCAGCTTCACTCATGTCAGGTGATGCAGTTCTGCAGCTCCACTACAGGATTAATGTTGAAGTTTATAAAATAAAAACAACCATCGTGTCCCGGTTATGTTTTAATTCAACTACATGAACTAAAACCCTCATGGATCTGTCAGGTTCATTAAACCAGTGACGCTGCTCATTAGATTTGATGAGTCTATTTTTACTTTATAACCTTTATTGATCTATAACTTTTATTATCTGGGTTTGAAGAGGAAGGTCGAGAAGAAACTTGAGAAACTATTGTGAATCAAAGGCAACACATACAAGCTGCTTCACTTGTTAAAACCACAAACAAAGAGAAGTGTTTGAACCAGACAAACTCCAGAGGTCGTGATTTCTGGTTTGAAAAGAATAAACTAGAGACGAATCACCTGAATCCTTCATCATCTGAAGGATTGACCAGAGTTTTCTCTGTTATGACATGACAGAACAGACTCATAACTGACCCGGAGTCTGTTTCAATCAGGTTAATCCTCATGTTATTTCCGTCCAGGGATTAACTTGGAGAAGAAACTGAGACACATGAACACAACAGGGTTCACATGAGAACAGTTTGTAAGAAACAGAAATATTCAGTAACATTAACGAGCTGCAGCTCAGAGTTACAGAGGAAGAGTCTGAGGAAGACAACAATGAAGACGAGTGACTGAGAGGGTGTAGTCTACCGGTCCTAATCCACAGTGATCCTGTGAGTCAGACACCGAATAATCTACCTGCTCCAGGGAACAAACAAGAGGATACGAGTCAACATACAGAGAATAAACTGAGAATAAACAGAGAATCGATACAGAGGCAGGAGAGACCAAAACCAGGAGCTGGATCAGTCTTTATTTCTCTGTTTGAATTGATCGTCATCATCGTACCTGACGACAGAGGAACATGGCGCTGCTGAGGTCCGGCTGGTTGTGGAGACAAAGTGAGTTTGATTAGTTTAGTTCAGGCCAGTCGACAGGTAACATGAAGGAAACTCATTGAAGACATTTTGTTCTTCTTTAATTAAATTAAATAACAGTGAACCAGTCATTAAATTTAACTAGTGTTTTGATAAAAATCATCGTCAGCTGCAGCTTTAAATCTGAACTGATACAAACCTCTGAAACATTTTACTGGAATCAGACGACAGGAAGTAGTTTTCTGACGGGACCGTGATGTCAGAACCAGAGGACGTGTCGTTCTCTCTGTATTATTACTAAGAAACAATGTTCAACATATGTAACAAAATGATCTGAACAGTTTGACACATCTGAGGTTTGATGATGTTTGAATGTGTCAGTTCAGTCTGATCACAGATAATAATAATAATAATAATAACAATCACGACACTGTTCACAGTAACATTTATCTCTACTTCTTGTCATGAGTCGATGTGCGATGATACTAATATATGTACGTAAACTAACTCTGAGACTCTCTGTAGTTTTATAAATGTTAACTAACCCCTGGCATGTTCCAGAAAGTCATGAAGTGCACCGGTTATGAAACCTTTGTTATTCATAATCCCATTAATCAGCACCAGCCATGTCTTTAAGTAGCTTACTGAGGTTACAGAAGGGAAATTATCTGCTGGAAAACAGTCAGCTCACTGATCACAGTCAGTCATGACTCCATCCTCCATCTGACAGAGACGGGACTCAGCTTTAATGTCCAAAACCAGGTCTGATCATCAGTCCAGAAAAACGGTCAACAGGTCAAACTAGAGGTCTGAGTCAAAATCTGAAGGACAAAAAGGTTGTGACCAAGAAAGACTCACAATGAAGAACAGCTGAGGCTGAATGAAACAACATAGCAGTAAAGACAGAGGAAGACACAGGGTTTAAATACAGACGAGGACTTGAGGAGACAACTAGACACTGGTGGACATGTCAGCAGGTGATCAGAGGAAACAGGAAGAGACAAGACCTGAAATGAGACACAGTGAATATTAAAATAAAACAGGAAGTAAGATAAGTGATAACTCTGAAGTCAGTAGTTGACCAGTAGATAGATAGACAACTTTATTGATCCCTTTGGGAGGTTGCCTCAGGGAAATTGAAGAACTATTATCAGTAGCAATATATAGTGTATGTATATATATATGTGTGTGTATATATATATGTGTGTGTGTGTGTGTGTGTGTGTGTGTGTGTGTGTGTGTGTGTGTTCCTCTGTGACTCCTACAGCTTCAGTCCTGAAGCGATGGAAGTTAAACTGGTGCGACCTGTGGATCGACGGCAGCCTCTGTTTCTATAAAACCGAAAGCAGACGAGAACTGGAGCATCGGGTCCGCCTCAAGACCACATGTGTGGATGTCCGGTCTGGTCTGGAGTGTGGAGGTACGGTGCTGGGTGATGAGGTCAGACTGTGAGATCATGTGACAAATAACTACTACTACGACTACTGCAGGCCAAGACGACAGTTTAACACTTATCACGAGGCTGATACCGATGAGATTTTGTATATGAAACTACATCTGGCATATCATTAGCTTAGCTTAGTATAAAGTCTTCAATGTAACTACTAATACTTCTAAAGACCAATGACGTGTTTACACTGTTTCTTTAATATGTATGAAAAACTAAAAGCGATGTTTTTTTTAGTGTTTGTTGAACCAGAGATTGTCCAGTGGTAATGTTACACTGTCACTGTTGCTGCTGCTGCCAATCAAATCAAAGCATCTGTTTCTGTGAATCAGGTTTTATATGATGAAGTATTAGACGTCAGTAACTTGAATGACTTCATTTATCTCTGCAGGTGTGAATCCACCGGAGACGAATCCCAGAGAGAATCTGATCGTGGTCCAACTGAAGGATGGTTCGTCTGTCAACCTGTGTGCAAACAGTGAAGATGAATCTATGTATGTGTCGTCACCTCAGTTCAATCTGCTTCCTCACACATCATCATCATCATCTCACCTTATCTCTGTTCTCTTTCAGAGCGTGGAAACTGACCCTGTTGGAGACCAGGAGAAATCCGGTGAGTGATCGAGTCTTTGAGTTGAGAAGACGATGTGATGGATGACGTTGTAACTCAGCGTCTCCTCGACAGGTTTTCACCTACGACCCGTACGACGACTCGTACCAGGCCGTCCCTCTCAACAGCCACCACACGGTCTACATCACACCTGGAGCCGGACCAGGTACGTCACCTGACTGAAAGACCTCGACACAAACATGTTCCCTGTCATTGTGTTTATATCATCATCACCTTCATCATCATCATTACTTGTATTTCGTGGACTCTCATGACCATGGTATTTCTTTTTAGATTTAAAATGTGTTTGCATCCATCATCTGATTTTCTAAATGTCTTTCATTAACAATAATCTTATAATCTAATAAAAAATAAATTGACAACCCAACAGACTAATTAACTAACAGAGTAAACAGCAGTAGTTTAGTAGAAAGACGTGATGATGCTGATACGTCAAAGTGTTGCAGTAGTGTTTACCTCCTCTGACTCGATGCACCTCGGTGAGTTTCCTTCTCTTTGGCCAACGAACATTAAACGTCGTCCTGTGTGTTTTCGTGAAGGAACCCACCAGGTGGTCGTTCAGAGGGACCCGTACGACGACGTGGCCGAGCACATGGTGCTGGGGCTGCTGGCGGGGATGGCAGCGGGAGCAGCCATGAGGTCGTTCCTCTGGATGCCGTTCTTCCTCTGCTGATCATCAGGAACCACAAACCTGCAGTCAGTCTGTAGAGAGGCTTCTTCATTTTTATATCTTCTGTTGTTAAACCACATCTGCTGTCACAATCAGCTGCTAATGAGCTGCCAAGGATGCTGGGAAATTAATCAGTCTTTCTGCTTCTATATACAACACATTCATAAAACATGAAGTCAGTTTTTATCTGGATGTTGTTTTACCTGCTTTGAGGTCATGATCACAAACTCAAACTAATGTTTCTGAGCTCTCAACCTTCAGGACATGTCGTTCATGTTAAGAATAAAAACAAAAGACAAGATGAAGACTTGAAATGGTTGAGAGCTCAGGAAAGTTAGTGAATCTTAAACTTTAAAGTTCATCTGTTTCCAACCGGGACTAGAGAGTCTAGAGACTGTTTCCACAACTAAGTTTGATTTTTGTTTTATGAAGTTTTATTAGAACATCTGACTCGTATCGACCATAAAAAGGGAAACGTTTCATTCTCTATTGAAGCTGCAGTCAGAGACAACATGAACGGGAAATAATTGAAACGAACAAATGTAACGTTACATTAGCTGCGTCCATGTTGATCCAGTGTTTAACAGAGTTGTGATTAAAATGGAAACTGTAATAAACTCACTGTCTGAGCAGTTTCTCACTTTACAAAGCTTCAAACCAAAGAGCCAAGAGACAAATCAATCATCTGATGACAAGATGATTGAACAGAGACTGGAGAAGTCCAACCTTTGGTCAATCATCACTTCATCCCAGAGGAGCAAAGTTTATCTCAACATAATTTTGATTATATAATAATTTATATTGTTGCTGATGGTTAACAGCTGGTAGCTCTGTTGATTCTCATTCTGCAGAAAAGTTCATCTCTGGTGTGTGAACGTATAAAAGTACCATCATCGCTCTCTTTAACTCCCCAGGTTCTGGATGTGACTCCTCTGAGGATGATGATGCCTCTTTATTCACCACAATTCAAATCTCACGACAGCTCATTTGGCACAATCACTCAGTGTTTCTCCAGTTCGTCTTCCAGCTGCGTCACATTGTCTTTATAAAAACAGTGATTTCCTGTTGTCACTCTTCTTTACACACGACTCCTCTCTGACTGAGTCCATTCACTTTAGTTTTCTCTCCGTCTCCCAACTTCCCCTCAGCCTGAAGTTTCCTGATCAGATCATGAGGCCCCTTCCCCATCAGGGCCGACGGGTGTCTGTAGGAGCCCCCCAGCCGGTCCCACAGCGTGAAGTACTGACCGTAGTTGTAGTCGAAGAACAGGTGGTGGTCAGTGTGGTGGGCGGAGCCGTTGATGATGCTCGTCAGGGAGTCGGGGACACGGTAGTCGCCGTCGTGGATGGAGATGGTCCAGATGTTGACGAACACGTAGAGCGCAAGGTAGAGCACCTTGTGGAGGGGGAACAGGAAGGGATAGATGTGGTACGGGAGCCCCTGAAGGAAACCATCCACCGGGTGGAAAGCGTGACTGGCGAAGGGTGTAGGGATCTTCCACAGGTGGTGAGGTTTGTGAAACAGCTGTAGAGATATCAGGGACATGAAATCACACAGGAGATCAGAGGACAGATTAGGGACAGGGTTGGAGTCAGGACATGCTGGACAGGGTTAGGGTTGATGTTAACATTAGAGTTAATACTAAGGATAATATTAATGTTTGGTTTAGGGTTTGACAGCTGTGTTCACCTTGTAAATGAGCCTGTGGTGCAGGAAGCGATGAATCCAGTAGATGCACATGTCAGTGAAGAAGAGGAAGGAGACCATACTGAGGACGAGTCCGACCCAGCCTGAGAACAACACACACGTCAGAGACACAGATATTTTCCAGCTGACACATGACCAGAGGTAAAACTCACCCAGAGGAGAGTCGCTGACGTTGTCGTACAGTTTACTGTATCCTCGAACTTCAGCGAAAAACAGAGCCACTGTGGGAAGACTGATCCATGGAAGAGACGTCATCGCGTATTTGATCTCTCTCTGGACCTGATTCTGATGAGGAAAATTGATGAGGAAATTAAATTAATTAATGTGAAATGACTAGTAACAACACCTAAGTGGCTGTTAACTTATGACCCAACATAAATTACAGATGTGTAATCAATGTGTCCAGTCACCAGTTCAATCCGTTTCTCGTTATATAACTCACCTCTAAGAAGTGCGGGTGTTTCTTCAGGTTGTGGTCGAAGATGAAGAAGTAGCTGATGGCCCCGAGGCCCAGGTAGAGGACGGCAGCCCCGAGGTTCGTCAGCACCAACAGGCTGATGATCTGTCGCAGGGCGCCGTCCTCAGACCACGACGCTGGGTAGACGTACGGCGTCAGGACGTAGTGGTCGGCAACGTTCAGAACAAGATCCATGTCTGGTTCTGTAACGTGTTGAACAGGTAAAACACTATACTGTTTAATGAATCTATAGAAACATCAGTAACGTTATGTCTTTGGTTTCATAAACTGGTTCTGAAGGAAAAGACCCAACGTGTTGTTAGAAGTTACATTATTTAATATGATCAGTTATCAACTGTTGATCCAGATGTTACAGCTGCTTCACAGATAAACACCGACCTTTATCTGTTTCCATGAATAAAACATATCACGTTGTAAAACACTTAACAATTCACAGGTTGAATCAGTCACTTTCTCCATTAAAACTGTTCAACTCGTTTTTTTAACTGATCTTCTCAATCATATCATGTTTGTTTGACTCTGATGTTTAAATTCATTAAAACTTCTTCTATGTTCATGTTACGTCTCTTCAGTGAAACTCTATGTCATATAAATAACTTCATGTTTCCTTCTGTGACTCTTCAGTTTCAACATGACGATGTGACTGAACGTGTCAAAGTATCAAACAGCTGATAAACAAACTGTTTCCTCATGTCACGTTACCTGGAAACTGACGTGGTCAAATCAGCAGTGATCAGAGAATAAACCCGTTGAAACAGTCGATCACATCGACTGATCATCAGCGACGCGTTTTCAATAAAAAGTTAAAAGACTAAAATGTTTTACCTTGGATCGAGTCTCACTGAGGAACGGAGGACCAGAGATGTGGACCAAACTAAAGCTGCGCCGGCGGCCAATCACATAGCAGTTGCATATTGCGTAATCACTAGCGCGTCCAATGAGCGCGGAGCTTGTCATCGCGGTACCAGTGTTGTGATTCCTCATTGGCCAATCGGAGGATCTGATCATGGCGTTACAGCGACGCGCTGCTGCGCTTAAAGCTGCTGAGGAGGGCACATCCGGATCTGGGTCAGAGACCTGGATCTGGGTCAGAGACTTGGACCCTGGTCCGAGACCTGGACCACAGTCTTAGATCTGAACCACGGTCTTAGATCTGGACCTGAGTTAGAGACCTGGACACGGGTTAAAGACCTGGATCTGGTCAGAGACCTGGACCAGGGTCTTAGAGGGTTCACTAACCTGTCTTCACATGTGGAACAGGAACAGCTACAAACAAACTTTCAGAAAAACCTGAAAAACGTCATTTACAAACTAGAATAAAATACCTGTAGTAATCAAATAATCAAATAAACGTTAATTATTCTTATTAAACATTAACAGACACTTTGATTCAGTGTCTATTAATTTGTTCAACAACAATATTTATGGTATACATATATATATATATATACACACACACACACACACACACACACACACACACACACACACACACACACACACACACACACACACACACACACACACACACACACACACACACACACACACACACACACACACACACACACATATATATATATATATATATATATATATATACACACACACACATATATATATCAGAATCAACTTTATTGGCCAAGTATGTGAACACATACAAGGACTTGTCTGTGGTTCTATTCCTTCGCTCCATTACAGTTTAAACATACAACATAGAAAAACACAGAATAAACATTATATACAGAAAATATAAACATATCAACATTATATAAACATGGTATGGACTGAGCTGGATGACTGCGGTATAGAATAAATATATGTGAATAGTGAATAGAAGTATGTTGATCTGTCCAGTCTATTTAGGTATTAAATATTATATATATAAATATTAAATATTAAATATTAAATATTAAATATTAAATATTAAATATTAAATATTAAATATTAAATATTAAATATTAAATATTAAATATTAAATATTATTTACAGTTTGTTGTTTTTTATGTACATAGTGCAAAAATTACAATTAGTCAGCCAGAGTGGCAGAGTTTTGTGCAATGTGTTTGAGTTAGGTGGGTAAAGTAGTGTTGAGTGACGTCCTGGGGGAAAAAACTGTTCTTGTGTCTGGTTGTTTTGGCGTACAGTGATCTGTATCGCCTGCCAGAGGGAGAAGTTTAAATAGGTTGTGACCGGGGTGTGATGGATCTGCAGAGGTTTCCTGACTCTGGATGTATATAAGTCCTGGATGTTGTCTGATCAACACCAATGATTTTCTCTGCAGTCCTGATTGTCAGTTTCAGTCTGTTCCTGTCCTGTTTGGTGGCAGATGTACATATATATATATACATATATATATATATAAATAAATATATACCATAAATATATATATTTTCTAGATCTGATGTAAAAACAACACTTGTTTGGTTTAAAGTGTAGAGGTCTGTCGAGCAGATAAAGGACCAGCAGGTGGCGCCATTGGTCTGAGGAAGATGATGAAAACAAACTAATCAACTGTTAAAGTGAATAAATTAAACAATACAAGGACGAACTGAGTTGATACAAACATTTTCATTTGTATTTTCTCTGACACATAATTTATTCTCTATTGACATCACCTGTTTAAAAAGAGAAAGAATGAATGAGTCTAACTGTGTTTTACATGAAGGGTCTGATTTACGTGATAAAGCCAGAGACCTGAAGGAAACAAGACAGTTGGTCACAGCTTCACATGAAGGAAACAGCAGCATGCACACAATGAAATGACTCTCTGCATTTAACCCATCACCTAAGTGAACAGGCAGCCTGGACAGTGCTCGGGGAGTGTGTGGGGATGATACCTTGCTCAGGGGTGCCTCAGTGGGACGTGGTAGCTGGTGGATTCGAACCTGGGACCTTCCGGACCCAAGTTCGCTTCCTTAGCCATCAGACCAGTTCCTGTAATAAATGTATAAATGTTTATTACATGTGATCATGTGTTCACTGTGTTAGAGAAGCTGCTGTAGACGTGTCTGATACAAACATGTTTAATCATCAGGATCATTATGACTCACTGTTTCAGTAACATGTCAAACATTTGGTCTAAATGTGGTTTAATGGTCATGAATGTGAATAAAGCATAAACATTAAAAAGAATGAAATAAATAAAGCAACAGCTGCATCATCCTTCAACCAGTTCATTTTAATATACAATCATTTTACTGTCGCAGCGTCTTCTTGGGTCGATTACATTAAACTTTAAAGTGTTTGTATTAATATTCACACACTTGATGCAAAAGCTGTTAAATATCCTATAGGTTGTGTCAGAGTGAGGAGAATAAAACTGAGGATTGTTTTGTTGGTGTTTGGATGGAGCTGTGAAGGCTTCACCCTGTGAGAGCAGACAGGAACCAATCAGGACGTCTGCAGAGAAGCAACCGTCACGCTGAGCTCAGATAACCTGCTGCTCATCATCTCCTCGGTGGGTGACAACGCTCCATGTGTCACGTTGGGAAATGTCATCAAAAACTGAGGAAACTTGTTGTAAACTCTGACACGGCGACGGTTCAACTTTCTAAAGTGTCGTATATTTGATTATCTTGTCACCGGGTTGATGCAGCTGAGATGAACGTGAACTTTCTGACTCCAGTTAAAACAGTTGTCATCATCACAGTAACAAAGAAGCCAGCTGGAATAATGTGAGAGAAGGACGTAACATACATCACAAACACTGACGAGCTGCTACCAACGACACATGATCCTGAGTCCACTGATCAAACTGATCAAACTGGACAAATTCTCCATCATCCCAAGAAAAACTTCACCTCAAACGACACTCGACTGCTGCTGAGTTTGAGAGACTGAAGCTGCAGCTGCTCATCGATAAGACAGACTCATTAAATTTAATGAAACGAGAAGCAGCAGTGAGATGCAGATTATGTTGTATGTTTCCCTCCAACATAAATGGATTTATATGACTGAAGCACAAATGTCTCACAATATAAAGATAAAACTTTACTATAGTGAAAACTACAACTTTACTTTAAACACGTGTCTGACAACAAACACTGATGAGGTACAACCTCCTTCCTCCTGTGGTTTTAACATGTTAACAAACATGTTAACAAACAGCTTCAGGGAACGAGTTCATCTTTAATCTTCATCAACTCATGAACCAACACGATGAAGATGAATCATCAACACTGATCCAAGATGTCAGACGTTCACCTCAACACTCTCCACCTCCAGAGCAGTTCTCAGTCATGGTGATAACTTGCTGTCGACCGACGCTACAGCTACTGTAACTATTTATTTATTCTCTATTAACTTTTGTATTTTCTGTTAATCTGTTTTTTATGCTGTCAAACAGATACATTTCCTCTCGTGGGACAACTAAAAATATATTCTATTACTCTAATACACTTGATATTCAGGCTGTTTAAGTTGTGAGATGACAGTTGCTAGGTTACTCACTATTAAGCTGGACATCGCCTTGGATTGAGAATGCTTTCACAAACAAAAGCAATTGTTAAGAAACTGTCATTTTCACAGGCTGGTATTAATCTGTCACGAGTCATTGAACTCCTCACTGAGCTGTTATTTGCAGTGATGAGATTTGGTCAAAAATATCCACGTACTGTTAAATCAAACATCTTAAAACACATTAAAATTCAAATTGCCTTGTGGACAGAGGAAGGCTCCATGATGATGATGATGATTAAAGTTTATTCATGACACTGGTGCCACTTCTGTCTTTATTGCAGCTTCAACCTGACGGCAGCGGGATGATGTGGCTCTTCTTCACTCTGCAAAATAAACTGTTTAACCGCTTTGTTCTCTTTGTTAAATATCTACCCACAGAGCTCAGAGCCGTCCAGGGCCAAGACATGTTGCCTATTATCTTAAATCCGCTTTAAACTAGCAAAGCAATAAAAAGATTTTTATTTCCTTGTCAGGGAAGGTGCTGCTGAAGTTTGTAAGAAGCTTTTTAGAAGAGAAGCCAAAATAAAATGAAAGTAAACTGAAAGAACAACGGCACCGAACGACCTTCAACGTCCTCACACTGGTTTACCAAGTTTTTAGATTTTAATCATTTTAAACCATTTTTACTTTTACAAACTTTACTAATCCAAACTACACTGTGATCCCTCAGATTACCACAGATTATCACAGTGTGTTCTCTACCAGACTTAACCCTTTGTTGCATCCAAACACATTTTTGGTGCATCAGAGGGTTAATAGTCCGTGATTCCCTGTCGTTACAGATTAACTGTACAAATTTAAACACACGTGTCACGATCACCTCCTTTCTTTGTTTGGACTGAAGATGATGTAACTGATGTTTTACACAAATGTAAAACAACTTTATTGAAATAAACTCATCAGAAAATGTTTCATTGAAGCAGACAAACAAGATTAACTGGAATCGCCTCTTCACTGTGACTGTATTTACTGTAAATATGAATGTATTTGATGATATTACATGATAATTATATTAGATCTATCAGGTGACGACAACGTGATGCGATTGCATCAGTAGCAGAACATGAACCAAACATGAACCAGCTTCTAACTGAATGTATAAGTAATAACGACTGAATTATCATCTGGTGATGTTCATGTACTCACTGATATTAATGTGACAACAGTTTCATGAACATAAACTTATGAACATGGACTTAGGGAGCGGTCTAGTTCCTGGAGGTGCTATGAACCAGTGTAAACTAAGATCACATTAAACTAGACAGAAGCAGAAAATGCTCGTGTGTTGGTTTTAGACCAAAACAAGTGTGTGAGGAGCGAGTGTGTAATCAGCAGCAGCAGCTGTGGCTCTTGCTCAAGGACACTCAGGGCGAGGATCGAACCACCAGCCCTTAACGGGCCACATCTACCTCCTGAGCCACCTGAAGGAGACTCGGTGTGTTGTGAATGTGATGGATGATATGAATGTATATAATTGTATATATGTGTGAGATATGGTTAAAGTATTCACAGTAGTGACAGTTGTATTTTCATGTTATTAAAACGAACCAGTGAATCCTTTAAAAGCAGTGTCTCCTCAGCCTAGTAAAGGCCATGTGAGGCGTCACAAGAACAAGAGTGACGCAAAGAAATAAAATAAAAGGCGAAGAGAGACGAGTGTCGGCGCTGCCACATGAAACACCTCGTCTCTTTGTGATGAGATAAGGTCAGTTACAACAAAGGTCGTCAGATGAAACAGACTCATTTCGCTGTCATTGTGGCCCCGTCCCAGTTTTACAGCGTGAAAGTTAGAGCTTCTTTTGGTTAGATGTGTAATCACTATCCAATCTGCCTGCAGGAGAAAAAGAAATTTAATTTGACAAGGAGGTAATGAACCCATGCAGCCATTATCTTATATAACCCATTTGAGAGACTGGTTGAGCACTGATGAAAATTCTATTAAACATAGCTGGCTGATTTCTCTATTTTGTTCAGTGGCAGAAAAGCCTTTTTTAACCTTGCCAATTTACTTTGAACTCTCAGAGTTGCCAAGGATCATTATATGAAGGAGCTTCAAACACTCGGTCTTAAATGATTCAAAGGCAACAACCGCAGACTTTAGACTAATCACGTCTCTGATGCAGAACATGAGACACCTCAGCAAACAGGACGCACTTTTAGTTTGATCTCTGGAGCTTTGAGTCGGAGCAGTTTTCTGGTTTTAAGATGCATCTTCTCTGTTTTCACATCTTCTTTAAACTAAAATGATCAGTTTTCTCCCTGTGGTCGCTGGTTCAGTCTCTATTCACCTTTAAACACCCATGTTGTTATTGCTGCAGCAGAGACACCTGGTGGTGAGATGTACTCATGATCTTGAGTGATGATTTTTAACTCTTGTCTCTTGTCGTATTCTGGTGCTGCAGTTTCAGTCCACGTTTCATCCATGAAGGTCAAAGTCTGTTCACACAGATTTTGTGTCTTTAATGTCTCAACGTCTTTGATTTATTCTCTTGTATTCTCTATCGTTCCCAGTTGAATTGGAAGTATTTCGTAGGAATATAAACTATCAACAGGACTAAAACGCTGTCCTTCCCATCAGCTCTTTGTGTTTCGAGTAATTTAACATTTGGACTAAATAAGATCACATTAAACCAGCAACAACAGGTTTGATCACTTTCACAATAACAGAGGAAGAAACTGACAAATCTAAGATGAATTTCAGAGATAGAAAAGGTCAGAGTCGTAACTTCAACAAACTCTGCTCTTCTGTTTATTTTCCTTGAATAAATCATATTCATTCAACTTCACTTCCTGTTGTGGCTCCGTTCTCGTATTTATATGAGGAAATATTCTCCATGACACAAACCATCTCTAACCTGCTACAATCATCTTCTAAAGCAACAAAACTCACATGAACAGACAAGCTCTGTGACACCACATCACTGGAATAAGCTTCATTATTCTGAATTCATGAAGCACAAATCTGATGTTTGTGGAGAAGTTGTGATCTCTGCACTTGACTGCTCAACCTGTTTAAACCTCAGATTAGTCCTCGGCAAAGGTCCTCACAGCGTGAACGTGCAAATGATGAAATGGTAAAATCTGAAGCCATGTGTGCTCCATTTAATATTTATCAGCTGCTCAGTGCATGTCAGTATTTATTTGTTCTCGCCTGCTTGTATATTCATGACATGAATAATGCTGCATATGTTAATCAGATGGCAGAGCCAGAACAAAGTTTCAACGTATCCTTCTGGAAAATCAATCATCTCCTCCGTCCTCGTCAGCATCACCCAGCTCCGCTCTGCCCGACACCATCACAGCTGAGGACGCTCTCGTCCTCACCGCTGGACCAAGCAGCCGCTGATTAGCAGCATCCCTCCCCCTGATAGATGCTTTGTGCTTGATTTTAATGAACTGCTTTGCATTAGTAAGCCCTGCTCTCCTCCCTGTGCACTTGCCTCTACTTGCTCTCACACAGTCTGGCAGACCGGGGCAGAGCTCCTGTGGAAAAAGGAAAATAATTCAGTCAACACATCTATCAGTAAGCAGCCGGCCAGGCGCACTCTGAGCCAAGACAGAAATATTGACAAAATGTCTGCTAGCCATCTTATTATCTTGCCCAGGGTTGCACTTGGCAAAACAGCACATGCTGGAGGCAGCAGTGACGGTGGTGGTGGTGGTGGTGGTGGGTGTTTCCATGAGTGAGTCCTGTTAAAACCAGCCAATGTTTGTGACCTCGCCACCCTGGTGTTTTACCTCTGATCTCCATCATCTGTGGGATCAGTGTTTCTGGCTGCGACAGCGAAATCCAAGCAGATAAAAACATCCCATGGTTTCAGCTCGTGGGTTCGTCATCAAGGCTCCGACTGCGTCCAACGAAACCTAAAGAAATTAACTCAATAACTGTTGAAGGACAGAGGCAGGAAGTAGTTTGACTGAAACTGAAGAATAAACTCTGTTGTTGATCTGTTTCGTTAAAACTCTTCACAGTTTCTGAAGCTGCTTGTCTTTTAATTTTTCTTCGTCCAAGTTTTCCTTCACTGTTTCCTGCCAGAAAGTCTTTGCCTATTTTAAAACCAAACAACAAGTTTTGTTTTCTAAACTTGAAAATTAAAGCAGAAAGATTTTCTGGCACAAACATCAACTTGAAGCTTCCAGTCAAACTAAATGAGAACAAACCTCAGGCTGTGAGGCTGTTGAGTATGAACCATACACACACACATATGTATAAACACAAACGCTACATGTAAATATAAACACACAGTGAAGACAAAGAGAAGCAGGTTTTATGGCAGAAAACATTTACAGGTTTGACATATAACCTGTACTTGTCACAGTATTATCTAATGCACACATCAGCTCCACATTCACACACACACATTTTTGTGTCAAACGATTTTCAGCAGCTCACATCAACTCAACTCAGCAGAAGTGACATTAATGCTGAGTCGCGTCATCGATGCGACAGAGGGAAACTGGTGGCGATGGGTCCAGTTGTTGATGTTCTGAACCTCACTCACATCTGTTGTTCGTCAGCGAGGTTTGATTTCATAATTTTTCCACAAAAGAAGTAAATGAAGTAAATGATGTCACTTCACATCGCGGTAAAGACCAACATTCATGTAATGATGTAATGACTGAGAACAGAACTGTGAAATGATTTATCATTTAACATTTATCAATATTAAAACAAACAAACACTGATTCTTGGGGATAAAATCATGAGAAAACAACAGCTGAACATGTTTTTGATGTTTTATAAAAGACCAGTTGATTTGATTCTGATTGAAAATCAATAAAACGAGTCAAGTTGAACTGAAGACGATGGAGGATTCAACACGTTTCCTGGTTCAGACGATGGATTGTTTCTCAGTCTTGTGTCTTTTTACTGCAGCTGTCAAAGTGAAAGCATCAGAGCTTGATATCTGACCTCTGGCCTGTTTGTACAGATTGTGTGTGTGTGTGTGTGTGTGTGTGTGTGTGTGTGTGTGTGTGTGTGTGTGTGTGTGTGACCCCAGGTTAGCAGGAAGTGCAGCACAGATGCCCTTCACACTAAAAGACCTTCCTGAGGCTACAGCTGAACATTGTTATCCACAGCTGCTAATATAACAACGTTCCCTCCTTCCTCCTTGACATCAGAGTGAAACGGAGGCTGGAGGAGGTCAAATCAACATCCAAACAACGAGAAACTGAAGAGGCAGAGGGTCGACAACACACAGCACAGACGAAGGAGAAGAGAGTGAAAAGTGTTATTTTGAGCAGCTACAATGAGTGTTTTCTTCTGATAAATCACTCAACCAAACACAAACTGGATTAACGGGAGAAGGTGGAGGCTGCTTCACCGTGTGAGTGGAGAGAAACATCGAACAAAGACGAAACGCAAATTAAATAAACAATGTTTGGAAGTTTTCATCGTTTATGACTGAGACGTGTTGGAAATACTGAGAGATGCTGCTACAAAACTTATCCTGATCATCCTGATCAACCTGTTTAACTGTTGATCGGGTGGTAACTGGTTAAACTGGTTAAACTGTTACGATGATGAAGATGAAGAAGCAGTTACAGTTTCATCTGATGAAGGTTTGATCTTTTCTCTCTGACTGAAACCATCCAAGGTCATGGACGTTAACGAGTTGTAACTTCTGACAGATGAAGTTGAAACATGATTTAATGCGTATTGATCCTCAGTGTTGTTGTTAACATTAGTTCACCAGTATGATCCCAGCAGCAGCAGTAGTAGTTGTGGTTCGTTCTTTGGTCCAAACTCAGAGATCTGTCCAACATTAATCATCTCTGGTGATGACGTATCAGCGGCAGGTTGATGTGACATTTTCTGGCTTTTAGAGAAATGTCTCAATAACTGTTGGATGAAGCCATAAAACTTTGGTTGTGGCCTCGTTCAGGATGAGTTGTTACTGTTTTAACGATCCTCTGATGTTTCCTGTACTGATACAAATCATTTTGTTGCCGTGCAGCTCAGAGAAGATGTTTCTGTCCTTTGTAAAAGACACAAAAGGGCAAAGAAAGCAGGACGTGTCCGGCTGAGGAGCTGCAGTCGCTGTCGGTGTCATGTGACGACTGGTTGTGACCCAGAAGGAAACTTCGTCCTCCGTATGTTTGACGTCATTCAGCCCTTCTTCTTTGTTCTGTTGAACCAACGTGCCCGAGGATCATATCTGTGTTTCCTGAGGCTCTTTAAGTCTGTTTGCTACTGATTTAATATTTCTCACATCCTTGCCTTTCTGCTCTTTCTTAATTGCTGCATATTTTTTTACTATCAATGAGTCTGTGAATGTCAGCGGGTTATTAACCTCAGAGACCATCGACTGCTCATTTCTGCTGCTTCCTCAGTCGAGGTGAACGTTTTTGAGAAAAATCTACAGTTGATTTTAGAAGAGCAGAAGGAAACAGGATTAATTAGCAAAATGTCAGATGAATCTTTCTCTGAACTGCCTCTGTTTCCTCTGAGCGCCACTCACTGGAGATGTCAGAGGCTTTTTGGGAAACTGCCAAACACTGTCGGCATAATTGAAAAATTTAGGGCCGGTCTGAGCCCCATAGCAACGTAGCAACACTGTCCACATGTGGTACGGTCGTGCCGAGAGCTGAGACGTCGGCTTGTCCAACTAATGCAACAAGATGAAAAGCTATTGATTCCTAATGCTGGGAAACGGTTTGTTGAAACAGCAACAGTAATGTGATTCAGCAGGAGAGGAAACGATATGAAGGCTGCTTCAACACGACGATGACCAGCACAACAACAGCATGAAAACACTTTAAATACATTATATAATATACATGTTATATATAATATATACATTACATTTTATAATGTATATATTAATATTTTTATTATAACATTATAAAATATAAACAGCTGATGTTTCTGTGAGGCTCAACACATTTGTATAATTTTCAGTTTGATGAATCTGAACATTTATAAAATATAAATTTCATGACTATCAGTTTGTTACAAGTGAATCAACCACCAGACTGACAGCAAACTCTGGATTATGTTTCTGATCAGATCTATTGATCAATCACTGGATTCTAACGTGACGATGAAACCTCTGAACTGAAAGATGGTTGAATCTGGATGGATCCTTGTTTCAGTCAGACTTTACTCAGACTGAAACATCCAAGTGATCAATCAGATCAATCAGATGTACCAGCTGTGGTACAGATGCCCCTGAATGACCTCTGACCTTTAGCTCGTAGCTTTAGATCCTGGGATGAACTCTTGTAACTTTTTCATCATCAGGTCAAAAACAGATTAAATCTGTAAAACTCAGCTCTGCTGGTAGCAACGTTAGCATGCTAACGTGCTAAAAACATGCTAATGATGCAAATTATTATTGTTTATTGTTATGGATCAGTTCAGTTGATGTTGACAAGTCTGAATCACATCAGAGCGGTTATGTTTCCTCTTTCACTTTTAAATCAGTGTCACACTGGTCGATGCTACACACACAAAAAAAATAAAAATAAAAAAATCAAACTGATGCGAAGCCTTCGACTGTTCAACACACAACGAACAACCAATCAGCTCTTTCCACTGAAAACAGCTCGTTGTGACTGTTCAACAGTTTCAGCTTCATCAAGTTTATTTGTTCTAACAAACATCAACATCACACTTTTATCTTCTGGATAATCCAGGATATTCCAGGATACCTCCAGGATATCTCCAGGATAAAGCACATCACATCTTGAAAGTTTCTGTTTCTCTGGATCATCAAAGAAACACGTCACTTACATGTGTTGGTCCTGCTAATGTTAGCATACCGGGCTACACCTGCTAACATTAGCATGCTGGACTACACCTGCTAACATTAGCATGCTGGACTTTACCTGCTAACGTTAGCATACTGGGCTACACCTGCTAACATTAACATACTGGACTACACCTGCTAACATTAGCATACCGGGCTACACCTGCTAAAATTAACATACCGGGCTTTACCTGCTAACGTTAGCATGCTGGGCTTTACCTGCTAACATTAGCATACCGGGCTACACCTGCTAACATTAGCATGCTGGACTACACCTGCTAACGTTAGCATGCTGGGCTTTACCTGCTAACATTAGCATACCGGGCTACACCTGCTAACGTTGGCATGCTGGACTACACCTGCTAACATTAGCATGCTGGACTTTACCTGCTAACATTAGCATACTGGGCTACACCTGCTAACATTAACATACTGGACTACACCTGCTAACATTAGCATACCGGGCTACACCTGCTAAAATTAACATACCGGGCTTTACCTGCTAACGTTAGCATGCTGGGCTTTACCTGCTAACATTAGCATACCGGGCTACACCTGCTAACATTAGCATGCTGGACTACACCTGCTAACGTTAGCATGCTGGGCTTTACCTGCTAACATTAGCATACCGGGCTACACCTGCTAACGTTGGCATGCTGGACTACACCTGCTAATGTTAGCATGCTTGGCTTTACCTGCTAACATTAGCATACTGGACTACACCTGCTAACGTTAGCATGCCGGACTACACCTGCTAACGTTAGCATGCTGGGCTTTACCTGCTAACATTAGCATACCGGACTACACCTGCTAACGTTAGCATACCGGGCTACACCTGCTAACGTTAGCATGCCGGACTACACCTGCTAACGTTAGCATGCTGGACTACACCTGCTAACATTAGCATACCGGGCTACACCTGCTAACATTAGCATACCGGGCTACACCTGCTAACGTTGGCATGCTGGACTACACCTGCTAACATTAGCATACCGGGCTACACCTGCTAACATTAGCATACCGGGCTATACCTGCTAACGTTGGCATGCTGGACTACACCTGCTAACATTAGCATACCGGGCTACACCTGCTAACGTTGGCATGCTGGACTACACCTGCTAACATTAGCATACCGGGCTACACCTGCTAACGTTGGCATGCTGGACTACACCTGCTAACATTATCATACCGGGCTACACCTGCTAAAATTAACATACCGGACTACACCTGCTAACGTTAGCATGCTGGGCTTTACCTACTAACGTTAGCATGGCGGGCTACACCTGCTAACGTTGGCATGCTGGACTACACCTGCTAACATTAGCATGTTGGGCTTTACCTGCTAACATTAGCATACCGGGCTACACCTGCTAACGTTGGTATGCTGGACTACACCTGCTAACATTAGCATACCGGGCTACACCTGCTAACATTAGCATACCGGGCTACACCTGCTAACGTTGGCATGCTGGGCTTTACCTTCTAACGTTAGCATAGCGGGCTACACCTGCTAACATTAGCATACTGGGCTAAACCTGCTAACGCTAGCATGCTGGGCTACACCCTCACAGCTCGTCACATGTCTGGCTAATGATGCTCTGCTCGACATCACTGATATGATTCAGAAACATATTCCAGCACAGACTGAGCAGTCAGAGCATCTCATCACATCAGCAGCCTATTGACAATCTGGACTCTGCAGTGACAGACTGTGATTGTGGAAACACGAGGCCGGTGGAGGAAACACAGCGAATGTTAAAGGCAGAAACAGCGGTGGCTGGAAAAATGAGCATGCACCTGGAAAGTTTCCAGATGAAATCCCCAGACTGCCAGACACAGCCCTGGGAGGAGGAAGTGAATGACTGGTGCTTTTTGTGTTTAAATAACACACAATACAAATAAAGCTGAGGATGAATTGGACCCACTGTGAAATTTGATTGGGATGAATGGACCTTGATGTTCTTTCTCTCTGTCCCCAATCTCTTTTAATTTACTGGTGTTGTGGAGGATATGGTTCTCATCATTAATCAGCAAGACAAATGAATCCCCAGCTGAGAGCACAAGAAACAGAGGGAGGGAGGAAGAGAGGTGGAAGAGAAGAGGAAGGGGCGGGGAGTATAAATCAAGTCTGCTTTGATTAAATCACCTTGGTGTGGAGGACGTGGCTAATAAGATCCATTAGGTTGATATTCAGGTTTCACATGTATTGTTCTAAATGTCAATAAAAAAAGAGGCCAAATCACTCAAAATGGTTAATTACACCCGGGCTAATGAAAATCTTTACATTTACTGACACTAATTAGTAATGTTCAACTAAATTACAATCATTTACAAAGTGGCTCATTATCTCACAGAGCCTCTGCTTTTGGTTGGAAAAAGCTCTGAGTCTTTTAACGAACAAACGTTGAAAGAGAAGTTGATTGTTTAACATCACACGTGATCACGTGACAGTGAACAGACAAACATGTCTGAGTGTCAGGGTCACACGGAGCATGTCACTCACATCATGGTCACACCATCTCCACCAGGATGCTGTGCTTCATGTGGCCACAGGGAGGCGCTGTGGCACCTGTGGTGACAGAGGGAGGAGACATGATGGAGGTCTGACTGGTTGTAACATATATGAACATTTACATTCATTGGAGATAGAACATCGAGTCGTTTACTGACGTTTGTCTCTTCAGATGAAACACGAGCATGAACTTCACATCACATGACAATGATAAATATCTGCCTCTGATCAACAAGTAAACAGGTAGACTGAGAAAATAACAAACATGTGAGACATATGACACACTGATACAAGTGATGATCGACTCAGAAGAACAAACCTGCAGCAGAAATACTGACACAAAAACAGTGAAAGAAATGCACTGTTAATAATGATGTGAATTATTTAAAACCCTCAAGGAAGATAAACAGCCAACAACTTGACTTTAATTAAAATCAAACATTACATGTATTTATACACACACACACACACACACACACACACACATATATATATATATATATATATATATATATATATCAGTGTGATGATAAATATTGAACCTGTGGTCAACATTGCTGATCTTATCAAAGTCGTCTCATCTTATAAGATGTGACGGCAGTAAAAACATTGTGACATCTTTCTTCATTTTAGTTTCAGCAACAGATAAACTGAGACAATGTTCAGTCAGTTTCCTTCATCTGTGACTGTGGTTTCTGTGGTGTTAGCATCGTTAGCCTTTAGCTTCCTCTTCAAATCAGCTCAGTCTCCGGTCACATCATCACTCTGAACTGTAGTACAAATATAGTAGCAGTATTCACAGAACCACCTCCCTCAGAAAAAGGATTTTTTCTTTTTTCACAGGCTCTTGGAGCATATAATACACTGCATCCAGACAGGAGCAGAGACATATTAAAGCCAGAGGCGAGAGAAACCCATGGATTAAACATGGCGAGGCCACAGAGCAGCTCACACCGCGTCTGACCAGCGACTGAGACCCTGTGGCTTTATTTAGACTTTCAGTGGGTGAGCACACAACAGCACACAGCGTAATTGCATTGAATTGTGCGATGTAGCTAATGATTTGTCTCTGTCACTGCACCCACACCGGTTTGTATATAAAAGGTGGAGAAGACAATGGGTGCAGTTGTGCTGCATCACAAAATAAAACACAAGAGTGGGAACACGTCATCTAGTTTTAGTCCTGCAGCTTCACTCTGATGCACTGTGGTATTTACCTACGCTAATATTTACCAGCTGAGACACTGGGGAAGGCTATGTCCTGGAATGACAAGTTCAAACATGTGACTGTCCTACCTTGTGTTTTAGTGTAAACTACTAGATGCCTTAACTTCCCTTTGGGATCAATAAAGTATTCATATATCTATCTATCATCAGCCTGTTCATCTGTTCACAGATATATAAGCGTCACTTATATATCTGTGATCTCCTCAAACCGCACGTTGCCAGTGACACAGTGGAGCTGACTGTCCCTCAGACAGTAGCACTGCTGCGTTATTGACTCCTACAATAATTAACTAGGATATTAAATAACTGGATTTTATTATCGACACATTGTACAAATGCTCCTGTTTGGAGCTGCCAGGGTCCGACGACACACCCCCGTCACCTTCATTAACTGAGCTTGTCGTCCTAAACCAGAGACTGACTGACACTGAAACTGGACTTGGACGTATCAGATATGAAAGTTTCCTACTGACACTTTGAATCATGTTCTTATATTTAGTTGTATTGTTTTGTGGCGCTAGGGTTGCAGCTGAACATGAAGGTTAAAGTTGTATCAGCCTATTCACCGTAACAACAGTCTAGATTTCAGCATCATTCATTTGATTTTAATTTAATTCCAGTCACATCTACTCGTCTCTGTGTTGCTGTGAAACTACAACAACTTTACGTCGACACAATCGATCTTTTACCAGCTTCTGTTCAGTTTCTAGCAGCTGCCACCGTGTTGCTTTTTCCTGGATTATCGGCCGGTTTTCCTCATGTTGTTGTAAAATCATTGTCTGCTCTTCGACTGTGAAGTCTCCGCTCTGCTACTGGTTCTTTCATGTTTGTGATTGGACGTCTGCTGCAAACTCCGCCTCTTTTATGTGAACGCTCACATCTAGACTGGAAAAACCTGGTTGACTAATGGAGTTGATGAGCAGTTTCGTAGGAGCTTAGAGAGAGAACTAGCCTCATAGTACAGGCCTCTGTTCTTTGTGTTTGATTTTGTTGTTGATCACCGCAGAGTCGGTGAAAAGTTTACGCTGTTGACAAAGACGCTGCGGGTTGTTGACAGAACATCTCTGAGCTGTGATTCAGGTTTAATGACGCTGATTTTAGTCAGAAAAAATTCATCTCTGAATATTATCTACTGGTTAAAATCATACAGAACAGTCTGTCACTTGTTTATTTCTCTGTCTCACATGCTGTTATATTATATATTATTATGTACTTGACAGGTTGGCTTGAATGTGTTCTCTGCTCTCTGTTGTGCTTTTCTTTTTTGTGAATATTTGAAAATGTGTATAATAATTTTAATGTCATAATTATGACTATAACCAAAGCAAACCATGCCACTCATTGACGCACACTACTATATTAATAAACTGGGTTAATGAAATAGGTAAAGTCAATTAAGAAAAGTCAGGAATAAGGTCAGAGTAGTCAGTTTAGTTTTTATATAAAAATACCCACATCTCAGAGCTTTGGTGGAAAATTTTGGATAATATTTAATAAAATGAACATAAAAAGTCAAACTGACCCACTGAGGACAAACAATTGTTAAAAACAAAACAATTGCTGTGAATGACAAAGAACAATTTACCGCTGGAGTCAAACAAACAAATGTCGTGGAGCCATTTGAACCGATAAGTGGCTGCAGAGATGATTTCTGAAATAACAACAACAACTTGAGGAGGATGAGGAGGAGGAGGAGAAGAAAGAGGAGGAGGAAGAGGAGGAGGAGGAAGAGGAGGGAACTATGTTTCAACAAAGACCAAACAGAAAGGGGCAAAATGCTGCTGCATTAAAGAAACTACTGAGATCAACAGCGTCAGGGACACGAGTGAAACATTTTCAGGTCAGTTAATTTAAAATGGAAAGTTTCTGTTTCATGAAGCTCAAGAAACAAAAACTCAAATGTTTTCATCTTAAGGGAATAGTTTCACTATTTGTGGAAATGCAGCTTTTGATTTTGAAGCAGGTTTGTTTTATTAGACAGTGATGATCCTGGAGTAAAACTCAACTAGTGACTGAGAAATAAATTCCTTTACTGAAAGTGAAACCTCAACATGAGGAAACTGTCTCTGTCTCATCTGGTCCAACAAAAATCACCGGGCGTCTTTTATTAGATCATCATGTTGGCGTCACTGGATTTAAACAGAGCTGAGACTTAGCAGTGACTGAGAAACGCCATCGTCGCTCAGTCGTGATCCGCAGCACGTTACTTCCTCATTAAAATGTCATTAACACACAGAAAACCACAGAAACAATCATCATCTGACAACCCTGCTGTAAAGCTATTAGCCTAGTCTGCGAAGGCCACTGTTATACCCAACTGAGTTTAACAAGCAACAACCTGAATGTTGTTCTGACCCGTCGATGGATCAGTGAGTAGAGCCTCGTGGGTCAGGACGTCCTCTGGACCTCATGTTAATATCTGTTGTCGTGTCCACCACTGTCAACTACTACTACCATCAACTACCACCACTATCAACTACTACCACCATCAACTACAACTACCATCAACTACCACCACCATCAACTACAACCACAATTAACTACAACCACCAACAACCATCAACTACCACCACTATCAACTACTACTACCATCAACTACAACTACCATCGACTACAACCACCATCAACTACCACCACCATCAACTACTACTACCATCAACTACTACCACCATCAACTACAACTACCATCGACTACAACCACCATCAACTACCACCACCATCAACTACTACCACCATCAACTACAACTACCATCAACTACAACCACCATCAACTACCACCACCATCACCTACTACTACCATCAACTACCACCACCATCAACTACTACTACCATCAACTACCACCACTGTCAACTACTACTACCATCAACTACTACTACCATCAACTACCACCACCATTAACTACTACTACCATCAACTACCACCACCATCAACTACTACCACCATCAACTACTACTACCATCAATTACCACCACCATCAACTACTACTACCATCAACTACCACCACTATCAACTACTACTACCATCAACTACCACCACTCAACTACTACTACCATCAACTACTACTACCATCAACTACCACCACCATCAACTACCACCACTATCAACTACTACTACCATCAACTACTACTACCATCAACTACAACCACCATCAACTACCACCACCATCAACTACAACCACCATCAACTACCACCACCATCAACTACTACTACCATCAACTACCACCACCATCAACTACTACTAGTAGTGTCTGTGGTGGTAGTTGATGGTAGTAGTTGATGGTAGTAGTAGTTGATAGTGGTGGTAGTTGATGGTTGTTGGTGGTTGTAGTTAATTGTGGTTGTAGTTGATGGTGGTGGTAGTTGATGGTAGTTGTAGTTGATGGTGGTAGTAGTTGATAGTGGTGGTAGTTGATGGTGGTTGTAGTTGATTGTGGTGGTAGTTGATGTTGGTTGGTAGTTGTAGTTGATAGTGGTGGTAGTTGATGGTGGTTGTAGTTGATTGTGGTTGTAGTTGATGGTGGTGGTAGTTGATGGTGGTTGGTGGTTGTAGTTGATTGTGGTTGTAGTTGATGGTGGTGGTAGTTGATGGTGGTTGGTGGTTGTAGTTGATTGTGGTTGTAGTTGATGGTGGTGGTAGTTGATGGTAGATGGTAACAGAGAAACTTCAACATGTGGCGGATAAACAACGACTACAGAGACGTTTTCATCACTGAGGACACAACGCCGTTGCCATGGACACTCTGACTTCCATGAAGTTCAGTGGTTTGACTTAGTTTAAATGTAATGAACATGATTTTTCTCTGTTTAAGTTATTTGAGGTTATTGACTAATGAGTCTTTAAGAGACCAACTGGTGTTCACATTACACATGAAGTCAGAGGAACATTTTCTATGAGTGATAGCTCGCCTCAGGACTTCACACTCTAATCAATAGCAGTATCACCTTTACTTATTTAAGATGTTGGCTCATTATGTACAGCACTTGAGGTATAATGAGAGCCTGAGGTGAAAATGTAATTAAAAAGATAATATCTTTCCCCACTACAAGTCATCTAGTGAATACTGAATATTACAGGTGTGTTAATGTGTAAAGTACAGGCTGACTGGTGAATATTAAATATGAATGGAGGAATACATTTTTGTGACGGATTGCTCACCTCACATCAAACTCATCCACTGCGTCGGAATCAATAACACCATCTCCATTTATTTAAGATGTTAGTCAAAAAGGTTCACTGCCCTCATCAAGCAGGGGAGCAGAGACTGATTTTCAGAGAAGGAACCTTGTTGATTTTATTCAGGCTTTTTCACGCTGATCCTCAAGGTATCACTCTTTATTTGTGCTAATTAGGAGAGCTTGTTTTATTCTGCACATTCACGTTGCTCTGTGCACGCCACAAAGAGAACAAAAAATCAGCATTTGACAGAGTTCACTTCATATTTGAACACATCAATGTTAACTGCTGAAGATGCAGTTTATTAGCAGCTGCATCGTTTGAAGTGATGTGATCGTATGACGTATAACAGTAGTTGATATGATAAATAGTTTGATGTGTGGCCTCTCAGGACCGACCCGTGACTCACTGAGGTTGAATTATCTGAAGTCAGCCTCAGGTTTAAAACGTGGATCATAATATGTAGGTTCCTGGTTCTAGTCAGGGTGGAGACATGCAGCTGTTGGGGTTTCCACTGTCAGATTTGTTTGGGGACTTGATGGATCAGACTGGTCCAGGTCAAAACCTCAAACCATCTCAGCATCTCTGCTGTTGGACACTGTCAGAGTCATGACAGTGTTTGTTCTGAAACTATGTTCAGGTTGAATATGTCAATGATAACTTCTAGGTGAGAACCAGGACTCAATATTTCATTGTAATTAATTGATTAATGTCATTTACCTTTTGAAATATGTTGAGATACGATGAGACTCCATCCTAGATAAGTATTTGGTGTCCAGCCAGAGCAGAAGTTAATATCTTTATATATATCTTAATCTATAATGTCTTTTTCTTAAAGATGTCCTTTGTTTTGGTCGGTGGATCATGAAACGAAGTCCATCTGAGACCAACTTGATCTTCAGATCCTCAGTCTGCTGCTTCGAGAAACCCACATTTGTATGAGTCAGAACACTTATCAACCATTTGATAAAACCTAAGAACAATTCTTGAATCCGAGAAACTAATGGTGACCAGGTTTATACACATGATTACTGTTTATTTCCTCAGTATTTTTCCCATTTGTAGTTAAGTCATGAAGTCAAAAGGAACAGTGCATTAATGTGCCTGTTTGCTGCAGGGTTGTATTTACTTCTTTTCACTTCAAAAAGCAACAAAATTTATAATTTACCCAGAGGTACACAAACATTTGCATCTAACCGTATACACCACCCACGCTGCTTCTACATCCCTGTGTCCTTGTCTCAATCTCACTGATTCAGCAGCACAAAGTTCACTGAAGAAGATGACGATGTTTGTGAACCAATTCCAGTTTTTCCTTAAAAGTTCATTAAAAAAACAGTCGTCTTCACTCAGAGAACCTCTGCTCTCATATTTCTATTCTCCTCACATCAACATATGCTGAAACCACTTTAGTATTATGGGGTGTACTTACAGCGTCACAGTTCGCTCATGAAAGCTGAAATAGATACAGTCACTTGTCACTGCCGCCTTCAAACCGAAACCGTGTTCATCAGGAGATGAAATTATTATCATCACTCCACCATCTTTCCTTATCTTTTTTCTTATACAAAGTAACAATGACAAAGTTGTTGACATGTTGTTAATGTGTTGTTGACATGTTGTTAATGTGTTGTTGACATGTTAATGTGTTGTTAACGTGTTGTTAACATTGTCAATACATTGTCAATACGTTGTTGACACGTTGTTGACACGTTGTTGACACGTTGTTGACACGTTGTTGACATGTTGTTAATGTGTTGTTGATATGTTGTTGATGTGTTGTTAACATGTTGTTGACATGTTGTTAATGTGTTGTTGACGTGTTGTTGAAGAGTTGTTAACATTGTCAATATGTTGTTGACATGTTAATGTGTTGTTAACATGTTGTTATTGTGCTGTTAATATGTTGTTGAGGTGTTGTTGACGTGTTGCTAAAGTGTTGTTGACGTTGTTAATATGTTGTTGACGTGTTGTTAACGTATTGTTGACGTGTTGTTAATGTGTTGTTGACATTATTAATATGTTGTTAACGTGTTGTTGACATGTTAATGTGTTGTTGACATGATGTTAGCGTGTTGTTAATGTGTTGTTGATGTGTTGTTGAGGTGTTGTTGACATGTTGTTGAGGTGTTGTTGAGGTGTTGTTAATGTGTTGTTGATGTGTTGTTGACATGTTGTTTACATGTTAACATGTTGTTAATGTGTTGTTGACATGTTGTTTACATGTTGACGTGTTGTTAATGTGTTGTTAACGTGTTGTTAACATGTTGTTGAGTTGTTGTTAATGTGTTTTTGACATGTTGACGTATTGCTGACTTTTTGTTAATGTGTTGTTGACATGTTGTTGACATGTTGTTAACGTATTGTTGACATGTTGTTAATGTGTTGTTGACGTGTTGTTAACGTGTTGTTGACGCATTGTTAATGTGTTGATAATGTGTTGACGTGTTGTTAACATGTTGTTGAGGTGTTGTTAATGTGCCGTTAATGTGTTGTTGACATGTTGTTGACAAGTTAACGTGTTATTGACGTGATGTGGTGGACGCCGGTCCGTGATGAAATCACACATCTGTGGTCCATCACCTTAACATACCTTTAAATATTAACATCTGAGGTAAAAAACAATAACAACACTGATTATTTTGGACATTAATATCTTTTCTGTTTTATTAAGACAAGAACTCTTCATTGTTTTGTAAAAATGTCTATTTATGAACCAATACAAAATATGTATGGGAATGTGGAACTCCTTTTCTCCATTAATACACATTAACATTTCTCGAGAACAGCAGAGAGACAAAAAAAAAAAGAATCAATCTAAAAACAATGACTGGTGAAACAATCAAAACTTTTTTGGGAATCAAGAGTTCTCTAAAGGCGGCGGTGTGTTGATAGTGACAGTAGTACAGCCACAACAAGTTTCTGATCCTGTGTCATTGAATAAACAGTGTACTCTTTATGACCTATGTCAACACAAAGTAATACTCAACACATAGTTTACAGTGCACCAAATATTAAGAAAAACACAGAAAACATGTACAAAATATCTCACCAATTTGCCTGTTGGATCTACATGAAATGTTGCTCTTGATCGGTGAGGATGTGTTGTACTTGCTCTTACGTCTCATAGGTGGGGGCCTAAACTCATTCTACCTGAGCTGCAGTCACATCGGTCAGCAATGCATGAACCTGAGACAGGGCATTATCAAAACAATTTAATGTGGAGAAAATTACATCAGTTACACGTTGAGACCAAAATCCATTATTGTTTCAACTTTATCGGGTGTGTAAGAGAAAATAAAATGATTCCTATAATAAATATCATCCTGCTGTTTATTTCAGATGAATCCACTGAATATTCAAATCAACTGAAATGATGTTACCATGTTTTGTTCTTGTTACTTTTTAAATTGGAACAAAATCATCTAATTGTAAGGAAAACATTGGGAGAAGCACTCTTGCCGTTCCAACCCACAAACGTTTTAATATTCACAAATAAAATATTAATGCATCAGCCTTAAGGGAGAAGACAATATTCACTTCTATTTCTTTATTGGCAAGTACATGTTTTGAAGTCTGATTTAAACGGAAGCTGCCACATGTCACTGAAGCGAAAGAGTGCTCACTGTAAAAAACAAATCACACAATCTGTCTTACAGATGAAGTGACATCTGCTCTGTGATTCATAAAGCATCAATAACAAGCCAGTTAATAGTTTTATCAGACACCAGACCGTAAAACATCTAACCTAATCAGGACCCCTCCCCACCCCCACCCGTCTACGGAACAAACACAAAACAGTGTCATCAGCATACAGTGTTAACTTAGTGGTGATTCCTCTCTGAGTACACAACTTCAAATGAACTACGTGTGAACAGGAGAAGAGATAGTTGGACACGGCATCGTTGATGTCTTCAACATCCCTCCTGTAACCATCCACATCAATGGAAAAGCTAAAATATCCCCACAGCTATGTGAAGCCTACCTGCTGCCGTCTAAAATAGCAGAAATTAAGAAAATTAAATAACTTTTAAAATGCACAGATGCTTTATGCTCTGAAAAAGTCAAACTTGCACAATTTATTTCACAAGAACGTTCTCAAATGTCTCGGACAAACTCTAAACCCACGATCTCAAAATTGATAAACTGAATGCTGTCTTCATGCATGACTATGATGTATTAAAGCTATTGCATTGGTAATGTGTTGCAATCCCAATCAAATGCTTTAACATGGCAATAAAGTATTGAATCCTAGATGTGAGTGTACACATGGCAAGCAACTCCAGCTCCAACGCAGCCACTGATTTAACAAAGTCGTGGTGGCTTATTCATTAAGAAGTCAGGTCAAATCTGATACTGTACATATTCAAAACACAAGCAAATCAGGAAAAAAAACTCAAGCTGACAACACATAGTGCATAATCCAGTTTGACATAACACACAAGGCAAAAAGACATGCTGGAAATACAAAAAAAAAAAAAAAAAAAAAAACACGAGCAAATACAGAACACAGCAGCACCGTCATCCAAACATCCAAAGTCCAAAACAAGGGGAACCAAAGGGCACTGAGGTACATGATCACATGATCATATGAACAACAGAGGGTGACTTCTCCAGCAGGCGTAGCGAAGCAGGGTAATCGATGATCGACAAGTTAAAGCTCAAAATAGAAAAAATTAAAACAAGAAATTAAGGTGACGTTACCTGTTTTAATGAAATTGTTTCTATCGTTTCTGTCACTGACGTTAATGTGACAAATATAAAGATATGATCGGATCCTCATGTGATACGATAGCATCATGTGACTGGAGCTGGTTGGGCAGTGCAGCTCGTCAACCTGTGGTCACATCTGGATCATTGTTGCTTCACGTTCCAAACATCTGTTTTTACTTGTGTTTTTACATTTGCAGGATTTTTGCTTAAACAAATAGTTGTCTTGTTGTAAACTGACATGAACTAAGTGTTAAACTCTAAATGACTGATATCAAATTTTCTGTTTTAAAACAGTAAATGTTTTCAAATGAAGGTTCAAGATAAATGACCTCAGTGGCCAATTAATTATAACAATCCTTTTTCTCTAGTAATTTAAACCTCAGAGGAATTTTAACTTGAAAAACCAGAGGAAGAAGCACTTTAAAACAATACTACGAGGACCAGAGGTCATGGCCTCATTTCCCCATTTCTCATTCACGTTGATAAAATGGATGATGTGACACCGCGACACAAAAGCCATGAAATATTTACGTTTTGTCCATTGAACGACACACTGCACCTCCACTTCACACCACCCATAAATGTCACAGAGAGTGAGGACTCATTAAACAAGCTGCTTGCTGTGTGAACACATCATAATGATAAATAACGCCATCAATGGATCCTCATTGCCATGTTAAGAAGCTAGGACATTGATGCAAACCATGGGTTAACACCACGGAGCACAACATGTGCATGAAACTCTGTTACACACAATTAATTAGTTCTGATTCCTCAGTGCTCCCCAGCTGGCACAGCAAAACTGATCCTCATTCAGTGTTAGCAGGTGATACATAAAGAAGACAGAGAGAATGGGCTGCAGCACACACATGCAAAAAGAAAAAAAAAGATCCATATCACGTGTTGAGTGCTGAATGGAAGCAGAACCAGGCTTTATATTGAAAAGTGTAATGGAAGTGGACCTGTCTCTCAGAGCTTTACAGTTTGAAGACATTTACTTTCCCCAACATCTTCTGCTTTTACAATTTGACAAAACTCACAATGACTGTGATACAATAAAATCCACAAAGGTACTTGATTGTAGTTCTAGTAAGTTGTAAAAAATATTTTAGTAAGGATTAGTGTACAATACAGCTGTGACTCCACTGGCTTGATTTACATGGGATCATGTGTATGAAGTAACATGAAGGCGACGTTAGGACCTGGACCTCCATCACTGTCTCTTCTGCAGTAACATGAATGTGTCAGGTTGGAGTTTGGTTAAGGCTGTTTTCTCTTATGTACACTTCACCATCTGCTGGTTGGCCACTTTAATACCACAGCCTGTTATTACTGAGGGCTTTTAACAGAGAAACTACCAAAAAACAAACTCTTTATGTTTTTCTTACTTTTCTATTTGTAAGAAAATATATTCCAGAGTGAGAAGAGATGGAAATCAATTGAATCTCATCGTTCTAACTCAATAAAAGGTGGTGGGAACATGAGGCCACCTCCACGATGAGATGTCAGCTCAGTGAGGAGAAATAACAAACTACTCCTGTTTACTAAGAAGCTGCAATTTATCTGAAGCTGCTGACAAACGAGTTAAAAAAAGATCTGATGACCCCTGTCGACCTTCATTAGCTCTGTCATGATGTTGAGTTTATTTGTGGAGGATCCAACAGTTGTGGATCCACAAGAGTAAAATCATTTACGTTCAACTGAGATCTGAGTGAATTTGATCAGACTCAGTAAATAATTTGGTGGACGAAGTTTCTGAATCAATGAGTCTTTTTAGTTGTTGATTGTGTAGATGTTCAGTATTTCCAGCCTGTTTCTCATTATGTCCTTTGTACAATGATATGTAAAGCATTCCATGCAGTTGTGGAGCTGTCGAAACTCGGGGCAAAGAAACGTGAGAGGGGGAAGAAATGGCTTGAGACAAATCACAGTATACTGGAGAGAGTTTGTCACGTAGGAGAGGATGCGTGTGCGCAGATACATTTAGGAAAATGAATAAAGTGGCTGTGTAATTTTACCCTCATACAAAAGCCAACAGCACATTGATAATTACAAGTGGGAAAGATGAAACGAGAAAAGGGGAGCAACAAGGTTATGCAAATGAGGATCAACACAAATCCACAGTATGGGTAGAACAAAAAAATTAAATTCAGAACAAGGCACAGAATTTTCTGCAAATGGTTGAACTGAATAAAAGTCGTACCAGCAGTTAGGGAGGTGTTGAATGGTGAAGCTCTCTACAGTGATTTCTGGCAACATCTGGCACACCCCCCTCCCCCATCCCCCTCCCAGTTTGTCCAAACCCAACCCCCCCCCCCACCCCCCACATTTTTATCCTTTTTTGATTTTGATTTTTTTTTGTTTTTGTACACACAAAACATTCCATCTACATCTGCAGACTAGACTAAACAACGGCTTAAAACCAGGCCTTTCTTTAAAAACCCATTCTCTTCTACTCGTTGACCCCTCTACTCTCACTAAAAGTGACCCCCCCCTCGATCCCTGGCCCCAAAACCAGCTCTGTGTCCCAAAGAGGACACCAGAGTGAGGGGTCCTGTGTTGATTAGATGTAGTACTCTTTCTTTTCGTCCGAGTTGGTGTGGCCGCCCTCTGCGTTGATGATGGCTGTGTCTGCGTCCGCTGCATCATCTGCTCCTTTGGCTTCATGTGTGAAGTAGGTACCTGAGGAGGAAGATGAAGGACAGTGTCACCGACTGGATAATAACCCGCTGCGCAGATGATACAAAAGATTAAAATGTGCCGCTACATCCCGCAGTACCTAATTATGCAAATCCTTCACCATGTGGTCATTTACACAAACCCAACACAGGCAACCTGTAATATTCAGATTATACATCACTTTCCTCTTCTTCTTTCATGATTGGCACATGAAAATCAGGGTTGTGAAATAATCTCGAGTGTGTGGAGGAGCATGGCTCACACCTTCAAATTAACCTTGTCAAGTTCAGCGGACAAAAAAAAGGCACTAGGAAGCCACTTCAAACCTAATTTAGAAGATTTATTCATATCCTATCACGGCAGAGTTTGATAACGAAGGCAATACTCCACAATGAAAGGGGAAGGGCACTTCCACATGTGGAGGAAAATTAAAGCACAAATGCTGTTTGAACGGAGAGAAACTGCAACGTTGAGATCAAATGTCAGAAAAAAGATTCTTTCTTCTTCATCAGAGTTTTAGGACTAAATGTTGAATCTGATGTGTTTTTTAGGAAATAAAACCTCAGCCTGATGCTGCATGACTAGATGTTGACAACAGTTCAACAACCTTCAGCCGGTCCATCATTTCCCTGGATACATTTCATGGAGAGTTTTTCCAGGAATTCCAGGTCATTTCTTAATGAACCTTCTCTCTGTTCTACCATCAACATCAAGAGCTGAAGCCTTCACTCTGTTTGTTTACCACATGTCACCATGGTGTTAACAACCCAACAGACATTACAGCAACATGAGACTGAAGCAAACTAGAAACTAAAGCAGTTTACTTCATTGAAGCTCGTGTTATCAGGCATAATTGCAGAGATGAAGGAACATGGCTACATGACTACAGAGAAGAATAACGAGCATGAGATGAAGATTACGTAAAGGTCTGATGATTAACCCTTCACTGTACAGAAACAGCTGTAGTGATTTCAGACGGTCGAAGTTGTGTCAGGAAGTCGCTGTGTAAAAACATAATGGATGTTTACAACCAGACTGGGTTGTAGCTTCATCTTTCACCTACATTTTCTCTTCCAACTGTCCTGACGTTTGTTCTGTTTCATCTTAACATCACGTTGATGAGACGGTGTTATCATTAGAGACGGTGGACATATGAACCTTACCCATCCTTCAGTATCAGCATCACCACATGTTGCTGTCAAACATTAGTGTTCACAGTGTGGTGACACCTTGTGGTGACGTTGAAGGTTATAACCAACTGAATAAGTGAGATAACCTGACATAACCATAAAGCTTCAGTGTCAGGTGATTATAAACAAATTAAAATACAATTATATGAATATTATGGTCAATTTCTTCCAACAGGTTTAACACAAGAGTCAGATACTTTACCTTCACATGTGAATATCATATATTCAACAATCTACCATGACCAGAATCCATCTTGATCCATGTTTTATCAACTGACTTCGCTCTGGGGCTTCAGTAATAATGAGCCAGTTGCTGTGAGGAAACTGAACAATTTCTTTTACGTCCTGTGGAGTCGTGGTTGTTATCCCTCTAAACTGCAAATCACTAGACCCTAATAAAGCTGGTGTGTTTGAACCGTACGCTGCACTGTGGAGTGGATCATGTCCAGACCACTGGACAGGGATAAACCCGCCAAACACAAAACAAAGACAAAAGATCCGGACCATTAGTTCAAGGGCAGAGCAGCTTAAGTTTATTGGTCCGAGCAGCGTTAACAGACTGAGGTTGATCACAAATAATGAAGTGTGTGGATCAAGTGTGTAGCAGCGACAGAGGGAGATTCAGATTCATCATCACAACTCACGTTCAGCTCCTGAACATTAATGTAAAAGGTAATATTGAGTTCAGTCCTCTGGACATTACGTTGCCTCATTTACAGTGCTTCCTTTCTAAAGTGGTTAATGTATCCAATTTCATTTCCTTCTGCATAAGAAATGTCAAAGTGTGAAATTCGTTATAGATTATTTCTGTGTTATGAGGGCAGTATAGCAGATGTGTTATAGTAAGTAAAAAACAAAGTAAAAAAAGCTGCAGCTGCTTCATTTTCCATTTCGTTTGTCACTAGATTCTCTTTGTATTTTTTATGTTTTTCTTCTTGACACTTGAGTCTATAAGACTGACCTTCAGTTTACAGTTAGTTCCTTTTTTAACATATGTTGCCTTCACGTTGAGAGGGAGCACAGACACACAGGAGTCTTCTGGATAATTTAATGATATAAAAGTTTATATCTCGGCCATCTGTTTTAATTAAGTCGGGTTTATTTTTGAGAAATTGTGTTCTTACATGTCGGTTTGGCACGGCTGACGGCTCTAAATACTACGATTCCCATGAGTCTGTGCCACCGTCGTTGCACAGAGGAAAGCAGTCAGAGGTGAGATTTGCAGCTGTTGAAAATTTATGAAGCTTCGTTGGCACAAAACTTGATGAATTCATCAAAAAAAAAAAAAAAAAACGAGCAAGAATTAGACAGTGTGTTCGTTTCCACTGCAGACGGTGTTATCTCTTAGTAAAACGTGTAATCTTTAGCTTCCACCTGCCTCTCGCTTCTTTAATACTCAGTAAATTGAGGATGTATTTTTCATTCTGTATCTATATAAATAGGAAAACGATGATCACGTCATATATATGGAGCATAAGAATCTTTCCACACTGCAGCTTTTTAGTGCAGCTCATTAGTTTTGCTTGTTCAGCTGTATTTTCACATCAGCTACCTTTGTGTCTTGCAAAGTAGCGCCCGAGGACGATGAGTAGACAGAGCATGGCAAAGACCACCACGGCCACCACTCCTCCAATTACTGCATGGTCCACCGTCCTGGGCGCTCCCTCTCCAGCTCGAGAATCTGAAAGAGGAAAAAAAGATACTGTTTGTAAGTCGAGGGCGACCGGCGGAGCCTGTGGGGACGTCTGACGGTGAAATGTGTTAGAAATGTAGATGAAACCTAATGTTAGAACAGTTGGAGCTGCAGCGCTCACCACAGCGCTACATGTTGCTGTTATGAAGACACTGGTTTCTGCTGGTGGTTTGGATCACACACACAAGACGGTCCATATCTGGTTAATAGTCATAAACTGAATCATGAGTTCAAAAACTGATGTCGAGGTCGTAGGACCAGACATGTCCTGGTGATTCAGAGATTAACTTGTCATGATGCGGCTCAACCAATGGGAACGCACCATGAAATGACACTGATCAACACAACAGAAGAAAACCTAGTTGAGTCACTGCAGCAGATCTGGTTTATTGTTTGATTTTCACTATTTTTAAGTTTAAAAAGAGAGTGAATATTTTACCCATGATCCTTCACTGTAGTGCAGGGATGTGAACAAGTGCGTTTACCAACCACTTTGTGGTGTCAAATATAATGCAAACAAGGACATTATAGAAGCAGCTTCGTGCTTTAATCTCCCCTGGTTTCCACTGTGATGAACACTTAACCTTCACTTCCAAACGAATGTCTTCTTTTAAAGACTGACTGCACAAAAACAGTGAACACCAGAAAGAGTGAGGACCGTGTACAGCTGCCTGATCGTTGACCTCAGCCGTGACGATCCATTACCAGCAGTATCTCACTACAACACCTTCACGTGCTGATGCAGCCCAGTTTCATGGGATTTGCTGAGTGAGCTCCAGGAAACAGAGAGTGAGCTACAATTTAATAATGAATAAGAGAAACACCAGAGATAACATCACCTCCCACATTACTCGACCTGCAGGTATAAAGTAGGCGAGTGGTGGGAGGCAGCGCGGCGCTACCTGTCAAACTCAACAAAACATTACCTGATGGATCTAATAGGTTATTTTGACTTCAGATTTTCTTCTTTAGTGCTGGGCAGATTCAATTAAACTGAGCAGGAATCCCTCTGACATCCAATTCGCTCTTGTCAGGCTGCTAAAGCTGCGCTTTAACACTCTTTCCTATTACGATGTTAATGTGGACTTTGGCTTTGGGGGAAGAGGGAGAGTGAGAGCGAGGTGGTCGGGCGGTTGGTTGCCAAGCTGGACGATGCAGAAACTCATTCTCGCCTCGTCTTTAACAGAGCTACCTGGTTTAAATTCATTCAGAGGCTGAAGGAGCAGAAACATCAAACTGCTCATTGTTCTTTTCGTCATATCATTATAACATAACCACTAACTGCAGTAACAAATGTAAGTCTGGACTGTTGTAGCAGAAACGCATGTTTATTTTGAGGAGAAACTACATAGAAATCACCAAACGCCTCCAGTCTGCATTTTGATAAGAAACTCTTATGTCTTGACAACGTGTTCCAGCTCATATGAAGCTTACATTAAAAATATTCAAACCCAGAAAGTTGTTTTTTATTTTATGTCTGCATCATTCCTGCAAAAAGAAATGTTCCACATTATGCTTCATTTTATATATCTATTTCACCAAAGGCCTGTCTGGCATATCTGGCATTTAAAAAAAAAAAAAAAAAGTTTTGGATCTCCAGTAGAATTTAAACTAAAGTTAAAGAATATATATAGAGATATTTTATCACAGTTTTCAGGGAGATGTCTGACATCTTTTCTTGGGATCATGACTACCAGTTATTTCATGGCTACTTGGTGGATGTTAATGGCATCACACCAAACCACTGATCACTTCTTTAAATTGTCACTGTGGTTTGATATGATCTTGATTTCTGCTCTTCATTCCTCCAAATACAAATGCACTTAAAGTTAAAACCCAAGGGTCTTAATGAACCCAGTGGTCACTGTCTTATTTTTATTACAGATGACACTTTGTTAACAAGGATGTTTTGTCATTTCATTTTGCAGCGCTTGGTTTGTAGCAGGTGAAGAAATAACGTATGAATAATCCACGTGTTGAGAGAAATGACAACTTCGTCTTGACAGAAAACAGCACAAAGAGAATCAGTTTGCTCTGATGCAAAAACCCCTGAAATCCTGACGTCTAATATGCTCTACCTATAAACAAAACAAAAGATTTGATATTCATGGTTGTTACAGGAGGATTGTGTAGTGTGATCTTTGATGGATTTAGCTGTGGTGGTGTGTTTGTCATTACCGATGGAGCAGTAGCAGCCATGACTTCCTGATATCCTCTGTTCTTATCCTAGTTTGATTGCAACAAAATCTTCTTAAAGATGTATTTGATTTAAAATAAAACTGAAGAGACGACAAAGCTCATCCTGTTTGCAGGATCTTGAAGTTTTCAGGTTAGTTATATTGTAGCAATATTAAGAGTTTTTGGTGAAATGAGCAGCGAGGTGGTGAGGCTGCTGTGTTAATGAACCCTGTTTGTTACTGAACAAGTGTCTGGACGAAACTGTCACTGTCTACAAGCTCTCAGTCACCACAGCAATCTGCATGTCATGTCAGTGAGTATTACTTATCGGCAATTACTGTCACATAGTGAAATTCAATACATTTGTCTTATTATCTCACACAAGTCAAACTTTAAATTGCACCGCTGATGGTTTCAGCAATTAAAGGAGTAAACAATCGAGGCAATTTAAGTTGTCGTCTTTCCTTAAAAGTCACTTCGATCCGAGTCAGACTGTTTCCTTTAACTGCAGCTCTTGGTTTTATTAATAAAACAAAGTGTTTCCACATTCATGTGAACCCTGAATTAACCAGTTTAGTGTCTAATATGGATGAGTCAGGTGACTGATTCAAACTGATCATCCATCAGGACTCTTGAGCTTTGGAGCCTTTTGGTCTTTGTTTTGTTTCTTTGGGTCATTGAACATTTCCTCAGTAATTGAAACATCAGTGAGATCAATCTGTTGTTTTATGTCACAGTCAACATGTTAACTAGATCAATACTAGTTATTTTACCATTATACCATTTTTATCTTTAAGTTAAGTCGTGTTGAACTATTTTCCTTGCAGATATTTCCACATTTATCATCACACGTTTTCCTGAAAACTTATTTACACAAAGTCAAAACCACGTTGGTGTTTTTAATTCAGAGCTACTGACTCACTGGTTCACTGTGTCATGTGTTTCTGCTCATCTAGACACTGAAACAAATGTGCCTGAAACACAAATGATCCAGTGATCATAAGACATGTGTCCATGGGGATAAATAAAGGAGTGTGGACACTTTGTCGGGAGCAGAAACACTTGCGTTAAAGTGAGAAACGTGGAGTATCTCATTTTCACAGGACATGTTGACTGAGGCTTGATTTGAGACAGAGGAGATCTCCTAATTGGATCTTCTAATCTGCTAATTAAGCATTAGTGATTTGACTGGTGTGCTCCTGCTGCCTGCAGATAGAAGGGCATTCAGGAATACAGCAACATGTGGAGCTATGTGGGTGGGGTGTCATACAAGCACGTTGGCTTGTCAAGATCCACTTCCATTGCCCACAACACTTGTGGTTAAAGAGTGAATGTAATTAAAGTCCCAATGAACCTATTCAGTGAACCTATTTAAAAATGTCAGTTACATCTTTTGCCTCTTGGGTAGTTCACTACGCTGCGTACATACTGAGTCAGTTGGCCTGAGATTTATTGAGTATTTTTCAAATGTCAGAAAGTGTTTCACTTTATAAAGACAGCAGGGGCATTAAAGTGCAGAAAGAAAAGCAGCTGAGGGGTCAATAAAAGTTGAGAACGAAATGATTAAAAACAATGTGGTAAAATTTGGACTTGAGCGGCGACATTGTGACTTTACTGATAGAAATCACTGATTGTGAAAGGTGTTGCCGGTGATTTAAAGGCTTGTAATTACTTTTTATATCTGTTAGAGTGACTGGAAAAGCTGGAGGATTGTAACAAAAGTGATGCAGCAGAGACAGAGACAAACTGACTGTTACTGGAGCGATCCTATAAAACAACCATCATCATCCGCCTCCAGCTAAGAGCCATGATTACAACCAGGTCACTCTGTGTTGCTTTATGTGTAAAACTGATAGTGGTTCCCATTAAGATCACGGCACCAGATAAATTTTTGATTTACATAAGAGGAGAGGAAGTGAGTGTAATGTGTCATGATGTTAGACGTTGATGACTGTGTGCTGCCACAGGCAACATTAAAACTGAACAACCTTTACCTTTTCATTAAATATGTAAGATAACATAAATAAACTAAATATAAATTAATTTATGAGCAGCAGCCTTTAGGATATAGACTGTGATGATTCCTTCAATTATCTCAGTGAAGGAAGGAGAGCAGTGATTTAAGGTTGTTCACAGAATAATGAATAATGGTTCCCGGTCTCACTCATGAAAAACCTCTGATGTTGGTCAAACAATTAACGGGAATTTAAACTGCAACCTGATAGTGAAGCTGAACAGACCGAACAGACACTGAGCTTTTTATTTATCTCTTATTTCTGCTTTTTGTTGGATTTTCTGTCCCAGAACTCAAAGATAAACACATGAAACACATCAACGTGAAGTGGTCTGTACTTCACCTGACCTAATGGAAACCGACGGCCAAACACACCCACACACACCAAACATATGAACCTCAGCAGCAACAACACCTGACCCCAACATCTGCCTTGTGAAAGTTTAAACCAACATCTGTGTCAGACGAGCACAATCTGTGGAAACTTCAGCTGATCAAAGTCACAACTACACACCTGTAAAGATCGACATGAACAGTTTAAAACAGCTGCATTGTGTTTCTGTGTGTCTGAGTTCAGGCAGGTTGAATTATGTTGATGCGTCAGAAAACGACACTTCACTGTTTTCACATGTGCTGTTGTAGTTTCATTCCCTTCAGACTTCAGCACCTTCACTACTTGATGATGATGACTTTCTCTGACACATTTATTTCTGAGTTACAACGACAGAGTTTGACCAGAGACTCATCTTGTGTAGATTGGACAGTGTCATCCTCTGTCATGATGCTGTCACACACGATGTTATCACCATGTTTAAACTCCGTCTCTGTAGCTTGTTACCGGTCAGATCATCTGAACTGTGTTACTGTTGAGACTGTGACACGATCTGTGACAACTGAACCCACCAACAACACTTCAAAATCTTCAATATCTTCAACCTTCAGCTGTAATTAAATTAAAGACAAAGCAGCGAAAGGTAGAAAATTCATTTCGCTGTGAATTCAAATCTGGTTTGTTTCTTTTCTGTCTCAGAGTAAATAGTTGTTATGAACAAACCTCAGCACATTTCATCCAGACTCTGACTGGAAACTCTGTGTTTTTAACGACACAAAACTCAAGCCATGGTGAAAATGTTTTCTTGTTTCCTTGTGGTTTCCTGAATGTTATACAAACCTTTGTCCGTGTAATGAATTCCACTTTTTGGTGCCAAACAATATAACAATGCAGTCATGAGAAGGAAACCAATGTCTCAGCTCCTTGTAAAATAAACCAGTGGAGTGTTATCTCCCAGAAACCTTGCACCTTGTTTTTTTCTGATGGAGCTATTCATCATTTATCTAATAAAGGCGGGTCTTCATCCAAAATGTAATATAATTACAGGCTATAACTGTTCTCAGGATATTAAACTGTATCTAGGCCACAGCTAGCTCGATAAACACCTTCTAATAATGGCTTTTACTGGTCTCAGGAGTGACTTATCCCAACACACTGAGGACTCTCTATAGCTCCCAAGGCCAAATGACTTTGCGGCTTGTTGTAGAGATGCACATCAGTCGTGTTAATGGGGACAGTGTCTGTAAAAAAAGAAACCCAGTGGAGCTTCCCTCCACCCAGCAAACGGCTGTTCCTCTCTCATGCGTGATTATCAGCCCCGCTCCACCACCCACACCGCCCCCATCCCTCCGTCACTGAGCTGCCTCCAGCCTCGGCCATTTCGCCAATGTCTGAAAAAACTCCCCTGGATTTATGCTCGTGGTTGTGAGAGGTGGCCAGCAGCCTGATTTTTACACGTTGAATAACATTTCTCAGTCTGACACCAGATTTATGTGGATTTCCCTCAAACCGGAAAATATAATCTCTAAAAAAAAACAACTGATAATTAGTGAAACGTTCATTTGAAATCAAATGTCTCCAGGTGACTTTAACATCAACAAATAGTAAGAAAATAAAAATAAAACATGTTTTTTATCTTAGTCAAGGTCAAAAGAAAATGTGCAGCGTTGATGAAAACGGACTGCCCAGGTCGAGTAGTTGCAGTGTTTCTCTGCTTGTGGCATATTGAGACTAACAACAGAGACACTGTGAGCATCCTGGTGCTGAGAGACAAAATAGTATCAGTGAAATGACATCAGGGGCTTTGTGTAGATCTGTGTACACAGCAGACAGAGCCCTGGGTGAAGGAAATGTGCCAAGGAAATGAGGGGCTAATCCTGGTAAAGCCTGAAACAATGGTTACATTTAAATACACGCCAGTAAACAGACTATAACACATCGTCTGGTCAAGGTTGACGACAGGTTTACATCAGCCTTTCATTGTGTAGCTCACCTCCATCAGTCTACTGTTAGTGTTGTGATCATCACTGTACTTTTATCTTCCTCTAGTTCACAGATGTGACAACAATGGCTCACGTCAGTGTTTCTGGTTCGACCACCAGAGTCTGGATAGATTAATGTAACTGAAACATCCGGGTTAACTTAGATTCTCATTGTTTCCTGTTATTCTGGAGGTGACAGTTGATAATAAAAGACACGAAGACCAGTCCAGACCAACTCAAACCACATTCAGAGGTGGTCTGAGCTGCATATGGTCACAGTCATTTATTAGTGTTTAGGCAGATGAGTCCTGGGAAACACTGATGCACCAAACACTTGTCTGTTCTTATTAAGTTCAGCCTCGAATCACATAAGATGAATTTGTGAATGACCCATAGAGATATATTGTATTAATAGTAGATGAAAGCTGATGAGTGGTTTGGTTTTATTGGAACAAGCCAAGGAACAGTCTGGTTTTTGTTCAGACCAGGTCTGGGACGCGGGTCTGTACTTTAAGCTGTTGTTAACTCTGTCTTCAGCCACGAGGCTGTACTCATTCACAGCAGCTACCAGAGTAATTACACTTCATCTTGTTGCTGATTCAACCAGTATCAGTGGTGGATTTACATTAGGACCATCATGAGTCTTTACTGATGCTACACAAATGAAATATTCAAACCCAATGACTCCAAAGGCAAAGTCACGCAGAGTTGAACTTTAACATGCAAATTTGCTCCATTGACCAACTGTAAATCATCCTGACAAGGCTGACCTTTGAGGAAATGAAGAGCCCAAAATGTTAGAGTCCACTACATTAGACCCGGCTGTAGCGACACCTTTACTTTGAAAGGACGAGCAGATGAATTCTGCTGGGCCACTTTTTTAGCACAGCACTTTCTTCCAAATTACACTTCTACATGTTCTCACGTGATCTGTATATAGGCCTGGCAGCAACCAGAGAAGATAAAACTATAAACTATGACTCTAATGTGTTTGAATCAGTGTGGACAGGGTCTTAATTTCTTCGTATGACTGCAGCTGCAGACAGACAATAAATGTTTCACAGTAAAGATAAAAAAAACAGAAGTCTGTCATTACGTAAAGACAGATGCCTTGCAGGACATTTAAATAATTATCGCTGTGTCTCTGCTTTATCATGCTATTTTGACTGTCTTTGAGAGGCAGTCTTGTGGCACAATCTCTGTCAGGTGTAGCCATACTGACAAAAAGCCTGCAGTGATAATAAGCTCCTTCAGCAGGGCTGAGAGCATGGTGTGGGCCTCTAATCCAACCTCACCTCAAAGGAAATTCAGACCAGCTTACATGCATGGATGGTGTCAGGCAGAAAAAGAAGAAGGAAATCTTCTAAATTACACTTATAGTTCATGTTACAGCCAGACGCTGCCAGAGCTGCTGTGGAGACAATAGATAAAACTGGGTGTGTCTCAGTTACACACAATCCCAGTTTAGAGATGTTTTAAGACAAATATCCTTATTATGACACATGTGCATAGTCACATTGTGAAAACATTTACTACCATCATCTCTGTCAACACCAGGACAGAGATGAAAAAGACCAAGACCTTGAGTTACTGATGGAGCTGGAGGAACAAACCGGTGAAGAAAAGATGAAACATTAATAATTACTGTTATTATCCGACAGACTATTCATGTCAGGATGACGACAAACAAAGGTGTTTCTCTACTAATTCTAGTCATATTTAATGGACCAACACAGCCAAGCTTAACGTACAAATATCTCAGATGAAAGTTGCAAGATCTACTTGCTGTCATGGCAACACTGAATCTAAATGCAAAAATATAATAAGAAGATTGAAAAGCGAGGAGCATTCATGTAGCATGACTTTAGATGCTGTTTTACACCAACTCTGTGTGTGTGTTTGGTTAAAATTAAAACTAAAATGTGTGAAAAACACCTGCATGTTTTCGGCTCATGAGCCTGTTCACAGCTTGTGTTGGTGAGCTTTGTGTTTGTGATCAGTTCATAATAAACAGGTGAAACTCTACGACCAACACGACCTTCTTCTCAGGTCAACGCACTGAATGAAGGATATTCTCGAGAGGTGGCCGTGACAGCCAGAGGCCGCCGAAGGCAAACACATTCTACTTGTCATTAACCCAGCTAACTAGGTTAACATCACTTATGTATGTAGGAGGGTCATCAGAGTGGGCAGTTATCATCAGCTGGGTGATCCACCGCTGTTAAACGGATCACCATGAAAGCTTCTGCTGGCATTCATGGCTCCCAGAAGACACGTCCTAATGACTTTGGTGAGGATCTGACCTTCGGATTAGTTTGTCCATGAGGACGATGCTCGAGTTTTAAGACGAATGTGTGAACATCTATGGGAGGAACATTAAAGACAGAGCTGTATTATTGGTCCCTTAGCTCCGCCTGCAGTCCGACTATGGTGTTTGGTCCAAAGCTTCACAAGTAATTTGTGCTAAATGATAATTACACTACAGAGAAACACAAGAAAAGAACGACTTAAAGATTTGAACTTGACTTCAGGCCTCAGTTTATTTTAGTTAATGATATAATAACAGGGATAAAATACCAAAACGGACAAAGCATCTTGATTTGTGTGTGTTTGTCAGACGATTGATTGACTAATTTGATTTAGAGCAGCTTACTACCACATTAAATCAATGTAATGTAATCTTTGTCAGCAGTAACATTTATGTTAATTATTAAATTGTTCTGGCAAAGGGTGTTTGTGTAGGTGTAGAGGGCTGGAGGGAGATAATGTGACAGCTTTGATGGCGCAGGTGTTATCCGTTCGGCAGGTAGCGGCGACAGATGGGAGATGATTGACAGTTTGGATTCATGTGAAATCGTCTCACTGTTTTGTGGGCATCTGTTGGTCGAACGCAAACACTGACGATGGAAGAAAAAATACACATAGAAATACAGATAGATAATATTTCCAAATCAGGTTTTACAGAGACAAAGTTGCCCCTTGTTGGCATACTCCACATTTTTAACTGAGTTGTTCAGACATCAGATCTACGGTGCAGACGAAGGAAAAAAACCTGATCCACCTGATATTTCATCACTCGCCTGTCTATTTCATCATCTTCAAAAACACCTTAGAGGTTCACTTAACTTTCAGCAGGTGGTGAGTTATGAAAGGAGAAAGACTTCTTTATTCGTTTTTTTTTTTTTTTTGGAGGAGGGGACCCCTGTTTGTCACCTGTCATACTCAAGTTGTGAGTCTGAAACTAATTAATGCAGCATATGTGCCTCATTTGAAGACAGCCCCGAGGTGGGCTCGAGCCTCCGAGTGCCAGCCTCAAATACAAACACATCTATCTCTGTTTACACACATGAAATGGGTGCATACATCTCAACTGAAGGGTCTCTGTGGCAGCGGTGTAGCAGACTTCCCACGACTAAATCAGAGCACCGCTATTCTTCTGTAACGTGGAGAAACTGTTCACTGTGGAAAACAAGTTTGAAACTCAATTGTGGAGTCTTTCCACAGTGACTCAGTCATACAACAATGATGACTTCTGTGAAGTCTCAAGGGAATTCATCAAAATCTGTAGCGTTAAAGATATCCTCTACCTCTGTTGACCAGGATCTCCAACAAAACATTTCACCTTTTCAACTTAGCTCAGAAAGATGAATTTAAAAATAAAGTGATCTAGCGGTCTAGTGGTATTCGTGCATTTTATTGGACATATTTATGAAAAGATAAAGGTTTATTCCACTGTAAATCACTTGGTTGTTTTATATGGCTATAGATATGTGAATATGAATGAACAGACTGTCAATGGACATAAATCTACGTTAATGGTCTATTCTGTGCTATAATACAGTCAAAATATAAATATATCCTTTTATTTGCTTTAAATAATATGAATGGGAAGGATCTGTTGCTTGTGTTTTTTTAAGTTATACTTCATTTTGTTGAAGATGCTGAATTAGCTACTGACAGTTTCTGTTTCCAGTCCAACTGATTCTGATACGACAGAGAAAGATGAGTTCTCATGAGATTCCACCGTTAACGTCTGCGTTAGGCTGCGAGGTGTTTTTAAAATGCTAATTTCATGAATTAGCTTCAATGGGCTGGAGGACATCAAGGTCTAACCAAGGCCAAAGCATCTCATCATCATCAAACCAACAAATTCTTTTGTGTGCACACAATGATCAAACTCATGTTGTGGCTGTCAAAAACACGCCACTGTGTCCCTTTAACCTACCAATATGTCCTGTGGCTGGTGAAGTTGGCAGTGCCATCTGTGCCTTTGATAATCAGTCAACCCAAGATCACCTGCATGCTGCAGTCTCTGAAGTCTGCAACGCCTCACTCTTCAACTTAAAAGCCTGGCGATTGGACTTTGGCCAAAATTTCAAAAACTGTCCTTTTCCATCCTCAGCAAAGGTTCACACATCAAACACATGACTGAGATAAACTTCTCCAATTACAAAATACTTTCCAAAGTTATCTGATGCCAATCTGGCACATTGTGTCCTTATCGTTTAATGAATGCCTTGTCTCTTTAATGACATCCAAATGTGACAGCTTAGTCCTTGGATTAAAGAGAGGAGTCCTGTACTTCACCTCCCACCGTCCCACTGTGAGCAAAGTGGCCATTAAACTGCTGTATTCCTCTCCACTACTGGATCTCTGTGTGCCGCTCAATTATCCCACTACCTTCACACGTTTGCTGACAGCCGTGTTGGCAGGTGTGTCCTTTCCAGACGTGCTCGCTCTCCAGATGGGAAATTAGTCAGTGCAGCTAGCCATCAGCCGAAGCAACTGACACCTTCCACCAACGTGCCCTTTCATTAAGAGTGAGAAGATGGAAGTGAGACGAGAGGAACATCCACTGCTCCAACATGTGGTCTACTCGTGCATCTTTTAGGAGAGAGTGTTGATGTACCTCATCTTGTTACATGATGATTATTGTCTCATGATGCAGCTGGTGATGAATTTAACTGCAGTGGCGCGATAACTCCCACCAGTGTTTCTCCTACAACTGCACCGACGAAAAACAACTCTAAATATCCATCCATTTGGAAATCAATAAGCACTTGTGTTTGGAGCCTCTGCGGGGCTGTGTTTGTCCACCTCCTGATCATGTTGCTCCTCTTCTTTACATGAGCCTGACTCTACATGGCAGCATCCCACTACATTAACGCCTGGTAGTGAAATATTAATCAGCCACAGCAGCAAGTGATTCTGAGTTGAAACACTGAGGCTGGAAATATACAAAGATTCACTAAGCTCTGACGCAAATATGCTAATCATATTTGGAGGAGGAAGACTTTCAGCTTGAGCTGCCGAGCGTCGCATTCAGTGGTGAAAACGTCATCAGCTGCTAATTAATGCTAGTTCTCTAAGTTACTTTATGACGAGTAATGTCAGCACATGGGCCACAAGCTACATCAAAGATAGTTTATGAGGGAAGAACCTCCACTTAGTAACATCTCTGTGTTAAATGTAGCAACTTTGCCATGTGTAAATCAAGAGGCTCATGACAAACACACTACGTCACTTCAATGTGTCACATACGGAGGTTGTTTCATCAACATTTCAGTAACGCAGGTTAACTATCAGTAGAAACTCAACATTAAAGGAAAACCTGATCTTGGACTCAACACTCAGATTCATCCAAAGTCTCTGTTGGTAACACAGCTGGTGAAACCCCCAGTAAATATCTCTCTGACTTAATGTTTGAGCCAAATCATGTTCAGATCAAACCAAATCAGAAGCAAAAGCCAAAGAGAAACTGTCTGACCGGTAAAGAAACATCATCACTCAGTAAGTTAACGACAGTTAACGACAGATACGTTTGTAAAACCAACTGGACTAAAACCATGAGGACTTGATCAGTAAAATCCAACTAAAACAGAACTAAAAGCTACTGGACTAGATCCTGGACTTGGACTTGTTGAGAGTTGTAATATGTAACAATGTAACACATTGTAATATGCTAAACGTGATTGTATGATGAATGTGTCCTTGGTAGTGACAGGAATAAAAATCTGTTTCATTCAGAACGTGTGGATCATTGTTTTCCAGTGACGTGGAACAGCTTTAGTGAATTCTGTTGGTCTGTGGTGTGAACATTTCTGAACTTATTGTTTATGTTTTGCATGAACGCCTTTCACTCTGTGAGTCTCACAAGCAAAAATGACTTTGTATCGAAAGAGCTTCCAGAAGCTGTGGGCGCAGCATTGTTTATCCACATGCATAATAAAATCAGTCAGTATGTCTGAGTTTTTACACTTCCCCGGTCGCATCACAGCTAAACCTTAATTTGTAAGAACAAAATGTTTCTACATCCTCTTCTCCAGTGGCCGGTCCACTGGCAGCTCATCTCAGAGCCTCTTATTTTCTCTGCTGCATGTTTAATTTGTTCCATCCTGCACTCCGTGCCTCTTCCCCTGTACCTATTTTAGAAGGAAATGGACAATCTTGGGAAGAACCTTCCAGCTCGATAGCGTCTCAGCTTCCTCTCTCTTTTAGTCACGACAAGCAGGGCATTGCCATGGCAACAACATTTGAGAGGCTACTGGGAGGCAGCTGGTCAGCGGCGATGCTTTCTAACAGGCTGTGACATGTGTCACACACTGGGCATGGAAACACGCTGAATTAAAACACATCGAATGAATGACAATCGAAGACAACACTAAATTAAATCAAATGCTCTTAGGTTTTTTAACTGATTTATAAATAATCAGTGTTTGATTTCTACAGACAGTCAAAGTCAATCATCTCTATGCTGGGATGTGATGAGATGATGCTGCCTGAGAAGAAGACGGTTGTTGGGATCCAACTAAGTTAATTTCAGTTGGTTGTTGGATTGAAACAGTCATTAAAAAAAGACACAATGGTCCGAGTTGACTGGGCATTGTCAGGTGAAGTTGATGTGTGTGTTGGTTTGTTGGAGCGGATTTCTAATACTCAAGTTACAAAAAAAGGAAACAAAGAAAGCCTACTGCTGCTCACAGGCAGTCACTTAATACCCATGTTGGTGGTAATGAAGGAACATGTCATTCAGAGCAGCAGCATGGCACATCATTGTGTTTTTAATAGGTTTTAAACAACAAAGAACATCTGCAACACAGAGGAATAAGACATTTCACAATCTGGCTACACAGACAATACCTAGTTGGATCAATTCACTGTTGGATTGTGTATTTTCATGTGACTAATTAACAACAAGTAAAGTGTATCACCAGAGTTATCCTTTAATATCATCAATATTCTTAAAATGACAGTTTCTGTTCGTGTTAACACGAGCAGGTATCTGCTTCCTCTGGTTTCCTGACTTTCTCTCATGACCTGCTCTATGTACAGGTCGAAGCAGCAACATGAAAAATGGCTGATTGTTGAGTTAGTGGCTGTTGTTATATCCAACCACAACACAAAGATTTCTACTGTTCACTCTACTGTGATGAACACATGTGACTTCTGCTTTCTGACAGTTATTGTCTTTACATGCACCGACTACGGTTCATGAAACCTGTTAACTTCCTTTCATCAAACATATCTATTATCGTCATTATTAATAATTTCATAACTTATTCACTGACTCATCTGCGTCAACATCCATTGGGTCTGAAACCTGCGTTGTCACAAAGTGACTGTTTATTGAACCTCTGTCCATATCTAATAATTCAGGATAAGTATAATAAGTTAATTCAGGATGAGTATGATAAGTATTCAGTGTGACTGGGATGAGACCACAGTTAAACTCTGGTGTGGACATAGTGAGGGACGGCAGCAGTTATTATACAGTTATAAGGGTCTGTGGATGACGTGAACACTCTGTATCTGATCACTGTGAACCAACAAACTGGAGAAAACACGTCTTCATAACATTTAGGTCACACAGACCTTCGTGGACTGTCCTGTACTCATGGATGCCACCTTAAAAAAAGCTCTCCAGGTCTCTGACTGTACTTGATGGTGGAGTCAGACACTTTATTTGTTTTGTAAAGAGAAAGAAGATTGACCTGACCCTAACCAGTCAATGACACAACATCCTGTTCTCATTGCTGCTTTTGTTGTTTTTAATCTTTTGAAAGGAAAAAGGTAAAGTGATATTTCAAAATAAACATCTAACCTTCAACAATAAATGAACAAGATGATTTTGAAGTTTAAATTTTGATCAATATGTTTAAATATGCTTGGATCAGAATTTCCTGTTTGTCAACAAACTGCTTGATGTTTCTACTGAAAACCTGATTTCACATCATTACGAGTTTTAGTGAATAAATAAATGTTAATTCTATTTAAATATTCGATACCTGAACCCTCCACTAATGTATATTCACCAAACAGCAAATGCATATTAATGAAATCCCATCTCCATCAATCCAGCGTGAAAATCCATTCATCTGCTTTTTAGCTCGTCTTTTTCTGCCCTTTTCAAATTTTTATGAGAGAAATGCTGTGTGTGAATATTCAGCGTAGTTATTAGTGTCATTGAGATGTGAACTGCCGCTGGGCTTAAAGTCAGAGTGTGATACCTGCTCCTTTTACATTTATTTTATATAAGACGCTGTAAATCTGGAAACCTCTAAACCATTTTCACTCAATAATTTACTTGGACCTGAGTTGTAAACACAGCACATGTCATTGTATTTCTGTTCTTCATTTGAACACAAGGCTAATATTCGTCTCTTGTAACTCCGTGTTTGGTCTCTACCAGCGCCTGAGGGACGTATTTGTCTCTTAAGCTGCTAAATGCTACTCTGTGCTCACCAGATATTCTCTAATTGTGTCTGACTGCTTCGTGCTGAGCGGAGGAGTATACCGTTGAATTTTTAGAGCTTTCTGAAAACAGCTGCAGCGTCAAAAACTCCACAGTGACAGCAGAGTTAAACTAGTCAAACTGGAGACAGGTAAACAATGCGATAAACTCTGCAGCTGCAGAAAGAGGAGGTTGAGGAGTGAAGGAGTTCAACTACCTCAGGTTGGATGGAGGGAGACTGACTGACTGGTAGGAGATCATCAAATATGAAGCATTCACTGTTACTGGAGCTGCTGCTCCTTCACATGAAAACAAACCAGTTCAATTGGTTTTAGCGTCTGAGATCAAGACACTTTTAACTGGGGAGGAGACCTCAGGGAAGACCAGGACCACGTTACACAGTCTTAGTTCATCTGGTCTGGGAACCAGGAGGAGATCAGCTCCTGGACCTTTATGAACAGTGATGGAAGGATCATGACAACACATGAATCAAAGGTCAGATTTATACTGGATTACATACCGTCAGTGACAACTGTCCAATAAAAGCCACATTGTGACTGAACGGTGTCATCAGACGATCAGTTAATGACTCTAACTGTTGGTGGCTGCAGCTGGAGATTGAGAGCTGTGGTTCATCTAAATACTTTAACCTTTACACAGTTTCCAGACTCACATTGTGTGATAATTACAGTCTCTTCATTTAATTTTGATCTATATGGTATTCAAATGAGTTCCTCCTTAAATGAGGATGTGAAGAGGCCTCACACAGCTTGTTACTGGGTTTGTAATCTTGTTTCTGTATCGCTGTTGTTCATCGCATTTACTCCAAAGCTTCATCTCGTAAAACTTCCACTAAATATAAATAGCATATTCATGATGCATCACTGCAGTTAATTACTAACATTTAAAAAATGATTATGAGCTGAGAAACAACATCTGGGGCAACCATTCAAAAACTCATAAGCGTATCTCACAAAAAGAAGAATAAAGCATCTGTGGTTTGGCCAAAACAGGCTGCCAACATCATTTAGAGGGAGGAACCGTCACGACTGCTGCAGGCGTGTCAACACCTTGTCAGGAGCCACTTCATCTGCCTCGTCTCCCACCAGGACTGCTCTGATCTATTAAACATGCCAACTTATGCTGATGATCATAAAATGAATTCATGGATTTATTGCACAGACTGGAAAACATTCTGGGTATCACAATGAAATCATTTTGTTGAATCTTTATAGAAGCAGAGATGTGTTTTATTGGGTTTATTTCTGGATATAAGTTATATTCACGTCTCTTACATTTTCCTCTGCTGTTCTGTAACTGGGTGCTTTCACAATGACGTTTAGACCTGGTTGGTTCCTTCTTCCAATTAAAAATGAATAAAAACAGTAAGATATATCAAATCTGAATCAAATCATCTCTGATATCAAGTAGTGATCAGAAGGTAAGTAGCCCATCTCTGTTTTAACCAGGTGTTTTAATCACCACCTCTGTATTCACACCGTGCCTCATGTTACCAGTTCAACCAGCAGCTACATCACAACACTCACTAAAAACCCACAGTCATGTATGAGAACTCAGACACCTCGTTCATCACTTAGCGTTTCATATATTTTAACCTGCGCTTTGAGTTTTTCAGGTCAGTGACCTGGAAACTCTAAACTGCCTGAAGCTGCAAATGTGAATGTTTGTGTTCATGTTGACCAGGTGATGGACTGATGGTCCAGGTGAACCTCACCACACTCAGACTCGGAGACCGGCTCCTGTGACCCTAAGAAGGATCAGAGACTCTAACACCGATGTAACGACCATCAGGGACAACTGAGGTTCAACATCTCTACAAACATGAAACTGGTTAAACGACTGGTTATGGATCATAACCTCTGAGGCTGCTGTCGTGTTTAAACTGTGACACATGTTCCAATGTAAAGACACTAAAGAAACTCAGCAGTGATCGTATATCGTGTTGATGTAAATGTTTCTGGAAGGTTAAAACTCACAATCATTGTGTCTCTTGTTGGTGTTCATTTCATTTGTGTGTTCGTCTTGTTCACCTTTGTGAAACTTGACGATTCATATAACAAAATAATATTTCCATCGACTGATTTACCACAATCAGAGCGAGTTAACGAGGGCCCGTGTTTACTCCACAGTCCTCCTGGTCATTATGACGAGTGAGTAAACTATGTCTGAAATTTCTTGATGGATTGAAAACAGCACATGCTTTTTTGGTAAAAATCTTGTGACCGTACATTCAAGAAATTGATCTGAGTACAAAATAATTTTAAAAAAGATTCAAATCAGGTAAAATGATGAGAATCATCTTCATTCAAATTAATGAAACCAGTAAATGAAGTCTATTTCTTTGCCTCCAAACAGAATCATTTTTTTATTCCTCTGACACCTTCAGGGAAACAGTCATTTAACATGTGCAGCTCCTCAGAGAAGAACTGGTGTTTATGTGCAACAAGAATGAAAGGTGTTGGTATAATCAACCAGAGACACAGCTCACATTTCCACCCTGGCAGCCTGAAATCATAAGATGTACAGTGCAACAGTAACGACATGCAGCAGACACAGGAAACACTTCAAAAAAGAGACGTAAGAGGAAAGTAAAGATACCAACCATGAGCTGCAGGTTCAGTGCTGGGCGCAGTGTCTGAGCACACAGGGAGAGGACATGGCAGTTGGAGGGAGGTGGAACAGGAGGAACAGCATGCAAATAAAGGAGAAATGGGAAGGAGGAGGCAGGAAGGGAGGGAGTGGGGGAGTGGGGCAAAGGGGGAGAAAACAAATGACACCCATAAGCAAGCATTCAGAAGACCAGAACATGACAAAAGACATAAGGCTTAAGGGAAATCAAAGGAACCAAAGGCAGTGCAGAGATAAACACAAGACACACACACACACGCACGTGTGCACACACACATACATGCACGCACGCACGCACGCACACACACACACACACACACACACACACACACACACACACACACACACACACATACACTGGTGGAGATATGGATGAAACTATTATCTTGTTCTGTTGCAGCTTCGTGTTGAGAAAAGACAAAACTATCAGGAGGAAATAATTGTCATCGTCCTAATTTAACAGGACACGGTCTGAAATTCACTGAACAGTCGACAAAGTAAATGACTGAGATGGAAACGACTCAGTCAAGTGTTGAAACGACTTTTCAAAGAAGAACTTCTGATTTTAAATGTAGTTTCTGTCCATAAATACGACTGAAAGAACAAGAAAGTTCAATTCTTCTGAAAACACGGTGAGTTAAATGAGTTTGAGGTAAAATGAGTTTCAAAGTTTCACAGAATCAAGAATTTTGATCCAGAAGAGATGAGCGTCCGATGTTAATACGATGAAACATGATGTATGGACTCATATTATGACGTGTTACTTAGTATAATGTTTTTCTCTCTTCCTCCTCTAAATCACTTTGTTAGTTGTAACGACTGTTACAATTGTTATTAATGTGTTTTTACAGTGAGTTAATCTACAGATTAAACTCATCTTCAGATGGAAACTGATGACTTGAGAGTTGGAAGTTTGTTTGTAAAGATTCAAACCATTAAAACTGTTTGTTGAACTCTGATGAAGTGAAGTGACTGGACACCAGACGACTGTAATGAACCAGTGTCATTTAGAAGTCAACTCTGTTAGCAGGTCTCCATCTGGTCTCCATCTCTTCACTGTGACAGTCACAGTTCAACATTTTTTATTTCTGAGGTCACAGCAGCGTCATCACTGACATTCTCACCGTCCAGACGCAGCCCCACCACCAGCGCTCTTCCTCTGCAGGAGACCCACGGTGACAAGACACCAGCTCAACATGCAGAGATAACTGCTGTCAATCATAATTATACTGGAGGAACCCTGTGGTAATGAAAATGCCAGCAGACTGCTGAGAGTCTGAGAGTCTAAGGACTGAGTTTCGTTTCTTACGATCGACACGTTGTAGTTTTAGTTTGTCAGAACTTCGGCTGAGTTCAGGACCAGTGGGTTCTGGTCTACAGGTTCCTGATCTAGTCTTCACAGTTTACAGGCAGATTATTTATGGATCCTTTAAGAACCACGTTAACATGCTCAGAGCCCAAACTAACCATGAACCTGTTAGCATGCAGGTGTTAGCTGCATCACAAACCTTAAATCATTACCACAGAGTCAGATTCACTGTTTGTTTTGTCTTCACCTGAACTTCAATCTCAGACGAAACCATTTTTCCTTAAAGCTGTGCATCTGTGACATCTCTAACGTTTTATATAATAACATAACAACACATTCAGGATTTAGATGCACAATTCAGCAGCTACCTGGACACAATAAACCCAGTTCCTGCAGATGTATCTATGAGAGCATGTGTAAATACAGAGGTGAACGGCTGCAGGTCGCTCGTTCTACTGATACTTTTCAACTCTTGTGTGAGCTGATTGCCTCCTGGCTTTGCTTTACGAGTTTCATCTCATTTTGGTGACTGTGCAGCGCAGTAATGCCTCCACAAAGACAATATACTTCCACATTAAAAAGATGTGTTGGCACCAGACCAATGTTTTCCATGATGCTGAGCGCTATAACATCATTGATGCTCTCTGTTAGAGCTGTATGTCACATGACGCCAGTTATTGTGTTATTGTCGACCTTAATGAAATTAGTTATAGTCGGCTGGTTCCAATTTCAAAATGGACCAGGAACCAAACGGAGCAAAGTGGGAACAATATCACAAATTATGTATCAGTGAGTGCATGTGTTAGTCTGATCTGTGTGTCGATGTCAATTCATAGAAAATCTTTAAATCACAGTAGCAGATGGTGTCTGTATAATTGAGGACAGTGACAGATCTATTGTTGTTGGTTTCTCCGTGTTGTTGTCGTCGTCCTGTTGTAAATGAATCAGCATCAGCGATGTTCATGGTGTTTCATTAATTAAACCTAATACTAACCTGCCACCTCATTGTTTCATTCACACCAGGTACATTTATTATCCATTTCCTTCATCCAGAGACTAAGTGTCATCGTTCATTGTTCATCGGCTGCCGCGTTGAAACGACAAGCGACGACGTGATGACACGTATGAAATATGAGGGAGGATGAATGTCGAATGCCTCCAGAGACAACAGTGGATTTTTACTTCTTGGGGTCGGCTCATGTTTCACAAACGACCTCCTGTTGGCCCTGACTACCACTAAAAAGATAATAGACCGCTGCCCCCGAGGAGTGAGAGCAGCACCAAATGTTGCTTTTCAAGGAAAATGTGTCTTTTACACTGACGTGGAAATGGCACGAAGAGAATAAGAGCAGCCGAGCGCCTGGACAAGGAAACAGAAGATAACAGAGGAAGTGAAGATGAATTTATATTTAGTTCCTGAAAGGTTTTTGGAGAAACATAAAAGTGTCAGGTGACTGTGAATAGATATTAATAATGTGTCCTAATTACAGGAGCTGGTCAGCACTGATTTATTTATGGGAAAATAGCAGTTTAGTCATTTCCCCATGTCACTTTCCAAACCCCGCCTGGCACTTAAGAGCCATGTGTTGGGCTTTAATAGATTTTTTAAAGTGCTCTGTTCTGTGTCTCTAATGGGAAAGTGATTGAAGAAAAGGAAAAAAGAAGGAAAAAACCCTTGGTCGTGGTCTGATAGATTCATCTGGCAGAGGGTGTGTGATCTGTGTGGTGCTCTCTGGGTAAATGAAATCACATGCCGCAGCATATTATGGCCATACGAGTGCGGCCTTCAATCTATATACACAGTAATAATGGAGTTCCCTCGATGGTTGAAAGCAAAGAGACAACGTCTGGCAGAAACTGTAAGTGGCTTGTTTCATTTTGACAGTATTGGCAGAGAAGATGTGAGCTTTGCTTCATCAGGTGAAGCTTCAGCGTTAAGTCCTGTTCACCAGGGACTCAAATCATCTTGGACTGGACTGACTTCACGTAAACAGCTGAGACCTGGGTGGTGATTTTCTCATCACTGGGAATTGTTTTAATCTAAATGTAAAGGTGGTCTGGGATCGACAGCCTCTAATTATACACAGAGACAACTGACATCACATGACGCCAGTCTGCATTAAAACACATGATCACATGACATCAGTGGTTCAGTTAAAATGATGACTTAAACCAGTCGACTGTGTCTCAGTTCAAACTTGACAATAAAGAAGATTCAACAACAAACACAGAAACATAAAGAGAGTCTGGAGCCGGCGTTTGTGACAACAGGTCATTTCAAAGTGTAAAAACAGAAGCAGGTCAGAGCGTGAACTGAGGAGACAAACGGCTCTGACTCTTCCTTCGTGATGAATAAAGTCAGTTGCCACAGCTGCTGTTGGACGTTGATGTCGACGTGTTTTAGAGGAAGAACCAGATTCACTGAGAATTTTTGTGTTTGTCACTTTGTTTTAGGACGAGTGTTGTCATTTGAACTGAGCCACGGTCTGTAACATCTGCAACACGTCATTAGAAATGTGTGTGAATGAATTCAAGGTGTTCAGATAGAAAACACTGATGTGATTTGATAAACACGGAGCCGCTGCTACGTCATCGTATGTAGTTGTGTTCTTTTAGTTTGACTTTAGTTAACTGTTGTTTGTTTCACGTCAGATTCATTCCGTCTGCCTCCATATACTACTTCCTCTTCAAACCACACATATAAACTTCATTTCTTCACCTGTCTCCAGTTTCCTCCTAATACAAAAATACACATCTCACCTTTCCATGTATAACAAGACACTGCTGGCAGCAAACGTTGGAGATATCACCCACCCTGTTATAAAGCTCAGAAAAACCCAGGGACTGGATCTAAACATGAACTATTCTGTCATGAAGAATCAACTCCACGCTCATTTACAGATGTTTGACCATCATGTCTGTTGGTTATGATAATACACTGGTGACCACATTAATTATTGATCATTGAGACAAAACCTCATCAGTCAGATTCACAAATCTCAGTGAGTCCACGACTTCACATTCAGTGTCTGGGTCATTAAATATGGAGGATGAGGACGTTCAGACTCTGACTGACGATAAGACAAAGAAGTTACAGCTCAACAATGAAACTTTAGCTGAAGGGCAGCGACTGTACATACGAGATTACGGGATCATTTTCCATCAACGAAACTTCACACAAAGATTTTAATGAGTTTGGTTTTAGATGAATGAATGAGACTGAATGAGACTGTGACACCAACGTTGTCCAACACCAACAACACCAACAGCAACAACAAAAACAACAACGACAACACCAACAACAACAACAACACTAACAACAACAACACCAACAACACCAATAACACCAACACCAACAACACCAACAACACCAACAACAACAACAACAACAACAACACCAACAACAACAACACCACAACAACAACAACAACAACAACAACAACAACAACAACAACAACAACACCAATAACACCAATAACACCAACACCAACAACAACAACACCAACAACACCAACACCAACAACACCAACAACACCAACAACAACACCAACAACAACAACACCAATAACACCAATAACACCAATAACACCAACACCAACACCAACACCAACAACAACAACAACAACAACAACAACAACACCACAAACACCAATAACACCAACAACACCAACAACAACAACAACAACACCAACAACACCAACAACAACAACACCAACAACAACAACAACAACAACAACAACAACAACAACAACAACACCAATAACACCAATAACACCAACACCAACAACAACAACAACAACAACAACAACAACAACAACAACACCAACACCAACAACAACACCAACAACAACAACAACAACAACACCAACAACACCAACAACACCACCAACACCAACAACACCAACACCAACAACAACACCAACAACAACAACACCAACACCAATAACACCAACACCACCAACAACAACACCAACAACAACACCAACAACAACAACAACACCAACACCAACAACAACAACAACAACAACAACACCAACAACAACAACACCACCAACACCAACAACAACACCAACACCAACAACAACAACAACAACACCAACACCACCAACAACAACACCAACAACACCAATAACACCAACACCACCAACACCAACAACAACACTAACACCAAGAACAACAACACCACCAACAACAACAACACCACCACCAACAACAACACTAGCATCACCACCACCACCAACAACAACACAGAGATAGAGAACGTAGAGACTACTACTAGACTAGAGATACATAAGAGAGAACCTACAGGTTGAGAGCATGAAACGTTCCCTGGACAGAGACGTTACAGTAACAACAGGAACATGTGTCCTGCTCAGGTTTGTTTTGTCATTGGTGTGATGAAGGTGTTGATGCGTTGCTACGGTAACAGTGTGTCCATCACTGTAACTGTAGTTACCTGAGAGATTCCATCACTCAGGTATTAGAACTAAAATAAGAAAATCATCGTGTGATTTCTTCTTTAAAAGTCCTTAACCTGACTTTACTCACTCATTCATTTGTGCAGGGAGTCATTATCAAATGTGTGTACATGTTATTACCTATAAGACGACTCCATTATCCACAGCAGTCGTATTAGAAATGAGAGTGATGGTTTTGCAGAGATCTCAGCGTGAATCAGTGAGAATGGCTATAATCAGAGGCAGCCCGCCTGACGCCACACTCCTTGATCTCAGCCAAAGAGCCATCAATCAGCCCACATAGATAGGTATTCGCTTTAATCCAATCAGATGGCATAATCAAGCACAATGTCTGTGATTTCTGCCTCGTGAGGTTTGTTCCCATTGAGCGGTCTGTCAGAGAGGCTCTGATTGCATTCGCAGCTCGGGCTGATTTCAGAGTCGAGGCAGAAAGCGATGTTTTCTATCTGCACCCTTTGGAGATTTACGCTCCCACAATAGCCCAGAGTTGTGTTGCTGTAAGAATGAGATAAAATTTGTTTATTTCTAACAGGTCTAATGTTCAACAACAGCTCGACACCCGATGGTCCGTTGGAGCCGTGATCATGTAGAAGGAAACTTAACCAACAGTTTTTATTATTATTACTATTATTAATAATAATTATTATTAATGACAACAATCGTTATTGTTATTATAATTAATTAATTATTCATTATAAGTGTGTATATATATATATATATATATATATATATATAAAATTATTATTATCTTTATTATCATATTATCATCTTAATAACCATCATGTTCCAGCTGCAGGTCTGTTTAAAACTCTGAGGAACACACACACTCTCATACTCTCTCTCTCTCTCTCACACACACACACACACACCTTGAACAGAGGACGTGGGGGGGCAGATCATTACGTGCTGTGAAACACTGTAATTATTCATAATTCCCTGCTGTGATAGATGAGTTCGTATAAACTCTGATCTGTGTCATTCTTCATGTTTTCATGTTGTTGGATCACAACGTTCAGTGATGATGAATCTGAACTTTACTTTGTCAGATGAACTGAGATAAATCTGAGACCCGATCACTGATGACTGACGGTGGATGAAGTTGGTCAAGTCTCAGTAGCAGCAGCTTAGCCTAGCTTAGCATGAAGCTAGCAGCTGATGACCAGTGGGATAATTATCAACTGTCACATTTCATCTTCAAAAAGACTTTTTATAAAATGCCAGATTGTTTGAGAGTGTGGAGGTTCTGACTTTCAAACAACATGTAAACTGATGAATCCAGCCCAAGTATTTTACTCCAATTATTCAAAAAAAAAAAAAAAAAAAATCAGCTTTGATTTGATTTGATTAGCTTTGTTCATCATTCACCTGGAAAACAGATGGAAAAAGTGGAGCTTTAATCAAGAAACATGAGAAAAAAAACAAGTAAAAACTGAATAAAGTACCATGATGATCAACATGACATGAAGATGGAGATACATGAAGTGATTCACACACACACACACACACACACACACACACAGACACACACAGTAACCAGCTGTGTGAGGGTGGTACTGTACCTTGACTGGCCTCAGGGAGGGAGATAGTGGTGGTGGTGATGGTGGTGGTGGTGGTGGTGGCTGTGGTGGGTAAAGGGGTGGTGGTGGGAGCATCTGGATGAGAGGACAGATATGTGACAAACACAGGGAGGGGAAATCAATGAGTATAAAGCCATGAAGATAAATAAAGTCAGTGTGAAGCGATGGCATCAGTGTTTGATGAGCGACCAGCGCGTCGACGCGATGACGATGCTGTGTCACGTCGGTCGTCTCAAACGTCTTGACGGTGTTTGTGACGGTGTTACTGAGGCATCAGTGCTTAACTGTCTAATGAGTGACGTGCTAGTGTTTCTTACTCTGTCTTTGTTATTCTGTGAATTATCTCGACAAACAAACGTGTCTGAGCATCGTTAACATCCTGAGGAGTTAGACATGAAAAACCACAATCTGATGCATAATCTCAAACACAATGACACAATAAATGGCAGCACACACAAACACATAAAAAAAATGGATGAAAAGCTTCATGCTGGGTCCATTTTTCCTCCCACAGCTTTTCCCTTTTCCCTTCATTAGCCGGGTGAGACTCCCCACCCTGACAATGACCGGGGGGAGATATCAAAAGTGACATTTTCCCTGTTGAAGTGGCAGCGCTGCAGATATGAAGCCGCTGGCAGCGCTGCTTGGTTAGAAACCTCCCATGCTGCTCTGATTGCCTGGGTGGGATGGACTGAAAAACCTGTTGGGGTTATTAGAAAGTGCTGAGAAAATAAGTAATTTGTGGCTGTCGATAAGGAGTAAAGGCTCCTGAACACTTTAATGAAATAAGGTGTTATAAGAAGGTGAGGAAAGGACAGAAAGTGAAGAGGGAGGAGGTGATGTGAGTGGAAATAAAGACGTAGCTGATGAAGAACAACAGCTTCATTCAACTGAAGATGATGAGTTCTAATTCAACGGGATGAGGACGTGAAAAACTGATTCTCAGATCTGAACATTTAACATCATGGATGAAAAAAATAAGAATAAATGTTGTTTTTTGTGCATCAGAGCTGATGAGACAAGAGGAAGAACAGCAGGTCTTGAGTTTCTGGCAGCAACTGATATTGGCTGAGCTGGTTTCAAGTACTTAACATGAATGACAATGTGTTATGAAGAGAAAGACGCTCTTCAGCCTGTCACATGAAATAAAACACTCATTTTAAATAAAACCAAGAAGAACCGATCATGTTGACGAATCGTCTTGAAACCTCATTATTCTGTGTTGATGTAAAAAATAAAACCACATTGTTGCACCACATGTCATCTTCTCCATTATGATGATCGCTTCATTACCAGGACGTTTCACCAACACGTCCTGCTGCTCAGCCTCAAGACTCGACGTCGTTTTGATCTGTGGCCATGTTTGAACCAAATGTCGTCCTGTTGATCAACGATCACGTGTTTCTGTTTCAACGTGAACTTCATCTAACAGGTGAATAAACAGCAGACGTACGTTGGTGGTTCTATTTTTATTTAATGTTGTGCATCAATAATTCTTAAGGCAAAAACCTTTTCACGCTGAAATCGGAGCAAATTGAAAATGTGTACATTAAAGAGAATAAAATCACTATGTGATGTGTAACGTCTTCCCTGAGGGTGAAGAGGATGTTTATCATCTTAAAGTAGTCTTCCCTCCGGGCACACCATGTTCATAGTTACTACCAAAGTCTCTTCACAGCCTTTACTTTGGAAAATCATCTATTTTTTTTTTTCTCACATGAATAAAAGTGACTCCAGTAGTTGAAACAGGATTCAGAGGAGATGGCGACGCGTCAGAACTGCGACTGAAGCAAATTTTAAAAATGCAAATTGTGGCATTCATACCTGATGTGGATCAGTATTCATGCTGCAATGTACAGTATGTGTCTCATCTATCAGTAATCCCATTCTTTTAAAGACAACCTTGACGATACAAAATACTGCACAGACTAATGTGGAGACAAAGGCGGAGAGAAACGATCCGCGGGGAAGTCGGCTGGCACATGAAGCTGGAGCTGATGAGTTTCACACATGCTTGAGAGCCAACAAACTCCAGCTCGGGGGTGGTGCCGTCTAATTGGTTTTATCCCATCATGAACTGTGAGGGTCCAGCAGATGTTTGGGATCATCAGTGTCAACAACTCATTAAAAACTTAATGCTACAAAAAAAGACTCAAAAAAAAAAAAAACGAGGCTCCACATTTCCTCCTTTCTGGTGGAGAGACGCAGCAACGTATCAAACAACAGTGGAGCTCATTGACTTTCAAATGTGACAAGCAGAACGTGTTTTTCCTCCCGCTGAGTCACCGGGCCTTGTTTACTGATGAGCTTTATAAATCAGTGTTTCTGTGAACGGATGGAGACTCCGTCCTGATCAACCACAGAGTCACTAGTCATGAACACAACCTGACTCTGATTAGATGGACACTAATGTAGCTGAGGACACCAGAGTGTAACAGTCCACTTTAAATCACCTTCTATCAAAAGAACAATTATCAGGACCACATCAATAAAATATTAAATCTAACTCATTTAACAAGACAAAACCATATATTTACTTGGGGACATTCGCCCGGTGCCCTGGGCCTAGTCTCTCTGTGGACCGGCCGAATGGGACAAACCGAAGTTTGACAATGAATCAACGGAGCTGAAGGCAGAAACTGGGCGATGAGGCTGGTCTATCATGTCCAGGTAGGTCAGTTTTAAAAAAGTTAAAATTAAAAACTGCTTTAATCATCTAATAATGTAACAAAACTTACTGATGAATTAAAACATCCTGATGTTGATCATGTAAACTGATTTATTAGTTTATCATATTTAATGATCTCAGCCTCTTAAAGTGTTTCTTATGTTTTATCACCCAGTTTTTTTTTTTTTCTCTTCTAAGGCTGTTTCAGTGAAGCTCTGACACAATCTTCACATATAAACTTGACACTGACTCGTTGTGACATTTTGTTCCGTTGTTGTTGTTTAAGAACATGAAACATTGAACTCTTCAACTTTTAACTTCCCAGAGAAAAGTAAACTGAAAGATCTGAAACAGAAACAATATAAAAATATGTAAAAAACCTATTACGATGAATTAAATCTGCTGTTTCTGTTGAAGTTAACTGCACTTGACCATCAAGTAGATTTTACATCTTTTAATTTCCTGAAACGATTCATGACAAAGGCTGTGTTGAAACTTTAGACCAAGGTTTCAGCTTTAGAGTCAAATGTTAGATATTGAACAAACGACAGAAAGTTTTCTTCATGTTGAGGCTGTTGAACAACATGATTAAATATATTTTAAATCATAAAAATGTTGTTTGTATAAGAGTGAATTATGGAATCAAAGATCATGGTCATTAGTTGGTGTTTGAAGATGAAGTAATTGAGTTAAATTAAAAAGAAAATCATTGATTTTCAGTTCAAGTCGAGTTCAAGTGACGTCTAAAGTTCCCAGTGAAATAAAGTCTTTAAGAAGGTTTAATAACACGCAGACACGATTCAAAACCTTCTTACAAATTTGTTTTGGAAGAGATAAATTACTTTCTCTCCTCATAACATTACGCACCACCAATTCCATTTCCACTCAAGTGCAATTTAACCAAATTTCCGAGCACTTATGACCAGGATGTTTCGGGCTCTTTGGAAAGTCGGTGAGTCGAAGGCCACTTACGGCGCCGACGGCACTCCCATGTGTCTTAATGGAGAAGAAGGAAGTGTGAAGATGGCTGAGAGCAGCTGGGTGTCACTAACCATGTTGCTGCACTGCAATAACAGCCTGGGCTGGTGAAGGACCGGGGAAGAGGAGAACTTATTGAGTAAACATCAACCTGGAAACAACTTAAACCCCTCGACGCAGGGGAGAAATGAAAGCGGCCGACGGTCGTAGAGAAGAGACGGCTGCTAACGCTGTTAGTGTCGACGCCGCTCATGGTCCTCTCCATCACTGAGGCACAATACTCTGGAATCAGACCAGTTAGAGACACAACGAGGACACTTTGGTTCCAGTTGTGACGTTGCTGGAGACTCTGTTAACTTACAGAGGTTTTTTCATAGTATAATAATAATAGTTTAGTATAGTATAGTATAATGACTGGAAATAATTAAACTAATTTGTCACATCAAGGTTTGGTCTAAAGAACAGAGGATGTTATTGTTCTGGTTCATTAATATTAACTGATTCATCAGAAAAAGACCAAGACTGTAACATTACAACACAAGAAGGGAAATGAACTGATTAGAAGAATTATTAGTTAAACTGACGTTGTGTTGAACAAACAGAAACAGAAGCTTTTTATCACAACGACTGAATGTAAAGATGAATGTAGCACTGCTCAAAATAAGAATTGTGATCATTTCAAATGATTCCTCATCAACTGATAAAGTCACTGACGTACAAACAACACGCTTACAGCTAACGCTTAGCATCGCTAACACTGAGCATCGCTAATGTTTAGCATAACTTTTGTCTAAAGTATCAAACCCTTAAAACATGAGTTCAATCTGCTGAAAATGCTGGAGTGAATTTGTCATTGAGAAGAAAAACAAAATAGAAGTCACACTCACAAAATTGAAAATGACAAAATGCCAATCATCATTCTGTTTTGATCACTTTGTTTTGATGAGCGATTGGGTTTTGATAGTTTCTGTTAATTGCAGAGGAAAAGACAAAACCTCTCAATTGTTCTCTGTTGTTTAGTAAAGATAAAAACTCATCTTCTCTCATGTTAACATGCCATCTTCATCGGTGGTGTAATATATGTCTCTACCATCAGTGATCGGTCTATTTGGTTTTAAAACCTGACATGAACCCGCTGCAGTTTGGAGTCTAGATAAACATCCTCCACTGCAGAGGCGAGACCACGGCGGCGGCAGAATAATGTGAGAATCAGCCTCTGACAGCTCAGCCACAACATCCTGCCTTCCCATTAGCAAAGTGAAAGATGAATTACAGTGGACATTAGTGGTGTGAGGCCGCGACACATCAAAGTCATCAAAAGAGCGCCTCTAAAAGGATGAAGCCTTCTGTGGCTTTAATGGCGCCTGTTTTCTTTTTTTGGTGCGAAGCTTTTAGTTGCCCACGTGTTGCATTACTGTGTTTGTCTTTGTGTTTGTGTCTGTGGGGGGTGTAGGTGGATGAGAGAGGAGCAAATTACAGCCCACAACACGGGGCCTTTCTGTTTAGGCCCAAGGAGACACAAGAACAAAAAGCTGCTACCAGAAACTCGTACATCATGTGAAGTTGTGAGCAATAAAATAAATTCTTCCTTTTATTCCTGTTGTTAACATGAACTGTAACTGATCTGATCATAAACACATTATCTGCTGCTGTAACTTAACAAACCTCAACTGTTAATCCTCAACACGTTTCAAAATGACTGATTCCTTCAGGAAGTGTGTTGTAATAATGCAGGTCTCAGACCAGCCACTGACAGGACAAGTCGACGTGCACTGATTAGTCTTTGTCAACGTCAAGTTAAAAAGAAACATCTGCGAAACTTTTTCATCAACGGGACTAAAGTTGGACTAGAAACTTAATGAAGAATAAACTGGAGCTGTTCTGAAGTTTAACACCCAGTTCTATAATAATATGATATAATAATATAATATAGTATAATATAATAACAATAACAATAATACCGTATTTTTCGGATTAAAAGGCATATTAAGTAAAACAAAACAGTCCTTATACACACACACCATAATATTATGTTGAAGCACAGTCTCACTCCGCTGCTGTAACGCTCTGACAATCCATCAAGCAGTGCGGCTTCGTAGTTTACCGAAGTCGTACTAAAACATTTCGACAGATTTTTGAGTGCCGTGTACCACATAAAATCGGTTCGAGGTCAGTAAACACAAACAGAATTAACACATTAGGCACACTGCCCATTTTTGAGAAAATTAAATGATTTTAATTGCGCCTTATAGTCCGAAAAATACGGTACGTCTACTCTCTGTTTACAGACTGGGTATTCACTGTTTTAATACTCACTCAATAAAGCTTTACAGTGTTTTCTTTTACTTTATGTGAAGTGAACACACAGATTTATTGTCCAGTGCCGTGATGACCTAAAGTTCCTGTGAATTTAATGTTTGTTAGTTCTGATATAAAATGATGAGTCCAGTGTCTGATCTACTCAGCAGAGGTTTCTACAGACTAAAGAAGGTTTGGACACATCAGACACAGTAACAGTTGTCACTTAAGAAGATCCGTGTTTCTGAAACATCTCAGAGGAAAATCAGCTGTGACTTCAAAGACCAGGATGATTGAAACATTAACAGAAGATCAGAGAGATTTAACGTTTTAAATCCAAAACTAATGTTTCAGAAAACTCAGAAAACTGTGTAACAACTAACATTTCTGCTAAAACCCGGAGTACAGAGTGACGTGTCCTCAGGTTGTGATGTTATAAAGACAATGTCAGACACGTTGGTTCGACTGTAACATCACAAGTGACAGTCAGTTGTATTATTGTGCTCCTCATTAGCACATCAACGGTCTCTGCTGTAAATATCCATTCAGCTGGTGTCCGTGAGGCAGCGAGCATCTCCGTCCTACATAAAAACTCCTCTTTTCACTGCTAATTCCCTGTGACAATAGCAGACAAATAATTTCTCTGTGGACTCAGGGTCTACCAAAAGTGATAGTGAAGTAATTTTGGCCTGGGAAAATGAGCACATTAGAGTCTAATGTTCTGCTCCGGGAGAAAATGTTATTGGTATCAACTGTAAAAAAAAAAAAAAAAAAAAAAAAAAAAGCGTATTGAGATAATGATGATGAGACATAATCCCATAGAGAAAGTGGAGGATGTTTGGTCAACATGGAAACCAAAGAAATAAAGAAATAAAAGTTCATCACTCAGCAAAAGAACTCACACTGCAGCTGGATGGACATTAACATACCATAATAATAATAATTACTAACTGACGGTTGTTGGTTCTTTACCTCCGTCAACCGTCTACATGAGGCTGTTGGATGTTGAACTGATTTACATCCATCAGCATGTAATAAAACAGTGAGGCTAATGATTTGTTTTAAAATTAAAGCTGCTTCGGTTTGATTTATTAAATAAACACAGATCAACTACAGCTTCTGAAAACTGTGGTTTAAAACCTGGAGCCAAACTTTATGAGTCTTGAGGTCATAAGCCAATTTAAATCGTGACCTCCGTTGTCTAAACGTTGATCCATGGCCTCGTTCACACGTTAACAACCTGCGGCCGTGAAGATGAAGTGTAAACTCTTCAGGACGTTAAAACAGACAAACAACACGGAGACAGAGAAGGAATTCAGATGATGAAGTCTCCTGACTCAGCAGACTCAACGGACTTTAACAGTGAGATGAAGTGGACAGAGAAACACCGTGTCAGCCTGTACGCTGGCGTACATTACGGAGCGTTTAGCACCAAACAGATGATGATGATGATGAGAAGCATCAGTACAAACAACAACACCTTGACGGGATTAATCTGATCTGTCACTGGTTTAAACTTTCCCACGTTAGAAATATGTTATATAGAAAACTGTGAATCTGAAGAGAAGAAACAAAGAAAAGTAAGAAACTCAGTGTCGGTGAGCGTTGTACCGTAGACGTAGAGGATGTAGTCGTCGTACGACTCCCCGACTGAGTTGGACGCCACGCAGCGATAGGTCCCGTTGTACGACTTGTTGAGGTTTTCGATGTAAAGGTCACTGCCGGTGATGACGGCGTGGGACGGGACGTCATCATCCACCTTCACCCAGTTCACCCTCTGAGGCCTGAAACAAGGTGAACAGGTGTTTTCAACAGCGCCTCCATCATTATTAAACAGGGGTCTGTTGTCTGAGCACAGTTCATATCTGAGGATCCATTAATGACAAAGTGGTTGTTAACAGATTACTACGTCTCTACAGATTGTAGAGCAGCAGCTGTACACTGTTAAAAACAAGACATGATAAAAGGACATCTTTCTCTGTGTGTTTAAGAGCAACAATACTTTTGTGGAGGTTTTGTCTTGAAATTACAGGCTTTCTGTGCTTGTACACACGACACTGCCCACCAAGTGTCTCAGTCTGTTTTTGTACCTCGACTGATGTTTCTAGTTTGGTGACAGTTTCCATTTTTATGACAATGAGCTGCGAGCGCCCAGAGTCACAGAGGGTGAGGAGGAAGGAAAAAAGACAAAACACCTCTATTTTGCTGCTGGAACTTTCATCGGCCACTGCCAGGTTCTGTTATTTCCCCTGAGCTTGTGCTGATGGTCTCTCTTGTTGCATTTTGTTGTGATGTTTTAACTTGTTTCCCTCCATTTGAAAACATTTGGTGTGGATGGAGCGAGCAAACAGAGGCAAGGGGGAAAAGATGCAAATATGAAATAGCAGTTGGAGCTCGAGAGGCAGAAAATAAACAGAGTACGAGTGTGTTTAGAGTCTGTAGTGGACGGACTGGAAGAGACAGAGCCGCGCCTGTTAGAAGAGCTCTTCACATGAAATGAAATGTAAATAAATAATGAACAGTTCTTTTCCTACGACGGCATGAGAGACATCACCTAGAAAATACAGTTTCTATAGGTGGATGGGACGTTGTGAGGAGGGAGAGGTGAATCCAGAGCAGGAGGATAGAGACGAGACGAGGCTGCAAGGAGAAAGAAGGGCAGGCGTCTAGAATACAAATGGCCGCCAGCAGCCGAGCCCCCTGTGCTATCTGCTGGTAATGACTGCACAACTCTCAGCTGCTCTAATGAAAATGACTTCCAATTCCCGGCTCACTGTATTGATTGTGTTTTCATCTTTATAAAATGAATACGGGTGGCGGTTTGTCTCTGTGCCGAGTATGAAAACTGTGGGGGGTTTAGAGGAGGAGGGGCTTACATGTTCTGGTTCTTCTGTTAATAACTGACAATAACACAAAATATTTCCTGTAAAGTTAAACATCAGATTTTACGTTTTATATTTATTGAATCGAGTTAAAATTTAAAAATAAAACCTCGACCACAAATGGAGAAACGCAACAACTGAAGCAAATAAATGAGAAAACAACATATTGAATGTAAAAGTTCAAACACATTGAACATTCATGAATATATTAATCAGACGTTCTAACTCATATTTACTAGTTTCATATTGAAGATTTTAGTCTTTAACCAACATTTGTTGTGAAATCAACGCTGTCGTGTTTTGTTGTTCTAATCACAGATTATTAAGATCGTGAAACATAAAAACACAGGTAGGTTCACGATGTGTGTGACTTTATATTACATGCTGATTTATGCTGATTTATCAACGTGTGTCCTGACACACACTGAGTCTGCTGCTGCGTGTCCTTGTATGTGAACACACGGACGCTGAGTCTGAAGAGAAGCAGCGTTTATGTAGAAAAACAACAACCTCTCGATGGACCTGCTAATGGACACAAGTGTTTGAGTTAATGTTTGTTATATTTAAAATGACAGTGAAGGAGGAACCAGGTAAAGATGACACTGGACAAACTAGTTAAAATAGTTTAGTTCAGTTATAAAACTACAAACTGTTCAGAGATCAGTTTCTACTGAGGAGGTGAATTCAGATGTAACATCTCATCGTTATTTTGCTCTGTTGTGTTTAAACTGGTTTGTCAACAGATTAACATGACAAATAGAAACATCATCGACTGTCACATTTTCACCTCAGTCTGAACAACCCAACACATGTGTTGATGGTGATGAAGAGGATCAATAGGTTAATAAATGATCACCTCAGACCATTTCTAACTTTTGACTTCCTGTTAATAATCAGTCCTATGAGTCAGTCATCATAGATACTACACCTCCTGTTAATAAACACTCACCATCAGAAATACAACTAGACAATGGTGAACACAGAGCCACGGTGCTGGATTTCTACCTTCAACAAATCAGGATGTGATCCTCTGCTTTGAAACCAGTGATAATTAAACACCTGCTCAAAATATCCTGGAATAATTGTCATGTATTTCATAATTACAGACCAGGCTTCCTGAAAAAGAAAACATCAAGCGTTCGGGTACATGATTGTGTTTCCAGCAGTGGTCTGGTCTGAAACATTAGTCACAGTTGAGTTGTGTCATGATTTATCTTCTACAACACGGAGGCTGAACATCAGCTGAGCTGCAGCTCCTCATTAGAAGAGAGACTGAAACTAATATGTTTGATCAGGTATTGATCAAACACGAATCATCATATCAACTGTAAACTGAGGAACAGAAGCATGAGGGAGATGAGCAGATTATCTGTCAGAACGTGGGACAGTTTCTGGTTGGGTTGTTAAAGGAAACGTGAATAATCTTTTATAACTGTTTATGAACACAACCTGGAACTGTCCAGAGTCACAAGTGGTTAGAAAAAAGCTGTAATTATTTGAGATTGTGACTAAGGAACAGAGGTTATCTGTGAAGAGACTTAGACGGTATATTCCAGACTAAATACGGCACTAATCTATATTTCACTGAACGGTTGAAAAGTTTTTTGAATTCAAGTTTTTATTGTTTGTGTCTCTAGTGAATCTGTTCCAGTGTTAGTACCAGTCACAGTTATCATGGTTTTATATTTAACGCGTCGACACAAATTATTCACGTTGATGAATTTAAGTCATCGATGTAGTTAACTAGTTAACTAGTCAACATGTCGTCACGTCACCGTTTCCATAAGTTGAATTGAAATGCAGATATGTATTTTTTATTTATTTATATTAATCACTGGTATTTTTTTGTTCCATGGTTCAGATATTTTCTGTAGATGTACACAAGCTCACATCACCGGTGTTTATGTTGTGTGATCTGACAAACAGAAGAGTTGAATCGACACTTTAACTTATAACCAGAGTTTAACAGCTGGTTGAATAAACTAAGAAACTTTCACACATTGACAGAAGATAAAGTGTTTTTTTCTTCTAGTGTCACTCAGCCATTGATATTTTATCTTCACTATGAAGCTACAGATACTCTCTGAGCAGATTGGTGATAAGTAGTTTGATATTATCAGTTTCCTTTAAAAACAGAATAAAAACTTCTCCACGTGTCAGATGATGACTCAGCACTGCCGTTAGGAAAAAAGTCACAGCTCATGACAGAGTAGAGGACTTTAAAATTTTTACAGTTCTGCTCAGGAAGATCACGGTCATAAAGCATCTTCACATTTTTACTTAAATTAAACTGTAACTGCTTCTGAACTCGTCAAGATGAACTGTGACTTTCTATTTTCCTGCTTTTCTTTATTTCATCATCTAATATCAGTTCTCCACCAGAGGACCAGTTTTCTTTCCTAACATGAAAGTTCAGTTTAATCCAACATCAGTAAAGTAGTTTCAGCTGAAATTACACTGAATATCAATATGTACTGTATATACTCTTTATATTTGTCTTTTCTCACTCACTAACTTATTTCTCTGCTATGACTTATCTACTTCTTCTACTGGCTGAATCTACTTTAATAAAACATTGTATTTCCGTTCTTTCTACGTAGATTAAATCCAGATGAATTAAAACAAGGAGACTGATCTAACCATTGAACCTTCTGGTGAGTATGGACATAAACCTCTAACTGATTTATTTCACTGTTAAATGTTTATTAAACTATATGCTAAAGGTTTCAACTGCGTCAGATGTTGATGTTTTTAATGGTCACGGGTTCACACATCTCTATCTTCTATGTCAAAACTCTGGTTTATAAGATGTGAATGTTTAACTCAACATTATTTTCTGCTGCAGCAGTTTAGTTTTCAGTTTCTCTTCTCAACAACACGAGACTCAGACAGATGCTCAGCACCAGGAACGCTGTCAAGCTACAGCATGAATACATAAATCTGCATCTCTGAGTAGGTGTGTTTGCTTCCTGTCCCTGTAGCCATTTTTAATTGGTTCGAGTGTGTGTATGTGTGTGTGTGTGTGTGTGTGTGTGTGTGTGTGTGTGTGTGTGTGTGTGTGTGTGTGTGTGTGTGTGTGTCGTACTGGGGTTTGCCTTTGGCCTGACACGTCAGCTCCAGGTTTTCTCCTTCTCTGGTCAGACCCTGAGGAAACTCCACCACAATCTTTACCTCTGGTTTGTCTGAAAGAAGAAGAGACAGAAACAGACAATTAAATCCAAGAACAACTGAAAGTGTAGAAGTATTGATGTCATGATGATGATGATGATGATGATGATGATGATGTGATGTGATGTGATGTGATGTGATGTGATGTGATGTGATGTGATGTGATGTGATGTGATGATGATGTGATGTGATGATGATGTGATGTGATGTGATGTGATGATGATGTGATGTGATGATGATGATGATGATGATGATGATGATGATGATGATGATGATGATGATGATGATGATGATGATGATGATGATGATGATGATGATGATGATGATGATGATGATGATGATGATGATGATGATGATGATGATGATGATGATGATGATGATGTGATGATGATGATGATGATGATGATGATGATGATGATGATGATGATGATGATGATGATGTGATGATGATGATGATGATGATGATGATGATGATGATGATGATGATGATGATGATGATGATGATGATGATGATGATGATGATGATGATGATGTGATGATGATGATGATGATGATGATGATGATGATGATGATGATGATGATGATGATGATGATGATGATGATGATGATGATGATGATGATGATGATGATGATGATGATGATGATGATGATGATGATGATGATGATGATGATGATGATGATGATGATGATGATGATGATGATGATGATGATGATGATGATGATGATGATGATGATGATGATGATGATGATGATGATGATGATGATGATGATGATGATGATGATGATGATGATGATGATGATGATGATGATGATGATGATGATGATGATGATGATGATGATGATGATGATGATGATGATGATGATGATGATGATGATGATGATGATGATGATGATGATGATGATGATGATGATGATGATGATGATGATGATGATGATGATGATGATGATGATGATGATGATGATGATGATGATGATGATGATGATGATGATGATGATGATGATGATGATGATGATGATGATGATGATGATGATGATGTGATGATGATGATGATGATGATGATGATGATGATGATGATGATGATGATGATGATGATGATGATGATGATGATGATGATGATGATGATGATGATGATGATGATGATGATGATGATGATGATGATGATGATGATGATGATGATGATGATGATGATGATGATGATGATGATGATGATGATGATGATGATGATGATGATGATGATGATGATGATGATGATGATGATGATGATGATGATGATGATGATGATGATGATGATGATGATGATGATGATGATGATGATGATGATGATGATGATGATGATGATGATGATGATGATGATGATGATGATGATGATGATGATGATGATGATGATGATGATGATGATGATGATGATGATGATGATGATGATGATGATGATGATGATGATGATGATGATGATGATGATGATGATGATGATGATGATGATGTGATGATGATGATGATGATGATGATGATGATGATGATGATGATGATGATGATGATGATGATGATGATGATGATGATGATGATGATGATGATGATGATGATGATGATGATGATGATGATGATGATGATGATGATGATGATGATGATGATGATGATGATGATGATGATGATGATGATGATGATGATGATGATGATGATGATGATGATGATGATGATGATGATGATGATGATGATGATGATGATGATGATGATGATGATGATGATGATGATGATGATGATGATGATGATGATGATGATGATGATGATGATGATGATGATGATGATGATGATGATGATGATGATGATGATGATGATGATGATGATGATGATGATGATGATGATGATGATGATGATGATGATGATGATGATGATGATGATGATGATGATGATGATGATGATGATGATGATGATGATGATGATGATGATGATGATGATGATGATGATGATGATGATGATGATGATGATGATGATGATGATGATGATGATGATGATGATGATGATGATGATGATGATGATGATGATGATGATGATGATGATGATGATGATGATGATGATGATGATGATGATGATGATGATGATGATGATGATGATGATGATGATGATGATGATGATGATGATGATGATGATGATGATGATGATGATGATGATGATGATGATGATGATGATGATGATGATGATGATGATGATGATGATGATGATGATGATGATGATGATGATGATGATGATGATGATGATGATGATGATGATGATGATGATGATGATGATGATGATGATGATGATGATGATGATGATGATGATGATGATGATGATGATGATGATGATGATGATGATGATGATGATGATGATGATGATGATGATGATGATGATGATGATGATGATGATGATGATGATGATGATGATGATGATGATGATGATGATGATGATGATGATGATGATGATGATGATGATGATGATGATGATGATGATGATGATGATGATGATGATGATGATGATGATGATGATGATGATGATGATGATGATGATGATGATGATGATGATGATGATGATGATGATGATGATGATGATGATGATGATGATGATGATGATGATGATGATGATGATGATGATGATGATGATGATGATGATGATGATGATGATGATGATGATGATGATGATGATGATGATGATGATGATGATGATGATGATGATGATGATGATGATGATGATGATGATGATGATGATGATGATGATGATGATGATGATGATGATGATGATGATGATGATGATGATGATGATGATGATGATGATGATGATGATGATGATGATGATGATGATGATGATGATGATGATGATGATGATGATGATGATGATGATGATGATGATGATGATGATGATGATGATGATGATGATGATGATGATGATGATGATGATGATGATGATGATGATGATGATGATGATGTGATGTGATGATGATGATGATGATGATGATGATGATGATGTGATGATGTGATGATGATGTGATGATGATGATGATGTGATGATGATGATGATGTGATGATGATGATGATGATGATGATGATGATGATGATGATGATGATGATGATGATGATGTGATGATGATGATGATGATGATGATGATGATGATGATGTGATGATGTGATGATGTGATGTGTGATCATGTGATGTGATGATGATTTGATGTGATCATGTGATGATGATGATGATGATGATGTGATGTGATGATGATGATGATGATGATGATGATGATGATGATGATGATGATGATGATGATGATGTGATGATGTGATGATATGATGATATGATGTGATGTGATGATGATGATGTGATCATGTGATCATGTGATAATGTGATCATGTGATGTGATGATGATTTGATGTGATGATGATGTGATGATGATGTCATGTGATCATGTGATGTTAAAACACAAAATAAAACCAGTCACTAAAGAGAGTAAAGACTGTTGTTGTGAGCGTCAGTGAAGAGTTGTGACAGTAACTGAGCTGCTCTCTGAAGCCACTGAGTTTCTCTTGTTCTCAGACCAGTGACTGTTACTGTGACATCACAGTCTGTTTTCATCTCATGTCACATTTGATCCTTTATTTTGGACAAAGATCCAACAATTCATTCAGTCCATCATGTTGTTTATGATCTAAATCTGATGTTTTGTTACAGATTGAAGTTTAAATGTCCTGTTCTGACTTTCTGTTGTGAAACATTTTTTCATACAACAATGTGTTTATACTGACCGGTGTCATTTCATATCATGGTTATTTGTACTAAAATAAAAGTTAAAACTTCAGTTTTTGTCTGATGTTCATTTGTTGATGTTTTTATCTCAACACACTGATTGTTGAGTCTCTATGGCATCACGTCGGTTTTCTGATTGTGACCTGAATTATTTTTCATCTTTTTCTCAGTTTTACAACATAAACACAGTTTCTGAGCTGCATTTTTAGTCAGCGTGTCGACGGAGATCTGAGTTATGATTTCAAAGACGCGGTAAAGTTCCACACTGTCCGACCTTCTCGGCAACAAACAACACATGTCTGTTCATCCATCTGTCTGAATCACACCCTGTCAGCGGTCGGCTCTCAGTCATGGTGATGGACAGCACTTGGGCCAACGGCCAGCTCTTCTGCTCAGTGGGCATGCCAGGGTTTAGACAGCAACCCTTTGGTTTTGTTTCCACTCCAGGCGCTACATGGCATCCTGTAACTCCTCCTTTAGCTCATGTCGACCGACCTTGTCATCTGGGAACCATAAACACGAACAACTCTAGAGATCTGTGACTCGTTCTCCAAGTGTCAGCTTGTTAAAGCTGAGATTTCTGTCTCTGCACGTTGATCTGGATAAAGCCACTTCAGAGGAGATGAAACGGTGTCGACCATATGCAACAGGATCGTTACACACACTGAATTATCTGCTTTAATGTGTCCTCACCTCAGAAATACTCCAGACACTACCATCTATCTCTGCACCATCAGCTGACCTTGAGAGGAAACAACCAGGCGACGCAGCAAAACAACTTGGTTTGTTTAGACACAGAAACATTACAGCTGATTTAATTATCTGTCCCGTGACAATAAGCTTTGTAAGCTTTTTCTTACTACACAATGCTCTCCTTTCCTCTCACACAGTGAAGTATTCAGAGTAAATAACCTCCTCTATCTCAGTAATCAGGCTTTATTTTACAGGTGATGTTGTTTATAATTTCTTGGAAAAGAATAAAGAACGGATCGTTGGAAAAGGAATTTGTAATTTGGTTCTAATTATGGAGACGATGTGTTGTGTCAGTGTCACAGTATAAAGAGAGAACCAGTCAGACTGAAACATAAACACTCTGTCACCTATATAGAATAATAGTGTCCTAGTTCATGCCTCCTCTATGACACAGATATTATTTATTATTATATTATTTATTAAATTATCTATTAGATTATTTATTAGATTATAGGTTTGAATAGTGACTGGAAACAGTAAAAGATCATCTCATTAATAAGGTTATTACACAGATTGTAATATTGTTTACTTCCTGTATCTGTGACCAGTAGGTTTATTTTAAAAGCTGTAGTTATCCAGGAATTGGCCAGAGCCCAGACAGTTCATTGTATGAATGACGTATGAACAAAAATGACTCTCAACGTTCATTTAAGATATTTATCTTTTAAAATGTCACAGGTTCATTTAATTTAATTTTATTTCATTTATAAAATGTATCAACATTGATTACAACTGGATCTTTTCTGTTTGAATCAGAAATAGGAAATAGAAACAGATGGAAATAAGATGTTTTAGTTTAAATCATCATTTTAAATATGAAATGACAAAATTTACTTAAAAAAGTAAAATAAACAACTTTATACTTTAATGTTTCTCATTTCCTGTACAAACTCACATTGAGGTGCAGTAGTTAATGAAGTGTGTATGTTGTGTACTGTGACATAGCGACTGTTTAATAGTGCACATCCAATTACTTAATTCCCAATAATTCCTTCAGTCTTTAGTCTTTGGTCAGTGAGCAGAGAAAGCAACAACAGTTTTATAGGGTTTCCTCTAAAATTACAGACGTGTAAAATAAAGCAAAGGTGGAAGAAAAGTCGATTCACGCGTCACACGTCTGGATCCGTTCCACACAAGCAGAAATACTCTTCAGTCAGCAGACTGAGTGTGATATTTAACAGTGCAGCAGTGAGATCAGAGACGAGGTGGACTGAGTTTGTTGCCCATTACAGTATGCAGCGAGCATGACGGCGGCAGCCTCTGCATGAAGCTCTGAGGCTCTGAGCCGACCGCTCCGTGTGAGCTCCCTGTAATCAGAGGCCAACAAAATGCCACGCTGCCTCTGTAGATGAGCTGATCGGCTGCTCTCGCTCTCGGGAAAAGGTCAGATAGCAACAGAGGACTATTTATTTTTTTAATAGAATTCTAGGACATGCCAAAGGTCAAAGACATAAGGTCGCACATGCATTTGATCACGTTTGTATCAGCTGGCTTAGTTATGTCTCCATTATGAACCGATTGTCAGTGTCATGGTCCTTATCTACAATAACCTCGTTACGCTGATCATAGTGTTACTGTAGCTGCTCAGCTTCCAGATATTTACAATCCTACATGTTGTAGTAAAAATAAAAGTGTTAACACCTGAAGGCATCTGACGTGTCCATCTAGTCGAAGAACAACAGTTATTTACGTTTATTTCCTGGAAACTTGGTCAGAGAAACAAGACAATTTCCAAATGTCAAAGTCAGAACAAAACTGGGACTAGTGACTGAAATGATCAGCTCCTATGTGGGTGATGTGATCCAGATCTGCTCCACTGATTGGTTTAAACTAAACAGACATAATAATAATATAATAATGTTAAATGAATAACTGTTACACAGCAACGTTTGACCTCTGATCTCAGCTCTTCATTTCTTCTTCATGCTTTGTACTGAATGTTAGTGAACTAAGGTTGTTTCATAGTTTTGGGATCAGACACACAAACTAACTTCACATTCACACGTGTGACACAAGAAACACCGAGTTCAACTTCAGTCATTAGTTTTAACACTGAAATGTTGTTTACATGTTCTGGTTCTGAAACCTGCCGTGTTTTCCATCAGGTTCATCATGTTGTTGTAAACTCAGTTATTACCTTTGACATTCACACATAATGACTGAGACATGATGGTTACAGTTTATAGACACACACGCTGAATTAAAGACATTTTGGCTGCAACACAAAGACACAACGTGGTGACTTGTGCATCTTCTTTTTATTTAATGTAATTTAATTTAATTTTATTTTATAATTACTAGAGGCCAGATGTTTAAGACGATGTTGTTTTAATGCAAACAGCTGATCAGCAGATCAGTTCTTTTTTTTATGTTGTCAGGACACACTACTGACTGATGATCAATATCTTTTCTTCAGAGAAACGAACCGTTCAAAAACATGACACGACTTCTTCTGGACTTCAGAAACTTTAAAACTGAAACTTCACTGCAGCGTTTTAACATATTCATGGACCCAACTGACACATGAAGCCTGATGATCCGGTGAATATGAGAATGATAAAATAAAAACGGACGATGTTGTAACATGAAGTCAGCTGATGTTAATCTGGTCAGTTTGTGATGTTTCAGTGTCTTTGTTACAGAAACTTTAAACCTAAAATTAGTCTCATTCTTTGGAAGATGCCCACGAACACGCTCTTTTATTTATGTCCACTTTTTATTCATCATGAACTGAGAATCTTTTTTCTAATGACAATGGGGAAAAAAGTAGAAAATTTATGTGATTTAATTAGTGGAGATGGAACAGTCGACTCTGCTGCGGTCCAATTTTCTCCTTTTATTCATTATAACCTGTGCATGGAGATGATTTGCCTTCAGTGACACTGCTACACATGTCACACACTAAAGTTTTAGTTGGAGAGAAAGTATCAAACTTATGCTATTTAATTAATGTGAATGAGTCTGTTCTCTACTGAGGCCAAATGTTAGAGTTTAAGTGATGAGACACTTAAAGAAAGGTGTGTGATGCTGCTTACGTATCGTCGATGCTTCCTGATTTATTTCTGATTTATTCCTGATTTATTGCGGATTTATTCCTGATTTATTTCTGATTTATTCCTGAATTATTTCTGATTTATTTCCAGGCAGAAGTACTTACACTGCACCTCCAGGTATTTCTGTGCCTGGAAGTCCTTGACTGCAGGATGATCTACGATGCAAACCACCGGCACGCCGTCGTCTTCCTTACTCACGGTGAACGTCAAGCGGCTGGTCACTGTGTACATCTTGTCGTAGGTCAATTCAACTTTAGGTTTTCCTGTTGAGAAAAATAAACGGGCAGAATTACTCACAGTGGTAGATATATATAGATAAATAGACGACTTTATTGATCCCTTCGTGAGGAAGGTTCGTGCAGGTATGTTAAGGATTTCTTGAACTTTCATGAACTAAAAAGATAATGTTTGATGTAGAAAACATTCTGTTAATCTTAACGTTTCATCTACAGTCACATTTTTGATCTAAAGAGTAGTTTTAGATTTCACCACTAATGTTTCTTGGTCTGATGTCTGACAGGAACTAACTCAGTCTAACTCCAAAAATGAACTCATTAAACACTGGAAGTGTTTACTTCAGCTCTGAAAAAGACTCCGAACACTAAACGTTACTCTGACTGTTTCCTTCACGTTGAACGTCGTACTCAGGTCAGACGTTTAGATTTACCTTCACTAAGACGTTTGGGTTTTTAATTTAAATGATATGTTAAAGTTTGGAAACTGTAAAAATATAGAATTGATTGTGGAGACGTTAGAGTTTAACAATCCATCCGTCATCTACACCCACTTATCCTTTGCAGGGTCACAGGGATTTGGAGTCTATCCCTGTTTACACAGACAACAGATGGGGTTCACCCTGTCAGACTGTCACTTTATCACAAGGTTGCTACACAGACCTCGTTCATACTGACAAACCAAATCCAGTTTTTGGCAAATACAGATTGTGTCCACTTTGGTTTTTAGAAAATCTGGACTGAAAAAAAAAAAAAAACAACTAAAAATGTGCAGATCAGATCTTCACTTGTTTCCCAGTGGAGATATTAAAGTAAATCAAATCCATCCATCTATCAGAGTCACTGTTGTTACCACAGCAACTGATGCTGCAGAGATAACAATGTCTGGATAAAAGAGTCTGATCTATAGAAATATGTTTGTCTTCAGTTTGAACAAAACCCTGCAGAAGATCACTGACACATGTAGACGATGTAGAGTTACTTATTGACAATCACCTGCATCCAGACAGTAGATCTGACCCCGACTCCGTCACACTGAGGAAACATTCACCGTCATTCCTTCTGCATAGCTCCACTTCCTGAGATTTGATCTGTATCATCTCATTTAAGAAGTCAGACCTTCGGAGTTACGGGGTAAAAAAGTGCCATTTTGTTTGGACTAAACACAGCATGGCTTGTTGTCCTAATCATTTAATTGACTCCTCACAGATTGCTTGTTGGTTGGTTTCCTGCTTCGGGGCTCAATTTTATTTTCAGTCTCTGTTTTCTGAACTAAAGCCAGATAATGAAAACTGAGCTGCAGAGGTTTAGAGCGGGTTTTTGCAAAGAAAATATTAATAAAGTTCTGTTGCTTTTATTCTACAAAGCTTTTTGAAAATATTCTAAGTTAATATTTTGGATTTCTTCCTGATTTGTGATGAAACTCAATTTTCTGCATCCTTGGTTTGTCTGGGAGTTCTTTGTGAACAGCTTGTTATGTTGAAGGGTCAGCTCACTAAGTTTAATACTGTAAAAAAACAGTGATGATACTCAAGGCAACTAGGAAAAAATGCTTTAAAAATATTAAAGGCTGACAAAGACGACCATTATCCAGGAGCAAGGAGAACGTCTTTATCACACTGACCTCACAAAATATGTTGTCAAGTGTCCTTGAGACTGGTCAAAGAAGAGGAATCAGCTGCTGTCAGAGCTGCTCTGTGACCGTGAATCACTCATTAGGCTTACAAAACCTGATTTATTGTGTAGCACTTTTTATGCATCACTGGCTGATCTGAAGCTGCAGAGTAGCCTCCTCTGGTTAGTAGCTGCTTTGTAATATTGGGCAATATGTTCTCCAACGCAGTGAGCAGCATACCTTATCACAGTCGTATGAAATGAGAGGGATAGCCCGAGACACGCTCTGCACAACAGAGCTGCAAAGAGAGATTGATTATTTTTATCCTTTGTCCTACTTCCTACAGTCTGTTGCATAAGTGTGTTTGTGTCCCATCAATAAAACAAATACTGGAAGCAGGAAAGTGAAGTGAGTCTGCAAAGAAAGACACTGGAGCAAGAGGAAGTCAGTCCTAATGTGAAGAGTGCAGCATCCATCAGTTAATATTCTGGCTAAAATATGAAATTAAAATATGAAACAAGAAAGCGTCACCGTGGTGACAGCTGTCTCTTTGCGTGGTGGGAGAGCAAATATGTGTGATGAGACTGGTGCAAAGGCACGAGCTGTCAAGAATAAACAGCACCAGAGGGTTTGAAATGGGAAGTTGAAGGGTTCTGCTGAGAAATGTCTTGCGAGGTGAAACTGGTCAGAGACATCTTTATTTCAACAACAACACTAACCTTTACCTTTTAAAGCTCAGAGCACAAAGACAAACACCAACAGTTACCACCAGTGGTTGAGATAATTAATGAGCCTCCATCTTCATCCTCCTCTGGTCTCTTCTTTCTATCGTCTATAACAATACTGCAGCTTCCTTGAAGCCTCTCTGACTGTTTCTTGTTTGTCCTGGACTGAAGGATCCTCCCACGTCTCACACTAACCCAACACTCATTTATTCAAGGCAGAGCTGCAACACTGAACCCTGCTGTGTACTGCACAGCACAAGCACTCACTGGTGCCCATTACATGAGAAAAGCAGAGGAGACAGAGTAGTCTCACAAGATGGACATCTGACAGTTCTCCAGTTGTGCTTCATCAAATATTAATCTGTTGAAGTAGAGACAGTGTCGCTCTCAAGGGCAACACACCTGTGCCCCTTGCTCCTCATGTAAACCCTCAGACCAGCAGCATCGTACTGGTTTGATTCACACTGAAACCTCAGGAACACTCAGAGTCCAAGAAACACCTCTCCACAAAGACATTTAATCTGAATCTGACCAGTGGTTTCTTTCTGGTTCTTATACGTTTCACACTTTTTTATGAGTCTGTTTTTTCCACGGGTCCTGAGCGCTTCAACACAGAAACATGGAGAGTCGTCCTTCATGTGTTATGTCAGATTTCTTAGAGGTAACTGGACTACAGTGAATATAACATCAGAGGGGTAGCTGGACAGCCGATGGTTACAGTGCACCATGTTGGCGTATGTCAGCTGTGCAGCTGTTTGCTGGTTTGTTGCATCTTTCACCAACTCTCCTCCCTGTTTCCTGTCTCTCTATGTCTCTGTCATTAAAGGAAAACATGCCCAAAAATTACTACTAAGAAGAAAGAAAACCCTTAAAATTAAAGACTATTGACAATGAATTACTGATAAATCTCTGCTTGATGACATGACACTGACAGTGTTCAGAGAGTGAAGTTTGGAGCCAGTTGAGATGAATGTCAGTCGAAGGTCAAATCAAAGTACAAGTCATTACGTTTCACTGTTTCACTGTGTTTCACTGTTTCACTGCAGCTGTTTTCATTTCTCCTGTGGAACAGGAAGGGAGTAATGTCTGGTTAAATAAAATATAGGGCTTTCCGCTTCTATCACTTTGCCCAAAATATTCTTTTATCCATTTTTAGACTCTTCCTGCTGGGGTAGAGTAGGGTAATTGAAATCACCCTGTGGTTGTCTCAAGAAGACTTGAGGCTAATGGCTGTTCTGGTTCCTGTCAGTCAATGAAGTGCCCTACCTCCTGGCTTTCTCTCTTTTTTCACTATCTGTCTTCTTTCTTTTCATTGTAGCAGAACAGAAAGGAATGACCTGCAGTATTAGATCCTGCTCTGCCTCTTTCATGACTTTCTCTGCAGCGTGAGCTGAAGAGCTAGAGATATCACTGTTAAGGGCATATGTTAATAAATACTAAAAAAACAGAGTAAGAGCAAATAAGAAGAGAACGAGATAATAGCTCTGTGCAAAGCATGACAATTGCAACCTTTAAATGATATTTAAGAGATCCTGATCATCCCTTAAGGTAATTAAGTTTAAATTCTGGAGACGTTTAATTAGAAATAAGTCTGCCAGGCTGGGAGCCACCGCCGAGGGCACTTCAAGTAATTCTGCCCAAGTGTCAGGTCTCTGGCACCCACAGCCATTCTTTTCCTGCCATCTTTCATTTCCTTGCACTCATTTGTCTTCCACATTTTCAGCATCAGCAGAGCAACAATAGATTTCAGTTTCCTACCAGGCATTAACCAGCAGCCTGCAACATGGTCACAGTAAAAACATCTATCCAACGATGGAACATTATTCTGTCACATCATCATTTATACATAGAAAGAGTGTATTACATAATGTATTGATTAAATACATTATTGGTTATTCATGTATTATTGTTGAAATAACCAGACCACATCCTCATTGTAGCTGGAAGAAACTTTAAACTGGATAAAAACAGTAACACATTACAAAAGAACAATCAATACCTCAATCAACTCAACGTCTGTTTTATACGACAGTCGAGAATCAGCACATGAACCAGTTGTTGTTGTAGAAATCACCACATTGGTTCAGTGGTTCCACTTCAACCAGTTTAAAGAAGCGCTCCACCACCAAACACAACGTGAGACCAGTTTCCTACAGAACCAGTTCAATTATCAGCTGACTCATCGTCTGAGCGTTGGCAGTTCATCGACTGGTCAATACCAGAGCACCAGGATTGAGCTGGATGTCAACAGTGATTTTTAGTGACGTTAGTGATATGTGTCTGTCTCTGTCCTTGTTCTCAGACTGGAGCTGACCACAGAGGGTTTAATGTGCTGCAGCGTAGAGGTGAAGCTGCTCAGAGCCTCAAACGCAACCTCTGATTAGGACCTTTGTTCCAAAGTCTTTCCTGAGATGTGTGTCGGGGCTGGCAGGAGGCCTGTTCACTCCTGAGCTTCTGACGCTTTGCTACCTTTGATGAAGCCATGAAAGTTGTCACGGTGCCAACGGACTCTGACCACTGCTGCACATGCACGTTACTTTAATGGAAACTATTTGAAATTTCAGCACAGTTCAATTTAAAGAAGCGACACAAACACACATAGATGAGGAAGAGACCTAAATAAAGCTGTAGTCATTTATACACAATATGATCACTTAGAGACGCACGTGAGAGAAAGAATCTAGAAATTAACAAGAAATAAGAAACAGACACAGAAACAAAGTTTATAGAGAAGATGTTGGAACAAAGAAACGAAACAACGGTTTCTGATCAACTATTGATTTATCTGTGACCATCGAAAGGGATGGATGATTGATAGATAGAAAGATAGATCTATCAATAGATAGATCAATAGATAGATACATAGATATATGGATAGATCAACTAGATAAATTAACAATTTACTTCACTGTTTCCTTCTTTCTTCTTCCTGTTTTTGTCAAAAACTCATTTTAGTCTCGATGATTTGATGATTTATTAGTCAACAGATTCATTCTACACTGATCGTTTATTTCAGATTGAAACCAACATCCATCTACCCAACTGACTCGTTTTACTTCATTGATTCATTTTCTTCAGTGTTTCATACGTGTGTCTGCGTTTTAAACCAACAGGTTAAAGCGTTTTTTTTTGTTTTTTTTTTTAGGTAAAACATGACGAATGATTTGTTCTGGTTCTTCTAACATTGTTTTCATGTCATGGAGGTTTTCAGGGTTAAAGGAAGATTTTGAGAGAAACTGCCGCTGATTTTCTGTGTCACATCAGCGTCTTATTGTGTTTGGAAGAGAAAATGTCCTGATTGATGACTGTGATTTTCTCTTTGTGTGTGTGGATCCCACCTACCTGGAAGCTCCTTATCTCCCTTCATCCATCTGATGGTGGCGGCAGGTTTACTGCTCATGGCGGTGCAGGTCATCTCTGTCTCATTTCCTTCACTCAGGACCTCATCACGGGCGTCGATGATGGGGTTACCTGGAGGAACTACGGCAAGACACACAGACCAAAGTCTTAACATTTATCAACTAGTCCAGAAACACTCAGTGTCTTTTAAACCAGCTTCCATTCAACAAACATAAATACAGCTCATGTAATTTACACTTATAACCTGATGATGTTCCTGTATCAACTAACTGACAACGTCTGCAGCCTAATGATGATTAACATGCTTCAACTGACTCACACTGCTCTGGATGTGTGTGTGTGTGTGTGTGTGTTGCTGTACTTAGCACGGTGATGTCAGCGTAGGCTTCCTGCGGGGGGTCTGTGTAGAGTTGGCAAACATATCGACCCTCATCTGACAGCGAGACGTTAGACAGCGACACCCGCAGCTCATTGTCTGAGAAGTTCACCAGCTGAAACCGAGCGTCTTTCAGAGCTGTAGGGGGAAACACACAAACACAGTTTATACAGAAGGTTCACACACTTAATGTGTCCAAGCTCTACAGACAAATACAACATGAAACTAACTCAAATAAAATCAGTTAAATTTCAACCGAAACAGGAAGTGAACCGTCTCAGGTAGAAACTGTCACTGTTTTCTAAGAACATAGAAAGAGGAACCGTCTAAGAATGATTGTTATTGTTACTTTAAATAAATAATAATATAATTTAATTAGAATAATGATCAGAGGTTGTTGTTGCTTGTCACTTTTTTCTTAATTCATCAGGGAGTTTGTTCAGTCATTAGTCTAAACCCTGCAGCCATGTCTGTGTGAAAGCTGCTTGGTGGAAAAATACATTTTTATAGGTTTTTTTTTTAAACATTTCCTTCCAGTCTTCTTATTTATTTTATTTTTTTCTTAAGATACATCACAAGGGCAAAATGCTTCAGAAGTTTCCAGAGAAAATAAAGAAATTTAAAAACAAATTTAATTAGTCAAAAATCAATCATGGAGCAAAAAGGACGTAAGACAGAAGAAACAACAGACAGAAAATTAAAGCACAATACAGTTATTTTCATTATTTTCAAATAAAAACTTTAAGATACTGATACATGCTAACGACGTGATGAATATTAACACGAGGCCTGAACCTTCACTGTCCAACAGAAACTGAGGGGTAATCCATAAAACTCGTCTGTTTTCCCTTTCATGTTGCCTCAGCTCGTCTGCCCACCACCTGAGTTCACTATCAGCTGTAACACACAATGACAACGTGTGGTTCAGGTGAAAGTCTGCATCCATATGCTGATAAATTCAGCCTCTGACTGACAGCGACTGGAGGCTGTTCACACTCTGAACGCTCCTTCTCCTGCTCCACTTTCTATTCGTCTTTCTAGAAGCTTCAAATATTAAAGACGGAGACACGTCGAAACCAACACAAACAGTAACCAACAGGCAACGTTACGATTTCACACACAATGAACAGAAAGAATATGATGCCGCTGTGCAACGTTAACACAGAGACGGTAAAAAAAGATGGAGGCAGGAGAGACTGAGGGCGAGAGCCACGAATACTAATGACCACGGTTGATTTTGTGGATCATTAAATAAAGAACATCAGGAACATTTTAAGTGACACCACGAGGCTGACTGGAAACGAGGCCGATGGCTTCACATTAAGGAAATAAATCAGCATCCAAAGATTCAACCTGAGCAGAAACCTATTCACCCAACACACACACACATATATATATGTGTGTGTGTGTGTGTGTGTACATATAAGAAGTTGTATTATAGTTTCTTTTATTTTAAGAAGCCATGATTGTGGCTCATGAACAATACGTCTGTAATTACTGCAGCTCACTGAGAAACCTTGTTAAACCTCATTAAAACGAGGTCAGCTTCTGGTTCTAATGATTTAATTGAACTAAATGTTCCTCAGTTTGAACATATCGATGCTGTCGTATACAGACGCTCTGAACAAAGCAGTCACAGCTGCTCTGAGAAAAATTCTCAGGACTTTGTGGTAAATAGCCTCCGATGCTTTAAGAGAATTGGCAGCAATGTGAGTATTTAGTTAATCAGATGTAAAAGCATAGTGGTTATACTATAATGTTTTTTTTGTTCCTGAGAGGGGAAGCAGTCTCTGTTCCAGTAAGTATTCAACCTGAATTATTTATAACTGAAGTATTTATTAATGCCACACTGGTTCAGTTAGATCTCCACTGAGAACAAGGACATAAGATCTGTGGTCTGCTCAAATGAAAAGATTTTTTCTTTCTTTCAGGAACGAGCTTTAAATTATCAATAGAGGTCTGGAGGTCACTGAGGGACGTGTCATATAAGACGCTGTTAAACTGGACATTCAGGTTTTTATTTGAGCTTTTTATCAACGACGTCTGGACTCAACAATAGTTTGAATTGTAACAATAAAAAAAATGATAAACTGATCATTCGTTTTCTTTAGGTTCCAGATGTTTCAACTTTTCAATGTGGTCAACGATGTTTCAATGTTGACCACAGACATGACAACTAACACAACTTTAACCATAAATATTCAGTCAATTGTTTTGGTTACGAGCTCGTGCATTATGGTTGATGACAGATTTATATTTTAATTTCACTCTGAGGTGGTTTCCTGCCCTGCAGACATCAGGTCTCACATTGAAGGAACATTACTTGGTTTGTGAAAAACTTCTTCAACTGGAATAAATGCTCCATTTTACAAAACATTTTTTAGAAGCTGAGAGAAGATTGTAAGGGTTTCATTTAGCTTTTTAAACTTTGATTTTAGGAAAGTCATATTAAATCTCAGTTGTGAGTGATGTTTACATCATTAGAAACAGTAAACATAAAGTCTTTCACATCAGGTAGAAATGAATGTTGATTCAAGGCGACAGATGTTGGTGTTTAGATCTATAGAAGTTCACCAGACTTTATAAAACATCTCTAAGTGTCAGTCAACTTTGTTTAGTTGATTATTCACCAAAATTAACCACCGTGACAGGAAACGTCTGCTAACATTGTAAATTAAAACCTCGAGGTTGGAGCCAGTTGATGATCAATGTAACCGTCAGATCAACGCGTCACTCGGAGGATTTGAACAAACGTCGTGTTATTTAACCTGGAGGAACTGGTTGACCTGTACCCATCATCTTCGTGTCTGTTGATAAAATGTGTCACAGAAGAAACTAAAATCTCTTAATCCGCGTTACAAAGCTCTGACGGTTGATCGCTCCCAACAACCGGTGGAAACAGCTGTTAATGAGCACAACACCAGACTGTTGATGGTGATTCACAACGAGGGAGTGAGACAAGAAATATTTAATGAGGAAATAACAAAAAACACAAACATGTTCTGCATCGTTACACAAAAGAAAAATGAACCCGAATCCAGAAATACACAAACACTTCATCTCATAGTGTCGGTGGTTGAAACCTGGATCACATTTTATAAGAAAATGTTGCTGAAGCTCACAGGACATAAATATACATAAATATATAAATAAATACATTCAGACTGGAGAACAACGCTCATCAGACTGGATGAGCTACAACTGAGAGCTGGAAACATCCACTTACATGTGAATGAAATATTTGATGTCAACAATTTGAGAAATCTGTGCCAATCAGATTTAATCCTTTTCACAAAAGCATTTTCCGAGATCTTATAATCCTCTTATGTGTTACTTCTAAATAAGGATTGTCATACGAGCCTGAGCTGAATAAATAAATACTCCCTAACACATGTTGAAAAGACACAGAGACAGTGAGACGCTGAGCGAACGTTGAGCAGCCTGGTTCACACAAGATGAAATAAATAAAAAAGAGGTAGAGGAGAGACAGGCAGCACCGCAGATCTGGCTCTGTTACGTCATCCTACACTTGAAAACATATTTCACTCTTTCCACTTTGTGTTCTTTGGACAAAAAGACAGTGACCTTTAACTTTGTCCTGTTCTTTTTCTCTTGCTCCGTCGTATCTGACACCAGGAGAAGGACATCTCTGATGTCTGACAAAGGTAAATGATAGTCAGGTCTGTGGATGAGACAAGACTGTCCAGACCCTGAAAGGCTCTAAATTATCTGATTTGACAGTTTTTACAGTTGATTGTGATGAAACTAATTTAAAAGCAAGTGATAAGACGGTACAGTGAAGCTGTTCTGAAGTCGAACCAAGGCCGTAGCTGACAAAGTCAAAGTCCAACTTCTCCTTTATTCCAACTAATGAGCCTAGTTCAGTGTCACTGGTCATGATGATCACTGCTGTTAAACTGTTTCACCAGAGTTAATTAACACTATTGTTCAGTGAGAAGCAAAGATAACACATTTAGTTTATAACAATGTGAATGTGTTTCATTAAAAAACTGGACAACTAGTTCATCATGAACATGAACATGAGCTGAGACACTAGTAGTAAAGACATAGATACAGAACAGAATTACTTCAGTGACTGTTAGTGACAAATGTTCAGTTCAGTCTGAGAAACATCCACTAGTTTGTGGTTTGACACTGACGACTTGATTCCTGAGGAAACTTTGAGTTTAACCACAAACAGACATGATAACTCACTAGTTTTCACATTTGTGTAAGAAAACATCATCAGTGGCAACACTTTTATTTTACTGATTTCATCACATCACAGGATTGTTTGCAGCTGTTGAACTGATTGTAAAGATTTTAGTCTCTGTCAGTCGTTTACATCCAAGATGCAGGAGTCAGAACCTTCAGTTATCTTTTAAACACATTTCGTCTTCAGCAGTCAGAGTTAAACCAGGTGGAAATGTCCCTTCAGTTAAAACTCACTGTATTTTAGAACAAACTGAATCTTGGGTTTTGTCCTGATGTGTCACAGTGAAGAGACTGATGCTATGAAGATATAATCACAACCTCCAGTGACTGGTTCAGTCCAGAGAACAGAGACACAAACTGAGTCTTTAATGTTGGAAAAAGACCAACAGACTGGGAATCACGGCCCAGATCAGAATATGAGTCAGCACTCATTTTAAATAGTAAATGGACTGTATTTAGAGAGCACTTCACATTTTGAGAAGGACAAAGTGCTTTCAAATGCCTCTCAACCTCTAAAACCACCAGCCTCCCCTAGACACAGATGTCTGCAGAGCTGCCACACAAACCAGCAGCAACAATTAACTTCAGCATCTTCTCAAGGACACGGTGACATGTGAACATGATGACGTGAGAATCATCAACTGACACTTCAGCAAGAGGTTAAACACCTGAACACGTCATTTAAAGATGGAAACTGACTCGTCTTTGTCCTGGAAGAAGAAACGGGAATATGATGAATATGATGTTTGTTGACTGTTAGTGAAACAGCTGGAAAACACCATGTTAGTTTCAATACACACAAACACTGCCCCCTGCTGGCAGGTGATGGAGCCTCTTTATATATCATGAACACGTGTCACTGAACTTTACTGTTCGATGTTTGTCACAATATCTAACAACTATGTAAACAGCAGTTAATTACTGATTATTGATCAACCGGCCTGTAATTGATCAGTAACATCAGATCAGTCTTCTGTTGCACCATCAGGTCAATAAACGATGGTTGATTCAGTCAAACCTTTTTTATCTGATTTACAGGAGACGACAGTTGTTTAGTGAAACGTGAATATTTCACATTTTAAAGTTTTAATGCTCAGTTAAAAATGACATTCAAACAGAATAAAACCGTCATCACTGCGTCATGATGTTGAGATGCAGTTGACAGGATAAAGTGAAATCTGAGACTCTGGTGGTGGAAATAAACTTTAAAACAAAAACATAAGAGAACCGAGATCGATGCGTCTTTTAATGGCCTTTTCTCCACCTCTGGTGACTGCATGATTTAATGAATCTCACTTTTTCTTTTCCCTCTCTTGATTCATCTTCATTCTTTCTCTGTATTTCATTTAAGTTTTTTTTTTCTTTGCAGCCCCGGCCGAGGACGGCTCCCATTCAGAGATAGCAGGAGATGATGAGCGCGCCTCGCCTAAGTGGCTGCAATCAATTGTGATTAGTGGCTGCCGCTACTTTTTGAGAGGAGCACATCAAAGTTTTATTATTGGATGTCAGAGTGGGTGAGACGGGGTGGGGCGGGGGTAATTACACTCTTACAACCGACCTCCTCTCTACTCTCAGTGAAGTCCAGGCTCCAAATCACTGCCTAGTCGCCGCCTTAATCCACAGCAGAGGAACATTTAGCATCAGTGTGATAATTGTTCAGAGTCACAAGCTTCTTCTCTCGACTGATGATCAGAATAAAACACAGTTGTCACGTCACATTTGGTTGAATTCATCTCATAATGACGTTCACGCTGTTGTGCTGTAACATTTTATAACATTATTACATATATTATTATTACATATAATTAATAAACTCTGTTCAAGATCTTCTATATTTTTCTGTAACATTTCATGCTTCTTATACAAATCAATTTCATCTTTCATTTAGCTTAACAGCAGCTTCGCTAACCTAGAAAAATATCTGACCTGGTCAGTTTTATCACCTGCTCCTCGTTCTCTCTTCATCTGGGAAGAGAGGGGGAAAGAAACTGACGTGACGTCACCTACCAGACTGTTTGGTTTGTAGTCAAACCGGTTACGTGTTTTCAGAAGCAGATAAATCAACAATTACACCACAAACACAGTCTTGACTCACTGACATTTATCATTTAAATTGAGATACAGGACATGTGTGATTCAGGGTCGAGGTCAAAGGGGATCAGGAGGTCATGTTTATCTCTCCATTGACTGTCATTCTTTTAAATTTTTTGACCTAAGGACCAGTGGATCAACCAGATGGGATGTGACTTAGGCTCCATATACAAGGCCCCTGTCTTATTTTCATTTTCTCAGGTTTTTAAAGTTATTGTCGGTTAAGGTTATTTCTAAATTTAAAGTGTCTCTACAAATCACTTTCATCTTATATTTAGTGAAATCTCTGCTCTGTCTCAGTATCTGTTCCTTTGGTTCATATTATAAAATGATTTTTGTTTGACTTTGACTGAACGACAGAAAACAGCCTTTTAGCCTATTTTAGCTCAGTGTTTCAGTCTGAACCGGTGGTAACAGAGTAAATGTGTTTTTATCACATGGTCTAAATACTGAACCATGTCTCTGTGGCTAAAATCACTAAACACAGCCACGCTGTAACAAAGTGCTTCTGATTTTAAAAGTCAGGTTCACAACATGCGCAGAAACTCAGAGACACTTGTGGGTGAGTGAGCTGAAGGACTTGAAGGTCTCAGCCTGGACGTCTCCTTCTGACGCTACTTGACATTAACATCCTCGATCTTTTCAACACTGAAGACATTTCTTGAACTTGTTCTTGTGACATCCTGCTCACATATAAAGCAGATACATTTTGACTTTTGGATATTAACTTTGGTAAAATGGTTGTAATAAGCTCTGGTTGAGGGGCACAGATTATTATCACTGTGTTTGTTTTCAAGGATGCACAGTGAGACAGTGTTACTTACTCATGCTGAAGTATTCACCCACTTACTGAATAAATGTAACACACTGAGTTTGAAAAGGTTTGTGAGCTCAATATATTCAGTCTTCATTAAAACAAGCAGCGGTCTCCTTACAAGGTCTGATTGTGTCCTTCATGTGATGATATTATAATGCTGTAAACATATACGGTTTTATATTTTGTCTCAGTAAGCTTCCTCATTAAGTTGTTTTCACCCTGAACCTTCGCTGGCCTTCAGCTGACAGATCACCTCCTCCTCCTCCACATGAATCTGTATTTACTGCACAAAAAGCTGCTTTCTGCTTTAGTGATGTGTGAAGGATGTGCCTGAGCTTTTACGTGCACGAAGGACAAAGCAGCCCAAAGTATAATTCAATTAATTACATTTAATTAATTGATTATAATGTCAAGACTGAAGTTCAACCTTATTCACTCTACAAGGCCGAACACCAATGGAGAGTTATAGATGATGCACGGGTGGTCAACTTGGGAGGATTAGAAATATCAACAGTAAAACATCCTTGCATCAATACTGAGGAAATAATTGTGAATAAAATGTGCGTGTATCTGTATTTCTACACTTCCTGTTTGTTGTCGACGAAGTGATAAAATCGATGTAATGTGGAAACAAGAAGCTGAGATAAGTTAATTCTCACGAGCTGCTGAAAGATGAACTGTGTCCAAAGCTTTGTAGGTAAATTAAATTCATATACTGCCCTGAAACATATGGCAGCATGAGCTATAACCCACCAGCTGGATGTTTATTACCTCTGCTGTCCAACGGACACAACAGTATTCACATATTAAACAGCTCTTTTTGCCTTGAAAACATCACCATCTGTGCATGAGTCGCTTGCTAACAATGGTGAGAACAATAATCTGTACCTGAGCATCATATGTTTGTTTACACTGAAGTGAACTGACGTAGTTTAGCACGAGGTGAAAATGGCAGCGCGATGCTCGTATGCTACTTGTACGATGGAGCATCTGTGAGCAGGAATACTCAGTTTATTTATGACACCGTGGAGGTTTGACGGCCATTAAAACTGCATCAAACTAGACTGTAAAGGAGCAGTTCACCAACTTCATACACATCAGTTTACACATCAGTTTACACACCAGAGGGAGTCACGTCTGACGGTGAAAAAGTTGTGTAATATGGTGAATGTGCTGGTCCAGTTTGGTCAATTATGCTCTGATTCAGTCAAACAGTTTCCGGTGGTTGTTAAAGTCTGCACCAACCGATGGAGCAGTCAGACCAAACATCATCAGAGGCCGAAGCAGAAGGAGTCGAGAGTCTGCTTGATGTTTGGTGAGAGTATCAGTATATATGTATATTTGGTGTGTCAGTGGTTGGTGGATGGACCATGTTTACAACATGTTGACTTCATGCTGAACATCCACCATGTTTTATTGTGACAAGTTAGATGCAGATGTTAGATTTAGAAAATGTCTTGTTTTCTGTGAAAATCTTGAACGTTGGGTTGTGTCTTTGGGACGACTGAACTCTTCACTCCTGTACTGAGTCGTTGTTTACGAGGATCTAATGAAAGACATCGTCTTCTTCTGTCATGGAAAATCTCTGCTATGGGGTTTTGTAGCATCCAGTCATAGTCCAGTAAGTCCATCACGAATCTCATGGACATTTCAACTGGAGTAAAAGTGAGTAAAAGAGGAACATGGAGCCCAGAGAGGAGGACCAGTAACTGCAGCCAGTTTCAAACAAGTCTGTTTACCTTCACTTCGACTCGCACTCACAAACATAATCCACCACTGTGGATTCAGACAGAGATGGCAGATGTGAAATGTTGAAGGGGGCAGCGCGGTGTGGAGGCTGCCTGGTGGAGGCCATGTCATAATGAAGCAGTGCAGCTGCAGCGAAGATGCCTGGGAGGGATCGCAGGAGATCAAGGAGCCCTCCGTCAAAGAACACCTTGCCCTTGACAGCCAGCTAGCGGGAGTCGGCTCACTGCAGCTCGGCACAGCGGCAGATAAAGAGCGAACCTTCGTACAGAATCATCCTTGTATCATATGTAGACGTTAAATTTGTATGGAGCGAACTGGTGAACGAGTCCAGGACTCAAGTCAGAAGGACGATCCTCTGAGAAACTGTGGATTCATAAGGGAACAGGGTGTGAAGTCTTAATTCACAACTGGGTCAAAACATATTTAATAAATTGGACTGTAAGTGTAAAGATACAGTTTTAGATATTAAGAGGATGAATGTAGGAGATGTTTAATTAAACACTGGAGGACACGTTGGGTTGAAACTGATTATTATAATATTTAATTTTGATATTTGTTCATTTGTCTTACGTTTGTTTAAAATAAATATTCAACCTTCGTCTCCTGATGACCAGTAGTATTTTACATCCTAACGTCATCAACTTAAACAAATCTGTGTCTGTTGAACTGAAGAAACATTCAGAAGTTAAACTTTACACCACGTTCACCAGAGATCACATAAAACCTTTATTTTCTAAACTAAAAACTTGATAAAGTGTTCGACTCGGTTGTTCTGACGCTGCGCTACACTGACTGTTTTATGATAATGTCAGATACTTGTCTCCTGTTAGCATGAGGACATGAATTACTGTGATTGTTCCTGCAGTTGATAAAAATCCTTCACTATCCAGGAGATGTTTAGGACTAAATCCACGTGACGTTAACCAGCGGTGAGATGTTGTGTAACTGTGAAAATGTGAAATAAAAACAAAGCGCTGGTTTCCCTGTTGATATTCTGTCTCTCTCCCATTAGATGTTGGAGAATGGCTGTGTGTTTGCTGCCAGTGTGTGGGAGCAGGGTTACATACACACACTCCAACACACAGAGACGAGCTCAGTGTGGGTCAGGGCTGAGAGAGCAGCCGCAGCCAACAATAGAAAACACAGCGAGCAGCGGCTGAAACCGCTCCCCATCACTGAGTGATGAAGCCACTGATTTTGTGTTGCAGGTAAATTAGAATGAGAGTCGTGTGCAGTAATGTTTGTTTTCTGACTCGTTATTAACCAGCCAAAACAACGAGCGCCGGTGCAGGTTGATAGATTGATTGCAGCATTTCTAGAAGTGATTAAAAAAAAAAAAATGCAGAATAAATAAAAATGTCCCACAGGTTTTAAACACGAAGCTAACACTCTTCACAGCAGCAAATCTACACAGTACGGAGCAGTTGGTGTCCAGCTTTAGTCTGGTCAGATATATTCAGTGGTGTAGTGTCCCTGGAGAAGTGGGTATACCTCTGAATGGTGCACATCAGAGGGGATGGAGAAGTGGGTATACTCAATGCTGACAGAAAAATAAGTGGATATACTCCATATACCCTCCACTATACCACTGGATATATTAGATCTGAGACATTCAAACACATTCAATCCATCACATGACTGATCTGTCAACTGTGTCTGGTGTTAAATGACTGGAAAAGGTGGAAATCACATATATTTTACAATAACATGTACACACTCTAAACTCATAATATAAATACTATACTGTATATTCTTATATAATTATATATGTTTCACTGAGTTCAACCTTCTGAACATCAAGTCGTACAAACATAACTAAAGGAAGTCAAACTTGTTGAACAAGAACATTCAGAACAAACACAACAGGTCATTAAATGTTCAGAGATGATTATATCACAGCAGAAACACTGAGGTCTGTTGCTTCTTGTATTAACATCATTCATTCTGCTGCAGACATATGGGTCAAACTTAATGCAGCTCGCTGTAAGTAGCAGCTAATGTAAGTGAATATTAATTAATGTGGTACAGCCTCACTGCTTTGGTTAAACTTCATTGTACGTCTCAACTCATCTCTGATCTGTTTCAGTTGGATCCGTCAAACGTGTGTCTGATTTCACAGCAGCAGGAGAAATGAAGGAGAGAAAGAGATAAATAAAAGCATCAGTCAGACTGATTTCCATGTCATCTAATCACATCAAAGTGCATCGAACTATAATCAAACACGTTTCATATCAGTCACATTAAGACGTGACAGAGCTGAAACATCCACTTACTGTTACTGCTTCATACTCAGTAATTATCAATACTTCATCTATAAACCTGGACAGAGACCAGGCGTCACAGTGCATCCTGGGTAACCTGATGTGTAGTGGAGCTGGTCTGGGATCAGGCTGTGTGGTCTGAATTTCTAGATGTTCAGCTGACACATGTCAGTGTCATCGTATATTTTGACCATCTGTTAAACTCAGCGACGACTTTCCATCAACAACATGTTGTTTATTTACAGAAAAATGAGGAGATTCATTGTAACAGTCTCGTCACCTGTGACACGTTAACGTTGGGGATGGTGACGTCATCTGGTCACATGATGAGCAGATGACTTTTTATTGGCTTTTATTGTGAAGTTAAAAACAATTTGTAGTTGAATTTCTAGTTTTAACTTATTTAGACATTATTTCATGGTGGTTTCTACACCAACATTTAATGTTCTGCAGCTCAACTTGATTTTAAAACTTATAAATATAAACTTACAAAACAAAGGAAATAAACTAAAGTTGAAGATGCGACAACGTCAATCTGTAATGTTCACGTTCGGTGTCAGTTTCTTCCTCAGCTGTTAATAGTTTGAAGTGAACTCTGCTACGACACAAGGTGAATGAAGACGATCAGTAAAAACTCACGTCTCATGTCTCTGAAGTAGATGGTCTGCCTGTTGGGGTTCAGCAGCTGAATGACAGAGTCATCGTTGTTCTTCACCCGACAGCTGATGATCGCCATCTCTCCTTCCACCACCGACACATTGTCTGTCACCAGGTTCTGACTCACCACTGGACAGGACGGACACAAGGAGATGATAGATTAACACCAGTTCTGCTCCTCATAAACATTAATGACAAGAGAAACAAAAATAATGAGAACACATGGGATTAATGAGAAGATGGTCGCTAATGGACAGAGAGCAACACATTTTATATCAGAGATATTCAGAAAATAGCCAGTTGACGACGGTAACAATGATTAGACAATTAGTTAAACGATTACACATCGGCCGACAGGTCAGGTGATGTTTTTTTTTCATTTCTTATGAATTACATCATCATTTTTAAAATAAAACAGAGAAACGTCCTTAATGTGATTTTCTTTGAGTTTCTTTTACAACGTGAAGAGCAGATCACCTGCGTTTCTCAGTCTACGAGTGTTCAGAGTGAACTTAACGTTTAATGAGCGACAACACAAAGTAGGCGTTGGACTGAAACCATCTTAATGTGTGTCCATGGGAATAAATAGAGCAGAGTGAGCGGGGAAAGTGCTCAACGAGCCTGTGGGCTCCGAGGAAACGGTCACGGCCGTCATCGGTCATCAGCCGCCACTTAGATCACTGCACTTCCTTGTTTCACAAACAATATCTCTGCCTGCAGAATGAAATATGGATCCTCTGTAGCTGTGATTTGTAAAACTACTGTAATAACACACACACACACAGACACACACACACTCCTGGCTACATGGAAAAACACAAACAGAGAAAATCAAATCACCAGTTGAGAAAATGGACGCGTTGGAGGAAACAACAGTGAAACTCGTGACTGATGATAAACTGATGAACAGCAGCTATTTGTTAATGTTTCTGTTTGTCATCAAAGATAAACTCACTGGAACGATCACAGTCTAAACTAACTGTTTTCCATCACAGTTTGGTTCCTCCTCCACGTGAATGTGGTGAGTGGAGTCAAACTGCTGCGACGTCACGACACTAAAACATCAGTAAACATTAATGGACATGGAGGAGATGCTGTACTTGTTGCTGGGTTAGCTTACGACCAGGTAGCTACGACGATGGCTATCACTCTTGTCCTGTTTAAAAATGGAGCTTGATTATTTTGTTGACGCTCTCTCAACTCAACTGGCGTCTGGTGGCAGCTTGTGAAGACACTCCCTCTGACCAATCAGTGGCCGGCGTCTGTTCACGTCACGTTTTAGTATCGACTCAGCTCCATTGGTTCCTCCACAGAGTAGGAACTAAAACAGTAGCTGGAACCAGGAACTAGCACCAAGTGGAGACACTAGAGACTGGTAGAGACCAGTAGAACTAGAACAATGAAGTCCATGATCCAACTACTGTTTGTGTCACATGATCAGAGGTGGAGACACAGGTCAGACCACCTGCTGTGACTGTTCTCCACTTGAACAAACTCACTGGTTTAAACAACCTGCATGTCATCTTTAAACCAACACGTGATATTAACAGGTCAAAGAGATGACAGATGAAGAACAAACTGTCTCTGACACCAGATGTGTCCAGATGTTGTGATGTAAGTTGATAAAAGCAGCTGCCTCTTCAGTCACAGTAAATATTACACTGATTACTGGTTCAATATGATGCTACAACTTACTAACAAGGTGGTAACTGACCTTTATCATCACTGACATTACACTCACCAACTACTTTATTAGGCACACTTGTCCAACTGCTCGTTAAAGCAAATTTCTAATCAGCCAATCACATGGCAGCAACTCAATGCATTTAGACATGTAGACATGGTCAAGACGATCTGCTGCAGTTCAAACCGAGCATCAGAATGGAGAAGAAAGGTGATTTAAGTGACTTTGAACATGGCTTGGTTGTTGGTGCCAGACGGGCTGGTCTGAGTATTTCAGAAACTGCTGATCTACTGGGATTTTCACGCACAACCATCTCTAGGGTTTACAGAGAATGGGCCGAAAAAGAGAAAATGTCCAGTGAGCGGCAGTTCTGTGGGCGAAAATGCCTTGTTGATGCCAGAGGTCGGAGGAGAATGGCCAGACTGGTTCGAGCTGGTAGAAAGGCAACAGTAACTCAAATAACTACTCGTTACAACCAAGGTATGCAGAAGAGCATCTCTGAACGCACAACACGTCAAACCTTGAGGCAAATGGGCAGAAGACCACACCGGGGGCCTCCTGTCAGCTAAGAACAGGAAACTGAGGCTACAATTCTCACAGGCTCACTGAAATCAGACAATAGAAGATTGGAAAAACGTTTCCTGGTCTGATGAGTCTCGATTTCTGCTGCAACATTCAGATGGTAGGGTCAGAATTTGGCATCAACAACATGAAAGCATGGATCCATCCTGCCTTGTATCAATGGTTCAGGCTGGTGGTGGTGGTGTAATGGTGTGGGGGATATTTTCTTGACACTCTTTGGGCCCCTTAGTACCAATTGAGCATCGTGGCAACACCACAGCCGACCTGAGTATTGTTGCTGACCATGTCCATCCCTTTATGACCACAGTGTACCCATCTTCTGATGGCTACTTCCAGCAGGATAACACCATGTCATAAAGCTCGAATCATCTCAGACTGGTTTCTTGAACATGACAATAATTTCACTGTACTCAAATGGCCTCCACAGTCACCAGATCTCAATCCAATAGAGCACGTTTGGGATGTGGTGGAACGGGAGATTCGCATCATGGATGTGCAGCCGACAAATCTGCAGCAACTGCATGATGCATCATGTCAATATGGACCAAACTCTCTGAGGAATGTTTCCAGTACCTTGTTGAATCTATGCCACGATGGATTAAGGCAGTTCTGAAGGCAAAAGGGGTCCAACCCGGTACTAGCAAGGTGTACCTAATTAAGTGGCCAGTGAGTGTATATTTAATTTCATATTTACTCTGTTTGTCTGTGATGTCTTCCTCTCAGTCATATGTTGAAGAGTGGACTGTTAATACAAGTCTTTAACACAGCTACAATCTTTGTAATTACTCTTGTACTTTCCTCCTACAGAGTTACAGAAATAGCTTCACAGATCTCAGATCTTCTCAGAGACACTGAGAGGATGAGCTCACGGTGGAGATGTAGCGAGAGTAGAGAGGAGGCAGGAAACATCAACAGATCATTTACATTCCTCAGCTGTCAAGCTCCTTTAAATATCTGCCATTTAGGAGACGAGGCGGGGAGATGGAGGCAACCTGTGATGCTGACAGATAAGGATCGACAGCTCAACAAACGAGATTCAAATCAGCTTCCCTCGGTGACCCAAACACAGAGCTAAATAATGAAGCTCTCTGTCTTTAATATTCAACACTGAGCCTGGTTTCAGATGAGGGCTGAAGATGAGCGGAGGTGGGCAGCTGTTGTGGTAATACTCCAACATCGTACATGATGATGGTTACGCAGCAGCTGTCGGAGGAGGAGGAGGTGGAGGAGGTGAAGGACTTCAGGCGACGGCTGCAACATCACTCAGACTCTTAATTGTTTGTGTTGTGATAAATAAATGAGTGTGATGTGTCGCTGCACGGACGGTGTCATGTTGCTGCACGTGTTGGTGATGTGACGTGACGATGACTTGTCGATGACGTGACACTGGACAGACGTGGCGTGGCGTGGCGTGGCGTGACGTGACGATGACTTGTCGATGACGTGACACTGGACAGACGTGACGGTTATGTGACGGTGACAGTGATGGTGACGTGATGTGACATGAGCGACGTGACGTGACGTGACGTGACGTGACGTGACGTGACGTGACGTGACGCTGGCTGTGGCGCGTGACGTGGCGTGGCGTGGCGTGGCGTGGCGTGGCGTGACGTGGCGTGGCGGCGTGACGTGGGACGTGACGCTGTATGGACGTGACGCTGTATTGACGTGACGCGGCGTGGCGGCGTGGCGTGATGTGGCGTGACGTGACGTGGCGTGATGTGACGTGACGATGACTTGTCGATGACGTGACACTGGACAGACGTGACGGTTATGTGACGGTGACAGTGATGGTGACGTGATGTGACATGGCGGCGTGGCGTGGCGTGACGTGGCGTGGCGTGGCGCTGTATGGGCGTGGCGCTGATGGGCGTGGCGTGGCGTGGCGTGGCGTGGCGTGGCGTGACGTGACGCGTGACGGCGTATGGACGTGGCGCTGTATTGGCGTGACATGGCGTGGCGTGGCGTGATGTGGCGTGGCGTGGCGTGGCGTGGCGTGATGTGGCGTGACGATGACGTGGTGACACTGGACGGCGTGACGGTGTGGCGTGACGGTGATGTGGCGTGGTGACGTGATGTGACGCGGACGCGACGTGACGTGACGTGACGTGACGCTGTATGGACGTGACGTGACGTGACGTGACGTGACGTGACGTGACGCTGTATGGACTTTACGTGACGTGACGTGACGTGGCGCTGGGTGACGCTGGGACGTGACGCGGCGTGGCGTGGCGTGACGTGGCGTGACGTGACGTGGCGTGGCGTGGCGCTGTGGGCGTGGCGTGGCGTGGCGTGGGCGTGGCGTGGCGTGGGCGTGGCGTGGCGTGGCGTGGCGTGGCGCTGTATGGGCGTGACGTGGCGTGGCGTGGCGTGACGTGGCGTGGCGTGGCGTGGCGTGGCGTGGCGTGATGTGACGTGACGTGGCGTGGCGTGGCGTGACGTGGCGCTGTATGGGTGGCGTGGCGCTGGCGTGGCGTGGCGTGGCGTGGCGTGGCGTGGCGTGGCGTGGCGTGGCGTGGCGTGGCGTGGCGTGGCGTGGCGCGTGGGCGTGGCGTGGCGTGGCGCTGTATGGGCGTGGCGTGGCGTGACGTGACGTGACGTGGCGTGGCGTGACGTGGCGTGGCGTGGCGTGGCGTGGCGTGGCGTGGCGTGGCGTGGGACGTGACGTGACGTGGCGTGGCGTGGCGTGGCGTGGCGTGGCGTGGCGTGGCGTGGCGTGGCGTGGCGATGGACGTGGCGTGGACGTGGCGTGTATGGCGTGGCGTGGCGTGGCGTGGCGCTGCGTGTGGCGTGCGTGGCGTGGCGGCGTGGCGCGTGGCGTGGCGTGACGTGACGTGGCGTGGCGTGGCGTGGCGTGGCGTGGCGTGGCGTGGCGTGGCGTGGCGTGTGACGTGACGTGACGTGACGTGACGTGACGTGACGTGACGTGACGCTGTATGGACGTGACGTGACGTGACGTGACACTGTATGGACGTGACGTGTGCTCCGGCCTCTGAGGACGCTGTCAGAGGTGAACACCACAGAGGCCAGAGAATGTGAATCTGGAGCGTGAAGCTTCTTGAAGATATTTTCTGTTTGACAAAGCCAAGAAGAAAAGACATCTGACAGTTAACAAGAGGAGATTTATTACTGGACAGTTTGTGTGTTAATGTTGAGTAAAGGTCACATTCACATGTATCTCTGATTGATTTCTTCACGTCGTCATTAACTATTGTCTCAGTTATACTGTGACAAAGTCATGATGTCGAGTTAAACACAGTGAGAACGTAGTTAACCTCAGCTACTGAGGAATAAATATCAGATGAAAATGACAATGTGATGTTCTGTTAAAGACAGAAACATAATGACAACCTCTGATCAATAATCAGCTGCAGATCCTCAGTGTATCTGAGCGGAGGTTGGTCACATCATCTGTCACTAATTAACGTTAATTCAGTCACTAACGGATCAGAGATAGTGCGTCAGAGAAGAGCTCTCACTCTGTTCATTCACTCAGAGACATAAACTGACTCGAAATACTGAACTGAAATAAAATCTAGTTTTAAATCTCATGTGAAGTTTGTCTCTGAATTGTAATAAATCACGTTCAGATAAATCAGGTTTTTACATCAAACAGCTTCACAACTGGATCGATCTTATCTGATCTAATGAAAACTTTAATAAATCAGCTGCAGCTGCACACATGATGAGCTGTGATTGACAGGTACCGACTCCTCCCCCTCACTCTGATTGGTTAAACTCACAGGGAGCGTTGATTCTAATTCCAGTCTGTAGGTGGCGCCAGAGGAGCTGGATGTTTTAAATTATCAGCTTCATGTTTTACAGTCAGGATATTGTGACAGTTTCAACAAATATTGTCACAGATACCAGCTCAGATTGTTAGCTATTAGCGGTTAGCCATTAGCTATTAGCGGTTAGCCGTTAGTCTTTAGCTGTTATCTGTTAGCTGTTAGCTGTTAGGCGTTGGCAAACTGATACCTGCAGCATCATTGATGGAGCAGTGAACATCTCATCCAGTCTGTCTGTCTGAGGGAGAGGAGCTAAAGCTAACTAGCTAGCTAGCAGCAGACTTTTAGAATAAAATACTTTCAACATCTAAAATGTTCAACGTCATCATGAACTAGAACAGCAGCTCTCAGACCAATAATCAAATAATCAGTGTGAAAGTGGCAGGAAAATTCAAATCACAACTTCCTGCCGAGATTTTCATAATAAAACTAAAGTGAAGATACGTGATTTTAAATCTCTGTGTAACAAATGTCAACACGTAATGATCATGTGGTTTTTATCAAGCGACAGAACCAGAACTAGTCATCTGACTCTTATTTTCTAAAACATTGTATTTTTATTTAATTATCCATGACCTCTGCTTTCACCGAAGAGGAAATCTGTTTGTCACACAAAGCTGAGGCAATAGAGAACAGAAAATAAAGTTTGTCTACATTTTTCCATTTAAAAAATGATAAAGAAATAACCGTACATACATCTGAGACACAATCAAGGGTTCAGATTTGACCCTGAGAATAAATATGTTGTGAACACCAGAAAACCGAGCGTGACAAATAACTCTGTGTCCCTTTTGTTAAAAATGAGGTGAAGCTCTGCCTTTAAATGCAGATTGGCTGCGTTTGCTTCGTGCTCTGCCAGTGAACGCTGTGTTGAACGTAGCGACGCTGCTCACAGAGACAAACAGCAACATTGAGGAGCGTGACATGTGTTGGAGCATCAGGTTTTCAGGCTCTGGGGCAGAAGGACAGGACGAACAATACCCGTCCTCCAAACAACGGTGTCTGAGAGAAGCTTTTGGTTTGTACTGACAGGCCTACACCACACAGCGAGAGCAGAAGATGACAAAGTCTCAGAGCTGAAATAGACATTATGATAATGGAGCATCAGAGATGGTGGGAGTCATATATAATTACCAGTCAGAGCTGCACTCCTACAAATGTTTAAATCCATCATTTCATTTGTGTCTTTGCATCACAGACGAGGTTGTGTAAAGGCGCCGTCCATTTATTCAGCGGACGGATGAAGAGACCAGAGTCTAACAACAGACCTCGAGCAAACACTAGAGAGAAGTCGTATATCAAAGCTACGGTCGATACCGATGCAAACAGTCGCAGGCTCCATGCAAACTGTATCAGGCTCCGTCTCTCAGCTGTGTTAGTATTCAGCAAAGCTTTGAAACACACATCTTTCCAATCTCCAAGCAATATGAGCTATACTGCTGTGAAACTGGGAATAGTAGCATCAATCTGCGTCAGTCTGGCACAGGAAACTCTGGGCTGCACGCTCAGGAAAAGGACTAAATCACTGCTTTATTGGCCCAATATTCTCTGGCTACACAGTGAAGCCACAGCAGCTGCTGCACTATTTTATCTGATTAGAGAACGGCCTAATGACCGGAGACTCGCTGATCAATAACTGTGATAAAACACGGCCTTGACTTCAACTCTGAAAGTCAACTTTGACTTGATTTAGAAGGAAAATATGACTGAACATTTATTTTGCCACGTCACCATCACCTGCACCTGGACTTTTCTCAGCTGCGACCTTTAACGTCAAAACTTTTCTTTCTCTTAACTTCTGAGTCGTCTCAGCCAATCGCAGCAGGCGATTAGATGAAGTCTGATCAACGATTCTCACGTCTCATCCGTCACCTCCACGTCTCATCTCTGTATTAATTATGTTGATGACACTGACGTGAACTTCCTTCTTCCCTCCACTAACATCACTTTAGCCGTCCTGTACATTGAGTTTCATATAAGTTTCGTCCTGCTCATGAACCATTCATATTTCTAGCCACTAACACATCTGGCTGGTGGCGGTGAAAGGGGTGTTAGACTTCCGCCCTCGGCCATCCGTGTCAAAGAGTCAACGCGGCCGACGGTGGATTAAAGCTGTCAGACGATGACAGTCGGCGGTGCGCTGGGTAAAGCTGGAGCCTCAGGCCTAAATTCACTAAGACTTAGATAGAAGGGAAAACACCTTGTTCCATTTGTTTCTGTTTGAGTATCAGAGAAACGTATGAACGTGGAGCTGGTCAACAGAGACAGAGACAAACATCTTCAGAAGAAAACAAACTCACATTATCTCTGATTCCTTTGACTCGTTCAATGCAGCTTTGTTAGTTTAACAAACCGGTTATACACAAGACTGAAGAAGAACATGTTGCTGAAAATCTGTGAATTCAGAGATCATCCAGTTCCAGAGTCAGTCCTCCCTCTGGTATTATTAGTAGTAATTGCCCCAACCCTGCATTTTTTATTACATCTACTGTTAAATATGCATTTATTCATATTCTGTCTTAATCAGAAACATGATGCAACATGCAGCAATCTTGTACAGTGTGGTACATTTCCTCAATTTATGTACTTAACATTTGTCCATGCTGCTGTCTGCTGTGTGTGATCACAATTATTTCCCTCTGACATTTCCAGGAACATGTGTCTCTGAGCTCACGTTCATTGAACAGCTCAGTCATTTCAGTCTTTTTGTTGTGGTGGTTTCTGATGATAAAAACGGCACCGCAACACTTATATAAGTAAATATATGTATATATGTAAATATATGTATAACATATATAAATACGTGTGTGTGTGACTGTAGCCTTCCTGTCTGACTGCATGTTTTCTGAGGTGTGTTGTTTTCTCAGTAACCTTCCTGAACGAGTGTGTGACGACAGCGTCACCATAACAACCGGTGGAAGCTGTAGAACATAATGATGTCACCATGACGTCATCACCTCGATGCCGTCACCGTGTCGCTGTCACCTCGACGGCGTCGAGATCGAATGTGTCCAAAGTGCCGTGAAGTAATTCACCACTACAACACTAGGGGGGGTTGTATTTCAGAAGATCTTGTGAAGTCGAGTGAAGCTGAACTTGGAGGTTTCACGTCGACACAGAGGCTGTGACTCACAACGGCGATGATTCAATGTTGTAGCATAAATTGTCTTTTATCGTATCAAACTCATCAAATTTTTCTCTTCACTTCCTGCTTCAACTTTGACTTTTTTCTTTAACGTCTCAGATCCAGTTTTCCTCTAAATGAAGTGTTTAGATAACGTGGCTGCGTCGATCCTCTGGCTGCTGTTGGAGAGGATGTGGGCGGGCGAAGTGTGGGACTTTGACAAGGTAAAGGAAAGATCGTGGTTTTGACAAAGTGTAAAATTATAACCTAGTGGTTTTGAATTGGTCATCTGCTAAACATTTTCAGTTAATTAGTGTGTTGTTTCTTGAGTTTTGGCCAAAAACATGTCTCATCATCGGAGCATCTCTGAGACCAAACACACGTTATTTTAAGATGTTAGTTAATTATCTGTTTCACAAAGTCAAACCCGTTTCCTGTCAGGTCACACAGACCTTGACCTCTGACCTCTGGTCAACAAAAATAATCACTTCATCCTTGAGTCCCAGTGAATGTTTGTATCAAATCTGATATCATTTCAGCAGAACTGGACACAAAGTCTCTAATTTCAGCTGAAGCAAAAATAAAACAGCTTCCTGTGTGTGTGTGTGTGCGTGTGTGTGTGTGTGTGTGTGTGTGTGTGTGTGTGTGTGTGTGTGTGTGTGCTGTATTTGCTGTTTAAAGGTTCGTTGTTGTGTTATTGATGTTCTGTGTTTATAAAAGTGAATTATTTTGATAAAGCTACAACTGGGAAGTAATTAGTCAAAACCTGGAACCAAACAGTTAAAGAGGTGATGAGATGTTTTCAGTCTGATCCCGGATCAGTGTATAAGGTATCTACTACTGTAATCAGGGAACAGGTTTGTAACGAAGATGGTTTAGTGATTGATACAACGTTGTTATGATCATTTCTCTTTGTAACATCACGTCTGTACAAACTAGAGTAACAACAACAAGATGCATAGATTATTTTTCACCTGTTTTTAAAGCCACTGGACTCAGTAGTGAAATGTGTCAGCTACCTTTATATAACACATATAAATATCAGTCTGCCAGTGTTTGTTACTGTAAAGTTATAATGAAGATTATTTTTCTTGCCAATATCCTTCTTTCCCATCTGACGTTGCATTATTCAAGCATGTAATCCATAATAGAGCAAAGCTAAAGCTGGTGATAGGAACTCCTCTGAGATTCATTCAGATGTAAGATAATGCATAGCTGAATAGCTAATAAATTGCTTTGCTTAAAAGTGTCAAAGAAACACACAGACAGCCTGGAGATCTGCTGATTTACCACTGAGGCACTTATATAGAAATCTAATGAGACTGACTGAAGGAAAATACTACAACACTTTCTACCAGAGAAAAACCCTGGACAGTTGGGGCTTGATGCCCAGGTGATGGCGCTGCTGAGACAGACAGACAGACACACACACACACACGTTATGTCAGAAGAGTAAGAATTTTTATGGTCTTAACGTGTTTACTGTGACACTGACAACATTCTGTACCAATGTTACTACTTGCTGATCAATGATACTAATAATACTACTACTATCAATACTACTATCAATATTACTATCAGTACTACTATCAATACTACTATAACCACCATGTTATCATTGTGGTTATAGTAGTATTGATTCTACTATTACTACTACTTCTACCACCACTACTACTGTTAATATTATAAATGTTATAAATATTTGTGGAGGTTTGACAGCTGCAGCTTCACTGTGGTTTCATGACGATATTCACAGAATAAAAACCAGGACACGTCCACTCATATATTTACTATTGTGCTGATTTTATCCACCAGAGATCTCGGCTGTAAAACCAGAACCAGTGTGATCATCAGACACCAGAGACTCCAGGTTTACGCTGGTTTGGTTCAATGTTACTGTGATGAAGCTGCTACAACGATGGAGCAACAACACATGAATATGTAAATATGTAATATCCCTTAATTTCCCTTTGGGATCAATACGTCTATCTACCTCTAACAAAATAAAAGACTGATTGTGATTCATTCAGATTTTAGACGTTAATGTCTTTTCATTCATCTTGGTAATGTTATGTCACATCACTGGCTTCAGACGTGAATAAACACTCTGAAGGATCTGGGGCAGTGGTGGCCTGGTGGTCTGGTGGCTAAAGAAGCAGACTTGGGTCTGGAAGGTCCCAGGTTTGAATCCACCAGCTATCAGGTTCCACTGAGGTACCCCTGAGCAAGGTATCGTCCACACACGCTCACTAAGGTGATGGGTTAGATGGAGAGGTGTGCATGGTGTGCTCAGCTCAGTGACGTAATAGTAATCACTTTCACTTTGATAGGAACAGTGTTTTTAAGAGAAAGTTGCTGTTCATTTTCTTATGTTTCCACATCTCGTAGCTGTGTTTCTGGACGATGTCTCTGCACCGATAATCTCCTCATGTCCAAACTTGTGTTTGACAGATTGACTGACAACTGTTGACTCACGGGTCTGAGACCAAGTTCAAGTTCACGTCAACTCTTCATAATCTTCTTAACAATCTGACACATACATGTTTGTTTCACCTGCACCGAATGAAAGAACGAAATGATCCGTCATCATCGTCACTGACTGGAAACTTTCTGACCAGTTGTTTTCAGGAAATGTCCGCATCAAAGTTCAGTTGATGCCTGAAGATATTCGACACAAAAAGTGACAACACCGTCAAGAGAAGATCGACGGCAAGAAGAAGACGAGTTAAAAAGTTAAATGTTTGATGTCAAATATCTGTATAATCATCATTAATCATTAACTCCTGACAGGAACAACGTTTCCTCTGCAGTGACACTAGACGTAATAAATGTAATAAAACAGTATTTCATGTCTTGTATTTTGGTGACATCAGAGTCGACGCTGCTTCAGCTGCATCTTCACAGTCATAGATTCATTTACATGCTCTTTACCCACCAAAGGCCACTTAACCACCAGAGGGCATGTTTGAAATACAGAGGCCACGACGGCAGCTCCGATAGCTTTTCAATGAAGTCTCTCGGCTCGGTGGGAAAATGTCGGGATCGTTTCCGTGGTGACACTCGACAAAACATGTCTGGAATGAAATGGATCCTGATTCTGACACAGAAGTTTAGTTGTTGCTGAAATTAAATTAAACTGATGAGTGAAATTAACATATCAACAAGGCAACGAGGAATCAAACTACCGACCTCAAAACCACTGAATTTAATGAGTTGAAGCAAAACAAGGAGCTAAAACAGGCTGAAAGTTATTGTTCAGCTGAGTGAAAACCATGAAGATTCGTCAGCTGCTGTTTCTGAAAGGTTTTGGTCTAAATGACGACGACGTGAGTTTCATCAACGTCAGGATGTGAAACATCCTCCACTTGTCTCTTCAGGACAGTTACATAAACCAGGTGCATCACTTTACATACATTTCCTACAAATTAACATTTAAAACAGGTTTTCTCCTCCTCCCCGCTGCCTCTCATGACCCTGTTTGCTCTGAGGAGAATGAGGAGGGTGGAGGAGGTTTAATGTGCTCCAAGATTCAAATAAAGAAATTAAGAAGTAAACAGAGAAGCAGCGAGGGAGGGGGGAAGAGGGAGGGAGGAAGGAGTGAGCAGGGAGGATAGAGGAGGGAGGAGGGAGGATGGAGGAGGCAGAGAGAGACAATGGGAGGAGGGAACGTGGCTGCTGGTCGGGGCCGTTAATGACCAGGAAAATGGAGGGTCATGTGGGAGCCGTGGCTGGACGGAGGGGGTGGGGGGGTGGGTGGGGGGTGGCATCGTGCTGCGTCCGTTGACATGTGTTGATGTTACATGCTTTTACTCCGTCTGAGTGAACGTGTGTGTGTTGGAGTGGAGGAGGCAGCAGCCAAGTGATTAATGCGTCACAGAGGCAGCTGTGGTCTGAGCTCACTCGTTTGGAAATATCTTTGAGGGAAGAAAGACAGAGAACGGTGGGACGGGGGGAGGAGGGGGAGATGCTGGTGCTTCCTCTGCCAGATAAACAACAGTGAGCTGAGAGCTGACGGAGGTCGGATGGAGCAGAGGAGGGAGGAGGAGGTAGAGACACAGCAGCTTCCTCACGTCTCCATATGTGGAGTCATTAGTGCCTGAGTCTTCAGCTGCTCTGAGTTTCTAATGAATCAAACGACGACAGAAGATTTATGTTGAATTTATTACGTGTGAATATGAAGATGGTTCATTGTGATGTGGTCACAGATAAAAAATAATATAACAATATATAGAGATATACACATTTAAACCCATCAAACAGCTGACTCCAGATCAGGTCACACACACCAGCTGGATGAACGACAAGAAGTATTTGTTGTTAACTTCAGTCAAACATCGACCAATCAGATCACTGGATCATCAACCTCCAGGATCACAGGACTTACACTAAAATGACAAGTGATAAAATATTTACTCATCAGAGTCTTCATGTGTGTCAAAACTGAACATTTATTACACTGAATAAAATATGGATAATAATAATAAAGAAGTTTATATCAAACTTTTACATAATAAAATCTTTACAACCTTTAAAAGCTTCATAACGTACTAATCACCTCAGACTCTGGTTCTAGTTGCATAAAAACAACAACAACAACAACAACAACAACAGCAGCAGCAGCAGCTCAGAAACACCTCACATCACCTTCAGAGGGTCTGAATCTTTATGAACATGATTGTGATGTTGATGTTTTCCCATCGACTCGACTAGAGAAGAACCAGTGAATCAGTAGCTGTTGTGACGTGATCTCTACTGAGTCAATGCTGTAGCATCTTTCCTAATAAAACTTTGATATCGTCTTTATTGGAGCTGTTTCCTGAGAAATTAGAAGCTTTATGCTGACGACAGACTTAATGCTGCTGTTTTCTAACTTAGACTTTCCGTTGTGAGAATAAGTGCACACTGTTTATCGGATGATGTTCCACCTGGAGAGAAGTCGCCTCCAACAACAAGAAGAAGTGCAGGTGGAAAACAGCTTGTACCGAGGGCTGCTGTGTATCCTGACTCAACCATTTTAAATGTGCAGCAACTCGTGTGGATATTGTGTCGAGTCAGGCGGCTGCAGAAGAGATGAGACAGCAGAAAGTGGGATATCTCGCCATCATCTCCTGACACACGCTGGGTGAAGCAGGAAGGCCAAGACGTGACAAACAACTGATGATGAAGGTGTCACTCTGAGAAAAGCTCCAGAAAAGAACAGCAAAGAAAATCTACGTGTCACATAATCTGAGCTTCCAGGCTGATTACTCACAAGTGTCAGTGAGTACATAAACTACAGATAAATAATTCAGATGAAGTGAAAGAAGAAAACTGTGACATTCAGTCACTTCATTAAAGTGTTGATCCTTTACTCAGCTTCTTAACGTATCTGTGTTGTAATCAACGCACAGGTGAAGTGAAGACAAACTATTAATGTGTTTGACATAAGAATATCTTATACAACCGGTTCAGACTCTGCAGCTGGTTCCTATTAGAGATGTGAACTGTATAATAGAGTTTAGAAGAAACTTGTTCAGAGCAGCGGCATCACAGTGAATACGATGGAGAGGAGGAAGGATTGAGAGGATCGTCTGAGTCAACAGGCCACGGACACCAACACAGCTGCTCTCTAACACGGACACAACACTGACTTTATTCAGCGATTTACTGTCACTGGATCAGTTTCACATCCAGAGAGGATCGAATCAACCGTCAGGGGTTTGATGAAGAACCAATCACAGCTCAGACTGAAACTGTTCAACATCGTGAATCAGTGAAAACATTCACAGTGAAGTGAGAAAGAAGCATTAGAAACATTTGTTGCTTCTCTAAGTCCTGGCAGCTTCAAAATACAGCGAGAGCAGCAAATAATACACCACAATTCTTTATTAAACACTCAGTGTTTCCAGGAGGGATCATGGTGAGAAATGAACGTCTGGAAGTTTTCAGCTGTTCTCAGATTTCTCTGCTAAAAACACCAAAATCTGAAATTTGTGCATCTCAGGAGACGGTTTTAATAATGGAGAGACAATGTCAGCAACAAACTTTATGTCAGACACTGAGATCCCTGACGACTACACTTGGCCCTGGTTCTACTGTTACCTGTTGAGGTGAAGGAGAGACACAGTTCAGACTAAAACAACTGTTTCTATACCAAGACGTTCAGACGCTGAGCTTCTCTGTTTTACTGTTACATCTGAATCCACCTTTAATATCAAACAACATTCATTCATGTCTGAAATCTAAGTGAAACCAGTCTGACACTAACGCTGCCGTGGTCGACAGGAAGTAGAAAGAGGGTTTCTATGCTCCACTTCCACTTTTTAATACAACATCGTGACAATAAACGTCCAGTCACCACAGAATCGGTTGCTGTGGATCTGGTAACTTCATGTCTCTATTTGTCTTCGATGTAAAAGGATTCAGTCAACGTCAGGATGTGAAGTTTTTCTTCATCGCTGTTTGTAAAAAGTAAGTTTTATTTCTCAGCGTGACTGAATTAGCTGCACCAGTCATTTATTATCTTATGATGATTTAATTAAGACAAATAATTTAATCATCACCAAATGACAGAGAACAACCCTCTGTAGAGAAATTACATATTATTATGTTTGTTAATGGAAGAATGAATATTTAACAGCACCACATACTGTAAATATCAGGTTACAGATGAACTGAAGCAGTTTGATTCAGGTGTAATGAATCTTCCTCTTTCATTTGACTCGTGACCTTCAGAGAAATTCTTCTTCCTGTTGGTGGAAACTCTGCGTCGTCTCTGTCTTATGATAATATTAGTCCATAAGAGCAGGTTTAAATTAATCACTGATTCTGTCTTTAGGAGTTGAGCTTGTGCTTGTCGCTGAGATAGATTCATTTAAAAAGAGCTAAACAAACATAGTTGGAACAGCTGTGCCATCCTGCTTTAACGACGCAGACGTGTCTGTGGTCAAAGTTATAGCATTTAAATCTTATTACTTTCAGTAAGACAGATCTGAGCGAGCCGGACCCCCGTGGAGCCACGTCTGCAGCGACGCTGTTGAACTGTATGTTCTCATAACGACGTGGTTATGAACAGAAGAACGAGACGATCAACAGGTGTCAAACTGAACTAAAACCACAGGTTTGTTTAACGATGAGCTGCAGCTCCACCGTGTCTGCGACAACTCAGGTTGTGGTGCATCGGAGTGTTGACTATTGACATTGTAATAGTAAAGACACGTGTGGTCGCTGCAGTGGGGGACGACCTTGTTGAAAACATATTCTGAGGAAACACTGATTGAGCTTCAGCAGCTCGGGAAATTGAACCTGTGATATAAAAGAAAAGCACAGAGGCTGACAAGCAAACACTGCACATGTGTGACTGATGCAGTCATCAATCTGAGCTGCACACACACACACACGTGTGTGTTTAAGAAGCATCTCTGTTCACACATGGATAAGACTCCTTGTGTTTAACGGCTGCGTCCTTCAGCCCACCTCCATCCTCTCACAGTCTCATTGTATTGATTAGCACACAGCTCGAACACAGCTCACCTACACGGCAGAGGAGCCTCGTATGTAACAGGTTCACTGACAAACAACCGTGACCTTTGACCCCGATATCTTTACAAAAACTCTTCATTTCTATAACAACAGTTTCCTTCAGCGAAGAAAAAATAAAACTGTTTCATAACTCGTCAATGTCAGACGTTTCTATGAAACTGATGATGACGACGATGACAACAACGACGATGACAATAACAACAACGATGATGACAATAACAACAACGATGACAACGACAACAACGACAATGACAATAACAACGACGATGACAATAACAATAACAACGACGATGACAATAACAATAACAACGACAACAACGACGATGACAATAACAACGACGACGATGACAATAACAATGACGATGACAACGACAACAACGACGACGACAACGACAACAACGACGATGACAATAACAACAACGACGATGACAATAACAACAACGATGACAACGACAACAACGACAATGACAATAACAACGACGATGACAATAACAATAACAACGACGACGACAACGACAACGACAACGACAACGACGATGACAATAACAACGACGACGATGACAATAACAATGACGATGACAACGACAACAACGACGACGACAACGACAACAACGACGATGACAATAACAACAACGATGACAACAATAACAACAACGACGATGAGAATAACAACAACGATGACGACAACAACGACGATGACAATAACAACAACGACAATGACAACAATGACAATGACAATAACAACGACGATGACAATAACAATAACAACGACAACGACAACAACGACGATGACAATAACAACGACGACGACAACGACGGCGATGACAATAACAACAACGACGATGACAATAACAACAACGATGACGACAACAACGACGATGACAATAACAACAACGACAATGACAACAATGACAATGACAATAACAACGACGATGACAATAACAACGACGACGACAACAACGACGATGACAATAACAATGACGATGACAATAACAACAACGACGATGACAATAACAACAACGATGACAACGACAACAACGACACGACAACGACAACAACGACGATGACAATAACAATGACGAGGACAACAATGACGATGACAATAACAACGACGATGACAATAATAATAACAACGACGACAACAACGACGATGACAATAACAACAACGACGATGACAACAATGACAATGACAATAACAACGACGATGACAATAACAATAACAGCGACGACAACAACGACGATGACAATAACAACAACGACGAGGACAACAATGACGATGACAATAACAACGACGATGACAATAACAATGACGAGGACAACAATGACGATGACAATAACAATAACAACGATTTATGACAATAATGACAATGACAATAACAACGACGATGACAATAACAACAACGACGATGACAACAATGACAATGACAATAACAACGACGATGACAATAACAATAACAGCGACGATGACAATAACGACGATGACAATAACGACGACGACGACGACAACAACAACGATGACAATAACAACAACGACGATGACAACGATGACGACAACAACAACGCGATGACAATAACAACAACGACGATGACAACAACAACAACGACAACAACAATGACAACAACGATGACAACAACGACAACAACGACTATGACAATAACAACGATGACAACAACGACCCATAGCTTTGCTATATGGGTCAATAGTTTGCATCACTAATAACAACAATATAAATAATATAATATAATAATATAATAACAACAATACTCAATAATAATAATAATCATCTTAAAACAAAAACAGTTAAATGAAACTACTGTGAAGTCTCATCGTCGATCAACGTGTTTATGAATAAATAAATGTAAAGTGACGTAAGTCGCTGAGTGTCTAGGTTCAGACACACACACACACACACACACGACTTAGAACTAAAGTTAAAATGGTTCAGACTCAGTAAAGACAGTTTGTTCTTATTTGTATATTTTCTTTCTTCATGTTTCAGTTTTATTACTTAAAAAAACACTTGGCTCTTATTCCAAAGTGAGAATAAATAAAGAAAAAACAAATGTACAAACCAACACTTGATTTCTTTGTATATTTAAGCCAAAAGAGTCCATCTGGATCCTTCACTGACTCATTTAATTGGTGTTTAATTTACAAATGAAATGTTAAATGAGTTTGCAGACTAACACCTCTGCAGATTAACAACTGTCAACATGTAACAAAGGGAACCTGGACTAATAAAGGCGACGATAATGAGTTCAACATATCATAATGTTACACTGTTTGAGGTCACACTGCCAATATTGTGATGTGACTTGTTCTGCTTCTCTAACGAACTGAAATCACTGGTGAACAGTTCAGAGGACACGGGCAACAGTTTGGCAGCGACAAAGAATTTCAGTCCAACTCAACGAAAATAAACAGAAACACGATGAACACAGATTCAAACTGGGACGCTCTAATAATCAGTTTTAAATTAAAAGATGAAACAATGAGGTGAGATCTGGCTCTGGCTCTGGTCCTGGTCCTGCTTTCTCTTTGACATAATCAGATGAGATGGGACCGAGATGCCACAAGGAACGAGCTCTTCCTGTTTAGTTCATGTTCATATAAATAACTGAAGCTAATTGGATTAAAAGACCTGATGCAGCAGAGACACGAGATGTGACTTGTCAGAGAGGTGGAGGTGGAAAGTTTTCCATATGTAAAAAAACTGGAAAAAAACAAACAAGTTTTTTTTTTTCTTTTGGCTGCTGAAGCCAAATGCTACAGAAGAAAGAAAAGATCAAACAGGTTCGTTCTCCAACAGCAAATCTACAGCATCTCTCTGACTCTTCTTATTCCCGACAGAGCTGGTTTTTCTGCTTTTTGACCCTTTTTGTATCTGACAGGAATCATGTCACATTTGTAAAACTGCACTGACACTGTGAGCTGCAAAATGGAAACAAAGTCCAAATATACAGAGAATATTCTCAGGGACGTGACACATCTCTGAAGAACCTGCACATCCTGGTTCCTCTTGTTACCAAAAAATAAAGAACAAGAACTAGAGTTTATTTTATTTCAAGATCAATCTTGTGGAATATTTGGGACTTGGTGGTTGAATAAACTTTAAAGATAAAAGCAAAGACGATAAAAATGAAACAAACATCTGACACTGAACCTGAACCAGTGTGTTTACCACATTATTACAAACGGTTCCAGTTACAGTAAAGTTGTGTCATTTTGAGAAAATGTTGTTTTGAATGAAAAACTGTTCAGATCATTGAGTTCTGTCTCAGTTCAGTCGGTAAAAACCCCGAAATGCATCTGCATCATGACATCATCATCATCACCATCATCATTATCATCATCATCATCATCGTTGTCATCATCATCATCAGCAGCAGCAGCAGCAGTAGTGGCAGTGTGAGATTCAGAAGAAATGAAGTGAAAAGAATGAAAGATTGAAGCAATAGGAATCTAAATCTGAAAACGAAGACGACAAGAGGCTGAGAAGAAGTGATGTCAGAAAACGGAGGATGATGAGGAGAAGTAAAGGAAAACAGGGAGGTCTTACCTGGATACTGTGCAGCTCCTGGGTTCAGGAGGAGGAGGAGGAGGAGGGAAAAAACAGAGAGGGAGGTTAGCATTCAAAATAAACCGACTCCATTCACCAAAAATTTGAGGCACATGCTTGTAAAAGTACAGGAGGATAAAGAAAGTAAAGGAGTTATTCATCGTTAGAGGAGCTAATCCGATTGGTCGACATCATCTGATGTTAACATCTGATGATGCTGTGATTGGACGAGACATTTTCATCCATTAAAACAGAGACACAACAACAAGCAAAGATCACATCACTGATTTGACGATGCATCACGTCAACAATGACTTTACACCGTCAGTTAAGGTGACGGTGTAAAGTCATCCCAAAAACATCCCATAATACCTATTTAATCCCATAATCAACCTCACCACACATGAACTACGTACAGTTTTTGTTTGAATGAATCGAACTCAGAGTAACATGTTAACGAGTTCAGGAGCTTCGCAGGCATTTGGAAACGGATCTGTTCTCCCTTTGGACCCAAAGAGGCCAGATGTTTCCCCCTCGCCTCCGGTCTTTATGCAAAGTTGAGCTAACAAGCAGCTGGCTGTGGCTTCACATGCAGGCTAATGGACAGACATGATAGAGTATCAATCTTCATCTCTAACACGCTGCAGGAAGGAGACTCAGAGTTTCACCCTTCTGACAAGGTAGAAACTGAAACCATCTTTACAGTTTCTAAGGTCTTTAAAAGGAGAAGATGGTATCTATATAGATTTAAATATATAGAATATATATGATACAGTGTATCAGCGTCTCTAGATAATCGTTAAAATAAGAGCAGAAAGAAAGAAAAGTTGAGGGTGTGAATCAGTCTGAACTGTGACGTTCCCACAGTCTGGCATCCTGTGAGGACCCCCGTCATTGAAGAACATTTTTCAGCCAAGTGAGCATCAGGATTCCAGCTACGAGGCAGCTTTTGATTAGAAAACCTATTTCCTCTTCAACTTTTGCCAAATTCCAATCATGGTGATATTCTAATTACCATTATCCAGAGCGAGACAGAGTGAGGAGAGTGAAGGAGGGAGGCAGGAAATCAGAGGACGATCATGTGAAACTAAGAAGAATTTCTTCTGTTTTTGATCCTGATTCACTGAACCGCTGGTGATCAGGACAGACGATTATCTGGACGCGTCACTATAAACTTTAAAGTCTTATTCAGCCACATCATAAACGCAAACTGTGTTCTCACATGTTTAATGAATAAAGATGAAACATTTTCATCTAATCTTTGACAGAAACTGTCAGTTCTCAGTGTGTTTGTCAGCTGTTGATGGAGTTTGACAGTCCTCATGTCTCAGCTGAAGAGATTTTTACTGAAGCTATAAAGTGAAAGACTCGACTGGAGTGATGAAGCCTCCCAGAGCAGCGTCGCTCGTCCTCTGCTTTAGCATTCAATCGTAGCATGCGGGAGGCCGACTAACAAAGTGCTTCAAAGATCCACACAGTCGACCCGACCACCCTCGGGTTCAGGTTCACGCAGCATGACGGTGTGAGGCACTTTTACTTCTGGGAGATTACACAGCAATAGGTGGGACGCCGAGCGGCTCTGCCCATGTTAAGTAAAAGGAAAGCGGGAGGTGAATAACTGCAGCTCTGTGTTTGCCCCTGGTGGGTCTTGCAGGAGCCTTTGCCTTCCCATTCCGACCCACCACCTCCAGAGGTGAGGTTAAATGACAAGGACTGCACAGATGCATTAAACATGAGTCATGTGGACAGAGAGCCAGACACTGGACCACTCCAGAGATGATAGGGACATTAACCAGGGCTTCACTAGGGCCTGAGCTGCATTTAATGAAGGCCTCCACCACCTCCCAGTGTCTCTCTCTACATTTGACTCACAGCCAGAGAGCTAAGTAGTTCAAGATAAACACTGCTGCTGCTTTTTTTTCTGGCTCCAGTTGTGTGAGTTTCTGTCTTTGTCTTTGTCTGAACTCTGCTGAAGTTCTCATCGGCACAAAATGAGCAACGACCGCAAGGAGAACCCACTTAAAAACAGCAGCTTATTCACCAGAACAGTTCATCAGGTTGAATAAAGTCATGTATGAAATAACAGAAATAAAGGTAGACTCTGCTCTTTAGAAAGATTAGCATTGTATCTTTAAACGGGTTGAATGTCGACACTTGAACACAGAAAGAAACAAGTTTCGTCGATCAGTTTTCACCAGAGACTGAATATAAAGTCTGTTCTGTCTAACGTCTGCGGTGATCTCATTTAGTTTAGTTTCATGTCCTGGTTGTAATGTTGATTCATATTTATACACACAGACGTATTAAACATAATTAGACATATTCAGATCTATAACTCAACATATGGCCTAAAGGACGAGTCTGATTTACAACAAATTGGGTCATATTTTAGTGTGAATACCTCTGAGCCATATGTTGAGCTACATGATGATATTTCCATAATATTTCCCCAAAGAGACGTGAACTTATTATCATAAACAAAAGACTGTTGCTTGTGATATATGATGTATGATGAATAATGTTTATTTTATGGTTAAATTATGAATTTGTTTTAATCAAACTGTCGTCTTCTGATTTTAGATAAAACACAGGATGTTAAACCGACATGGACGTGTGAGCAGGAGCTGCTCCACTTGTTATAACGTTGTAAACTCCACTAATGTTTCATATGGTCTCCTGCTGAAACACTGGTGTAAATGTTCTGCGGCTACAAAAACACATTTAAAAATGAGCCAACGTCTACATGGAAACACAAAATATAAAAGGTCCCAGGTGTCATAAGAGTGGTCTAAAAACAGCAGCCCAGCAGCTCAGCTTTCATCTGTATTCATAAGGTGAGACGCTGGACACTGTCCTCTACGCCACAAACATCATAATAACAATGGCTCCGTCCGACGCTGCCGCTGCTTCAAACGTAGCTGCTGGTTAATGGTCTGGAACACACATTCGATGTCTATCAAAGAGGGACATCACTGGGATGGATGCACATGCTCTGAAACTCTACATCACACACACACACACAGGAGGCCTCCCTGCAGTCACTTTAAGTATACCAAGGAATAATGTGTTGATTAAATCTGTGATCAGCTGCCTAAGGGGCATGAAATTGGACATGATGAGTGTGGCACATTAAAAACTAATTATCAATAGCACCAATCCTATTGTCTTTCTTTTAAAGCAGTAACAGCAGTAAATCAGGTGTGGAGAATGGAGCGGTGTGTGCTATCACAGTCACAATGAGCTGTGGGGTTACCAACACACCCTGAACTCTGGTGCCATCAAAGCTTTCTGATAAAATGTGAAATGGTTTTAATGTCAGTGTTAAATCAGCTGCTGTGACTCTACTGATTCAACTCAGAGAAAACATTCAGATAACGTCGTCATCAGCAGCGACACGCTGGACATCAGCATCCAATAATGAAACTTTAACCCAAACCAGGACCGTCTCTGTCCCCAACCTGCCTCATCAATCTAACGTGTGTCAGCTCCACATTAATCAGTTAAAATAAGCCATGCTGCAGAGCGCTGCTGTAATTTTGTGTCATTGTTTAAGGTTGTTATGCCCAGTCGCTACCATTGCGTTTGGTGGCGTCCAAGGTGAACTATTGTCTGCACGTATTGATGTATTCAGACTGGCTCATCTTCATAATGGCACCAATTTCTTCTTGTGACATATGTTTACATATGTTTACATATGTCATATTTCTCTGGATTTACAATGTGGAGAAAGATCCTGGTGCTGCTCCTTGTCCAGCAACTGTGTGTGGAGGGAAAAAGCTTTTGTTGGTGGTTGAGCATCACGTTGCATATCTTCAGTAATCCAACACTGCAAAAACAAACCTCATCCTCTCCTGAATCAAGATGACACTTGAACCCAAACCCACTCACTTCTCTACAAATAATCAGATGCAACGAGTCCAACACGTTTCTGTCACATCGTCTACAAACTGTCGAACGCTGATGGTTGTTTTTAACAGTGATCATCCATCGAGTCCAATGCGCTTTGTGATTCATCGTCTTTGTCGGTTCTCTGTCACCGCTGTTTTCTTGTTCTGTTTGTTCTTAAAGCACAATGTCACTCAATATCACTGCAATTACTGAGAGTACACATCATGTCTCTGGCCACAGCGCAGGAGTCTGACTCCGTCCTGGATTATCTCAGAGGTAAAGAGACTAAAGACGCTGGTCAGTGGTCGGTCACAGTAACTTTACTTTTTAAAGACAGTTTCATTTTTAAATCAGTAGTTTGACCTTGACTCAGACGAGTTTCTGCCTCCACTTCAGGGTGGTTTCAACATGGCACCTGCTGTTATCGCTAAGAGACTAGTGATGAAACTGTGTCCATATTTCATCACCAACAACGTCCAGTGGGAGACTTGTCTCTTCTCACCACAAGGATCTCTGCTTAGTTATGCACTGAACTGTAAAGCAGAGATCATTTGATGTAACCTAAGAGTATAAACACCTCCTTTCTTCCTTCTCTCCTTCGTCTCCTTGAACATTGCTGCCTTTACCTCCAGCCGTCCCTGGGCCCCGGCGATTAGAGTGCCGGGTGTCGTCCTGCTGATAAGACTTAGAAAACCTCCTCCCTCTGTCACCCGAGGCTGTTTCCTCAGGGTGGAGGGAAGAAAGGAGCCCCCCCCCCAGTCATCAGGCCAGCTCCCTATTCAAGTCATGGGTGGTGGATGAACATGAATATCTCATGACTCTGAACAGATAATGTACATACAGAGATAGAACAGCTCAGTTTATTGGAGGAAACGTCATGTGACCTTTCTATGAGTCGAGTGTCTGATGGATTATCAAATGTTCACCTCCAGCTTCTATAATACACATATAATACATAATAATAATAATAATAATAATAATAATAATAATAAACATGTATCCAGTCACTTTATGAGGAACATGGTGGTGATGACTCGGGAGCAGGGACGTCTCTTTGTTCTGAAACAAGCCTCGGTTCTTCGCGCCGTAGATTTCAGTATGTTGAAGCTTTTTCCTTTGAGACTTTTCACAACGTTGACGTGATCACGTCATTTCTGCAGGTTTGTCTCCTTTTTATAGCACATCCCAACGGTCCTCTGATGCATTCAGATCCTGAGACTCAACAGGAAACCAGCGTGAACTGATTCCTGCTTTGTCACATCACATCAGTAACTTCAACAGTAAAGTGTTTATCTGTATCTGCTGCTGTCATTGATATGAAATATTAAAAACCAGGATGCAGAAGTGAAATGTTAAAGAATCATTTTACAGTAAACCCTAAATAATTCTTTCCTGATCCACGTGTCCTGACTGACGGACTAATAAACAGGGGAGACCTGGATCCTGGAGGACCTGGCCTGGCTTATCTCTGGGGTCAGGAGAAGGTCTACAGCCATTAATTTTAAATGAGTGCGATGGATTTGTGGTAATGGAAACCCAATGGCTCCAGACAGCGCTGGGACTCGGTGGTGTGAAGATACCAAACGGTAGCGTGATAACCTGACCATTCAGCTGTATGAAGTGGAAGAAGTGAAGAAACTGATTTGGGTTTTCTGCCTCCCTCGTGCTATAAAAGTCTTCTATGTGATGCATTACAATCTATTTGGAAGCGTTGGTGCGTAACAAGAGCTGATGTCAGGAGGCACGACTCTGTCCTTTAGTCAAAATACTGTTGAATAACAGTCTTTCGATTTAGGTCGGTGAACTAATCACTGAACAACATCCACCACATCTGAAAACTCATAACGTCAGTGAACAATGAACTTTACCAACCACAAGCTGGTGAAGTCGTAAATATGTCTGACACTAGTTCCTGGTGTTAAACTGTCACGTCGGATGTGTTTAGACAGAAACTGACAAAGTTTCTTCAAACAACATTTTTCACAGCAACAGTGTTGATTTTATAACTGTTACTGTCGGTTTCCTCACTGTGAAAAAAACACTTCCCTTGTTTCTATTGTTTGTGGATTTTCAGAATAAGAGCGAGTGTATTTGCTTCATGTGACGTCTGTTCACGCTTCATAAACTGTGAATGCCAAACAATATGTTCACAGAGCGACGTGTTTCCTGTAAAGACACCAGACGACTGGATGGTGTTGGTGACGTGGTGCGTGTTTATATATATATATATATATGTGTGTGTGTGTGTGTGTAATGTTATATTGTTATAATCAATTACATTTTTTTTTAAAACAATTCAAAATAAGAAGTATTTTGTTGGCATCAGTTCCACTTAATAACTTTAAAGTCGATGTCTCTTTCCAGACACATTTGTTTTGTCTAAAAAACAACATGAACATACATGTTTTTTCTTCTCATTTCACGGTGAATATGCTGAATATTTCCTCTCAGTATTTGACTTTATGTCCTACCACAAAACGACGTTAATGAATTAATTAATATCACTTGAAATGAGCAGTAAACGGTTACTAAGCAACGATCTGTCCTCCTAAATTGTTCACCTGCTTATCTCGCTCCAGATCACGCAGGGCTGCAGTCCGTCCCAGCGTGTCTTTTCATGAGCGGCTCCGTGTTGTGTATCTATTTTAAGTTGTTATTCACATCACTGAATGACCGAGATCTGCACTGATGCAGAAACTGCATTCTGACCCTTCACAGTCCTGCAGTAATGAGTGTATAATATATGTTTTTCTGCAGGTTGGGGGTGGTGATGCTGGAGTTTTTCAGATTACAATGCCCCACTTTGAGCTATGTGGCTCACAGGCTATTACACCAGCACTCATTCGCTCCCACCTTGCTTTTTACTTAATTGAATCAGCCAGTCCCCATATCAGATATTCCTTAACGGAATACTGAAACCTATCCACCCTTTTCCTAATACCATTAGGGGAAGCAGGAGAGCAAGATGGATGCTTTAATCCTGCTGGTTCAGAGCACACAAAAGGAGAGTGTGCCCTGCAGTCAGACATTAACCACAACATTCACTGCTGAGCTACAATATTCTCCCAAGCAGAAGACTTGCCCTGTCACTGCCTGACCGAAAGCTACAATAACAAGAGCTCGTTTCCTGTCGACAACCTCGCATGTAAATAACAGAAACAGTAAGTCATCGCTGCGCTCGTTATAAGAGGAAAAGAAATAAATGAGTGAAACACGTTTCAGTCCTTGGCACCTTATTTTCATGACGTCTAGTGCGGTATTTTATGAGTCCATGCAGGGCAGAGCGTTTATACCATCTGTTCATGAACCCAGCAGGTTTGCAGGAATGCATGTCCAATTTGACACAACGGTGATGCAGATGAATGAGGGAGAGGAGAGCCTTCTGCTGCTGAGCCATTCTTATTTCTCTACCTATTTTCTGCTGTGTCAAACTGCAGCTAAGCTAAGGTGAGGTCCATTATTTCTGGTCAGCTCAGGCACAAATTAATCCTCTTATTTGGGAGGTCAGCGCCAATCATTATACAGAGGGGTGCCATTACAGCGTACACTCCACTGAGCTGATTTTCCTCTTACATAAATATATGACTCGAGGGACTGCTCTTACTCCTCTCTTTAATTTAGCCTCCTCTCTCTCTCTCTCTCAACTTTCCCCTCTCTTATCACTGACCTTCTAAGGCTTCTCCTCCTTTTTTACTTTCCCTCCTTTACTCTCCCACACTTTCCGCTCACATCCCTCTTTTTTTTCCAGGCTGCCCAGAGTGGCGAATAATTGAATCTGCAGAGAATGCATGAGCAGGAACAATTAGCTCAGTCATTCAGAATGTGGATATAGCTGTACAGTAGGATAAACAGAATAATAAAATGGGAATGGAGGCAAGAAGATAAGCCTGAACGATACGGGTTGCCCAGACAAAGAGCAACACGCTCGCTTCACAAAGTACATACGATGCTGTTCCCACCGACGCTGACGGGATCATTTCATTCTACTTCGTGTACATCGACTCAGGAAGTTTACTTGTGATCCTCAGCGATGACGTCACCTCAAAATTAATGAAACCGAGTTTCAGTGGAAATCATCCAAAAGTTATAGAGACATTTCACCCTGAAGCAGAAATATGATCCTTCTAATGGCACTAGATGAAAATTCAAATTGCATTACAGCTGAGAAAAATTGATTTCTCTACCAAACTATTGGTGCAATCCATCTGTGCTGTTAGTCTGAGAGGAAACAGAAGCATAAACGTCTGAACACGAGGTCCGGTCCAACGACACAGTGATGGACCGGCAGCTCGTTTCATTTAACCGACTATATGGTTTCATTGCGTCTTTATCACCAGAAGCAGCATCAACGTGCCTTGGAGTCACCATCACAGATGGGACGGCAGCCTGGGTCCAAATCACACAACCATAACAGCCCCTTGCTCCTACTTAAGCTGTTACATAAGTGCAACAATGCATGACTCTGCTGAATTTATGAATATGTAAAACAGGCAAAACAGAAACATGAAGAGACACTTCTGTTTCATACAAAGGAGATGTAGAGAAAAGTCTCCTCTGCTGCCAAAATAACATATATTCTGCTGTGTGTGGAGCTGACGCCGGCAGAGATGGACCATAAATACTTCATAAATACCAATTACCTCAAGAAGCTGTCATTTCAGCCAATTATGAAGCTCCTCTGTCAAAGGATGGAAGAAGATGGCCGTTGCCTTTCAAGCCTTCTATTGAAAGTAAGAAACCTCTGTCATGTTGCAGAGCTTCAATAATGTTTCCCTCCACCTTCATGTCAGGGATGAAAGGCCCCAAATGTCCTTTGAGAGAAACCCCCAGAGGACTTTGCATGCATCAATAAAATTTCCATCCTTGAAGATGTTTGAGGGGGACTACACATAATCTTCTCACAGACTTTGAGTCTCTGCTCACTTCCTGTGACTTTTATTTACCTCGGTTTCAAAGGTCCCTCCTTGCCGTTGCCCGAGATGGAGATAGAAGAACAGAGCGAGGGGAAAAGGCAAAGTCAGACGGTGCATTGTTGTGAATGTCGCCGGCCTAAAATAGGACAGCTGCCTCTTGAAGGAGCCATCATTCTTCATAGGGGTAGCCTGTCTTCATTTCCACCCGCAGCAAAGCACACGGGGCTTAGCACACTTACGTCTGAGGATTTGCTGCACTTTTAGGTGGCAGCAATTCCCTGGACTGGAGGGGGAGGTGGTACTGTAAAACCACAAAACCTAACGGTTAAAAATTCAGCTGAGATGGATCCTCATCGTGTCTACAAAGACACAGAGTTATAATACCGTGAAGGTTATAAAATACCAGTTGTTTTCTTTCTTATGAAGCTGCTACCAGGGCGGTAGTTACACTTTAAATTAATAATAAACATGAGGAATAAAATATGTATAATAAAGGAATATATAGGAATAAAATATGTTCATCCAACCAGGTAACGTCATCACTTAACGCTGCAGTATTCAGGTTTTCTTATACGAGTCTGCGACTGGCTGACTGATGGAGGAACGAGTCTGATCCAATGTGAACTCTACAGAGTCAGAGTCTCTTGTCCAAACTCAACCTGAGACACTGTATCTCTAGAGGAAGGAGCTGGATCTGCTCCAGAATTAAATCTTTAATTGTCAGCTTTTGCTGTTAAGTGGCTTCCCACATGTTCAAGTTAAGCTTATGACATTCAACTACAAAGCAGTGATTACGCAGAAAAGGTCAACAGATCCTGCATCATCTGGTTCCTCAAAACGACACGGTGACTCATCAGCAGCTGAGCTTCCCAAACTGTTACGATCGGGACGGAGAATTATTTGTGTGAGCTAATTAAAGCTTGATTTTGAGACATCACAGCCTCCGCAGCGAGCACAAATAAGAGGGCAGCATCCTTCACACATGGCAGCGCTGCAGACCGCCCACACACACGCTGCCCCTTCACTCTCACTGAGAACAGACCTCCACAATGAGCTCAGTCAAACTTGGGAACCTGAACAGACAAACTGGAGCAATCATCTTTAAAATGGCAGTGACTATGATATCTCTTCAAACCTGACTGACTTAAAAATAGGAGAGTTAAGTAGCTGCTTTTCAGAATCCAATGGCTCTTTGAAGAGGGTTGATATGTGGATCCTACTTTGAGTGAAGCTAATTAGCTCATTGACATTTTGCCTTGTGGCACCTCTTGGTATAAAGTATATAACATTAAACCATTTAAAAAAACATTTTCTAGTTCCACTTTAAGCTGCTCTTATTACTTCTTAGTGTGGTGATCGAGCAGATACATAAAGAAATGTTTTATACATTCAAACTAACATGACTGACGTTTCCAACCTGCAGCCAAATGACAACGAGGCCTCATCACAATGAGAATGTCAGAGAAAATAATAATAGGACACGCTGCTAACCAACCCTTCAACACCATATTGCAAAGCAAATGACTGTGGCGATGGCTGCTCTGCCAGATGTGGCTCACTGCAGCATCACAGAAAGAAAAAAATGCTCCACGCCGAAGATAACTTAACTGGTACAGACCCCTGGTAAGCGGATTGAGAGAATTCCCTGAGCATATAATGGCCTACTTCATACAATATGGTGAGGGTACGCTTGGACCGCGATGATGAGCCAACAAAGTCACATGATGGTCTGTGATACATTAGCTGGGGATTCATGGTGCAATAAATTGTAGCGGATCAAGAGAGCGAGCAGCGAGAAAGGTCTGATGGGATACGCTTCATCCTCTGACCGAAGTCACGGCGTTGCAAAGACCCGATCTGTCGCCTGTTGGAGGAACAGTCGACATCTGAGCGCCTGGCGGCGTCGCGGGTGATCGGACCGTTTATTACTGTCTGAGACAATGTGACGGTGACGACGAGTCTGGTGTAAACTGACTGTCTCTAAATATCTGATCAATACGATTCAACTCTGAAGTCTGTTGAATGCAAATGATCATATTTTCACTCTGGGGACACGTCACACTGAGACTGAACATGTCACATCACAAGTCACTTTACAGGTCAACACACAAACTGTTGAAATTACAGGCCAGTAATTCACCTAGAGTCAGTGGAGGAGGAAAAGGACAAGCTCATAGGAAATCAGACAAAAGAATTTGTGTAGAGCGTCTATTGTGTGGCTGACTCAGCATTTACAACTCACATCTGTTTCTCTCTTCATACATCAGCTCTCACCATCTTTTGTCAACTTAGTTGAGAAATATACCAGAACAGGAGCAGCGTCAGACATGAAGGTGGTAGAAAGAGAGAGCAGAGTTTAGGGTCTGTTGACGCAGACGGAGGAGATGCTCTTTGATGGATGCTGTTTATCTTTCCCCTCGATATTAACTGTTGAGCTACATTAACAAGGTTTGCTGGATTTAAATGAGTTTCACATTTTAAATTGGCTTAATGGGTTTTCATTGACTTGGCTTCAGGAAAACAAAAGCATGTGAAGGTTGTATCAGTTAATGTGTGATGGTTCAACACATTCGTGTTTTCATCAATCTGATGCAGATGTTTGTGGTGTTTGATGATATCTATGAGTTTCTCATATCGATCCTTCATCTGTTTCAAATGTAAAAGCTTTAAACAGGTTAATGATAAAAACAGTAGTGGTACAATCCGTGTGTTCTCCATAGAAATAATAATAATGATGATAATGACCCATGTTTAAGTGTCTGTGGTCAACGGTTCACTTTTCATTTAAAACATGAACTGACAGTCGTTGTTTCATCTTTGTATGAAATTAATTGACCTCTTCTAACTTGTGAACTGGTTTTTAGTTTATTTTCTTTGTGAGTCAATTAAATGTCCAGTGTCTCTGGCTACAGTCTTTTTTTCATGCTGATCATTTAGACCAGTTTCAGAGATGTTGACTGCAGGCGCTGGGTGTTGGAGCCAGAGTGAGCGTCGCTGGCTGTCATCGAGTCTGTCCACATCCAGGCTGCTGTACACCTGCCATTCTGGCTTATTCTGCATCCTACTCTAATTCAATTTTCCACATTTTAGAGCCTGTCACACATTTCTGCAGCCCAGAGGCTGTTGTATGAAGAAAGCCTGAAGAGTGTGGCAGCTACGAGTCTAAATGTGTGTGTGTTGTTGATGGACCGACACAGGAAAAAAAAACATAACTGGGTATATTTTAGTTGAATCTATTGAAAGAGGCCACGGTGTCATTAGAGCAGAGATTACAGAGGAAAGTCAATATCCACAAGCTTTGGATTTAAAGACCTACTTACAAAGATATTAAGATCCAGGGGCTGATAAGAAGCATATGATTTCTCATTCCTTTGTTTAAGGAGGAAAAAAGAAGAGTTGACTGCTGTAATTAGATACAACCTCAGTGAGGTTTCTGAGGCCACCACAATTATCTCTCTTGTTGATTTGAGCGGAGCTGTTCTTTTATTTCAGTTTGTCCTCGCTGTGTGAATGTGTTCATTTGACGAAGGCAGCTTAAGGCAACGAGCGTGTTTAAAACACATCACGGAGAAAGAAAGAGCACAGAGAAGCCTGAAGGTCTCTGTGATAAGCAGCTACACGAGCTGTCGACTGGAAGAAATGTCCCTTAAAAACCTGAATGATGCAAAATAACTACACAGAGAGTTATAAATAGTTTTAAACTGAAAACTGTCCACAACAATCTAACACACAACAATATGTGTGTTTCACTTCAGGTAATGAAATCACACAAGAATGTGGAGACGGACAATTGGGACCAGTTTCACCCCATTTACACGATTTAAGTTTAAAAGCTGTTAAACTACTTTAAGATGTTTACAAATGAAACAAGATTCAGCTTCGTTATAAAACCTGAGGATCACAACAGCATGACAGAGACCAACATGAAGTTTTCTACCTTCAAGTGTCCTTTGTTACATTAACAATACTTTATATAAATCAGATTTATTAGAGATCTTCAGTCTGTTTTTATTCTTTGATAAAATCATTTGACACTGGAGGAAATGATGTGTCCTTGTTGATGTTCAGTTGTTCATCTGATCGATCTAAACTCATACTCAGTGTTAAAATCCAGACCAGAGTCCTGATTCATAACCCTGAGGTGTAAACCCACTGACACATGTGTAGAGTTATCTTGGCTGATTTTATTATCATGCGTGTAACACAGCATCATCAACACTATATCAGAACGGCTAAGCCGGATGAAGGCATCAAAGCAATTTCAGTGCACTGATGTTAGAGGCACAAAATGTCTATTAAAGCCTTTTTAATTCAGCATACTGAACCAGTCGACTGACTAACTACAGTGTTCAGATGCACAGTGTGACTAATCCATATTAATCCAACATGACGCTAGGAAAGTCTCCAAAATCAATAGCTCTGATTGATTGCTGTCCAACTTGCATTGAATGAGCTCATGGAATCAGAAAATGACCACCGACAAATCCAAAATCATTTAGCAACAAACCAGGACCGACGTCTCCGTCGCTGTAAAAACAATGTAAAGAAGCAGCGTTACAGTCTGAACGGACACAGGTCGGAGCTGCACTGTTTCCTGTTATCAGTGTTTGGACCTGATCATATGACCAGCCCCAGAGTCTCACACACACACACACAGTCCACTTCAGCTTCCATTTCAATGACTTCCTATAGGTCTCAATCTAGCACCTGTCACATCTCCCTGCTCCTTCATGGTGCAGCGATAAGAAGCAGACATTACATTTGTCATTTCATTTTCACCCAACGTTTTTATCTCTTTCAGCGTCCAAAGAAAAAAGTGTATTGACACAATAAAAACAAAACACAAAAGGGGCAAAATTTACACAATCCTGCTCCTTCAGCTATCAAACCTATCAATCAAGCATCGCTTCGGGCTAAAACACACACCTGTTCTGATGGATACAGTCGCTACATCCTCACTTCGATTTGTTTGGCAGCTTTGGAAAATGCAGTGAGTTTGGTGTGCAAACACATTGTACCAATCAACTGGCAAAGCATGAAATGACAGTCAAGGCCGTTCGGGGAACCGTTCTGTTTGCAGACACGTAAAAGCAGAAACGGTCTGAAAGCAGCAGCACTCAGATAAAACTGAGATGTGAACAGATGAAGAGACGTTTGTCCTTTTAGAGGTTTTATGTTGTGATTGGTTGAGAGGTGATGATGTACATTATATTGATCTGTGAACAGTGAATCTGTTCTCAGAACAAAACCTCGACCGTGTTTGTTCCTAAAGCGACACCGAGGGTCTCTCTCCTTATCCAAGACATTTCAGTGACTTTAATGAAGCAGTTGCTACAGATCTGAATGTAAAACATGTGAACGTGAAGAAATAAAGAGCTGGAGTTTGACTCATCCTGGAAGAGCGAGACTAATAATCTCATGAAGGGATTATACGTGTGGTGATTTCAGTGATATCTCAAAGGCTTTGGAGAGTAAAAGTCTTTAAGAATAAAAGCAACGCGTGTAATTTGTGTTGTCATGTTTATTAACAGACAAAGAACTCAACTAATCTTTTTTTCTCAACTTAACTTTCTAAGTCTGAGTTGACGTGAAGTAACAAACCTCTCGTTCTCTTCGTACAAACATCTTAGACCAGTGTGGCCGTGACGTCTCAGTGTCCTCCAGTGTGAAGTGCTGTATTAATGAGAGTTAATACCCTCCCACCCGGACAGCCAGAGACGTCCTGATGCAGCTGAAATGCAGCAACATCATCCTGTCTCATGAGCAAACACGTTCCAGCAGCAAAGACGATTAGATAAAAAAAAAACAAGACTTTTGACTTTTGATTATTTTTTTCCCCTCAAACATCTAAGTGAGCTCAGTCACAACGGTCACGTCTGAGCCAGAGACGACACACCAGAGAAATAACTTGTGTTTTAATGTGAGCAGAAAGCTGCGGCAGGTGACCCGACTGACAACCGAATGCAGGAAAAGGACCTCGACTGACAGTTTTCAAAGAGAATAGATGTAATTAAACAAAGACTCCAGGCGGTGATGATAATCACACCATAAAATCCTTTCGTATCCTTCATATGAATGTGTTTTAATGAGGATTTCTGTCTTTTCACTCCCATAGTTACACATCAAGAAATACTTTGTATTTGTAGATCATTAGTTTGTATCAGCTGAAGTTCATGAAACTTAAACATTAACAGACAAGTGGCAACGTGTCGTGTAACAACTACAACATGTGGTTTCATCATGTGTCATCAAGCTGTTCCTTATTTAACTCTTACCACGGTCGACACCAGGTCAGTTTACAGTTTTACGACACTTTCGTTTTTGAACAGATGCTAAAATCTCATATTGTCACAAACAAACCAACGACAGCAGAGCTCCTGGAACTGGCTCGCTACTCAGGGTTGATTGACAGCCTCCTCAACGCAGTAAATGAACTGAACCAAATGGGCAAATGCACCATGGCTCTTTTCAACTGCACCAAAGAGATTATGTGTGAAGGAAACCTTAGAAACCATCACTGAAGAGGGTGGATGCAAAATGGAAATGCATTTTCATAAATGAGTGTGAACATGTGTGACATTTTACATACAAGCCACATGTGAGGCTTATCTTCAGAGAGCAGAGCCCAATAAAATGAAGCTGCATAAAATGAAAGTTTTCATGGCCTGAGTCGAGGAAGTGGTCGTTTAAGTATCAACACATCAGAGACACTGGACATGTTCAGGGTTCAGGCTGATTAAACCAGAACAAAGAGTCTGATCTTATGATTCTCAAGTTAAATTAAGGACAAACTGTTTAAGTGCTTCCTTGCTGTTGGAGCTTCGTGGTTCTCTTCAGGTTCTCTACTTTCTCAGCAAGGAAACAATTATTCTCTGCTCCTCAGTCCAAGTGGAGCTTAAGTCATCCATTGCAGCCGCCCTCTTTGACCTCTGAGTGCTACGCAGCGCTCTCGTCTGCAGCTCAGTAATAAACTCAACAGTATCACAGCTGTGAGCTGTGAGAAGCAGGAGCTGCTCTTATATCCATGGACTTAAAACTTTACCTAGAAACACTAACCTTCTGCTGCATTACATCACTTTACACTCATTTCATTTGTTACGCAGGTGCTACCTCTTCATATATAAATGTATACCTGAAGCAGCGACAGAAGACATGTGGTTATAAAACAATCTGTGTCATCGTCCTGAAAAACAAAGTCAAGCACCAACAAGATAAGAGCCGGCCCCTCAGGTGTGATGCCACAGATTTGACCTTTTGTCTAAATTAAGCAGTGAGGATGCGGCCGCTGGAGGCCTGAGACGTTTTTATTTTCCAGTCCTGATCAGGATTTGAGATGGCTCCATCTCCATCATTATCCTGTGTACAAGCTCATAAAGTGCATATTAAATGGTGATGCAACAACATTTTCTCTGTGTTAATAAAAACTTAACAACACTGAATATTGACAAGTCAAAAGCTTCTTTAAATGAAACCATGCAGTGATAATTGAATAAAACTGTTTATGTCCCTGCTGGTGAATTTTCCCAATGTTCTTTAGTGGTTTGATTGTTGGAGGGTCCTTCAGTGGCTCTGGTGCTTTTAAGCAGCTTTGAAGCTTCACAGTCGTTGTCCAAACACTGGGTTCAGGGACTTGACCTGCTCTAGAGACGACTCCTGAGTCACTGGAAACTTTACAGCTTAAAAAGTTTTATTACTTCAACGAGAAAACACTGTTTGTCTGAACTGTAGAGAACAACACAAGTGTCTGTTGATCTGAAGCTCAATGAAGATGTTTCACTGCTAAAGTTGAAGGTTTAAAACACAACAATGAGAAAAGTGAATGTAAATTGAAGACAAGTGAACGTTACGGTTTGAACCAGTTCGCTGACTGAAGATATGAGGCTCAAACACGACGACACCTTTAGACGCTGGATCATTTCTAAACCAATATCTGTGAAGTGCTTTTTATATTTTCCAATTATCATTCACATAAAAATAACAATTATGTTTTGACATGAAGTCTCTGCTGCAGCTCTTTGGGGAGGAGGGAAACAGCTTTAAAGACAGGAAAAGTATATTTGAGTTGAAAGAGAAAATGTTTGAGGAAAAAAAAAAAGAATAAATATGAGAAAGAGAAGAGTGAAGCCACCCCATGGCCAGAGTCAATACTTGTCTTAGTAAACATAAATAGGCTTGGATCTGTTACATTCACAGTGAAGCACATCACAAGAAGACTATTGATCAAATCCTACCAAAGGCTGAAATACAGGATGAATAACAGGAAGATAATAGACACAATTTGAGGTGGACTTTCATATCCTGAAGGCTGCAGAACAAAGACACAAAAATGGAACAAAACGAATACTAAAACCTAAAAACGTCTGTTGAAGCAGGTAAACCAAGAAAAAACTGTAAAAATCGTCCTCATGAGAATAAAATGAAAGCTCATATAAGACCCCAGTGTTGGAGGAAGCTGCCACATGGTCACAGTCTGATGCAATCTCATAGTTATCAAGGTTTAGATAATCTACACGTATCTACTCACGATGGATCCAAACTCCAGACTTGTTGGAGGAAGCTCATAACACGCAATCAGATGCAATCAGATGTAGAAAATCCAGCGCAGCTGCCTCGCACAGGTTCTCCACTGTGGAGTCTAATTAAAGCTATGACCCCCAAGGTATTCACTCCCACCTCTGCTGAGGAGGACGACTGAGGGGGGAGCAAACCCTGGGAGTGCAAAGACAAACAGACTTATTAAGCCAAACAGGCCTATGGTGCTGCTTGATAAATGACAGCAGAGACGGGGATGGAGGGTGGAGGGGAGTTTTGATGCTGGAATAGAAAGAGAGACAGTTCTCCACCAAGCAAAATCACTCTGGGTTTATAAAACTGGCTTATTAATGTTCAAATGGCATGGCCTGTATCTCCATTCTGATACGCTCCCTAATGGAGGAAGAAAAAAAGGAATGTTGGCTCTCAGGGCAAAGCTCTGGAGAGGAGAGTTGTGTTTCTGAGCCTCGGCTGGTACCAATCCAATACTGTAATTTGAGACTAAATCACAGAAAAGATTGCAGAAAAGTGAATGCAAAAAAAAAAAAAAATGTGTCATTTATTCTGTTGCAGTTTCTCTACAAAACTACAATTATTTTAAAATTGGCATGTTCCCAGAAATTTGTGTAGAGAATAAGAATCTGGTGAACATGAAGCCGCTGCTCCCTCTCAGCCTTAATACTGTGTGTGCTCTGATGTGGCCGCTCTGACAAGACACATTACTCTTTCAAAGTTCAATCAGTCATTCCAACTGCTTCCTTGTGACGGGCCAAAGAGAACAAACATGGCCACAAATCAAAGGTGAGTGGAGAGCCCCCCCCCACACACATAAGGAGGCTGGGGAGATGTATCGCTTCAGGCTTTGAAATGCAAAGGAGTCGAAGGATGTGTTTACATGATGACATTGTGTTTATCCATCAAAAGCAGATTGTAGAGAGAGAGACTATTTCGGATCCAGCGTATGAGTGAGAGTGTGTCGGTGTCCGGGTGGCGTGTCGATCTAACAGCCAGGTCCCGCTGGTGACGGGGGGGCAACGGTCGCATCCACCGCCACATCTTTCTCCAGCTCTGCTGCTGCTCGTCTTCATTTCTCCAACAGCAAAAACTAAAAACAACAAAATTAAAAAGAAAAACACAGCGGCTGCTTTGTGTGATGATCCCATACATACATTCATAATCACAACCAGCTCTGGTTTCATGAATCTTTCCAGGGTTGTGGTGGAAACTCTGGCACTTTGGAAACAAATTCATTTACCACAGATCCTAGAGTCCTGAAAATCATCTTCTATCCTACAAACCATCCTGGTGACAGAAATGATCAAGATCTCTGTCTTTTGTTACAAACACTATCTTGTACACAGAAATTATTATTATTGTGAATTCAAAAGCTGTTATCACCAGATAATGAGACAAATTACTCTCCGAAGTGCACGAGATAACAACTCACATTCAGACTGGATCTTATTCACCAATATGTCAAAATAATGAGTGTTTAAGACTTAATGTGTGAACATATGGTTATTTGTTTTAAGTTGAGATGGATTCTCACCGTGTGATTTATAAAAGATCTGAGTGTCTGAAGATTATGAAAAGGCCACAGAAACATCAGACGCTTTATTCTCCAATAACAGATATCACAGCGTTGAGATAGAAATCAAACCAGGTGGTGAAAAATATGCAAATATGAGCTGTGAAGCTGGATTCGCTGCCTGAATACCAACACATGGTTCGGATGACGAGCAGACGAAGGAAGAAACACTGAGCCATGACACCGATGTTATCACTGATGAACAGAACAAAGTGACACATGACGCTGACAGGAGCGATGACCCTCTGTCACCAATACGACAGCGCCACGTCGGTTACGTGTTAGTCAGACGTTAAACTGCAGCAGGCGACAGGACTTTAACTTCAGTACAATGAAAACACTCACACGTCTACAGATTAGTCTTTTATTTGCTTCAGGATTTGACAACAAGCGAACAGGAAACAAGACTCAGGTTCCAGGATGAAGAACGATTACGAATCTAAACGCGAACAAACAGACGCGTTCCGTCACTTTCTCTCACTGACACTGGAATTTTGTATATTCATGTGTTTTAACACATTATTGAAGCGGAGGCAACAGATGGAGAAGCATTTAGAGGCAGCGTTGATGTAACTAAGCGAGTCTTGTTGTGTAGTGTTTGTTTTCCACCTCCTGCTGTGTAACGGCCTCAAACTGTAGATGAGGACGGTTTGTGAAAATGCCGCTGACCTAATAGCTTATCACGCTGGAAATTAGCCTGCTGCTGGAGAGAGCACGTTGCAGGAAGAAAAGGTGGAATTGACAGTTTGCACCCTACAACTCACCAGAGGAAATACATAAAAGAAAGGTGGAGAGTTCACCAAGAGGATCATGGTCTGTTTGGAGGTTGAGGGTAAAAAAAACTGGGATGTTAAGAATCCAGACACGAGAGCAACAGAACGAGAATGAAGTTTCTTCTTTTATTGTGAAAGTTCAGTGCAGAAGATGTTTGATAAATCTTTTACTATATCTTTCTCACTTTTAAATGTCAGTGTTGAATCTGTGCAGTTTAAAAATAAGCTGCAGAAGTAAGTGAAAGAAGATTGTACGACAGGAGATAAAGTGGAGCCCAGTCAGAGGGGGTTTGCTGATATTTGGTGTTCATAATAGATGGTCCAGGTCTGAAACTCCCTTGAAGGCGTCGGCCACTTAAGCAGATTAACTGAAGCCAAAGTAAAGGGTCTTTAATTCGGTACGTTTAAAGTGATGATCAACACTAAGCCAGTAAATTATCCATCAGTACAAAACTATTCTTGCATTCAACACAACAAGCTGACTATATTCAACAGCTGAATGAACATCAGAGTGCATTTGTATCGAGACTCCATTTGGATTCAGGACTCTCTTTACTCTCATTTGGCGCAAAGCAATCACAGATGGTGAAGCCAGCGAGAACTAAAAGAGAGAAGAACACAGAGGTTGATGTGTGCGATTTACTAACTCTTACATCTTAAGATTTCTGAGAAGTCCTTAAATTTCAAACTGCCACCTCTCATCGCCATCTGCAGGCCCTCCACATCGCTGAACTGCCTGGGGCAGCTGGAGGTGGATCATCTTTCAGCGGATGTTTTCCACGAGATGCCTCATAAATTACGAGACCGCACAATGAGCAGATTTGTCACATGATCTCTGGGAAGTCTAAAATGTAGACTTGACGTGACATGACTTCTTCACAGATGACAGCGCAGTCAGTTGTAAATGAATGTGACGTACCACATTCACACACATTCCCACATAAGACTTTCACACACAGATAACTAGCTCATATGTGCTGCCGTGCTTGTTGAAGAAGTCTCATATCAAAGGGAATCTCCCCAGAGGCTCGTGTGTTTGCATGTAAATACATCGACATCCTTCCTGTTATACTGAGAAGAAGAGTCGAATAAAGCCTCCGTCCTCTCACTGACAGTTCAGTTTAACATCACTGAGAGACTCAGTGAGTAAGAATGAGATTAGTGCACCATTGGCAGTTAATTCTATATATTTTAGCGAGGCGAGTTAATTAACAGAGGCCATGTCCATATTTATCAGCAGCAATATTTACAACACTAGACAAATACACAGCTCTGACAGTGTTTAATAGGACACAGGCTTCAAACACAGGTCACAAATAACTTTTCAATTTTATTCCCACAGGTTAATTATTTTGTGTTCGCTTTAACTCACACACAAACAGTTTCTATGGCTGTGATGAAGTGACAGGTCGGAGCTTTAGGAAGCGTTGTGGCTATTGTTTGGACAAACTGAATATGACCCAACTTTAATTAGATATTAAGTCAGTGAGTTTGAATGAAAATATTGAATCAGCTCCAGTAAGTTGGATGTAGTTTGACCTCAGTCATGTTCAGAAATGTTAACTCAGATGTATCAAGTTAAACTGAGAAATTCGTCTTAGATTTTATCTAATTTAACAGTCACAACACTGTTTATAACAGACGCTGACACTGAACCTGATGTAAGATGTTTTTTCATTGAAACTGTGCTGATGATAATATATTCAATGATATTTCAACACCAGCATGTCCTCCAGCCCTAGTTACAGAATGAGTCTCATTATAAGCAGTGGGTTGTTTTCTACCGTTAATGTCTCCTGGCTGAGTTCACACGTGTCCAGAACGTCAACTATTGCCTGTTAAAGACTTTTCCTCTGAGACGTGGTTCATGTTTTGTTTCTTTGGGTGAAATATGAGTGAAGAGCATCTGTCTGACGTCTTCACCACACAACGGTTAGATCTTTGCTTCTCAAAGTCGTCATGAAGATCAAGTAATTGGAGTGTTTTAGTTTTAAAGGACATTTAGCAGACATTAAAACTTATCTAACCTTGCTCTAGATTCAGTGGCCCACAGTGTCGTCACGCTGATACCCTGATGAGTGTCTGTAACTCTGCTGAATATCAAAGTAGTCAAACGCAGCATGAACCTCTTTGATGTCAAACATCTGCTCTTATAAAAACTGAACCACACAAGGACAGAAGAGCAGGAGCAGGAATTCACTCATTTCAAACTAACGTTTGACAGTTGAGCCGAGTTTATGACGTTCAGTTTATGATTGGTTACTCCCAGCTGGAGCAACCAATCAGGTCAAGTTTATATCATAATTAAAATGAGAGAGCAAGTGGAAAGAAGTTCACTAGTTATTGATTATGTCCAACAGCTACCAGGTCAAACCAGTTGACAGACAGACTGATGTATTTTATATCAACCTGCAGGTTTGTCAGAGATGAAGAAGGAAGTAACTGTAGCCAAGGAGAGAGATTAGACTACAGCAGCTGAAGACACGGAAGTGTCCAAGAAAAGTTTGATACTTTAAATAAAAAAGAAACTTTTACAGTCTAAGAAAGAAAGTGATCAATAGTTAAGACAAACACTGAGTAACACCGAGTGAATTTTGCTCCAAATGGTGGATGCATCATGATGAGACTTGATGACCATAGAGTCAACATGTGTTATAGAGTAAATGATTCAGAATCAGTTCAACAACTTATGAGGCTTTGATCAGAGTCCAACATCCACTGTCCAGTCATGAGACTTGGTTTATCATTAGCTACTGAGTTTAACCCCTTCATGTTTTAGTGACTTACTCTACTTTTTGTTTAGTGACATCATCACCTCACTGTCTAGTCTGAAGGACTCACGACCCCGAGGATGAACATTTACATAAAAATAGTATATCTCATTATCTAATTGGCAGATTGCCATGAAAATTACAGCAGAGATGGGAGACAGCAGCGAGACAGATGGGTGGCAGCTCTACACCGATGCAGACGGTCCCTTCATGTTCCCTTTATGAAAATGTTTCACACCAGGGGACCGACCAAATAGACATGATCTAATAAACATAGTAAAATAAACCATAACGGCATCCAAAACACCATCATCACATTACACCACTGGGACATGTGGGTGGAACCGAGCTCTGATAAATGTGGCATCCGTCAATCGTATTCACATATGGTGAGCACGCCATCTGGGTAATCAGCAGTCAACGTGACCTCGCTGCTGACACACATCTGACCATCATCACACAAGTACTGATCTGCCAACTCGCACATCTACACACACATTTTCTTGAGCCACGATTGTTATGAAGACTCTGTTCTTAATAATGTTGAAGATTCACAGAAACATCTGGTTTGATGTCCGTGTCTTAAGTTTACTATGATACCAACATGTCAGAGATGACCTCACCACCTCTATCTGCGTCGATATGATACTTGACAAAAGCACAGATACCTTGATCCAATGATGAAAGAACAAGTGAGCCGGATCTATTTTTTTGAAGGACCTCTGCGGTTCGTTGGAAGTGGGAGGATGATGAAGAAACACCGGGTTTGGCTGGGGATGAATACTTGTCCCTGTTGATGGCTGCTGTGCACAAGTGGGAACGGACTTCACATGATAATGACACAGCGCCACCGAGGGCTTTGTCTTTATTATTTTAACACATTTAAAGACTGAAGAGAAGAAGTGCTCTCATGGTGGAGGCACAGTAGAGCAGTAAGGTCAGGTTGGTCAGGATTAAAAGAGATTTTAAAGACTTGCATTGGAGCACCAGGTGTGATGATCGTAACTCACAGCAGCTGACGAGTATAGATTTGTGTTTAGACAAAGATCATTTAACTTATTTCACCGTCTTAATGTAAACGTATAGTATTTTTTAATCTAAAGAAAAGTGTGGCCTTGAACAGAGATCCTCTATTTTTCTTTAATGTAAATTCAACTGGTTATTTTCTCCACTTGCTCCGTACATATTGATTTGTTTATTCCATGCAGCTCCAGTACATTTTTAACTGTCTGCCACCAGAATAACATGACAGAAAAAGTCAATGATATTGTAACAAAAAGGATATTCTGCCTTCTGGTTTGTTGCCCTTTTATATCAGAATTTAATTTAAATGACAATTGGATTATGTCGGCTTATACTCTGTGTGACCTTTGTGGTTAAACAGATTGCATCATCATCATCATAAAAGTCCATCATATACTGCTTCACTATTGTTGTTTTTTCTTTTTGCTAAGACATTTGCTAAAACACTGAACACAATGGTCCGTGATCAAATTGCAAATCCATCTGTCTACCACTTAAAATAGTATGAGCAAAAAAAAAGAAAAAGAAAAGGGAAGACAGAAAAGCAGTTGTCATCTTTTCAGAGAGCAGCCTCAAAGATCTATTGTGTGCATTCATGATGCTGCTGGTTTTCATTTTATATGGAAATTCTTGAAATCGGTTCAATAAGAAACCTTGAGATGGACTATCTCTTTCTTGTAGCTGCAATAACCTCATGGTAGTTACCCACGGCTGAGTCCCATTCTGTATTCTACACACGTTGAAGTAAGATGCTTCATTACAATATTAAAAGAAAAAAGAAGTACTGTTGTGAGACACTGATGACCGTGGCTGAAGAATCAGGCCTGCGCTCTTATCTGGCTTCAACGTCCAGCCAACAGCAGATGCAATAGTGCCGAATTTTATAGACAGTGAGACCTCAAAGGACTGAGTCCATTGATTTCTGAGTAAAAAAGAAAACAACTCATTTTGGCAAACACAGTGACCCGAGATTCCCCTCAGTAGCACAGAACAAAACCCACGTCCTTCTTCATTAAGGTCTGCTGGAGATTTGGATTGGACCATAATGAGATGATTTGCCGGCCAACACATCTGCATGTTATCTTGACAACTCCCTGAGACACAGAGACATGAGGCCTGCTATTTGTTCTGAATAGGTCAGTTCTTTCTCAATGTAAAAGTTCCTCCAGCTTTGAAACCTGAACATTATCTTCCACTGGCACAGTCTTCAGATGTGTGCAGAGGTAAAGAGGTCACTGCGGTTTTCTTTGTAAGCTTTGAAAGATATGCGAGACGACGAATCATAAGATGTCTCTGAGATAAGAGATAACTCTGCTGCTGCTGCAAAAAGACACAATACAGAGCATTGTTTTCCACCTTTGGTCATTATCCAGTGGTGTTGGCCGGTCTCATGAGATCCTCTCTATGTGTTCCTGATAAATCACTGACAAGGAAAGAAGAGCTACTTACAAAAAAAGGAAATGTTTGTTTCTTGAGCAGCAGCTTTATAAAAATATGTATTAACAAATACCGTCAAATATGAGTTACCCTGGTAACATGTTTCAACTAAATTAATTTCTATATTTGAATCGCATAAAAGCTGGATTCATTTTAAAAAGTCTGGTTGCAGTTAAATTAAACTTGTGATTGTATTTTTACAAAAGGAACTTGAAGTTAGTTTAAAGTAGGGGTTGGCGGGAAAAATGGTAAAAATGTATGATATAAAATTCATAAACATCTGCATGTTTAGTATCCTTCAGAAACATCAGAATCTCAAAGATAGAAACCATTTCTACATCCACCAACAAACTGTGTTTATGTCTGTGTTTATGCCCCCCCACCACCACCACCACCACCACCACCACCACCACCACCACCACCACCACCACCACCACCACCACCACCACCACCACCACCACCACCACCACCACCACCACCACCACCACCACCACCACCACCACCACCACCACCACCACCACCACCACCACCACCACCACCACCACCACCACCACCACCACCACCACCACCACCACCACCACCACCACCACCACCACCACACCACCACCACCACCACCACCACCACCACCACCACCACCACCACCACCACCACCACCACCACCACCACCACCACCACCACCACCACCACCACCACCACCACCACCACCACCACCACCACCACCACCACCACCACCACCACCACCACCACCACCACCACCACCACCCACCACCACCACCACCACCACCACCACCACCACCACCACCACCACCACCACCACCACCACCACCACCACCACCACCACCACCACCACCACCACCACCACCACCACCACCACCACCACCACCACCACCACCACCACCACCACCACCACCACCACCACCACCACCACCACCACCACCACCACCACCACCACCACCACCACCACCACCACCACCACCACCACCACCACCACCACCACCACCACCACCACCACCACCACCACCACCACCACCACCACCACCACCACCACCACCACCACCACCACCACCACCACCACCACCACCACCACCACCACCACCACCACCACCACCACCACCACCACCACCACCACCACCACCGCCACCACCACCACCACCACCACCACCACCACCACCACCACCACCACCACCACCACCACACCACCACCACCACCCACCGCCACCACCACCACCACCACCACCACCACCACCACCACCACCACCACCACCACCACCACCACCGCCACCACCACCACCACCACCACCACCACCACCACCACCACCACCACCACCACCACCGCCACCACCACCCACCACCACCACCACCACCACCACCACCACCACCACCACCACCACCACCACCACCACCACCACCACTACCACCACCACTACCTAAATTTACGTACCAAAGTTACAATGTATACGTCTACCATCAATGGTTCAAATTATACTGCAATTTAGATTTTAGGCCATAATGCCCACCCCTAGTTTAAAGCATCAGCATAACTGTGAAGTTAAACAGTAACTGACTATAATGATAAAAAAAGAGCTGCTGAGTCTGACTTCAAACATCCACGTTGGTTTTTCACATTTCTTTTCTTCTGAGTCTTTATCCAGCTGAGTCCAGATTATTATGAATGAATGTTGATGAGCTCCTTTGTCCCTAAACTACTTTGGAAGTTACTTTGGTGGATTGAGCCCATTGATGCAGCAAATCAAGCCTGAGAAATGAATCTCTTATTGCAAAGCCCACACTACCTCACCAACGTGGACTTCTTAATTTGACCCCAGAGTCAGTGATGTGAAATGACTTTTTGATGACCACAACAGTGAGAATCTTTAATATAACCACATATTACAGCCCATTTTTACTGGAGACCGTATCTATTGCTATCATGAAGAAGACTGATATTACAACCACTAAAGAGACAAAAATGCCACACTTGAAACCACAGATAAAAAAAATAAAAATAAGTAAGAGTGTCCTTGTAGATTCATAACAGCTCTATGGGTACTCTTTAGATAATTTCCATTTTTACACTCACACAACCACAATTACAGTTCCCCATGATAATAGATTCTCAAGAGCAATTTCACTCAGTAATGTAGTATGATAGTCATGAAACGAGATCTTCTCTGGTGGAGGAAAATTTGAACCATTTCTCTGGAGTCCTTCTTCCTTTTTGTCTATGAAACCACATCAATTTAATTTTTAAAATCAGAGGAACATATGTTTAATATAAACATCACCCTTCACCAGCCCTGATCACATGGGATTAAACATGAAACAACAGTCCTGAGTGAAATAATAAAGGTCTAATGCTGCGCAGCACTTTGTGGTCTGAACAACGATTGTTTAACGTCACAACAGGATCCAGGATTCAACAGTTCATTGCTGGTTTCCTGAACTTTTAAGTGTTAAATATAAGGAAAGGTGGATCAAAACACAAAGATGTTAGAAACGGTGACAAACATAGTGAAACAACTTAAAAATAAAAACCATGCTGTAATCGATCTAAATTCTCAAAGAAACCTGTACGATTGAGGATGTTTTCTGACAGTATTGATTCACCCAGAGCTGCTGCACTGCTTATCGCACCCAACCACCCTCCCCACATCCTAATCCACACATTTGATAGGAAATAACCAGACCATTTTCTTGAGAGCTGCTCAGTGTGGTGGATTCTGCTGCAGGACGGCGGCACCTCCAATACCACAGGTTTTCAAACAAAATCAGGCCCTAAGAGCAAACCAAGGCCCATCTTTCATCTCTTGTCTATGAAAAGTAAATTTAGTTGCTTCCAAGGCAGAGGTGGATTCTCCCAGTGGTCACTCACACCTGGATCAATGTATCATGCACAACATCCAAACCACAGTAAAATAAAACTACATGGATTGAGCTGAATAGTCAGCGAAATAGTTTCTCTTTCTAACCACTTTCCATGACATGTTGTTGCCATGGAGCCATGTGAGTGGCAGCCAGTTTGACAGCAGCGTCTCATTTTTTTTACTTTTTTCCTATTTACCACTTTTTTGCCAAAACTTTGAATCATTTTAACTAAAATGTTGTTTCTTTTTTGTTTATGACTATAACAACCAGAGAGCCGTTAAACCGTTCAGCACATCAGTGTTACTGAGCAGCTGCTCTGGACGTTGAGCTGTTTGCTGTCAGCGTTTAGTCGAACTACATCAGAGCAGTTCTCTCAAGTCATGGTAAGTCAAGTCATGGTCGACAGTGATAACTCGCTGTCGACTGATGCTACAGCTACTGTGACACTGTCATGTCCCAGCTGGAAACATCCACCACAAGCCTTCCTCCTCATCTCTGGACACTTGATTTTTTTTTTTTCTGTTAATATATTTTTCATAATTTTTTGAATACTGTCAAACATAAATTTCCCCCTGAGGAAGACATAAATATATTCTATCATATTCTATTCTTTCCATGACATCCACTGAAACACTTTCAAGTCTCGACAAATACAAAAGGGAACTCACATTCAGACGAAGAGAAGACGAGAAGCTCAGAAATATTCTTCTTTACGATGTTTACTAATGAAACAATCAATTCAACTAAAACAGATGTTGTTATATCTCCATATTTAACACTATTCCACCACAACTGCAACAGAGCCAAAGTACACGGATGCTTTGTTTCCTGCTTTTATGGAGCAGTTTTCCAGACACAGGTAATCTAAGAATGCACATCAACTGAATGTCTATTACTGGGAAACTGTTGGTGGTAAATAGTATGAAAATGGTTTTTTATGTCATGAAAATCTTAAGAGTTACAACTTCTATTTGTCTGAAATCGCTCTATTAAATCCACAGGATGAAATCAGTTCCTCAGAAAGACTCGGCAGCACTGCATTATGGGACGGTCCTATCTTCCTTCAGCTAAATAAAAGAGGTAAAGTGGCCGCGGCTCCGTCGTGTTGCATTTAGAGTAGTGACCTGCTCTTATCATGGCTACCACTTAATCACTTCCAGTTAGGTTTAATCAATTAACAGCCTTCCTGTTCAAAGCAGACCTTTTTCATTACGACCTGACGCAAGTTCAAGTCCTCGCTGTCTCGGTCAGAACGGAGGTGGAGCAGAGTAAAGGCTAAACGTCTGGGCAGGAAGTGATTCACAGCAGGAGAGGTGAGAGAGATGGGCATCACACAGAACAAGACAAGGACACGTGTGACCCAGATCTGTCCGTCTCTTCACTTACAGTTTGTGGACTGAAGCACAACGTTAACGTCCTGATCATGATTATCTGATGGAAACCAACTCCAGCAGCCAACCACCTTCAAATGACATCATGCTGCTTCTGCTATTTTACAGTAAATACTGTAATCTGCCAACACCAGAATTAAGTGACAGTTTTAGATGCGGCCCACATCAGTTATTCAACAGCCTGCAGCTCTCTGAGTGCTTACTTAGCATTTACGTCAGAGTAGCTTCTGTGATAAAGCATTGAATGGTATTGATTTTGCTGGTGGTGGGTCTATTCTGGTATGCTTTAGTCCTCCTTCTCCACTACCCCTCCCCTGCTTTTTTCTAGCTTTGGAAAGCTCAAAACAAAAGATGTGCAGCTTCTCAACATTCATGCTGGGAGGTCGGCCTCCTTCAAACCAGCCTGGCTGCTGAGAGAGATAGAGTTGACACCATGGGCGGAGGTAAATCCTGAATACTGCACACAAACAAACCCCTGGACACAGTTAGCACATCATAACACAAAAATAATCCGCTTGTAAACATTGGTTCAGTATTTCCTGCGTTGGGGCCAAATAAAAATATGAACCTCTGAAAGGAGGATGTTCGTCCACTGACTCAGAGCTGGAAGACAGTAATTGCCTGGTGTTAAATGTTTCCAGGATCACTCTGAGTTTCCTCTGGAAGAAGAAGGAAATAAGGAACATAAAATAATCAGCTGCTAAAGTGATTCAGTGACATTCAGTAACTTAAACTTGAAGATCAGATCAGTGTTCAGGATACATTAGATAAAAACTTAATAATAAAAAAAAAAAAAAAAAAACTTTATGAATAAAATCTGACATTTGGACAAACTGCCTGTTTTCAAGCCCACTGATGTGATGATCTTTTGTGTTCAAGGACAATTGTTTTATTAAAAAGATCCCGACTAGTCAGACATGTTGGTTTCATCAGATTAACGTTAACGTCAGATTTATAAATGTGATATAAAAACACTTCGTCCATTTGTTGGCCTCCATTGTTGTTAACATCACATGGACACGAGATGAACAACGAGACGAACATGTCATCTGTTGAGATGTTTCAGTTTGAACCTGAACAAACCATAACTCACAGGGGACGAGGAAGACAGGACTCAACATTTACACGAAAACGAAGATGATCAGAGAAGTGAAGGAGTGAGAGTGAAACTAAATCAGTGGAGTCTATGAGTTGTTACTCTGGTTGTTAATGTAACTGAGTGTTTGTTCAGAGTCAGAACATGAATCAAACAATCATCTGAATGTTCAACCTCTGTCAGTCTGGTCGTTGTTACCAGACAGTGACGTCATCGGTCTTAACTTGTTGAAACTGTAACTGATGATTCAACTGGTGGATCATCATATTTGTCATATTTAACAACATGTCTGACTAGTTGGATCATTTTAATAAATAAATTTAACTGAACATTGAAATACAAACACTTTATAAACGCTACAGGACTATGTTCCTCACAAACAGGGAAAGCTGCAGAGGAGTTGAGTCTGACTCCTGAGGAGAAGGAGAATGGGTATAAAAGACAAAGATAAAAAGAGGAGGAGGAGGAGGAGGAGGAGGAGGATGGATGGATAGATGGTTGAAAGGATGAATGGATGGGTGAATAGATGGAGGTTAGGTGGCTGGAGGGAGGTATGCTACATATTGGCATCGATCCACAGGAGGGCCCATCAAAGACAGTGACATTTATGGCGGCGCTCACTGCGCTGCTCTGCCCTCAGCAGCAGACACAGGAAGCTGCGACATTGTCAGCTGTGCTGGGGAAAAAGTGTCGCTGCCTTTAGACGACTGCTGAGTTTCTCTATAGATCCACAGGTCAGAGGGCTGAAGGGTCTTGTTAGCAGCAGAGGGTGATATACTTGTTCTGTATTAAACATGGATCTGGAGAGAAATGAACCTTTTATTGGTCCCAGAAGATTCACCCTGCATATATCTACATGTAACAAGCACAGCTGAAATAGTCATGTGACATGAAGTTTAGAGGATCTTTCATCAGGATGGTTTTATTTTCCTGAGCATGTTCTCATCACTGCATGTTTTATGTTAATATGTGGAGTGATGTGGTGGATTCTGGTGATTTCACCTCAGCTCATCCGTTTGTAGCGTGACCCCTGCCAACCAATCACCTTGTTGCTGTCAGACTTAAATCTGGACCTTTCCCGGCTGTTCTGAAGCTGTCACTTCATCGCTGCCCCTACGTGGCCTTTCCCCTCTGTTCACCCCCTGAGCTCCACTACAGGTATTTCTAAAAGAAGAACACGCTGTCAGAAAGTGCACGCCTCCTGCATATTTCACACCAGAGGACACATTTTGTTTTTTTTCTTACATGGTAAAAGGGGAAGAGGGAAAAAAGGAGCAGAGGCCACATTAAAATGTTTCAAATTTAATATGTTTTTCATTCAAGTTGATTAATTTTTTATCGTTGTCTATGTTTTATCATTTACCACATTAATTTGACCTTTTTACTACGACACGACAACCAGAACAGGGAGGTAACCTGGATCCTTGATCACCAGAAAATCCATGAAAACAACCACAACATGTACCATGTGTTCCTCTACGGTCAAGTCAAGATTATACGGAATAAAACAAAGTCACAGGACGAGGTTACCATGTGACCAAGCTCGCCTCCTCGCTAATGGACTGTATATGTACCGTTAACACAGTTGGAGTGACGATCGAATAAACCGGCAGCTGAGAGACGCCCTGAGGAGACGCTCGCCTCGCGTGTCGTAGCGGCTCCTTGAGAGCGTCCTGCATCGTTTCCAGAGGCCAGAGACCAGATCTGCCATGAGCATGTTGCATGTCAGTATCTGATGAACACAAGGTTAAAATAACGACCTCAACATTTCAAAAAAACTAGAGGAAGTTGATCAAGATTTCTTATAAACAAATATCATATATGCAAGTCTGTTGTTGATTCGTGTTTGTTTCCATCTTTAATTTCCAACGTCTCTGAAACACAAAGTTTTCAGAATGTAACTGAAATTTCTTCATGCTTTTAAAACAGGTCATCTAGTAACAGGTGCAGCTTTTCCTCAAAATGAGCTCAGAGCTGAATTTTAACGGTGACAAAAGATTTTGTTCACAGTTTGTCATTTCTGACAGATTATCACAGAAAGGCCCAGCATCAATATTTAATTTGATGCCACTGCTGCCTCCCCAGCAGACACCAAACAAACAATATTTGAGCATATTGTCTGTAAATGTGTGATGGAGGGATCTGTTTTTATTCACAAACAAAACGGTGCCGGCTTCAGCGGATCTGATCCACAGGAAAGGAAATGATAAAGTCAAACGTCTTAGTTGTTGGAAACAGATCGGGATATTTCTGCTTGTATTCTTCCTCCATCAGTCGATACTAAACATATTACTGAGACTTTGCAGCTGCAAACACACATTTGTCTTTGGTGGAAAGTTGCTTGATTACAGGATTTGAGTTTTATTTTTGTCAACAAATGAAAAGAGCTCTTTTCTTCTGTGTCACTGCAGCTAACAGATATTTACCTCTACTGAGGTTTCACTGGGACAAAAAGACATTTTCCATAACTGGATCTAAAAATCTATTAAAAGATAAATCTGGTTTCTGACAGCATCTAGCGTCGACACTAACGTCCTTGTGAAAGTCATTGTAAAGACCTGGGACCTGTTTTTTCATCAGATTCTCTGTAGAAACTTTATCTGGAGATAAAAACTAAAACAACTTGTTAAAAACCTGTTGTTGGTCACAGTTCTGTGATGTTTACACATTTCAGTAATAATTATAATGATAATTTCCTCCATCTTCACACTGAACTTCTACAACCTGGTGAGATTTAGTGTGTTCACCCCGAGGACGAGCAGCTCCACACTCCATAACATTTCCATTCATGTCATCCACTTCATAATCTTTGGAGATGCCGTTCCTTTGATGGATATAAGCTTGTTCCTTCTCTCAATGGCTCTCCAGATAAATGATTCCTCTGAATTTACACCCAGTCTGTTAATAGACCTTAAATTTCTAATCTGCTCCGTCGCCTTCACATTTCCTTGACTCAAAGACAATGAAGAGAAAGTTGAGGAAAACCAAGGAAAACTACAAGTACCAGAATTTACGTCTCTACAGGTGAATGGAAACACTGTTAAGTTCAAGTCTCTGACCACAGCTGTCGCTGCTACAAAAACATGAAGACACACCGCAGCTGTAAAATGTTGGAGTCTGTTGCTAACGTCAGTCATTGACCTCAACTGATACGAGGCTATGTAACTTATGCTGCTACAATAATAAGTCAAGTTTCATCCACATGAACTTCATCTTTCTGTATCTAAACTCACAGATCACATAATCATTCTGCAATGACTCTTCATTATTCTACATAAGAAATTTAAGATGTTTGTTATATTCTGATTTTCCTCATTGATGTCGAGTGGATTTAAAACTTTAAAGAGGTTTAAACAGACGTCTTGTTCTGTCTCATGAAGATTTTATATTAAAAGTGACATTCCTGGTTCTGGTTCCTCAGTCGGCTGAGTAGAAAGACGATTCTTGAGGAAAAAGAAGACAAGCGTCCATCAATCAGAGTCTGATCTGTTCACATGATCGTCTGTGACCAATGAGGAGGCGCCGTGTCACCAGACGGTAATGGTCAGTCAGGCTTGGCCGTGGAGAGGAAAGAGGCTGCCAGATTGCCATCCCTCACCTTGCTGCACAAATGGCCTCACACGGCGGACGAACCCTCCCATTCTCCGACCGAACGGCGGAGATGAGCGATGAGTCTCCAGTCAGGATCCGCAGGAGGCCAGGGTTCAGCAGAGCTGCATTTTGTCACGCTAACACCGGAGGGGACGTTTTAAACAGGATGACACCTCATGAATATCAAATGGCACCCTGCTTTTTAGCATGACACACTTCAGACTTTCAGGAATTAATTATCAGTGGATAATGTGGCGGCGACGTGGCCGACCACCAGCTCAAGTTTTCAAGGTGTTCTGAAAAACTTTCTGATGTGAGACGGAAACCGACAACAGCGTTTTATGTTATCTAGAATTAACAAGCTGCTACGACCGTGATCACAGTGATCAACATGATCACCTTCATCACCATCATCACTGTGATCAAATGAGGCAAAAATAATAATAAATGTCATCACTGTTTTCTGATCTGATGTTCAAACGTAAAGACTTTTACATTTTATTCTCCCTGTCTTTGACCTCAGTTTGACACAAAGATGAGTTGATTAACTTCATCTGTGGATCCAGTTTCACCTTCAGCATCTAGGCTGAAAACATTCATCCCTCAACTCAACCACCAACGCCTCGGTATCGGACAACTTCATTAGAAAAAAGGCATCAGAAGAGAGAGAGAGTCACATCCCGGCCACTTCATCACATCACAGCATGGAGTGTGTGTGTGTGTGTGTGTGTGTGTGTGTGTGTGGATGTATGTGTCCCAGCCTGCTTCAAAGGCAGCCTCTTGGACAAGATCAGTGTTGTGACCCTGTTCCAAGCCTATCAACAGGCTGCAGGTTGGCAGGATGCTGGAGTGGTGACGAGCCTTTAATCTGGGACAGATGAGAGACACAGTAAAACACATACAGGGGGAGGGGGTGGGGGTGTCAAAATAAAAATATAAATGTAACATAGAAACATAAAACCTGCAACGTTGTTTCCTCTACAGATTATATCTTTACTTTAACCATCAGGAGTCACCGTTGTTTGTTTGATCCAATAGGTATTTAAATTTATTAAAAATGAATAAATGACTAAAACATGACGTGACGTTGTTTCTCTTCTGGTTCTTATTTAATTCTAAACAATGAACTGAAACATTTTACAATATAATGTTGTAATAAAACATAATTCTAAGTTCTGACTGTCATTTCCACAGAGATGCAGGATTTTATTGTCCAGAGGGAAATGAGCCTAAATGTGACGGGAACATTAACTAGTGAATAAGAGCTTTTAGTTTCTGACCTGACTCTTGTTTATTAGTGAAGAATTTAGATTCAGGTTGTTAAACATTGTCACACTGAGACAAGATGATGAAGGATGAAGGGGGCGGAGTCATGGGGGGTGGGGGTGTCGCATTATGAGACAAAGACAAACATATAAATATATAAGGATAAAAAAAAAAACGACAAGAATAAAGACGTTTATAACAAGATGGAGAAGAAGTGAGGAGGAGGGAAGGTGGAGGACTGAGTGTGTGTTTGTGAGAGTGTGTGTGTGTGTGTGTGTTATGACAGAACAAAAATAGGGATAAATGGAGAAGCAATAAGCCTCCTCTGCCTCAGAAATCGTGACTCACAGGAAGAGTCTGTGCTCTGTGTGTGTGTGTGTGTGTGTATGTGTACATATAATGAACGATAACCAGCAGTAACTCATACATCATCTATATTAAGAAGCACACACACCCTCTCCCTGTGTGTTGATGTGACAGGTAAGATGCAGTTCATGCGACTTCACCGACAGTTTTTCATAAATAAAAGTATTTGCATTTGAAAGTAAACGTAATGTTATAAATAACAATGTGATATAAAATATTCATATGAATGTGAAATGGATAGGTTATATATAAATATATAAATATATAAATATAAATATATATCCAGGGTTGTGTTCCCATGTTCTCATTCTCCGCTACAAAGTTTCACTAAACATGAATTTTTACAAATGTGTCAAATATTCACAACAAACTTCTTCTAAACTCACTGGTTCATGTTGTGAATTTACATTGATGAAGAGAACGTAGATATATTGATCTATTCCTCTGGTTCTAGATGAAGCTGAGACGTGACGTCAACACCACACATGAAGTGACATGAAGTGACATGACGTGACATGACGTAACATGAGGTAACTGTACGTTGATCCAGGTGTGTGACGTTTCTACCCTGGTTCGTGTATGTAGAAGTGTAACACACCTGTTTGTTTCTATAAGCAGATGATGATAAACCAGAAGGGGAATCAGGGGGAGGTTGAACTAGAGGCTGTTCTGTTCTGGCAGCTCCACTTCTTCATAGCAGAGTCATTTTTATAAGAACCACGGAACCACGTGTTTAAGATCAGAGGCTTCAGCCAAAACCATGTTCTGTGTGGTGTATGTGGTCTACAGTCTACTATGTGATCTGTGTGGTCTATGAGGTCTACGGTCCACTATGTGGCCTATGAGGTCTACGGTCCACTATGTGGTCTATGAGGTCTATGTGGTCTCTGCCGTCAGGATCAGCAGTGATCTGGTTCACGTGGTAACGGAGGAGTCTATTGGAGGAGGATGTTTTCACATCTTGTTCTAAGTGTTTGTAATAACAGTGAATCTGTCGGTTTCCTGTCTTTAGACACGTCGTTATCTTGAAACATTAAACGTTCCAGTTTCTATTTAAATGAACGCTGCTCTGTTGTGTTACGGTCGTTTTTCTCACATGTAGAAATGATCGTAGAACAATTACAGGTGAGTTTAAAGGATGTTTTATTATCTAACACAGAAGCAGTTTAAAGTGCTGGGTGAGGCTCTCTGCGCCTCGTCAACACTGTAGGTAAACATCCTTTTACTTGATGTTGGACGAAGTGCATCAACGCTCCATCTCTTCTGTTGACCTTTGAGCAATTTAACTTGTCCACATCGATACGTTAAAAGAAAAATGCTGCGCTCCCAAAGTTAAGGACATAACAGGCTCTTCTGACCTTCCTCTTCTCACAAAGCACTTTGGATTAGAGATTAAATATAAATGGGATGATCCCCTGCACAGTTCATCTTCTGTTTGTTTCTTTTTTCTTGAAGAAAATACAACGGTCAGTGTTTCCTCCTCCATGATGGTTTAACTTCAGATCTAAAATGTGAAGTGGTTCGTTGTGGCGTTGGATGTGAAACTGAAAGAACTGGTTCAATGTGGACGTGGTCACGTCAGCTCATGGACTCTAACGGTCGTTAATGTGTTAAACTGGAAGCAGCGTCTAATCAACTACAATACAGCTGCTTCGCGATTTAATCAACTCTGGGATGTGAGAAAGAAACACTTTTTTAAGATCCATTTGTCTCTCAGTGGTTTGACACTGACCGCCTGTGATGTTTCTTTATTTCAACCATTAATGAATCTGCTGGTTCAACGAGGAACAATAATATTTCAGGACATTTGTTGAAACGAGATCACATCATTTCATCGTCTGCAGCTCAGAGCTCTGCTCACAGTCAACATATTCTTAAAGTCCCTCCATGCAAAACTTGCATCAGACTGGAAATCTAGTAATATTTTCTCTGTGTGACATTACCTCATGTTTATCATAAACTCAAGGTTTTTTCACATGAATAAATGAGCTGTTTGTTTCTGACAAAAACAAAGCGCTGACATAGATCGACTGTCAGTGAAGCCACATTCAGGTGAACTGATGCAACTGAGAGTCAATGAGCTCTTTGACAAACTGGAATAAAAACACAGAGGTTTTATTTTAATAATCCTGAGTTTCAGTCCAGATCAGTGTTAACGCTGCACTGATCCATATGATCAATATTCTTACGTTAACGAGGATCAAACGACCACGGCCGCATCAGACCAGAGCCTCCAACAAACTAATCCACCAAAGCTCTGTTGATCTCTTCTTTTGTACCTCTGGTTTTGATCTTTGAGCGTGTAGGTCGCTCTGATCAACCTGTTTCTACCAACGTGAACCGTCTGTTCAACTGACGACACAGACATGTGATGTGGTGATGGACAGAAACACGTTGAACATGATGTTTGCTAACATGTTGGTGGAAACGTGACTGTTTCCTGTTTGTTCAACTGTCTCAGACAATCACTGACAAAATAAACAGATAGTGATCATATTCATTCCTACATGGAAACCTGAATCTTTGAACATCTCACAGCAGGAGACTTTTCACCAACGACAAATACTCTGGTTGGTTCAGACTCAGAAACAAAGTTTAACATCTGGTTCAACTGTTCTCATGAACAGCTCCTTTAGTGACGCACAGAAAACCTAACTGACATCTTCACCAGGATAAAAGGTTTGGAAACAGTGGCTGTGTTAATAAGAAGTTAAGTCTTCTCTTTCTCTCCACATTGTAAATAAATAGTGATTCCTGCAGGTGAGTGGGTGGAGGAGGACGAGGAGACAGGCAGTGAGCGAGGAGCTGTCTGCCTCTCATCATCCGAGGGTCAATGAACATGGTTGAAGTGTTGGAGGCACAGGTCACCTGATCCATGTTTAATGTGTGTGTGTGTGTGTGTGTGTGTGTGTGTGTGTCAGTCCCTCCATCGTAGCTCAGGATGTGTCACATCAACCACAGGCCACTGAGCAGGTCTGAGACGCCTCCTCACTGAGACAAGTGTGAGTCTTCGTGTCCAGACGAGTGTTTACAACACGGAGGCGACTCCATCACCGTCCAACACCATGTAGAATAATAGATACTTTCTCTGTGATTGATCACCTCAGGGTGTGTGTGTGTGTGTGTGTGTGTGTGAAGACATGTGGTGAAGAGTGTGTGGATCAACTGTGACGAAACTGAAACTAATCAACTCCTCGATGACGACGTCTCAATCTGAGTGTTCACTAACATGTTACACACATAAAATACCAAGATACACACAAAACATCATGTAACTGCAGTTTGTGTTTCCTGTTTCAGTGGAGCTGCGGATCAATGTGATCTATATTTTTAGTTACTTTATTTATATAGCACATTTAAAAACAGAACTTGACCCAAAGTGCTTTACAAGAGACAAAGAGAACAAACATGTAGAAAAGAGACACAGCTTAGCTCCGCTTAGCTTGTCACATCTGAGGCACCGCGGTCCAGAGGTTACAGCATAAGAGAAATAAACAAGAACAATGAGGAATAAATAAGTAGATAAATAATAATAATACATAGGTAGAAATATTTATATGTAAAAATATAACACAAGAAGTATCCAGAGTCTGGGGGCAACTAGTGAGAAAACCCGTTCCCCTTCGGTCTTGAGGCAGGAGAGAGGGACTAGGAGGAGACCTGAGAGACCGATGGGCAGAATATGGAGATAAAAGCTCAGTGATGGAGGACGGAGCTCAGCCATTAAGAGCTTTAAAAACAAACACTAAGATTTTAAATCACTTCCGTACTTTCCAGGAACCAGTGCAGACGGATACAACAGCAGCTGCATTTTGAACTAGTTGTAGTCTGACACTGTTGGACTAACACCAGCGAACAGTGACTTACAGTTGAGTCTGGAGGAGATGAAGGCACGAATAAGTGTTTCCAGATTATTATGAGATAGAAGCAGATTTAGTTTAACTATGGGTGGAAGTTGTGTCGAATTGCCACAATCATGAAGTTTTACAACAATGCAACTATTACAATGATGCCCCACAAAAACTTTCCATTGTTTCAGTATCAACTTTGTTAAAAAAAAAGAAAAGTGGATGCGACACCGAGGTGAAACTGGAGTCTAATAACGGCTGAAAAGAGCAGCCTCCCACGAGGAGGCAGATTAATTTAGACAGTAATGAGGATTTGTCTGAAAATAACGTGCACCTCATCCGAGCAATCACAACTACCAATTCTCCAGGGTTAAGTTATAAACAATAGGTAACATTATACTTGGTTTAACTGGAGACAGGAGCCCAGTAATTGTCCTTGGGTTGGAAAATTAATATCTTCTGAAAACAAAATGATTTAACCCTTTCACACTGTTCAAACTCTGAACCAGCATAGGTTCAGTCCTGGTCCTGGACCTGGTCAAGTCAAGACCCAGGACATGACTGACATCAACCATACTGATCTGAATGTCTGTTATTTGTATACTAGTTTATTTGTTATTATTTGAGACATTTTTATGAAGTTTTCAAACTTTCACAGAGAAAACTTGAAACTATTTTCTTGCTGAAGATCAACAGTGTGAAGATCACATGACCTCGTGACCTTTATATGAACCATGTGATCACACTGATGATGTTACTGCTACTGGTTCAGTGACACTTCAAAGAAAACAAAGATGCAGAAGAAACAGAGGAGGATGTTGTCGTGACAACGTCAAAGTTCCTATTGAACTCACTGCTGACACTACAGGTCCATATAAAAAACACACACACACATACACGCACACACACACACATGCACACACACACACACACACACGTGCGCACACACACACACACTTTGACTCTGATTTGACTCGCTCTCATCTTGTCAACAAACATCAGTCCAGACTCATATTTCATATATTATATTTCATGAAGTAATTGATCTGTATGTATTATTTATTATCAGTTATCTATTATCTGTATCTATAGACATTCAGGGGTCATGACGTTGTCAGTTTATCACAGTCGACTCAGTCACAGATGAACCTGAATCTCTGTCTAATAAACGTACCTGTGAGTTTTTCTGTAAACGTCGACGAAGCCGAAGACTGAGGTTGATAATTGCTCTGCGCAGAAAATATTTTCAATTATTTATTCAATTCTGCCTCAGATCCAATCTAATCCTGGCTAATCTTTACTAAAACTGTGTCAGCAGCATGTCGAACATTATGAGAGAGTGTGTGTGTTTTATGACAGCAGCCTGCGCCCACACACACACTGATGGATGTATGTGTGTGTTATAGAGCTGCTCGTATACAACAGCTTTAAATAATAAATGAGCGTCCATGCAGCAGCAGCAGCAGCAGCAGCAGCAGCGTTGGGCAGATAAAACAATGGAGTGGCCTTGTTAATACACCTCCACCCTGGCAGCCAGTTAACCAGCTTACTCTGGGGACAGATAATGGCAGCGAGCGAACACGCTGCATTATGATGAAGCCTGACTCTGCACTCAAATATCAAAGCATGTGAAAGAGCAATGGTTTTATAAGTATCTGTTACGTGAAGATAGGCTGAATAACAAAAAGCCGAGCAGGAAGATGTCATTCACAACCACCACCAGCTTTTTACTCCTTCCTTTTAATTTTCCACTGCACGTGAAGCAGACTGGGACTCGCAGCCATCGGATGTAATGACACCAATTTGTCCTAAATGTTTATTGGATCCTGAGTAGGATCCTGTACTAATTTCACATTCAACAGTCTGAGTGATTATCACAATGGAACAGGACGAGGAATACGAATGAAGGGCTCTCGCAAAAATACTGTTAAATACACCAACACAGCTCCAATAATACAGGACATGGTGGACTGTAATTAATTAAAGACAAAGCCAGTTTTCACACGGTGCAACCTCCACACAAACACCATCCCTGCACTTATTGATGACCATTGGCCAACGTTAATGGACCCGACTGGACCAGGCAGGAAATTAAGGCTGGAACGGACGTGGCTGGTGCGAATGAACATCATTTAAAATTTGTTTCAGTATTGAAACCGTTTCCATGATTTTACTGTTCAGTTTAGACACGAAGGAAAAGAAAAACACAGAAGACAAGACGTCGTCAGAGCTGCTGGATTTTTCTTGACGTTGTTGAAACAACAACGTTCTCAACATCACAGACTCAACCAGGACGTTGTTGGAGAAAAAGTGTTAGAGTACAAGTTGAGTATTATCATGAAATCAGTTGGGACTGAATCACCACGCAGCCCGGATTCCAATTGATTTCCAAGTCACACGACACGAAGCTTGACACTGTATTTCACATGAATATCTGCTATACACAAAAATACTACATTCCCCAAGAGTGGAGCAAACTGTCAGAGCCATCGCTACCACTGAAAGGAAAAAAAAAAGATTTCTGTAAGAGTTCAAAGATTGTAATAAGTAGGCTTTCAAATGCAGAAACAACTCTGTAAAAAGAAGCGTGAGGGAAGAAAGGGAAGCGAAACCCAGTGACGCGCATCATTTGGCAAGATGACAGCTCCTTAGTAAAGGGAATTGGCACCGCTGTTTTAGCAGGTTCCCCGCTGAATGTTATTGGCTCTGCTTCATCTCAGTCGTTGTTGTTCTCAGTCACTTTGAGCCAAGTAATTGTCAAAGCTGAGCACCTTTCAGCCCCTGCAGAGTGGGTCGCACCACCCTGTCAGTAAACAGCAGCACACTCTGAATATGTAACGCCCCCTCCTCCACATAAAGAAAACGCCCCCGACAGCAGGAGGCAGCCATTATTAAAACCAACACAAGCAACTAAACACAGAAGAAAAGTCGACCACTCAACTGTGGTGATGATGAAATACTCTACATGGAGTCTTCACGTTCTGTCAGGTTTTAAATTGTAATTTAACAAGATCTGATAGTTTGTGTGAATGCTTGTTTGTGCCAAATAAAAAAAATAAATAAATAAAAAGTTGGATTTCTTGCAGATATGTGGGTGGAAATCTCTAAAGTAAGAGTCTCACAGGGAAAAAGCCAAAGTGAGGAGCATTACATGTTGGGATTCGGGACTTTGTGATCTGATCTGAAACTAAATGAGGGCGGAGCATCAACGCTTCACATTCCTACATGAAAAGAAGAGAAAGTACGAAAGCAATTCATCTTCATAAGGAAAGTAATTGATGGTGATGTATAGTGTTTCTGAGTGAGGGCCAGAAGTGTTGGCTTGTTCAAACACTCTCCATATTTCAAACTTGTTTACAGCTCACACATATTCACTATCTATTAAAGAGCCGACGCTGCTGTTTCCAGTAAACACATGCATTTATGATGCATTTCCACTCTGGACCATAACATCTCAGATATGTGTCTTATTATACATGTGGCTGTGTGCTGCTGTGAATACAACACATGTTCTTTACAACAAAATCCAGTGCAGTTCGCTGCCTCTGATACTCATGGACCCAGCTCTCATTTTGTGCCTCATTTACTGGCATACTGCAGCTGTGGAAAAAAAAAGTCTGATCACACCAGCTATTCCCTCCTGTGGGGGTGGAGGGGTGTAGGACCAGTGGCCAGCTCACATCCACCACCCGAGCGGATCGACGCCTTCTTTGTGAAGCCTATAAATCAAGATGATTAACATAATATATACAGGTAAAAAGGACAACATGGCTTTCCTGAAATATAAAACATGGAGCAAACACACGAAAGGCTCGGATGAATCTGCTGACGCAGGTGGAGACATCACCATCTCATATTTTCTTGGTCGTCTGAAGCCGTTGTGACAAATCCTGGCAGTTAATGTGTGGAGGTATTAAACATGACATCTGCTGGTGGAGTGTGGCCAACCAAGAAAAAAAAACAGGCTGGATGAAGAGTTTGACCTCAGGCTGTCGTTTCTACAGCAAAGCAGAAGAAGCAGCACGTGATTCTCATTTGATCGTCATCAACAGGAAGAATCGTTCTCCGCTCTCAGACGGGAAATGATGAGCTGTTTTTTGTGTTTTCTCATCAGCAGACGTCTGCTGAGCTGCTGCACTCTCAAGTCAATTATTAAAATCAGCTGGTCTTTGGCAGAAAAAAAGAAAAGTGACGACCCCAGCCTCATTTGATTTATCCTGGTATCAGAGCCTCTTCATGGGTCATTTATCAGCTAAATGGCTTTTTGAATCCATACTCTAAAGTTCATTACAGCGATTAAAGATTTATTCAGTCATAGTTATAGATAATTCATCTGAGGCCTATTAAAATGCCTTTTTGTCGCTGCACCACGCGGCCGGTTTTAAAGGGAATGGCAGATGTGAACAAAACTCAACTCGTCCACTTTCAGTTTCCTCGGCTGGACAAAGGTTCATGTCTCTCAAAACATGAAAAGACTCAGTGTCGCTTCAACTCTTCAGACTCTAACGTCTCTAGTATTTCAGCCTTTATGAAGATGAAACTGTTCATCAGGAAGAAACAAGTTCATCTGTGGTCACGTGATTTGTCCTGCAGCCAATCAAACAGCATTTTACATCACAGCTCAACACAGAGACATGAACACATGACGTAGCTGTTAGTGATGTTCACAATCAGAAAAACAATCAGACAACAAAGTAAACATCACCATCAGCAGCACATGACGCTCACATGATGATCACATCGATCACGTGATGATCACATGACCATCACATGATGATCACACGATCACGTGATGATCACATGACCATCACATGATGATCACATGATGATCACACGATCACATGATGATCACATGATGATCACACGATCACATGATGATCACATGATGATCACGTGACGATCACATGATGATCACATGACCATCACATGATGATCACATGATGATCACACGATCACATGATGATCACATGATGATCACATGACGCTCACATGATGATCACATGATGATCACACGATCACATGATGATCACATGATGATCACATGATCACATGATGATCACATGATCACATGATGATCACATGATCACGTGACGATCACATGATGATCACATCGATCACATGATGATCACATGATGATCACACGATCACATGATGATCACATGATGATCACACGATCACATGATGATCACATGATCACATGATGATCACATGATCACGTGACGATCACATGATGATCACATGATCACATGATGATCACATGATGATCACATGATGATCACATGATGATCACATGATCACATGATGATCACACGATCACATGATGATCACACGATCACATGATGATCACATGATGATCACATGATGATCACATGATCATCACATGATCACATGATGATCACATGATGATCACATGATGATCACATGATGATCACATGATGATCACATGATGATCACATGATGATCACATGATGATCACATGATGATCACATGATGATCACATGATGATCACATGATGATCACATGATGATCACACGATGATGATCACATGATGATCACATGATGATCACATGATGATCACATGATGATCACATGATGATCACATGATCACACGATGATCACATGATGATCACATGATCACATGATGATCACATGATCATCACATGATGATCACATGATGATCACATGATCATCACATGATGATCGATGATCATCACATGATGATCACACGATCATCACATGATCATCACATGATGATCACATGATGATCACATGATGATCACACGATGATCACATGATCACATGATGATCACATGATGATCACATCATCACATGATGATCACATGATGATCACATGATGATCACATGATGATCACATGATGATCACATGATGATCACACGATCACATGATGATCACATGATGATCACATGATGATCACATGATGATCACATGATGACATGATGATCACATGATGATCACATGATGATCACATGATGATCACATGATGATCACATGATGATCACATGATGATCACACGATCACATGATGATCACATGATGATCACATGACGATCACATGATGATCACATGATGATCACATGACGCTCACATGATGATCACATGATGATCACACGATCACATGATGATCACATGATGATCACACGATCACATGATGATCACATGATCACATGATGATCACATGATGATCACATGATGATCACATGATGATCACATGATGATCATGATGATCACATGATGATCACATGATGATCACATGATGATCACACGATGATCACATGATGATCACACGATCACATGATGATCACATGATGATCACATGATGATCACATGACGATCACATGATGCTCACATGGCGCTCATGATGATCACACGATCACATGATCACATGATCACATGATGATCACATGATCACATGACGATCACATGATGATCACACGATCACGTGATGATCACATGACCATCACATGACCATCACATGATGATCACATGATGATCACACGATCACATGATGATCACATGATGATCACACGATCACATGATGATCACATGATGATCACATGATCACATGATGATCACATGATGATCACATGATGATCACATGATGATCACACGATCACATGATGATCACATGATGATCACACGATCACGTGATGATCACATGACCATCACATGACCATCACATGATGATCACATGATGATCACATGATCATCACATGATGATCACATGATGATCACACGATCACATGATGATCACATGATGATCACACGATCACATGATGATCACATGATGATCACACGATGATCACATGATGATCACACGATCACATGATGATCACATGATGATCACACGATCACATGATGATCACATGATGATCACATGATGATCACATGATGATCACATGATGCTCACATGGCGCTCACATGATGATCACACGATCACATGACCATCACATGACCATCACATGACCATCACATGATCACATGATATTACATTATGATCAATTTCAACGGGTTTGTAAAGACACTGACATTGAAAGAAAATCTGATAAATTCCATTTTGACCAAAGTTTCCTTGAACTTTTTCTGTTTTCAGTTGAATCATTTTTGCTCTTTCAATGACAGATTATTTATAAAGTTCAATAAACATATATCTCCATGACAACGGAGTCAATATTTAATAAATCGCTGTATATTTCACTGTTGAACACAAAAGACACACGGAGGCATTGAGAGACATTAACACACATTCACATTGGTGTGAATAACACTGCCGCCCTCTGACACAGCTCAAGGTTGTTTATTGCTTCAGTTAGAAAGAAAACAGCGATGTGACAAAGCGTCGTAATCGTCAACGTTTTCAGGAGCACAGCGAGTCACGGCATTCATCCCAGGACCAGATTGTTCAGATGTACGCTTTACGATTTTATATTTCCCCACAGACTAAAGCACCATCTCACCTGAACCTCGCCAGGATCCAAACCTGAACACAGCTCATTGTTTTGGATGTGAACCATGAGTGGAAACTCTGCTCTGTTGCTCTGGTTTTATTTTGGCTCCTTTGACTCCATCCGTCCCCTTCCACCAATAAAAGTGTCTGGGGTCGTTTCCTGTCGCTGAACCGATTACATTCTCCCTTCTAATAAACCGAGCCACGCTTTGCTTGGAGGAAAACTCAGCTCTGCATTTCCAGCAGCTTCCATGTGCTTATTTGTTTCAAATGGCACTGCTCTCTGTTGCCCAAATGAAACAAATTAAAGGCATAAACCCTCCAGAGTTCAAATAAACCTCTCCAAACGTGCTGCTTATGAAACCACCCCAAGACAAGCGTTTACTTTCTCCAACTCTGCTTTCCAAAACCCTGTGAATAGCCGGGACTACTGGTCCTTGAGTCACCAGGGAGAATTAATAAGACTAGTTATCATTCCTTCCAGGATCCACGCTGTGCCGGTCTGCTGCAGAAGAGGAGCGGACTTCACACGGGGAACATGGGAAGGAAAGGAAACAACAAGGCTGGTAATGGGCAGAGAAAATAAATAACATTTATAATCCAGTCACTGTTGATTCAGTCTGACAAAGCTCTGAACAGAAACACACAACAAAACACAGCGTCAACATGTTTTACAGCCTCTTGCTGCTACGACACAACTTATCTCTGATATCTGACCTTTGTCGACGGTGATGTTCGCCACAGCTAATATCTCCACTGACCAGCCTCTTACCATTCAGACTTCTCTTTTCGGTGCATCATCCAGACCTTTACTAACCTTTAGTTTTTCACAGGGACCACATAGATATGAAGAGGATAAAAGCAAACTGAGAGTCTGAGTGAAAGGACAAGAGCTGTGGGAGTATTAAGAGATGAGCAGGACATGAGTAAATAATCAAACCAATATTCTGATTAAATCAGGATCCACTTTTTATTAAAGACAAACTCCAGGACTGTGTTGTAAAGCCAATTAGCACTTTCATCATTTCAAGATGTTGACCAAGAGCTGAGGAGAAATGACGGGATCAGTTTTTATAAACATCAGCGTTTTGTTCTTCTGTACATTTGTTCATGTGAATTAACGAAAACTACAAAAACACTAGGTAAAGTAAAGCTGACGCTGGTTCGGTTCCTGAAACTAAATCTAACAAATGATTGGTTCATGTTCATGAAGACAGAACTCAAATGTTATCAAAAGTCATGTGGTTTAAATGCTTCTGGATTATTAAATCAGACGAATCATTGATGATCTCTACCGCATTAGTTTCAAAGATGCTGCTGATTTCTCAAGTCACTAAAACACAAAGAAGAAACGTTTCCAACTAATGGAAGAGGAAGCTCAGTGTTAAACTTCTTGTGATTGGTCCTGACGCTGTTCACGCCAGAAACGACTCCGTCTGGAGTCAATTGAAATCGACCAGAGAACAGTTGTTCAACAACCAAACCAAACCGCTCCACGGGGGGCAAACGCTCCACAGCCCAGTTCAGAAATAAAATATTCAAGAAATAACACCAGAACAAAAACAAGAACAAGGACCATGTTGGTACAGTTTCTGGTTCCTGGTCGGTCCAGCTTCTATCTGACTCTTTGTCTGCTCTTCAATAAAACACATGTACAGTTAAATAACAGATATTCCAATAAAAAGTCAAAAATAAAAGTATGAAGGTAGAAAAACTAAAAGAGCTTCATAACAAAAAGGTGTAAAAACCAGTTCCAGTGGCTTTTATCAAACATTTGTTCATATAATCTGCGTTGTGTTGACAAATCCTCACCATCCTGCAGATAATGACTCCTGATTATTTTCTGGTTTATTCCAAACAGGGTTATTACAGCTTCAATAAAACGTTGAGATAAAAAACTGATTACTGGTAAATCATGTTCTGCTGCTCCGAGAGCCAACATGGTCGTATATACTTTACTGTATGATGCTCCAGTGTGTGTGTGTGAGAGATAGAGGAGTGTGTGTGCATCAGTGTCCATATGTGCCTTGTTTGTGTGCCATTCTCCATTAAATCTGCGATGCTCCAGCAGGCGTGATTTTCCTCTGTGCCGAAACCAACAGACAAGTCGGCAACTGACCAAGCAGCAGTCATCAACGGTCATTACGCCTCCGAGACACTTCAATCACTCTGCTGATGACAGAGAGAAAAACGACTTCTTCAGACAAAATATTTCCCATGAGGCCTCAAACACTTATACAATTAAACTAAGGTGTGACTGAGCTGCCACGTCGTCTCCTCTGGTAACTGTCATGAAACCACACACCTCTGGTCAAACTTCTATTTCTGTCTTTTCTATTCTTCACATTTTCCTCCATATTTTTCTACTCAGCCTCCACAGTCTACAGCAGACAGAGAGAGAGAGGGAGCTCTGAACACTGCTGGTAATTAGTGGTCTTGATAATGGGGCAAGGCCAAGGAAGGTTGCCAATAATCTGGCCTAATTGCTCAGATGTATGCCAAAGCGTTGGTCTAGGACAGGGTGGCAGATAATGGCTTTGGCAGGTGTTGCCAGGGATCTGCCCCTGGTGCCGTGAGCTTTTAATGACCACGAGACAGTGTGTGTGTGTGTGTGTGTGTGTGTGTGTGTGTGTGTGTGTGTGTGAACATGTACTGTATATATCAGTGCTCCTGGAGACATTGGCTTTAACCACTGGAGAAAGATTCGTACAAACACATCACATTTTAAAGTGGTTTGAGATGATTTCACATTGACCTCACATGGTCACATGGTCACATGATGAACGGCTCCTGTAGCGTCATGTTAACATGTGATCATAGATCTGAGAGAAACTATAACAAAGAAGAAAATCACTAAAAACTTTACTTTTAATTTTTCATCAATTTTAACAAAATAATATAAAAACTTAAAGTCCCAAGGTCACATGAAAGTTCAGAAAAGAAATAAATTAAACCTGCTTTTTAAATCCTGAGTGTTTGTGTTAAATATATTTTACTTTAAATAACAAAAAAAAAAAAACTGGACTTAATCTCAATTTATCGTCTAAACCATGTGACATTAATTTAATCACGAAACGGTTCTGACAAGAGGCAGCTGGGCTGTTCATGTCCTGCAACGTTCCTCATTAATATTTTAATTTATGCACCAAGGTGATCTGAAATGTAATCAACCACCGTGTGTTAAATGGGAGGTTCTGTAGTGTAAATACACAACGTCTAACAGTAGACCAGACTCTTTATTTACTAATTACTACCTGGAAATGCTGCGTATGAGTAAACACAGACGATGACAGTAGATCTGCTGTAAAATGAAAGAGATAAAACAGAGTTTGGACTCAACTGTTATTATTAATAAACAACCATGTGACTCATGAAGAGAAAAAACATCAGTTGAGAAAATAATTATATATAATAATAAAATAATTATTAACTATTATTAAAAGTTTCTGATCTGTTGTCTTGTTATGTTATGTTTATATTTTCTGTATATAATGTTTATTCTGTGTTTTTCTATGTTGTATGTTTAAACTATAATGGAGCGAAGGAACAGAACCGTAGCCAAATTCCTTGTATGTGTTCACATACTTGGCCAATAAAGCTGATTCTGATTCTGATTGTTGAACAAACCACAGAAAACTGAAGATATAAATAATACAACATTTACCAGAGAAACGTGAAAACTTAAAGATTCAAAGAAGGAACAACACGAACGCTCAGCAAGTCAACATCCAGCCAGCAGTAATCAGTAAGCAGGACTGATCAGTGATCAGACCACGTCTTGTAGGAAACACTAGAAACTGACCAGTGAAGAACAACTACAGACGACAGCCACTTTGTCTCCATAAGGTTCAAACCAACAACAGCAACTCGTCTCCAAGAACAAACAAACTTCTTCGTCTTAGATCAGAATCATTGTGACTCACGATGGAAACAATTTCAAACCTGATGGAAGAACCAGACAACGACGTGCAAGGAAAGTCTGTCGATCACAGCTGGAATAATCCACATGTTGATGTCTGACACTCACCTACAGGAGACACAGACAACAGGGAGTGAAACGTTAAATCATGAATCAGCTTCAGCATCACACAACAAGAATCACAAAGTGAAAGATAATTAATGTTGTAAAGGATCAGTTCAAACAGCTCTGGTTCATTACAGATTATTACAGATTATAATCCAGGTTTTCTATTTACAACTTGAACAATCATCGTGACCGTGTTGACAGCTGCTTCGTCTGCAGCTGATCAGCTGATGTTTCAGACGAGTAAGACAGTTTTGTAGTAAACTGAGTGAAAATGACACAAAGTAAAGTTAGTGTTTGTCTGAGAAGCTCAATCGGAAACACGGCGGGGAGTCTGGTTCTTTCTACACAACAACAACTGTTTCCAAAATGAAAAGGAAAGATGCACTTGACTGTGATGAAGTATCTTTATCGGAGAGCAGGTTTCTACGTCAGTCTGAGGAACGATGTTCTGATACATGTGACAGTGTTGGACGTTCATGTTTCCTGTTTACTCTCAGTGTTTGGTGACAACAGAATAATATTAATTACTGATGATCTGGATTGAACATTTAGTTTCTTTGTCTATTGAATCAACAAGAAGGAAACAGACTTTTATTAAACACGCTCAACTGTTTGAGCAGCTTTTTAAAAGTTTTATTGTGAATCACAGAAAGTAAAACTCTAGTTTAATATGTTTTATTATTGTGGAGTCCAACAATAAAAATATGGAGCTGGACAGAAACATATGTCTCTAAAGATGTTGGAGCGTCGTGAAGCCTCCAGCTTTTTGTGACTTAAATACTTTGTCTAAATCCTGATAAGTGGCGCTTGAATGTTTCTACTGAACAGATGAACTCACTGTTTAATCCACAACAAAGATGAAAGAGAGTAGATGTCGTTTCATACAGAAACTGTTGGTGACTCAACTCATCCTCTGACCTCAGAACAACAGTTTCCATCAACATGTGTTTGTGTTGAACACGTCTGTTCAGACAATTAGAGCAACAACTGTCACTGAATGAATCATTTAGACTAAACAGTTCATCTGAAGATCTGAACTCCAGGACCTGGAGGATTAAAACATGACCACCATGGTTTTATAAGTCATGTTGAGGTCGACTCTTTTTCCTTATTGAGCAGAAACATTTAACAAACGGGTTTTCTTCTGTCGTCGCCGTGGTTTTATAGTGTCTCTGAGTGACGACAGCTGACAGATGAACACGGAGGCAGAGTGAGAAAAAAACACCAAAAAGAACAAAATCCTCAAAGTCAAAGAAAAGCAGAGGAGGAACTTTGTACAGATGTTTTGTGGCTGATGGGGCCTCGTGTCAACTGTTGAAACGGTTTGAGAATCACCTCCTTTCACGACTGTGACACCGCTGCAACAACAGCTTTGAGATTCATCGCGGATGACAGGAAAACATGCGTGTTACAGCTGGGACCAGGTGCGTGTCAGGCTTCAAGCTGCCTCCATTTATTTCCTCATCCGACACAGTAGCTAATAGTGAACCTCTTTATTCTGTGCAACACCTTCAACCACCACAATTACACATCATCATACCTGATCAACACTGTGGGGCTTTGCAGCCAAATGAAAACAGGGAGGTAGGAGACCTGTTACTGCACACTTTAATATTTCAAAGCCACCTTAATTGAACTGAATGAGAAGGCAGATCTCAACAGCCCGGCTGCCTCCGTTCTTTGACAGCTCAAGGCTGTTGGAAACCTCTCGTGATTCATGTTCAGTGCCAGGCTGCTGGATTACCACTGCCTCTCACCAGGTTGCAGCTGTGTCTTTATTTTAAGAGGTGGGGAGACAGACAGACAGACAGACAGGCAGGCAGACAGAGCTACACTTTGTGAGGTTTATGTGACAAGATAAAAGAAAAGATGCAAAATGTGATCAACGCCTTCCAACTGACAACACGCACCGACTTCCTGAATGTCTTCTTTCATAGACGAACACAAGCCAAAAATAGGATTACCCCATGTGTTGGCAACGCTCGGCGCAAAGACTTTTCACAGGAAGAAAAGACGAGGTTAAGTATCGTTGTGCTCAGTATTGCATTTTAGTGTTTGAGCAGTTTCTTGAAGAACTGCAATCTACTGAAGCTATGATTTAATTATAAAACCGTTATATGTGAACCACAATTTCCACTGATTCAATACCTTTTAATTATATATGTTCTTAAGCTCCTAATAAAGCGCAGATGGAAACTTAACACCGCTGATTGATTGTGACTGATTATCGAACAGGATTACGTTCCAATTACACCTGTGAAACAGGTCTGACGTGTGGAGCTGAAAACTTTTCCAACATTTTCCTCCTCTCCTCTGCTTCTCATAATGACAGCAGAGATGTGTCTTGACAACTTGTTCAGCTCAGCAGGTGCCTCCGGATCCATTTGCATGTTGCTGTATTTCACCCAACGGTGCAACAGAAACCATCTCCACGTCTGTCACACCCTCTGCAGCTACTCTGAAGCTGCATCTACATCATTTTACTTAATTTCTTGGGTTCACTCAGACCATCACTGGTTCTGAAGAAGCAAACAGCAGAAAATATGTCTGGGCAAATCACAGGAAAAAAAATTAGTTGCCAACCAGCAATCATTAAATGGAAGGAGACCAGAGTGATGCCACACTGAGCTTAAAAGCCACCCTCCATTTCTGGACATGATTTCCTGCAGAGATATCCTCAAATTATTTTATTCATCTGTGAAGTTTGGCTCACGGTTCCCAACAGATGTCTTCAAGTCCACAAACAGGAATTAATTCACTTTAAAGAAAAAGACTCTGAATTTGAAAAGGACAATCAGACCTGAGGATAATTGTACCTTTAACGACCTTTAACGATAAATATTTCCTCTTGTGAGTTCACTAAGATCCACTGGATCAGCAGCAACACAATAAGACCACCACAGTTACATGACCACACCCTGACTGAAGTGTCCTCAGTCTTAACACGTATTTATATCTCACCAAACACAAACGATGGGACTTTAATGGCGACCATTAACCCCCGGGCGTCACTTCCCACATCATCAGCCACCGTCGCTATCCTAGGTAGTCGCGTACGCTGATTAAGAAGCCACTCATAAATTTCCGTTTGCTGTTAGATAAGATACTTAATCACCATGGTGAAGCTGTGATATATGGACTCATCACGGTTTAATACCGTGTGGTGCAATTTCTAGTTTCAGTGCAGAGGAATAATCTCAGGACGCTGAAGGTTTTTAAATGGAACCTGTCACGGCCTCTTACCCGCCCCCCTCCTTTGCATGTCCACAGTCATGTGTGCATACTAATGAAGATATTAATTAGCTGTCTTGAGATTAGCGTTAAAATATGTATGTAGCTTTTGAGGTTCGCTTTAAACGCAGCGTCTTTAGACCCTGACCTCACAACACAGGATGAACGTTATCACCTCTGACACCACATCACCATCAGGTCTTTAATGTTACACTCTTCATTGGGTACAAGTGTGAATTTTAACCCCCACAATAATGTAGCACCATGAAACTTTCTGAAGAGAAAAGACTGTAGAAGTCATCTGGTTTTAAAGAAAAAAAAAAAAGAAACCAAAGGCAAATGTCTCCCAATGTGACCCACTTTTCATTTTATTTCCTGACAGTGTCACAGACATGAAACAAGCCTGGACTTTAACAGAAGGAGAGATAGCTGCAGTAATAAAATGTCACTTGTCATTTTAAAGTACATAGCAGTTTACGCTTCAGTTCAGATCCTTTTGACATTTTCTTCTATTTAAAGAAACATTTTTTCTTGCTCACCATGAGAAACATCAGGAAGCAGAAGAGTTAGTGAAAGTTTCATGTTATGATCAGTTGAGTTTTATGTGGCTGATGTTCACCAGCACCACCGCTGCTGAATCAACACTAAGTCTCCGACTGTTGAACCTAAAACCTGATTAAAAACATCATTTCAACAGAAACAACTTCACAACATCATGGAAACTGCTTTTATGCAGTTTCCATCTTTTGGTTTTGCAGTTGATTTCCTGCAGGCTCTGATCTGATCTCCCACCTGGAGTTATGAACTGCTAATACGTGTCAACATATTGGACGTGTACCGACGACAGCAGTCCGAGGTAATTATAAAATTAAAACCTCCGGTCACTACAATAATGAAATGAACTGTATCAACTGTAGAAAAATAACGCTGACAAAGAACCTCCCTGTTATGAGCTTTTTGAGTTAGATTTTTTTAATTAAAGCCCAAACATTTTCAGTGAGGGAGGGCTGCAACAGTTAAATGAAGCTGAAGCGACATGATTGCATTCTTGGAGTTCACCCAACATCATCTGAACACAACACAAAAACCAGCTGTCAACTAGGGAAAAGTGTGTGACAGAGATTATGAAGTTTTTGTGGAAACGCTGATGAAGAGCTATTCAGTACATACAGACGCTAGACACAATGACCTGAGTCACAACAATGTGACAGAAATAAACTCATTTGCGTCTGAAACAAGAGAGAAGATTCAGGTAAAATCAACGTTTTCCTACAAACACAAAGAGACGTTCAGACTCTCCAGAGAATGAATCTTCAAGACATCAACGATCTTTCACCTCCAACATCATGTCAGTGAATATGTTTAACTCATTAATTAAACTGAATCATGGTTTCAGCAGGATAAACTGCAGTTTCTTCATTTTAATTCTCTGCCTCCACGAGTTGAATATTTGGTTCAGAGTGAAATATCTGGACCTTTTCCTCTCAGTATCAACTAGAGTTCTGTATTTCCTCCCATCAGTACGTGACAGGTTAATGTTGATGATTCACTGAAGCCTGACTCAACATGCTACATGTGAACGTTGAAGATAAGATGACAACGATGAAGACATCAGTCCCTGTTTGAATCTAACCTTGGACTAACACATAGCAGCCAACAATAAATGTCCTTTAATAATGTGCCAGAACAGGTTGCACCTCAGGATACACTTCCAGTTCCACTGACAACGGACACAAACAAATACAGTGACAACGGTCCGTGTGTACACAGGGATAACCAGGGGGTTCACGGCGCACATGGTGCACCTGTCGCTTTGACTTAAACCTGAGAGCGCATGGATGGCACCCTCCTCGTGCTCAGAGACACAGCAGTTACACGCTTTCCACATGAACAGTTGTTCCCTTCCTCCCGCCTCAGGCGCCGGGTCTCCTTGGCTGACCTCGAGCTGGACTGCCGCAGCTCGTTTGCATCAGATGCCTTATGGAGCAGACCGGTTTTATGGCTCCGGTGGAGCAAAGGTACAGTGTGGGGGGGGGCAGGTATAAAGATCATTAAAGGATGAAATATTTATACACTGCAATAAAAACTCCTCATATACTGCATCATTACAGGCACATTACTGAGACATGGACGTTCATTTAACGTTTTCTATGAATAACAACGTCAGTATATTAAATATGTTCCCGTTTGTATGTGAAAATATTCATAACGTGAGACTTTTTTAATGAACTCTACCACACTAACTGATCATTTTAGATCTAAATCAGACGTTAGCATCATCGCACTCTGATCTGAACCAAAATGATCTAAATCATGTTTAAAACAACAAACAAACCAGTTGATCGAATCACTGAACGAATCAATCACCTCGTCTCTCTGCTCCGGTTCGTGTTTGTTCAGATTTTTTCCTCTGAAACTTCTGATCCAGACGTTCAGGAGGTTTTACTGAGGTCTCATCCTGTCTGAAGCAAACGCACCGTCTGATTAGACCCAGTAAAAACTACTAATAAACTAGTTTAATGTCGAAAATCAATGTTGTCTGGTGGACATGATGTCTCTGAAACACACAACGCTAAAACGACAGGAAATTCAGTTTAAAAACAGGAAACTCAACTTTACATGAGGAAGAGTTTGGTTGTTTAGTTCTAATACATCACTGAACTCCCTGCTCTGATTAATAAAGGATAGATACAGTGTGTAAAAGGTCACGTGTCACATGTCTTTGTTCAAATATAAAAAGTCCAGCAGGACGTCTCCGTCCGTCAGCAGCTTCTCTCTGTGATTTATGGACAACTACACGAGACTCTGTCTTCAGCTCAGGTTACATTATTGCTTTTTTATCCACTTGTGATTTAATCAAGGCTCTTGTTTTCTAAAGTGAAGCGTCCGGTTGAATTCATCTCAGTGGGAAATAATATAATCAGACACAGATCATATGTTGATACCAGTTGAAAATAGGGTCATGGCGTCTCTAAACCGATACAGATAAAACTGAGAGAATCTTTTCATCTCAGACTGAGTTTGATAAAAAGCAACTGTTGCACTGTTTCTTTAAGAAAAAAGCAGATTTAGCATTTTTTTTTTTTTTTGGTCAGTATAATTTTGGTGTAGGCGAGGTGAGATGTATGCAGGACACACACACACACACACACACAGACACAGACACACACACACACACACACACACACACACACACACACACACACACACACACACACACACACACACACACACACACACACACACACACACACACACACACACACACACACACACACACACACACACACACACACACACACACACACACACACACACACACACACACACACACACACACACACACACACACACACACACACACACACACACACACACACACACACACACACACACACACACACACACACACACACACACACACACACACACACACACACACACACACACACACACACACACACACACACACACACACACACACACACACACACACACACACACACACACACACACACACACACACACACACACACACACACACACACACACACACAGACACACACACACACACACACACAGACACACACACACACACACACACACACACACACACACACACACACACACACACACACACACACACACACACACACACACACACACACACACACACACACACACACACACACACACACACACACACACACACACACACACACACACACACACACACACACACACACACACACACACACACACACACACACACACACACACACACACACAGACACACACACACACACACACACACACACACACACACACACACACACACACACACACACACACACACACACACACACACACACACACACACACACACACACACACACACACACACACACACACACACACACACACACACACACACACACACACACACACACACACACACACACACACACACACACACACACACACACACACACACACACACACACACACACACACACACACACACACACACACACACACACACACACACACACACACACACACACACACACACACACACACACACACACACACACACACACACACACACACACACACACACACACACACACACACACACACACACAGACACACAGACACACACACACACACACACACACACACACACACACACACACACACAGACACACACACACACACACACACACACACACACACACACACACACACACACACACACACACACACACACAGACACAGACACAGACACACACACACAGAAACACACACACACACAGAAACACACACACACACACACACACACACAGACCATAACATCAAACTTGCTTCCCATTTGTTGGGAGACATGACTCTGTTTTGCAGACAATGTCACCCCCACCCCCACCCCCACCCCCCAGCCTCTGACCTGTCTGACAGCTTTTGTGTTCAGGATCAAGTGCGCGTGTGACGAGTGTCTGCGGGGCTAACTATGATATAGCGCTACGCTGTCAAAACGTATTGAGGACCACATTTCTGCACACTGGCCCACAAGGGTAATTGGCTGTCGCCTGGTAGGTGTGCTGTTTAAATAAAATGAGCCTCATTTATCAAACACAGAGCAGTGTTCATATGATACAGACTCATTTATTCTGCACAACAGACAGGATCCAGACACATGTTTAGCACAAACACATAACGTATTGTTTTATATTGGATCCAGTGTTTAATTTTACATGTGTCTTCCAATATTAAACTTTTATTCACCTGAAATAAATTTGTGGAGAAATACCATTTCTCATGTGTATGAGAATGATGACAAAATGAAGTACTTCAACTCAAGTAGACTGGTGACAATGTCATAATGATAATGAAACTCAAGGTCAAAATGAACTTTTCCATTCTGAATTGGCAGACGATCCATGATGCAACTCAAACCACAAAAAGAAAGTGCAAAGCTTTGGCATTTGAATTTGGATCGTGTCCTGATTTTAGTCCATTACTGATGAAACCGAAATGGAAATGGCCTTTTTCAAATCATTTTCATAATGGTCAATTTTATAAAAGTTCATCCCACCAGCTTAAAAGAAGAGGCCACGAGGAGAACACCGCCATTACCACAATTTCCATTTCCAGAATTTTTAACTCATCTTTAATATTTGACTTTCCGACTATAATAACATGGCATCTATTGTCTGTGGCTGTGATTAGGTCTAATGTTGTAACATGCTGGTACACTGAGGAAACTACAAGAGACAAGCGTATTCATTTATCCTGTCACTCCGTGCAATGCATTCTGGGAGGAAATACATGCATTCAGGCTTGTCTCACTTCACAGGACGATTTTTAATGCACACTGAGCTGTGCTGAATGCCAACGGCCAGCAGGCTGACACCAGCTTCCCAGGTGTGAGACGCCCAAGCCGGTGACCCGTCGCAGCTCGCAGGTCTTCCATCCAATCTACCTGTCACTTCTGCCAATGACAAGACACGCAGAAATGGATACCGAGACGCCGCTGCATATTGACAGTGGCAGCTGCAATTCACAGGCGAGGAGAGGCTTATCTCCAGCGAGCAGCTTCCATTTCCTTTACGTGAGAGAAAGAGAGACAGCCCGAGACTGAGCTGGAGACAACATGTCCAGACACAAGTCTATATTCTCTTCTCACCAGCGCGTCTTCAGCCAGACTGGTGATATTTGGTGACTCTAAACGTCTCTTCTGGCAGCAAGGGGCAACGGCTGTCAAAGGAAAAAAAGGCCAAAGCAGCCAATGATTGAATAAAGTTTGATTTCTGGAAGGTTTTCATGTGAAAGCTCCAACATTTTGCTCAACAATGTCACTGATAAGTCCTGAGGGAGAGGAGAGAGTCGGCCGGCAGCAACATGAATAAAACACACTCTAGACAAGTTGTGACAAGTCTCCAGGTTCTTGTCAAGGTCATAGTTAACTTCCTCCAACAATGACCCAGATGTTGATCCAGTTGTTCGTCCCTTTCTCAGGAAATCTTTGGATCAATATCAGATCTGTCACCACAGTTAGAGTTTAGTTCAGCAGCTGGATAAGAATATGACAATACCTCTACTGACAAAACAAGTCGCTTTTATTGTAACTATTCTTCAGGCTTCAGATTTATTCGAGTTGATCTGGTTTCATGACAGCTCCTGTCAAGTTGCACTTTTGGATTCCAGTGTAAAGATGTGGCTGTGCCATAGCTGCCATGTCTCAGTGAAACTGACAAGTAAACTGTTGTCAAGTCCAATAATAAAAATAAAAGTACGAGTAAAACCTAAAAACCACAAAAACCACAGTCAGACGCTCTGTAACGGTCAGTAGGAGGAGAGGAGGTCCAAGCATTTCCTCACTGATAAAAACCACAGAGCAGGTCCAGTTGTTCAGTCTGACAGTTACAACAAACTGCTGAACAGAGACTCAGGTAATCACTCTTCTGTCAGTAGTAACAATCATGATACAACTACAAACCTCTTAGAGAAGAATCAGATGTGTAAATTATTTCAACCACATAAGAGCAAATTTTAGGTGTTTTGTAACAAATCAAGATATTATTTTTTAAGTTTGTCCAGTGGTTGTTGCCACGTCAGTGTCCTTCAACATAACCTGAACCACCACGTGACCCTGAGGGCTACACCATCAGTGAGTGAATGGATGAATATGGATCAATATGATCTGTATGAAAAAAATATCGAGGAAAACTTCATCAACCAAGATCAGATGTTTGGTTTCTTCTGTTTGGAGAACGTCTATACAGATACCGAGAGACTGAACCAGATGTAACATGAAGTTGATTTCTTCAGTTTCCCTGAAGGAACCTCCCAACGGGATCAACAAAGTCATCTATCTATCTAGATTAACTACATTAAAACCAACATCACTAATCATCTGTGAACAGAAAAACAACTTACTACCTTCACATTTGTGATGTCTGTGTCAGTTCCTTGTTGAAAATAATCTAACATTCCTCAGATGAGCTGAAGGACGTGGCGACAGTGAGGAGATGAGACAGAGAAACGATGGATAAAAACAGGAGAATAAAAGACCATGGAGCGTTTACTCGACCCTTACTGATTCCTCACATCGGGTGGCTAATCCACACTGTTCAATACCACCATGTTGAAATGGCAAATTTGATTGATGTGCCAGCTCCTCATATTTCTCACTCCCACTGACAAATAATGCACAGTTCCAGTGCATTAGTGAGCTCCTTGTCATCCCCACAATATAATACACCCTGGACCATGGTATTAGTTTCTGATTTATTTATTAATATTTTTAAGCTGGTGGCAGAGATAAAAAAATGAGCATAGCTTCCAGTAAATATTGTTGAATTAAGGCCTGCATGAGAAGACAAGACTCCTCTTACATCTTCCTTTGCATAATGCCGTGTGCTGCTTCTTTGTTTTGTTGTGTTTTCTTCCTCCAGAGATAATCATATTATCTGCTGTGGCTTCCACTCGCTCGCCAAGGTTGTGCTCTCAGCTAAATCCACAATTGATCTTTCCTCTTCTCTGCCCTCCCTTCATTCCTACATCAGTCTCTCTCTCTTTCTCCCACTCTCTCCATAAACCCTGCTTCCCATCTCAGGCAATCACTCAGCTCTGCAGAGATGGGAGGAAAAAGGAGGGTATGGGAGGTGGATATTTAATCAACTGAGTTAGCTCTGCTGGGGCCAAACAACAACTCCTATCAGAAGTGGGATTTAGCAAGTGATCAGCATGGGGCTGGTCTCAGTTTGGGCTATTGATCACACATCACAGACGATAGCGGCGTAGTCGTCTAATGAGGCCAATCCACAGATTTAGAAACTTTTAGGTGAGGGTGGATATGTGGGCATGAACTAATTAAGAGGGGGTAGAAAATGGCCTCCTTTCTAGATTTCATGTTCTAAACTTTACCCTACTTTCCTCTAATGTCACAGAAGCTACCTCTGGCTTCAGGGACAAAGAGGAGCTGTGCTTTGAACCAATTTAGCAGTGAGTCATGAGGTTAATTGTTTGAGAACAGGGTAGCTTTGGTTGAGTTTTTGCCAGTGACTTCCTGTCTATAATTTACATCATATCTCGTAACCTAAACCACAGCCTTTGAGGTGTCACAGAGGCTGATGCACATTCTGGATCTTTTACACCATTTCTCAAGCCGGGTAATGCTAATTGAACACTACACTACAAAAAGATGTCAGGCCACTGTTGTGACAGGACTGAGGAGACAAAAAGGCAACAGCAATTGGCTCCCATGTTAATTGTCTCTTCAAAGAGAGATGGCACGTACTTTAGCGCAGCGTCAAACTGTGATCGTCACTGCTTTTTTAACCCAATCAGGCCTCAGATGTCTCCTCCATCTGCCGAGATCAAATGACACATCACTTGGAGATGAGAACAGAACCACAACCCCTGCCTGTATATCAAATATGGAAGTGGGATAAAAGCGTGCGTGGCTTTTCATCTTTAAAGAAAGTTGTTGAAGGGGAGCACCACCGTTAGCACAAAGTCTACAGCTGTCAGACAGAAACTCCCGTCTTTCCCGCCCATGTGTTAGAAAATGACAAAAGCTGCAGACGTTAAGCCAAGGCAAATTGTTTTGTCACACGGTGACAAGACACAAACTAAAGTCGGTGGGAAGGAGAGAGGCAGGTTGCTGGTCAGTGACGTGGACCTCCCCTTCCTCACAGCAACGACCGAACCGAGACGCAAATGATTCAGTGGACTGAGCAACATCCACCTTGTTTAATGATAACACCAGTGGAGCTGTGTTCCTCGGAGACGTTCACGTCCTGATGTGGTTTCACAGTCGGAGGATAAACTGTCGCTGCTATTGTTTAAAAAAAACTCCATTAAAATCAGCTGCAGCAGCGTCAACAAACATCAACCACCATGACTTTACTTTCACTTCTTTAGGTCAAATGTTTCATGAACTAACACTAGTCACAAAAAACAACCACAGTGTAAAACTGTCTTTACATTTTTGTGTCTGATATTTTCTCTTGTATCATGTCACATTAACAGTATCAAGCAGATTACCACCGTCATGTCCTGACCCGTTTCACACTCCCACAGGACGTCCTCACGTTTTAGTAATTATATGAGCCTTCATCGCTCCACCACCCTGCAGCCAAATGATCAGGTTGTCACATGTATGATGGTTAAAACTGTTGATGTTTGATGACCTTCTCCACCTTCAAACCAAAGTTTCTACTTGTGCACATAATATAATAGTGATGACAGCTGAGAACATTCCTGCTCCCAGCGGAGACAACTTTTATGATCTATTCCTTGAGGACACCCTGAGGCCAAACTTTTACTTTTACATTTCAGCCACAGTACTGATAAATATGTAAGAACAGAAGAATCAGCAGTGTTTCCACAGGAGACAGAATAAACAGCAACGCCTCTGGGGGTTGCTACGAGGGCTTTTAGTCCTCCTCAACTGATGGTTAATATTTTTTCTTGGTGTGAAGTGGAGGCAGATGGGAAACCACGGACACAGAACGATCATTTTAAATTCATCTCAAATAGAATGAGGACAGCGTTTGATACATAATAAAGTCACGTAGTCAGAAATTATTGTCCTCAATCGGTCAACGTTCGATCTCCCACTGAGAGAAACTCTCAGACAGAGCGAGTGGCTGCACTTTAATAATCACATGCCACCATTTCACTTAAATACATGTTAGATGTATTGCAGCGGAACAAATGCAGTATTACTGTTGTCAAAATGTCAACGTGGACTCCTTCACTGCCTCATGTTTCAAATGTCAACGCTTGTGGCTGACGCCAGCTTTTATAGGAGACATGGTTTTCACATATCTATTAATGCATGATGGGAAAAGCAGAGCAATGTGCAGAGAACACATCATTATTTAACTACATGCAAAAGACCAAGAGGGTTGGGGGGGGGTGCAGTAAGACCTTGGGGGATTACCCAATACACATCATTTCCCCCAACCCTCAAACCTCATGCTTTCCTGATCACATAAAGGATTACATGTCTTTGCAGGAACACATTTAAGTATTAACTCCCCACAAAGTACAAAAGTCTCAAGGCCAAATTAAACATCTGCTGCTCAAACTTGGAGGCAACAAAGTTGTGAGCTGTGATACATTTCAAAAGAAAGAGAAGATAAATTCATCTCTTTCTTTTCTATAGATGAAGAAGCTCAATTTCACCAAGGCTGTGTTTGGTTACACGTGAGTGGATCACCATGAGGCCTTTGTTATGACAGGAAGGTCATGCTGTGTGATTAGGATTCAATGTCAAATGGTGGCGGTCTCCGGTGAGAACAGATGCAGTTTGCACGAACAGTCACTGGGATTCGGTTAGTGTTAATCATCACAAACGTCCTGAGAGACGAGCAGCTCAGCTCATCGTTCCCGTGCAGTTAATGGACACAGGAAGTGAAGGTGTCACCGCGTGTGAATCAGACTCGTCTCAGACGTGAACAGCCACTCGCTCACGTTAAGCTGCTTTCAATCTGATGCTTTTTATGCACATTGTGGATTTGCACATAATAAATTAAATGAAAATGAAAGCTTTTACACTCGGCTGAGGTGGGAAAAGATGGAATATTAATGAAGAGAAAACAGTGAAAAGAGACAAATAAAAGACGAGGGGCAGGTGCTTTAACTTCTTGTTCTTGCTAACGTGAGCAAAGAAAAGATATTATTAAACAAGCAGGTCCTCACCTACTTCGTGTTTTATCATTTTGATCATTTTCATTTTCACACTGTTACTTTTAAAAATGTGTGAGAACAAACGAATCAGTGTCGTTTTTACTCTGAACTCTTCATCATTCGACTAAAAGAAAAGACAATGTGACAAAGACACGTGTAACATCTGTAACAAACCCGTCACATGACCACCTCTGTCCAGATGTGAACCTTGCTCTTCACATCATTTATTCCTTCCAACGTTAGTCTGGAAAAGTAAAGTCTGCAGACTCACAACTGAGAAGGTAACTGGAGGAATAAATGTAATGTTTGTTTAGTTCAGCGGTGCAACTGTTTGTCGGTCAACAGAGTCTCAGGAGGTTGAACAGGTCGTCCAGTAATTGGAAGGTCGGTGGTTTGATTCCCAGCTCTTCTCGTCCAAATCAAGTGTCCTCAGGCAACAAACTGAAGCTCAAATCACTTCCCGCAGCTGCTGCAGCTGCTGCATCGGGACGTTGGTGAGTTTTACATCAGGATGAGATGTGAATGTGTGAGTGAAGCGTCATGAAGTTTCCATCAACACCAGTGTTTCCAGAAACATAACCATTTACTTTAATAAGAAGAATTAGAGAGTTAAACAAACAGCGGGTCGATCTGTGGTGAAACTGTTTTTACTGTGGACACAGAGATTTGTTTCCATCTACTTCCTCATTGTAGCTTCAGATAAAGATAAAGACGTTTTATCTTTGTCAGTGATGAACAAAACCAACGGCTCATTACTCAGTTCAACACAGACACGTCTGTTTGACTGAAATAACATTAAAAGTTACAAAACTATAAACAGCAACATGAAGCTTCATTTATTTAAAAAGGACTGTTTCTAAATGTAACACACACACACACACACACACACACACACACACACACACACACACAGTACCATACGAACCAAAAACGAGTGTGATGATGAGCTGTGGCGAGACGCCCTTCACTAATTTAAGGAAATCACTTGGGGAAAGAAAAAATGTGAAAAAAGTCATTTTTGGCGTTTTACATCTGTCAGTCTGTGTGTAGCCTGATTATTGCGCGTTAATCGACTCTGTTAATCACACCCTCAGGTGAGGGAGACGGAGGGAGATTTAAGAACATGACGACAAAATGGTGGAACAGCTGCTCTTCAACTGTACGTGAAGCTCAGGAGAGTCGGTCCTGTGAGTCCGAGTCACTGTAAAAAAAACAACGACAACAACGTCAACTGATCCGAGATCAGTCGGAGCAGACGTGATCTTCATTACGTTGGTGGACGGAAACACGGTTGGTTCACTGTGATACGATCAGTTTCTACGTCAAACACTGACACTTGAGTCTGATAAAGTAACGTTGTTGTTATTTGTTGCATCAGAGGAATCTTCTTCTTTAACTGTAGACAGATATGTTATTAGTTATATACAATAAAAGTCATAAACCTCCAGTTAATAAAACAAGTTGACTCTTTCTATTGTTTCTAAATGAACTTGGATCAGTTAATCTCAGTTATTTCTGTGACTGTTTCATTCACTTTTTTTTAAAACGTCACCATGTGGTTGTTGAAGGAGATGAAGTTGTTGGTTGGTTGGTTGGTTGGTTAGTTAGTTAGTTAGTATCAACTATACTCAGAATTTGAGCCTTGTAGAAAACAACTTGTCCTGATGTAGTTTTATAATACTAATAATTATGTGTTAAACACACTTCAGTGCCACAGTAAAGTAACGTCTGGAGGAGCAGACTGAAGTTTTATTGAAATCTGACCTGTGTTTAATAAAGATCATGTCTATATAAAACGTATTTATATAAAACAACAGTCTCAGGTTAACTCATCTCAACCTTCCACGTGTTGAGTGAGAAGCAGCAGCAGCCGACATGCTTCAATAAGTGACGGTCGATGCAGAGATGAAGAGGACGAACGGTCGAGATGAAATATTATAATACAGAACGTCCATGTCTGTTTTCTTTATTTCCTGTTGTTTTTAAAGACTCGTTGGTTGAACGTGTCTTTTTTCTGTCTGATTCATGAATTATTCCCTCCTCCAACAGTAACTGAGGATTATTTACCTCCAAACACCCAGCTTCATTTTCTCTATTTATTTTCCTGGTTTTCTTTTCTGCCTGAGTAGCCACTTTGTTTCCTGGTGCCTTTAAGTTTGTTTCTTTTGTTTTTTTATTCGCCCACTGATGCTGCTACATTCCAATGTAAACACACTTTAAGGCAAATGAGCCACTAAAGTGTCGTCCAACAGAAACAGAGCAGGGAAACCGATCACTCCTCCTCAGGACGAAGACGACGCCACCGATGACAACTTCTGCAACCAATCACCAAATGAAGCTCATGTTTGTTTTCACCAGGAGCACAAAGCTCAATCAGAAGGATTTTCAACTGTAACATGAAATAAACATGTAGTTATTCAACCTTCAGCTAAAAGTCAAAGGTTTAAGAAAACAGCTCTCAGGAGGTTGGTGAAGATAAAAGCAACAGACAAGAAGCAGCAGCTTCTTTACATAATTTATCTCTGAGGACGAAACAACATCGATGCCTCAGTCTCATGAATCTAACCGAGGCTGTCCACATATAATCTGCTTTATTTCCCAAAACAACGGAGCCTCTCTCGAGTTTGTAGGTCACGTACTTTTTCACATCATCTCTTTTTTAAGTCTGAACTCCATGGTCGCTCTGACCTGTGCTCACGCTACAATGAGCTCTTCTTGTCTCAGATCTGTTTGAGTTCAACTTGACATGGGCCACTGGGCAACTTTCCTTCCTCCCACAACCTGAGGAGTTACAAAAGCAGCAGAGGAGACTTTTCCAGCCGTGATGGTGGGACGCTGCTGCTGAGGTGTGAGGAGGAGGAGGCCAGCAGGTTGGTCAGAGACCTGCTGGGAGTTGGAAGTGCTGTGAGTTTGGATGAGGTGAGAATGGATCTTGGACATCGTCTGAGGTTTCACTGCACTTGACTACTCTTAGCTGAAGCAACCAACCGTGGAGGAATGTGCAGCTGGGAGTGGAGGCGGGAAGCTCCTCTCTCAGCTCGGTTGTTGTAGCCGGTTAAACCCTCTCAGTGCTGCAGACCTGCTCCTCCTGTTGTTCCTTCACTTTTAGGAGAATTTCATGTTTTTGTGGTTTTATTACACAGGAACTGGTGCCTGGGTGATCTTTACACCCAGTTCACTTTAATCACAAAAAAGAAATATATATCCACACACACACACACACACACAGAGAGAGAGAGACACACACACACACATAGACACACAGACACACACACACATTTTGTGGCTGCATCTTCCAAACATCAGCATCATCAAGACTCAACTGAACAATAACCAACCTGTGGTCATGTTCAGTAAAGATTCATTTTATTAATGAATTAATAGATAAACTGTCAAGATGATCTTTGATCTTTAGCAGTAACTAAGTTAATGATAAAGATGATGATAATATCATGACCTGGTTCATCCACAACTTTTCCAAACTTCAACCACAGTTTTCTTTGCTTCTTGACTGAAGACGTGAACAACTCTACGTTTCCTTCAGTCAGAACTCTGTTTCCTGACTGAGATGCTTCGGTCACTTCTCACCTGCAGAATAAGTTGTTGTTTCATTGTAAAGAAACAGGAAGCTTGAATCAGCGGGACTCAGCTAACGTCTGAAGATACAGTTGACACCTGCTTATTATTTCATCAACCCTTGAGGACGTGATGAAGACACAAATAAAGATACTTTACTTTAAAACTAGGAGAAGTTTTACTTCCAGAAAACGAGGCAGACGGCTCCACTGCTAGGATCCTGAGCCCACATTGCTATTCTGATGTCAGATGTATAGAGGCGCTTTGAGGGATAAGATATTCGGGTAGATGACTTTATGAACATGGCTGAAAGCAGAATGAAGATCCAGCTGCTTCCCTCTGCTCAGCCAGTCTGTGCAGCACTGTATCTCCAGGAGACGATAAAATATACACCAGCTAAGCTTCAGTGTGTCTTTGTGTGGGAGGCAGCTGGGAAGAAGTCATCATTAAGTCACTGAAATCAACAATGAAGTCTACCACAAAAAACACTTGCTCTCTGGCCTCATTGTGTTTCTTCAAAGCTTTGAATCTCCACTGGTCGCTGGCCAACGATCTGAAGTCACGATGCAAGAAAATTATGTCCCTGTTTCACTTCCCCCAAAGGAAGAAATGCAATTTCAAGTAAACAAAGTACAAACTCAGTTCTAAGCTAATGACCTGGGGTGTGTTTCCCAGAAGTATTGTTCTACTGTTACGTAGGAAAAAAAAAACAGTGATGGAACAAAACAATGATTCTTAAAACTCCTGGAGACAAAATGAAACCTGCACTGTCACCACAGCCAATGTTTCATGATCATGAAGCAACGATGATGAGAAACTAGTGAAATATGTGACAACATGTAGCAAACGTCCTCAAGTTATTTACATTTATTTACTGTCAACCGATACTTTATCATTTGATTTTAACATTAAAACGTATTTCACAGCTGGAACATGTTTCTCTTTAATCGTCATGATTCAACACGTTCATTATTAGAGCGAACAGATCAAACTTTAAATGGTTTTTACCTGAAAGACGAAACCTTTTCATGTTTTATTTTTAATAATTTTACTCATTTTAACATGTGAACGAGTTCAAACATCAGACGTGAAAAACGGCTCTGTATCTGATTCACTGTGGTTTTATTTATTTATTAGGACTCTGATCCTCATTTATGAAGAATTTCTAAGACGATTAACCTATAAAAATAAATGTAATAGTTACAGTTTTGTTGTAGAGTTGAGTTGTGTTGTTGCAGAATAAACATGGAAGATAAGGGTGTGTTTTTGTTTCTGTTCCAGTTAAAACATGATACCTGAGGCTACATGTGATGTGTGATCAGATACAGACATCTACTGAAAAACCTCGGTGTGGTCGAGTCTCGTCTGTGATGGATCTGGAAACGTCAACCTGCTTTCTGCCGTTTAGCATGTTGGATGAACATTTAACCCCCCAACACTGAGAGAGAATAAACAAAGAATGTGATCGAACGTATGAATGAACAAGACGCCATGATTCCTCATTAACGTCTGCATTTCACCGACGCTCATTTGTTACAGTTGGAGGAAGTGACAACCACGATTTGTCCAACGACGCAGGACGGAGCCTGAAAAACCAGGAATGGATGAAAGAAAGAGAGAGCAGATGGGACGGTGTCAGGGTGAGTGGGATGGAGAAAACCTTCATCCATCATGGCCTCACACTCACACTCACACACAGACACACTCACACTCACACACACACACGCACGCACAGACACACTCACACTCACACACACACACACACACGCACGCACACACACAGACACACTCACACACACAGACACACACACACACACACACACACACACACACACACACACACACACACACACACACACACACACACACACACACACACACACACACACACACACACACACACACACACACACACGCACACAGACACACACACACACAGACACACACACACACACACACACACACACACACACACACACACACACACACACACACACACACACACACACACACACACACACACACACACACACACACACACACACACACACACACACACACACACACACACACACACACACACACACACACACACACACACACACACACACACACACACACACACACACACACACACACACACACACACACACACACACACACACACACACACACACACACACACACACACACACAGAGACACACACACACACTCAGATGGCTGCAGACTTATTGAGGCCACAGAAACAACCAGCAGCTTCTGTCAGAGGTGGAGGCTGTTTGCTGAAAACTCTCACTGCTTCTTGATACATATTTAATAAAGTAGAAACTTCAGCTGATTTTAGAGCCACTGTCTTCATCATCATCACATGTCAACGTGTTAAGATCTTCATCAACCTGACTTCCTGTTTCCTGCTCAGACGTCGTAGCAGGTTGATGATGATTGTTTTTGAGAAACAAACAAGATCAGTGATGAGATGATGAAGCATCAGTCAAATGATTTATTAACTAACGATCAGACGTTAACGAACGACGTTTCATCGTATAAAGACTCGTCTGTTCACTAAGCTAAAACATGTTTCTTCTACTTTGTGTCTTCATGTTCTGGGGGAAAGTGTCAGACTCTGAGTTCTTTGTTTGTGTGACTGTGAGACGAATGGATTTGGATCGTAGCTGGGGAGCGTGGACACAAACATGAAGGAGCAGCAGCTCCACCTGCGACCCTGTGGGCCGAGTGTGATGTAGGGCCCGGCTGCCGGGGGATGATGGGGATTAGCTGGAAAACTGTCTGAGAATGACTAAATAAACAACAAAACCAGCAGCGAGAGGGAAACAAAGACAGCGCGGCCACGACACTGTTGTTTTGAACTGTGGAACGGGTTCGTCAAGGTTAGAAAAGGTGACAGAAGAAGAAGTTGGATGGAATTTTAAAGCAGCGGGATGAAAACACGTCGATGTGACTGGACGCCTGAAAAATGTAAAACTATTTTAAACAACAGCTGCTATGCTTTGAAACCTGCGGGTGGTCGACGGATGAGGATGTTTTCAGCTTCCTGACATGAAAAGTTGTGATTTCCATCGGATCCGTCCACCGATGGAGCGACGACCAGCAGCTGCATAATGTTCCCATTTCATTCCACGTGAGTCGGAGGACGGTAATAGAGTCGACGTCTCCAACCACAGATTCACACACATTTGTTATTTATTCATGAAAAAGTGAGCGGGTGCTGAGTTTAATATGGTCTAGATCATTCACTTACTTCTATTCAAATTCAACTTTAATATCATTTCACTCAAAAATTTTCTCTCTGTCCGTTCGTGAAACAACTTCCTTCACATTTGTGAGTCAAAACAGAGAATGTGTTATTTTGACTGAAACGATGAAAACTGACAAAACACAAAGCGTCAAATCTGGTTTTTGCTCCTGATGGAGTCACTTGATTATGATGTTTTAATGTGAATGTGTTTAACCTGTTTTATCCTGAGACGCTGCAGAACAGCAACACACCAAACACAACTGTGGTCTGATCGCTCAACTCAGACAAAAGAGGAAGAAAAGATCATTTTACAATGTTTGAAAGAGCAAACCAACAATTCTTCTATATGTGACCATATCATCACCACGTTGGAAAGATAAAAAGGTCAAAAACTCATGAAGAAGATTTTCTGTTGAGAAGATTTTAGTAAAGTTAAATGTTGAGTTTCAAGTCGAATCTTTGTCGTGAAACAAAGTTCTGCGGTTTGTTTGTGAAGAAAAATCAGTTTTAGTAACAAACTCAAACTGTCGTTAACGTTTTAATGGTTCAAACCAGCGGCAGCTTCTGACTTCACTGTCACATTTTCCTCTTTATTCTTGAATTCAGAGGAAATTTGTTTGGATGAAGTTTGAAAATAAAAACTAAATGACACAAAACTACTGAGGGTCAAGAAAAGTTGAACACTGAGGTCACGTTCCTCAAATGACTCCATCAAAGAAAAGTCCACTAAGTTAGACCGGCTGCTATCAGTCGGCCATCTTGGAACAGTTAGACTACTAAGCTGTTGCCGGCCTCGCCCTCAAAATCCTCTGTGTTTACTTAACCTTTAGGAAGTCCTCATTAGCCGGCTCACTCTGCCGAGCCTATTGGCTTGTCAGGAGAGAGATAAATTAACAGTGGGAGCATTGATCTGACTTATGCCTTGAGCCAGGATCACGTTGGCCAGTCTGTATGCACAATGTAATTAGTTATCAGCGAGAGGGGAGTTTTCTTAAGTGATTAATCAGGAGAGCTGTGTGACTCCAAAGTAAAAGCATGAGCAGCCAGTGGAGTTAAAAGGGCACCTAACTGAGGCAGAGTCTTCACCAAAAAAAACCAGATCGATTGTGTATTTGAGGTACGAGAAACAAGTGTTGGACCTGATCCTGATATAACGTCTGTGCTGACGAGCTGGGGGGAAATAAAAGTTTAAAAAGCCTCCGTGCAATCAGAGAGCTGCTCTGGACATGAAAAATCAGCAGTAATATACTTTATAATTGATTAAGTATCATTAAGCATCACAAACAAAAAGACAAGCCTCAGCAAATGCCCTGCTGCTAAAACGCCTCGGGCTCGAAGTGCCTCTTGTACATTCAGGCACTGTGGTGATGAGGAAGAGGAAGAAACTTAACAGAGTTGAGTTTAGAGTTTCACAACATCTTAAACAGCACACAGAGGTAAAAGTGTAGAGACTGAGCTCGTCACTACACACGGGCGGTGAGATCTGATGAGACAAAGAGACCGGAGACGCTGCAATGTCTCACTTTACAACAATAACGAAATCTCATTATGTGGAGCGAGAGTCGACCAGACTGAAGCAAACGAAGCTCCACGTGGTGAAGGCTCCTCCACGCTGAGACCAGAGAGAGGAGGAGGACTGAGGAGACCTGGCTGCTCCACGACCACGTCAACAACGTGGAAAATATCACTAAGACACAAAGAGATGGAGGAGTGAAGATGAGAATCGATGTTGAGATAAATGATGCAGCAGCTCCCAGTGGAAACACACTAACATCCAGGCTCTTAGTGCTAATTGACAGACGGCTCGTCCTCCCTCTGAACACAAACCGCTGGGTTTCTCCTCCACTTTTCTCTGTCCAACATGTTTCATAGGTCAGACGCTGTGTGCTAATTGGCTATCGGAGCCGACGGGTCACCGCCGTCCCACCGTCCGTCCCCGGAGAGCTGTCATCCTGTCGCTGCCCACGCTCCTCCACAGGTTCACTGTGTGGTGGGAAGGTGCATGGCAGCTGCTGCAGAACTGCAGCGTCTCTGGGGGAAACATCGCGGGGATAAAGAGCAAAAGGCCCCGGCTTTCAGTCAACATCGCTAAAAATACCCGACAGAGCCGCAGAGAGGCTACAGACTACAGCTACTGTCTGTTTTCACCTGACGACACTGTCTGAAACCAACACAGTCAATAGTTTGATTCATTCATGATGTTTAATATGAGAACTGAGCCAACAACACACAACCACATTAATACATTAACACTGGACAAAACCAGTCAACCTGAGAATCTCAACGAGCTCACGTTTATTAAACTGCAGCTGTGAAGTTTTACAAGGACCTTTTATTTACTATCTAGCATCTTCAATTAGAACTTTATTATCTGTTGTGGAAAATATGAAACTATATTGTAATGACTCATATCTCAGTGATCAAATGTGTAAAATGATGATTCACCTTTATTTGAAGCTTTTTCAGAAACAGTTTGTGATTATGAACATTTTTATTTCTCAGTGAAAACAAACAGTCTAAATCTCTAGATCAGAGTCTGTTACATCTGTAACATCTACAGACGACTGTAGAAATGTCACATCATTGAATGTATCTGACACTGAACAACTAGACACCAGGTAAATAAACCCGCTGCTGATTGGTCGGCTGTGTCATGTTTCGCTTTTGATCTTTAATAAATCTAAAAATAATCTCTCTGTTTTTTCCATTAGTATCGTATCAACATTTATCTTTTAGAATAAAAAACAACTGAGAACACAAACCGACACAATTTTCATGAAGAAACTAAAAGTAAAAGATGAGGAGAGGAAACAGCTGAGTCATGAAACTGAATGTCGACGATGTTAATTCACATCAGAACAAACTTGTGAAGCTTCAACTGATGCATCTGACACTTTATTAAATTTTTTCTCACCTGAATCAGACAAACATATAAACCATTAAATAATTACATTGTTGCCTTTAAAAAACTCCTGTTTCTCTGAAACGTCACAGTTTGACAGAAACAAACCAGAGAGTGAAGGTTGAATGAGTCCAGATCGCGAACGTAAACTTCTTAGAGGTTTATGTTAACAATCTACAGGACGGACATGAAATAATCCTCCTGTATTTAATCTACACCAACATTCAGGAAACGTGTGTTAATGATATAATCCAGCTGGACGAGGCCTCGTTCAGCTGGATTATATAAAGTGGATCATATCAACCGGATCATATATCAACTGTAACTAACGTGATTGTTACTGTCACTAACTGTAATTAACTGTAAATGTAACTTACTTTAACTGTAACTGTAACTAACTAACTGAAACTGTGACTGTAACTGTAAACAACTATAACTGTAACTAAAACTAACTAATTAACTAAATGTAACTGAAACTGGAACTAACTGTATCTGTAACTGTGGTCAGTGGTCTAACAAAGACAATAAAGACCAGTGACAACTCTCTGGGTCAAACTGGTCCAGGGTTGAGTTTCTATTTGAGTCAGAAACATGTTGGTTCATCACAGAGACGGAGGAGACGAGTCGACGTCTCTCTGACTGACACAACCTCCAGATTTATTCAGTTTAAAGAGTCCAGATCTGAATCAAAGTGAGCGAGTTCACATGTTTTTCTTTGGTTATTTAGTCGAATCCTTGACTCTTAATATCGTTTTGATACATTTTAAAAATATCTTCAAGACCAAGTTTCATTTTAAAAACTGGATTCTGTTCTTTAAACGTTCAGGGACAAATCTGTAGAGTTTCATTCATTCTTTCATTGAGAAGAACATTATTTCAAATGTGGCACTAATGAAAGCTACTTCCATAGAAAGAGCAGAGATGAGCCTCTCAGTCTGATTATGAGCAGAATAAAAACTTGTAGAAGCAACAGCTTCATGTTATTTTTGGATAAAGCCTCATCGTTCCCTGCAGCTCTTTGTGTTCAACCAAAGGTCATTTCTGCTGCTGAGACTCGGGGCCACGTGTAGCAACAAGCCTCAGGCCTCAGGTGAACAGTGATGTGCATTAGAGGTTTAGAGCTTTTCTTGACTGTTTGTCGTGAGTGAACGACCGAGACGTGGAGCGAAGCACATTTCCCTCTGGACTGAACCAAGTCACATCACATGTAAATGTCTTATATTATATATATTATATAATATATTATTATTATATAATATATTGGGGAGAGAGAGAGAGAGAGAGAGAGAGAGAGAGAGAGAGAGAGAGAGAGAGCACAGTTAACGGCGGCTCCATAGTTGATTGTTCATTAGTGCTCCTCACATCATATAAGATTTAATCCTTCACTGAAACACACTGTAGTGGTGTTTAATTGACTTTTATGGCATGTGCCTCTCCAGACAGTCCAACCTTGAAATTGCAGATCAGAAAATGTAGCCTTGAACAAGCAGAGTGGAGGACCATGTAAATGAAGGTACATTTCAGTCCCGGCCTCGTGATCGTGTTGCAACATTTGAAACCGCGCAGCGACGTAGAAACACTCGTGAGGTTTGATCTGTTTTATCATCCAGAGGTGAAACACGTTCACCTTCAGTAAGAAGCAGCTCTGGTCACAACTGTTCATCCACAGAAACACGACACAAACACCACGTCACTGAAGACTCGTTGGTAATGAGACGACCAGTTGACTGGATGAATAATATTCATATTCAAAAGGTTAAAAAAGTATATTTTGTTATTTAGTCTTTAAAGATAAGTTGAATAGTTATACTGCTTTAAATTGATGAGGATGTTATTTCCTGGTATTTATGCGTCTTTTACATATAAGCTCTCGTTGACCTACAGACAGATACAGTCCAGTGTGTGCTGCAGCGTCTCAGTGGGAGAAAACTCATTAACATTTTGTGCAACGGTCAAAAACGCTGACGAAATTTCCTCTGAGGACAATTAATGAAACCACTAAAGACAGAGTCAGATTCCAGGGCAGAGTCACGTGGGACATAAAGAGTGTAACACACTACGTTAATCCTAAAATCAATATTCAGAAAGACGCCTCTGATCCTGCAGATTCATTATGAAAGTCATCGTATGTTCACAGAAAAAACTAAACTACCAACAGAAAAAAACGTTCCTTTTTTTTTGAATCTGTTAATTTAATTCAACTTGTATTAAAATGTTCAAATTTAAAAACCAAACGTCCTTGATTCATTTTCCCAGTCAGTCTTGATTTTCTAACAATGAGCTGCAGATTGAGACGTTCGTTCACAACCACATCGTTTCTTTCTTCTGTCGCTAACCATCGCTAACGTCGCTAGCGAGGCCATAATACCGACGGCTGCAACCGCTGCCAGGATGTTCTTTAAGCTGTGTCATTCTCTTTGTCTTGCTTTTTTTTTGCTTTTCACTTACAATTTAATACACAAGATTACTGATACCACAAGCATGAGAAAACAATTTCATTGGGAATGAGGACAAGAGCATCGATGCACAACAGTAAGAGACGATAACAGACTGCTGAAAGTAAAATTTCATTTTCAGATTAGAGACAAGCTGTGCAAAGACCTCTATAAAAAGCTGTCTTGCCAGATGCCTTTTTGGGCAAATCCTTGATTTCATTAGCTTTTAAATGGTGTTTAAAAAGCCTCTGCCACAAACAACACAATTAGGTTTTCAGATGGTGAACTGGTGATCCCTCTGCAGCTTGATATCCACAGGCTTATCTTCTGCTTTATTGCATTATAGTGGCAAAATATTACTGTAATTATACTGTAAATAGAAACCATAATTAGAAAGAGGCCCATCCCCTCAATGTTCAATCTGAAGTCAGGCTCAGAAAAACAGAGCACGGCTGCTAAAGGTGAGTAACTGCATCAGCAGGAACATTGAGGCCTGAAGACGCAGCAGAGAGGCATTAAAGAAAATACACAAATAGATCCTAAACTGAATCAACGCAGCCAGTCGCTCTCACGGCACCCGACATTAAAGCAGAGAGTGTGGCTTCCTGCTCAAGCTAACGTCATTAAGTTCACAACAAGACGCGATGAAGCTACGGGAGCTGAAACGTCTGAGGATGAAGATAAAACTGTGTCAGTTAACATGTAAATAACACGACCAAACTTCATTTCAGATGATGTTTGTCAGATTTAGCCACTAATGTCAATATGACTTCATCACGTTATCATGTTGATGCTAAAGTTCACATCATTTCACGTGTTAAAGGACGATTGTTCCTCAGCATCTGTAAAATAAAAACAGGTTCCTGCCGCAGATACTTAACAGACGTTACAGAAACTCTGGCCAACAACTCTCACATTACCTTCACCTTTTTACCAACATGATGAAATCAGAGCTATGTTTAGAAAAGCTGTTGTCTCTGGTTGTGTGCTAGCAGCGAGGAGACAGGCTGATGTACTGCCTCAGCCCAGATAACAAAGTTAGCTATAAATGTTCATCTTCAGTCATGTCAACTTCCTCCCCAACAACCCTCACCCCTTCTTCTCCTCCACACACACCAAACACCTCAGACACACACTGGCCAGCAGGCAAATATTTCCTGTTAGCAGCCGCACCAAGCCATGTGTTTGTGTCTCTTGAAAAGGTTAGAGCTCGACATAGCAAGCTGGGGCAGAACACGCTGCAGTTAAAGCCACGTTAATCAGCCTGTTCTTCTGAGAGTGTGTATGAACGTGAAGCGTCATCAGCCGCCACGAGGCTCCGTCACGTCAGCTGACGCTGGACTCTCGTCAGAATTAAAGCTGCGAGACACCGTTGCTCAGCTGGAGGGAGGTGAAGCTCTGGGTAATGAGGAAAACGTCATTACAGCTCCACAGACGTCTGGTTTCCTACCAACCAGTCTGACGTGAAGCAGGAAGAGAATCTGCAACATCATTTAAAATGGAGGAATATTTTATAAAGACCTCTGATAAAACGTGAGAACAGAGAAAAGAGCAACGAGTTTAAAAAGCAGCTTTAGCTGTTAATTGTATTAATGTCTGTAATCAGATCTCCGGTTTGTCCTCGTCTCAGAGGAAGTTTTCCAGACTCGGAGGAAAGAGGCCACGGAGGGACATCGATGGAACGAGAGGTCGGGACCGACACGAACAACTGGAGAGGAAGACAAAGTCAATGTGTCTTTTCTTAAATACATAACAGCAAACCTGTCAAATAGTTATCACTATAATTAGCTCAATACGTAAATATAATCACGTAAACGTTATAACAGAACATTATATTCATTAATTAATAATTGTCAAATAAAACAACCAACAGATAATTTATATGATTTAAACTGATAAAAACCAACTGAAGAACTAAAATGTCATGAAGTGACGTGAAGAACTCAATCACATCAAACGACCAAAGTTAAAAAGCAGAAAATAAAAATACAAAATATTTGAAATCAATTTCTTTCCAGTTTAAAATCTGACGTCTTTGATGGAGCTTGTTAAATAAATTCCATCAGTTATAAATGAATTCTTTAATGTATTTTTAACAACGTCCTTATTGACTGTTGTTGTAAATCTCCTCCTGAATATTTATTAATAATTGTAAATTCTTTTTATAATTCTTCTTCTTGTTTTTTATTGAAATATCAAACAATAAGCTGCTTTGTAATTTAACGGCATTAGTTAAAGATCAATGTAAGAACATTTATTCATTCCCTCTTTTATCAACTGCTGAGACATTTTATAAAGTAATTTCCTCAGAAACGAGTCAACCATCAACCTTGACGTGTCAAGAGAATATGACACCGATCACAACAACAAAATAACTTTATAATTAAAATAAAATTTAAAAAACACAAGAATTATAAAATAACAACTCAATCTCAAAACAGAAAGAAAATGAAATGGTTAAAATGAATGAAAGCCTTCCTGTGGTTATAAACTACCGAGAACGGACTGACTGATGAAACAGCAGAGATGTTTTGTCGTCCACGGTCCGTCGCTGCCACATTCAACACTAAAAACCATTTTCCATCGGACTGGAGCGGTGAGGGGACATTGTTGGTCATCTCCCATTTATTTCTCCATAGGTCTGTCAACGGCAGGTTGTGAAGTGAGGCTCCGTGTCCCTATGGACGCCTGGGAGCAGGATTTCCGCTGAAGTTTCCGTGGTAACAAAGCCACTGAGCCTTGAGCTTTTACAGTACATTCCCATTTGCACTTTGCAAAGGTGAAGCTACAGAATTTGGCTTGACAGTGGGGGGGCCTCTCGGGACCTCGGCTACATGAAGCAATTTTGGCAGATCAGCAGGTGAGCTGTGAAGCAGAGACTTGTCTGCCTGAGAAATACCACTTCAGATCAGTTTTCTTCTAGTCTTCTAGTTCTCGTGAAGATAATTCCTCAGATAGTGTTTCTGACCTTGTGTTTCACTTGGAAATCACCGGTGTTCAAATGCAACGAAAGCCTCTAAAACAAGATCTGATATCTGTGAACATTTGTATCTGATCTGAGAATAAAACTGTCGTTCAGACTTGGAAACTAAACATGGCGACAGATTTAAAGACACAGATCTGAAACAAGTACAGATGCGATAACAGCTTGTTAACTTTCCATATGAACTAAAACAAAGACATGAATGAAATGTTAAACACAACGAACCTCAGACTGAACCAACACGTGATCAAACTGCTCTGACACCGCTGGTTTTATTTTGATCAGATGTTACTATTGTGCCACAGCGTGAGTGAAACATTAGAAATAGATGTAGTTTGACTTGGCAGGAGTGAAGATCACTTGTGCTGATTTCAGAGTCAGATACATTCAAACCTTTCAACAGGAACATAAAATAAAAACATCTCAGTTTGTCTCTGAGGCTTCGTTGATGCATCTGTACCAGAAGATAATCTGATCTACAGGACAAACTGTTCATGTAGCACATGTAGTGTGTAGTGACTAAGTGTAATTGGAGTCAGTGAGAAAGTATCTATCATGACGTTATCTGGATAATGAAATACCTGATATTTAATAATAAGAGCTCTCGTTATCTCCAGTCCGCCGCTTCCTGATCCGAGTTCAGTATGTTAATTGAGCAGCAGTTGTCAACAAATATTCACATGAAGCAGCACGTGATGCTCTCGAAGGGTTGAAGCGACGTGCTCCGTGTGGTCACGTTACAGAAGAAGAGGACACGTAGGTTGTTAGGTTTGTGTGCTAACTAAGCTTTGTCACATGACCAGTATCTTCTACCTCCTTCACAGATGTTTAATATCTCTGGATTATGAGACCAATTCATGCATGGATCAGATGTGATCATTACAGACTAACGCCACCTCCAGATGTATAAAGGTATTACACCATATTGTATGTGCACCTCCATCTTGTGTTTCTGTATCCAGGTAAGATCTCCAGATACAGTCTTTCTGTGGAATCGGCGTTTAAACGTCACAACAAACCAGAAAGTGATGCCTGCAGCTTCAGGCTGCTTTCACTGCTTCTGTTTGATCTCCAGTCATTTTGACTGTGATCCAAAACCCACAGCGGCAGTGATTTCCATATCAACTCACCACAGTCTGCACTTGGCTCTGTCCACACCAAAGCCTCAGGTTTAAGAGGAAACAGCAGAGTCTTTACTGCCCATAGCACATGATGGTGATGTATCTGCCAGTGTTAGATAAGTTGTCGATAGGATCTGTGCTGGCGACTTGTAGGACGAGATAAGCTCCACAGATTATTTCTACCAGTGGCCTTGTGAAGTAAAGATTATTAAACAGCAGTTTATTTGCTTCTCTACTCAAACTACATAAGAACGGCTCAGGTGTGAGGCCTCCTCCTCCAGCAATGGCACATTTTCCTCTGATCCGCCAGCAGGCGCGGCCAGTTCACCTATAAAAAAAAATCCTCCGCCGCCCAAAATAGTTCCTCCTAATAAAGAATGTTAATGACTTAATTACCTAGCTATCAGCGTGTTGTTTAGTCTCATGTATTTTTTAACTATTTTGACTCTTTGGAATTTAATTTTAACTGTTTTTGTTGACTGATTCTCAGTTTAATGCCTAATCGCAGTCGTGGGGCAGGATGGGTCAGCGACCACATTCATCTGTGGATTTATCATGTCACCCTGCAGGCAGTGCTGAGAGAGTCGCATATGGGCAGGAACGAGTCTGCCCACTGATCAGCTCACTGATTGGTCCACTACTCACGTTAGACCTCACGTGATCAAAACAAATGCAGTGAGTTGACAATCAAGCCGCTTAGCCCAGACAGAGTAAACATAAAAATAACACAGACTAATGTCAGCATGTGTTCTGACCGGTTCTACACCGTAGTCAGGGAACAGAGGAGACCGGTTTCCTCTGGGGCTGAAGCTAGTCGTTAGCTTCGGGGCTAAGCTTAACTTCACTATCTTCCTCCAGTCGCTCTGCTTCGCTGCTTCTCATTGGCCACTCATTCATTCTCTCTTCTCACACTCGTCCATACCGGTCCCTCACTCTTCCTTCACCACTCAGACACACACACTTGATAACACTCTATAACAATAAGGACAAGGGGAAAACGTACAACAGGACATTTTCCTGTATATGAAAAAAACACTGTTAGGGAAAAGGTGACCATTTCATTATGTGGTGCAATGAGAGCAATAATCACAATCATAAAATCCCAACATTCAGCATCAATGAATTTTATTTATACAATGTTTTCACTCTACGCATCTTGATGTGACAGTGTCCATGTTTTGTTTTGTTTATTTCTTTTGTTAATTCACATGATGTTTCGATTCAAAATGTTAGTTTGCCCATAAATAAGAATTTTATTTTAATTTCAACAAGGCCTACTGGGAGTTATCAGACCCATGCAGAGCTCCAGTAGCTGCATGTTGAGCACCGCCGCCCGGCTTACCTTATCGACAGGTTCAGTGTAGCATATGGCGTTTGCATTGTTTTCATATCTAACCATACCGGTCACGGTGGCCATGGCACAACGGTTGTGTTTTAAGCTTAAACTGATAAAGAACTATCTAAGCAGGGCTATGGGACAGGGACGACTAGTGGATTATCAATACTCTCTACTGATAACAACAGGACCAGGGAGCTGGATTTCACATACAACTTGTAACGAGTGAGTTGCAGGTTTCTTTTTATTATTGCAATTGTTTCCTGTAGCTTATGGTGGGAAAATGCACATGTTCTGTGACAACGTGTGGCTGACGTACCACGCTGAAATGACAAATACATCAAGAGATAGATGACCGTGATATATAAGAATACTATAAGAATGAATTATGGTATTAAAACCAACGGCCCTGATCCAAGCGTCGGAACCAGTGTCTGCCCCACTGATATTCATGCTCACGAGCCACTACTGTCCACCAGTGACCCGAAGCAAACATGCACAAGAACCAACACGCCCTGACTTTAGTCGTACACGTTCCCCTGAGACGACTAATGTTGTCTTTTTTAATCACGGTGTTTAGGACGGAGCAACCAGAGGTACACGATGAAAACGGAGCAGAGATGTTCCCTTGAGTCACGTTAAAGACGACAACCCCCAAGGAAATCACCGGACCCAGGGACACACCACCAAATAAAGGGCTGGTTCCACCGAGGTGGGTTTTTATGTGGTTAATAGGTTTTACTTCTTATTTCAATCAAGAGTTAAATGCTGTTTAGGCCTTTTGTGTAGTTATAATGTTCTAATGCTCTTAAACAATCAACATGGTAACAAAGTCATCCAGCATCAACTATCACATCAGTTAAATGTTTAACCACTTTGTCTTCAGCTGTTTTCTTTTCTATTTCAAAACAATAGTCATTAAATTTTACAATAATGAATCATCATCATGTTCATGAACAGCAGCTGAAAATGGTCAAATCAGAGAAAATAAAACCAATTAACATATTAGAGAAAGGCTGAATATTCCTGAGCAGACTGTCTCTGATTAACGTGTTTGTCTTATGCGAGGTGGCGTGTGGTGCCAGGTGGCCTTTCAACGTAGCAGCACATGTCAGCTCAGTGTAAATAATTCAAAATGCATACGTGCTCATATGCACACGGCGCCGCTTGGATGGAAAAGAGTGATGGCAGCAGAAGACAGAATCTGGGTCAGGGATTTTGACGCTAACCTTGCTTCCTTTTGAACGACGTTCAAGTCTGTATGGTTGGAGACGTGTGGGAGGAGGCGTCACGTCTTAATTCACTGAGCTCAACATTACACACACATCTACACCATCAGCTAATCCACAGAGGATCTGGACCAGGAGACACTGATTTGCCAGTGTTACTGTGTTTCATTCTTTCTCATTAACCGCGTTTGTGTTGATGTCAATCGACGGCAGCTCAGGTTCAGTCTGAACGTTCAGGGAAAAGAAGACGAATCGATCGTTAATTCTGCTTCTCATCAGTCTTTCAGGTGTGTAGCGTGTTCAACGAGGTTGTGATATAAGACTAAAGTCACTGAACATGTCTGCAGAAAGTCAACTGTCAACACGTTAATTAGTTTTTCCTAAAATAACTGAACCGTCCTTGTTCAGATTGAGAAAGTAATTATAGTTCAGATCATATAAGAACAGTAGAGACAAAGCTGATGCCAACACATTAAATTTCATCTGCAATTGGCTGAAGATTTTAAATTCAAATGAACTGTGTTATAAACTTTACTTCCTTCATCTTTAATCGATTCAAACAGAATAAAATCCCAACAGATTTTGGAGATTTCTTTTTTTCCCCTGAGTGAAAGAAAAAACTAGCAAACGTGAGGCCAGCAGGCTAATTATGTGTGTTCAGACGCTGGATGAGGCGTCATCAGAGGAACATGATGATCTTCCTCATAAATATAAAGGATGAGGTCAAAGGTGTAAGTTAGTTCATTTATTTGTTTAAAACCTTCGTGGGCGTAAATTAAAAGGTACGACGACGTATTTTACATAATTTAACAATTTATCTATGACGCTTTTCTTTCTCTTTTGTCTGTGGTGCTGACAGGAGACATGTTGATGGAGGAAACCGATGTGTGGCATTAGGAGTGATTCCTCGTGTGTGTGAACTGAAATCACATTCCTACATTACTGAATGAACACCAAGTTATTTATCACCATGAGCAAACACACACGGCTACTTTCAGTGGAGAAACGGACTAAATCACCACCGTGTTTTGTTTTACCATCACAGTCGACTGTAACTTCACTGACAACATCTTTACTGTCACTGACTTCACCTTTTTCATCATTTACAATAAAATCAATGATATTTTGAGTGAAACATGTTTGTTCCTTCACAAACATGAAACAAATCCAACACAAGTTTCTGGTGCGAATGAATTTTTTGTTTTTTGTTTCTACACGAGTCGACAGGATTTAAGATTTAAGCAACATGTATTTACTGCTCGAAGAGAAGAAAAGACCCTCGAGGCAATTTAGCAGCCAGTCGGGCCCTGAGCATTTTGTAGACTTATCAGGATCACGTGCAAAAATCTTCGTTGGTGAAACTGTGGAAAACAGAAAGATAGTGTTTAAATAAACTACATGTGGAGAAGAACTGAGTCCACTAGAGTCAAACACTTTTATTAAACTAGAAAAAATGTAGTGATTGTTAAATATTAATATTGTTTTATGTAACAAGTGAAGTAAATACTTCTTTTCACAACACAAGAATAAAAAGATTTTCTCTAAGTTTCTGTCAAACAGCTCTGATCTCAACATATAATAGTTTAGACTTTATTCTATTATCTGTTATAATTATATTTACATTGTAAGTCACAGGCTACGTGTTAAACATGAAGATCTAGAAAAAGAACGGAGATGAAGATGTTTGTGTTGTTAAATTACAGGATCTGTACAACTCGTCTTCACTGTGTCTTTATGTATAAACTTTAGTGAAACAGTGAAAGTATCTCAGGCAGGTTGAAGACTGTGACCACAAACTAACAACGTGTCAAAGTCAATTATTTTACAACGAAGAATATCACTGCTCTTTAAAGAACACATTTGTCATTTTGAAAAGATTTTTGTTTAATATCCAGTGACACTGTTGTGACAACTGAGACTCAAGCGTTGTAATTGCATCGAGATTGAGGGAGACCGTCTCCAAAGTTTCAATTAAAAGCAACTTCTTGTTCTTTTTAAAAAGCTGCTGGTGGAGACAGAGAGTGTATGAGCACGGACGGGGTGTGTGTGTGTGTGTGTGTGTGTGTGTGTGGTAATGGGGAGAGAAAAATTTAGTTAGACAACTTAATTAAAACAACGTTGATTACTTGGTCAAATGATGGTAATTTAAAGGCTGAAGGAGAAGCTGGAATAAAAGCAGATAGAAGAAGTCTTAGAACTGCTGATTTTCATTATTGTGTTGTTCTCTGAGAAGAAACGTAACATTTCATTCTCTCTCCGCTGATTAGTGTTTTTTTTTTTTTTTTTGATGTTAATGCCACGATGAGAACATCTCTGGCCTCAGGACTCGACTAAATCCTCCCCAGTCCGTTGTTGACCACGTCCTGAACCTGAACTGACGTGAACACCACAGATTTTATTAACCCTGAATTTATGATCATATCAAATAAACGTCTCATCGACTGTAAAAAATATGAATTATTTCATCATCTATAGTGAAGTTACAACTGAAACTGACTAAAACATTAAAAAATCAACCATTTGAAATATTCATCAAGAACAACTGGAGGATTCCAATGTCTGTGAAGGTTTAGATCAAATATTCATTCATGTTGTAATTAATTTAAACAAATGTGGATTGTTATATAGAAAGAACGAGGTCTTGACTGATTCATAAGAACAGTGAAAACCATCCATGTTGCAGAAGTGTTAATGATGCCACTGATGCTCTCTAACAAAAGGAGAAAAGACAGAGAAGTGAGCAGTGTAAAGCAGCATCTGAGGCAGCAGGTTAACCTTGAAGATACATATAAAGCAGTTTCCTGTTGAAGAGAGACCACAGAGACTTCTCCATTTCTACCCACACCCCTCCACCCCCCACCCCTCCAGCATTTTCAGAGCATGTCAAAGACCCTGAGAGGTTAATTATTTGGCGCATGATCTGTTTATTTATTTAACTCAGACCACGTTCCTACCACTCTTATCTATTCCTTCGCAGCACGTCAGGAAGTGGGTTGAATCCTAATAAACGAGCTTTCTGTGCAGCTCTGAGCTTCACTATTAGAAGCAGAGCGCTGCATTGGAGAATGAGCTATCAAGTGAACACCGAGGCGTCAGTATCCATCTTCTGCCACGGAGACACACTCATGTTGTTCTCAGCTATCACAACACATCAGTGATGATTGTTGATGTAAATGAGAGGGAATCTTAAGAGGCTACATGTAACTGTAGAGAAGATCACAAACCTTTACTTTCACTAGTCATTCAAAAAGAAACTACAACTCAGATCAGACAGAAGTATCTGTGGCTGCTACTTTTCTGTTTTCTGAAATATAAAACTCTGAATTTCTAAAAGTTAACTGATGAGAAGCAGAGTGGCTTTTCAAGTAGGAAGCAGCTTCGCACCAAGGTTGAATTCCTCTCATGATACGTGTTGAATCTGGAACTAAAGTTATGTCAACAATGATGTGGAGTAAGTGGATGAATGACAGAAACTACTGAGTAAGTGCTGGAACAAACACAAGACAATGATTGTTTTTTATGTGTGATGAACGGCTACATTCAATACGACAGCAGCAGGTAGTGAATCTGTCAACCAGAGAGTTGGACATTAACAGATGAGACTCAACCATTATTAAAGCAACAGATTCATTTCTTTTTGTTGAAAATGACTTCAACCTTCACCTCCTGGTTCTGAAACTAATGAACCACTGAGACTTTCTGTCTTTGTTCATCTGCTGCAGTCACCAGTCACCTTCAGCCTCAGACCGTGCGTTGACCTTTGACCTCTGAATTCAGGTCACGTCCAGACACTTGACCACCGTCACCGCTCTTACATGAACTACTCAACATTTCATTCATTATAAAATGATTCTGCTGCAGAACCAGTCTGATCATCAGAGAGCAGAGCGTCGTATTCAACTCACGACGTCTACATGTCTCATTATGGGCTTCGAAATGTAAATGAGAGAAATCAGTTTCAAGAGGGAGCTGATCTTTTAGAAGCAGTGAAACAAACGGTCAAACAACCAGAAATAGACTTCACCTAGTTTCTGTTGAGACACGATGATGAAGAGGGTTGTTAACTCGGGTCAGTGGAAGACGGAAATAAAATCTCTTTCTAACAAATAAACTGAAAAAAGTCAACGAGGATTTTCAGACATAAAGCTCCAAACAGTTGAACTTCCTGGCACAGACCACAGGAATATGTATTATATTTGATCTACAAAGAGCCTGAGTGTTAAGAGAGTTGTAGTTAACACCATCATTTATAAAGACGAGCATCAGGGAGCCATTAGGCTCGTCTTGTATTTGACTTTGTGAGTAGCGGGACGTTTAATGGCGCATCGGAGCCTGAGCAGGTGCCAGAGTGATTATTCCACAGCCCTTTTAACCACAAGCCACATTTCTCACGTTAAAACACACACACACACACACACACACACTCAAAGGGAAGTGACAGACCAACCCACCCACATTGAGCCGATGTGATAAGATATTCTGCATGACAGCTGTGGGTAGAGACAGGAGAGAAGAGAGATGTCTGGGGATTGGTTAAATCTAGTCTGCTATAGGCACAGAACACACAATAAATCCTATTGGCTTTAAAGAGCATCTTCCAAAACCTCTGCCTGCAGCTACTTCAACTCCAATTTTGACTTGGACCCGGCAGCTGAAAGTAAAGGCGCTTGGGTCAAAATATTGTCTCAGGAGGAAGAGTTGAAACACTGCTTGTTGCAGCAATGGTAACACTTAATACCACCTCACAAGGTCTTTAAAGAAAAAAGTCTCCCTGTGGTCTATTTACAGTGTTACTAGTAAATGTGTGATATTCAGTGAATTCCAATTCCCTTGACCTGCTGCACCTAATCTCCTTCAGTTTACAGCTGATGTCAGGTCAGCCATGAACTCTCGGGTTTCATAGATGGAAAAGTCTTTTAAATTCATCCTCATCTGCTGAGGAAACTCTCCTCATACACTCAAGTTTCCACTGATGCAGGATTATCAAGAATTTAGTGCAAACGCTGCGCTCTGACAGCCCATCGCAACTACACCATCAATTATACTGCAACAAGTAACAAGTACTGCACAGAGAATGAGTGATCATTGAGTGTGTTGAGTTTGTTCTTAAGGCTGCTGATCTCACATCTCTCCGACCTCATCGTCTCCTTGTTTACCTCATCACACAGAGGGTATTCAGGGCAGAGGAATGAGGAAACATACAGTCGAATCCCTGAAGCATCATCTCAACAGTCAGAGATGCGATGTGACCGAGTCAACCAGGACCGGGCCATTTTCAGAACCAACAACTCTGTTTTTACTTCAGCTGAAATTTCACTTTTAAAACAAACATTTATTTGTAAGAGAAATAAAAGTCACGGTACAGACAGCTCATCAACACCCACGAAAGACCACGAGTCGACCTGAATGAACCAGACCGAAAACACTGTGTCTTTACCACACTGATGCCATTAATATCAACATCATGTGGAATTTAACACTTAGCGTTAATTCAGTTTCTATTGTGAATAAACAAACATAAATTAAGAACTGAGACAAAAACAGCTCCTGACAGATAACGAACAGGAAGCAGCTGTTGAAACTGACTGACTTGATTAAATCTACAGGTTAATTAGACACTAACTAGATCTGGTCTTCCTCTGGGATCAGGTGACTTTCCTAAACAGACGATTCACTTAGTGACACACAGGTGTGACACTAACCCCGTCCCTAATAAACTGACCTCAGTCACTTCATTCTGCTCATGCAGACACATCACACACCTAGTTCAGAGACGCTGTGTAAAATGTGTTCACTGTCAGTGTTGTCTGTCAAAATGAAACTACAACACACATGTTGTAGAGAGATGAAGCAGTGAGATGCAGCCATGAGAAGATCCACGTCTAAATCTAAACCTAACCTACTCTAAACCTAATACAACCTGATACAACCTGATACAACCTGATACAAACTGATACAACCTGATACAACCTGATACAACCTGATACAAACTGATACAACCTGATACAACCGGATACAAACTGATACAACCTGATACAACCGGATACAAACTGATACAACCTGATACAACCGGATACAAACTGATACAACCTGATACAACCTGATACAACCTGATACAACCTGATACAAACTGATACAACCTGATACAACCTGATACAACCTGATACAACCGGATACAACCTGATACAACCTGATACAACCTGATACAACCTGATACAACCTGATACAACCTGATACAACCTGATACAACCTGATACAACCTGATACAACCTGATACAAACTGATACAACCTGATACAACCTGATACAAACTGATACAACCTGATACAACCTGATACAAACTGATACAACCTGATACAACCTGATACAACCTGATACAACCTGATACAAACTGATACAACCTGATACAAACTGATACAACCTGATACAACCTGATACAAACTGATACAACCTGATACAAACTGATACAACCTGATACAACCTGATACAACCTGATACAACCTGATACAAACTGATACAACCGGATACAAACTGATACAACCTGATACAACCGGATACAAACTGATACAAACTGATACAACCTGATACAACCTGATACAACCTGATACAACCTGATACAAACTGATACAAACTGATACAACCTGATACAACCTGATACAAACTGATACAACCTGATACAACCTGATACAAACTGATACAACCTGATACAACCGGATACAAACTGATACAAACTGATACAAACTGATACAAACTGATACAAACTGATACAAACTGATACAACCTGATACAACCTGATACAAACTGATACAAACTGATACAAACTGATACAAACTGATACAACCTGATACAAACTGATACAAACTGATAAAAACTGATACAAACTGATACAACCTGAGACAACCACATTCAAACACACAAACGTACACGTCCTTGACATTTGACTGAAGGTCTGACAATGGAAGAGCAGCTCAACAGCTTCTGTCACTTTAATCACCTTCAGGAAGTTGGACACTTAAACATCTTCAGAGCAGAAAGAAATGAAAAGTGTGACTTTGTTCAGAACCGTTTGTTACATCGATGCCCAACTCTCACGAAGACAAACACTGTTTCTTCTGTTGACGTCTGATCTGAACGTCCAGTCAGAAACATATGAAGCTGCAGCGTGTTGCTGGTTCTGTTGATTCGTCCTCCTTGTCTCTGACTTCACTTTGTGTTTGAGAACACTGGCAACTAAACCAAAATTATATTTTTCCATTTGTGGAGTTGCCAATTCTGCAGGTGTTTGTGCCATTTCTGCAGTTTCCTTCTTTGAAACATTTCCAGCTGCTCGGTGAATGTCTTCCTGTCATCTGTTCATTATTAAGTTTCAGCTGAAAAAGAAAAAGACAGTTCACCATCAAAGACTGGAACAGCCCACAAATGCATGTGGTTTTTTTATTATTATTATTTGAGCTGTTTTGTTGTGTTTCAGTGTGTTTGTGCCATAATTTGATGCAACTGTCTCTACAAGTCACTCGCATTATCCAGGCAATCTACTGAATTTCCCTGGAGACAAAACTGACTCTGAAATGCTATTTAACTCAGTGATAGCTCTGCCCCAAAATCAGACGTACGCCGGCTCCCCGGAGACATGCACTATACTACTTCATCTCTCTTTACGAGCCTCCTCATTGGGTAAGCACCCCGACTCAGCAACTGAATGGCAAGGGAGGGAGTGGGGGGGTGGGGTGGGGGCTTTATCTAAATGGTAGCCACTTTACCTGATGGGTTGTTTGATTGATAAAAATAATTTAACCAGAAAGACGAGGACCAATAAATAAAACTAGCAGGGAGCTGCGGGGAGCGAGGCAAAGGCTCAATTGTTTTTTAATCTGGTGGTGATGAGCGAGGTCACCGGCGATGATTAAAGTGTAGAGGGAGCCATCATAGCTGCACAGCTGCTTGGCTTTTCTGTTTGCACCTTGATGAGATGGAGGTCCAGGGGCAGATGCACAATGAAGCGCAATGCTGCACCTTAATCCCTGATTTACTGCCACTGGCACTCATTGATTGAAAAGAGCAGCATATTGTGGCTGATCTGCCTAACAAGGCGTGGGTAAAGGGGAGATTAAAGAGCGAGCGGTTGTGTGTGAAGTCTGTGAAGTGAACCGCCAACTACACAACCAGTCACCTGAAGTCAGTGAAGTTGTGAAGTCGACAGTGACACTGAATAGAATAAGGAGAAAAGAGCTGGAGCTGAGAAAAGAGAGTGAGTAAACATGCTGGTGGTTGATGCTATGCAGCATGTTCCCTGCTGAGCTCCTGTTTGCACATATAATGACTGCGATATAGACATGCACGTCTCCAAAGAGACTCACCCACGTACCGAGAAGGAATACACTAGCACGAACACATCCAATTAAGCAGGCGAGCTTGAGATAGGCATGCTTTAAAAGCTCACAATCAGAGGAGACTGACTTAATTAAGACTCCTACATACTGTATCTCTGAAGGTATTTCATCTCATCTCGGTACGATCCCGCCGGCTGCACCGAGCATCTGAGCTCACCAGGGGCCTCGCAACATCGTGCAACAGCAGCACTTCAGCGTCACACTCCTCTATTGGAGTCCTGATGAGCTGCAGTTGCTACTGTTCAATTTTCTACCAAAAACCTGTTAAATGTTTTTTTAAATAGTTGTTCCACACACACACACACACACACAAACTTACGACACCCCATGTGAGTATTTCATAATTGCCTGTTCAGACTTTCAAATGAATACACCACCGCAGGCTGCACTGCCACAAAAAAATGGCAAACCTGAGAGCTTAGAAAGGCCCAGAGCTGCAGAGATGTACTTGAGCCAAGATGCTAATTGGTATCCCTGAACTGATTGCTCTGCTTGGGATCCGATTAGAAGATAAAGAATCTTTGGTCTCGGACTTCTTTGCTCATCCATCTCTGAATTTCTTCACCAAAAACACACAAACAATTTCCAGAGATGAAAATTAAGTCAACCTCAACTTGGCTTTCACTCCACAATTTGCTTAGAGCCCTAAATGAAAACGTAACTGGCTCTACAGGAGCAGAAACGTTCCTCAGCAAAGGTGCCGACTATAAACAAGAGCACGACTCGAATGGAAGAACACGTCTCGGGCACAAGTGCACAAATAAACAAGCTAAAATACCAATGGCTGAAATGGACGAGTCAAAGCTACACTTCATTAATTCAGTTTTATGACCAATGTGGAGACTCACTGATGTATAAGAGCGACAACAACAACAGCAGCTTGTAAATACTCTGACTATATTCTCTCCTTTGGTCTGGTCGACCGTTGGGCTTAAAGGCAACTTCAGTAAAATCTACACACTTTCACTGAGCTTTAAAGTCCTTGGATGAAACATAATGAAATGTAGTTTTTTAAAATTAAACCATGAAATAAAGAAAAAAGCGGCAGGTTTTCTATGGTGAATACCTGAGAATTAAATATGATTTCCCAGTAAACTTCCTGATAATACAACTGGCAGAATCAAGCACCTTCAAACGTAACATTGTTTTTATAAATTATATTTGATAAAAGTCAATTAAGAAAGTGCTTCAGTTCAGTTTGGTCCAGTTCCGTGGACAAAGATAAAAAGTGTTTGTGACTTTTAAATTATATCAGAAAAACTAATGAATCAAAACGATGAAGAAATGATGAAGACGAAGAAAACACCAGGTGGAAACACATCAGAAAGAACAAGATCAAATCTGAAACAGAAACATTCACTCCAAAATATTTCAATTAAAAAAGACACAAGAGTATAAGTTGAATTTCTCTCCTCACCTCAGCTCCGTGTCAGAAATATTATGAACAAGCAGCACTCGGAGGTGGCGGCTCTGACAAATGAAACGAGTCTGACCTGAATTACGGATAATGAATGGGGCAGGAGGTGGTCTGGTGTTAGGGGCTGCGTTTAAACCCCCTTCATTAAATGTGTTTGAATAAGACTTTTATAAGGAGCTTCACCACGACTGTGAAGATGGAGCCAAACCAGACACCAGAGAGGTGATTTTCTCCACTTTCTACTGATTTACTACATTACTACCTTTAAATATGACTGTTTTCATGGCAAATCCAAAAGAAATACTGTTATACTGATATACTGTTTCTTTGTAACTAAATCAGGAGAGTTTCAGAAACAACAATGTTTTCAATTATTACCCGAGATGTTTTCCTGATGAGTCATTTTATTATCGTTACTTCCTGTTCAACGCTTCGTGAACCGTCTTCGCTGAGCGAGTTTCATATTGAAGAAGGACCAACAGTTTCCTTCACTGTTTTTTAGAAAAGGTGAGGAAGAGGAAGCATGTCATTATTCTTGTCTGAACATGATGATGGTCCTTGATAAAAAATTGTCTTGTTAAATGATGCAGACTTCCTCCTGAGCCACTGTTGAAGAAAGTATCTGTCAGAAAGTGGCAGGAGCCTTTGGTGTTGATTAAAGTCCAATTTCAACCCAAAAAGATCCAACTGGTTCATCCTCAATAATAACAGTCCACATCAGTGCCCGCCTCCATCTCACCGATGCTGTGTGTCCATTAGTGACCCAGACACGAGTCCATCCATCTGCTCCATCAACACTCACTCTCATCTCACCTGTCCACAAAATCTTTGAAAATCTGTCTTCACATGTCTTGAACCAGTCGCGGCTGTTTCTTCTGGACGCTGCGGCGTCGTTGATGTTGTTGAATGTAACAGTGAAGGATGACGAGTCATTTCATTCTTCTCATGTCCTCCTCAGTTAATTTGCGTCTTCAAAGTTTATATAGCTTGGAGTTGGAAAATATGCATAAAATGATGATAAGGTTAAAATACTCACTTGTCTAATAATTGTACACGTAGTATAGAGAGGTCTTTTCCTGCAGCAATCCAAACAGAAAATTGGAAGAAAATACCCTGAATACTGCTGGTGAACAACTGACCAGTTTTTTCCAAACGATGTAAATGTCATGTTAAATTACATGACATTTGCATATATGTTTCTACATAAACCTCTTGTTCAGTGAAGCAGTGAATCAGTCATGACGTCACGTATCAACCGACGCGTCTACACAGACAACAGTTTGTGTAGAATTTGTACTAAAGAGATAAAAAGATGAAAGTATTGAATATAAATAACATCAAACTAAACAAATCGTCACATCATCTTGTATCTTCACCACTATTCACTAATCAATATAAAACTAACCAATAACTCACTTTAATGAATTAGTTCATCCAAACAAAAGTCAGTGTCACGTGTTGTTAACCTTTTCACATCACCACCAGTCTTTGGCTACATCACATCCACAGTGTTTGATGTGAGAAACATCTTTTGAATCATGTGAAGTAGAAATGTACAGAAAGGTCAGAGAGCGGCTGCTGCACTAAACTTCTGATCCTCTCTCAGATTTGGTGAAGTGGATATATCTTGACATTTCTGTGTTTGTTGCATCACCGTCGTGACCACCGGGTGAGAATCAGCTGAGACTGTTTACTCTCAGTCACATTTTCCAGCATCTGAAAACACATCTTGTTACTGACACTCCTGTGTGACTTGTGCCACAGTCTTAATAGATTTGATTATAAAAAGGTTTATAACTTTTTTTCTTCCCAAACACTTTTCTTCTCTAGAAGATGTGGACAGTTGGAGTTGGTAACTCGGTAATATACGATATGAATCTGTCAATTAGTGGTGACAGTTTCTCATTCAGACGGTAACAGAGAGAGAAGGAGCAGATCCTCACAGCTCAACAACCATCTGTCTCATGCACCGAAATAGACGAGTTGTATTCATGTCTGCAGCTCCGTTCAGGTAAAACCGACGAGTTCACCTGATAGTTTATGGATAAAAAGGTGAATTGCATGTTTTTTCACAAATTCATGAAGTTACATCTGATTGGACAAAGGTTTAACACCTGGTTGAACCAGTTAAAACTACAACAGCTTCACTGGATTCACGTAAAACTACAACGTCCAGTCGGTCAACGTCTATTAAAGTCTGTGACACACCGAGATATTGAGAAATCATCATTATCTGAATATTATTTTAGAAAAGTTTTGATCGTGACAGTTTGTTTGAGTTGATGGAACATCCACTCCCAACATTAAAAGTATTTACAGCTCCATTAAGACCCAGAATAGCACAACAGTGATGTTAAATGATAAATTGATGCTCTCCTAAGTGCTCCTAAGTGCTAAATAAAATAAGAAATGAAATTGTGTTTTATGGAGGTTGTGTGGCTTATGGCTCTTTGGCACAGACAACTTCACCCTCTCACTATATTTTTCTTTATGCTTTAAAAGAAAAAGCCGACTGCGATTGTTGGCTTCACTACAAGAAGACGACGGTCGGAGTTTTGGGTTTTACTTCATTTTAAAGAGGAAGTCGTTTTACTCTGGTCAAGTTATAAAAAAATAAAATTTAAAATCAAAAGAACGACACAAAGAACGTTGTCGTCTATCACAGTGATTCAGTAACATGGTGGTCTCAGTCACATTAAACGTACAACATCACTACACATACACAGAAACCTCCGTCTGAGCCGCTGAGCTGTCGCTTCATGTTGTTCACGTGTCAACGAAGAGCAGAGCAGACGTCTGAGCACACGATGAGTAATGAAACGAGGAGATCAAGTGAATTTAACGTGAAGACGGTTGATTCATCACTGTCACGTCTCAACTGACTGTGGGCTACAATATTAACAGGCTGTTGAAATGACTGAGCTGCTTTTATTTCACTTGTTTATTCAAATAAACCGACTTTTTGTAGAAACTATGACCAATGAATGAATCGATCTGAGGAGGTCTGAATGACAGAGCTTTAATCGATCAGTTATCAATAGTATACACGTGTAACCACAACGTCCTGTGTTTTCCACCAAAGATGATCTAGTCTACATAAGATAATCACATTCAGGTGAATGTCGATGACTAGACTGAGGAGAGATAACATTACAATCATTAAGAATATAAATACTGAGACTCATCGTTTTAACAGCCCAGACGGTCACTGGTCCCGTCAGGTTTCACATCGACTTTTACACTTTGTGGTTATTTCACCAAACAACATAAACCACGAGTATGAACCAGCTCAAACTTCTATTTTTGTTATTTCACATTGACGAGTGACAGAAGCTTTGAGCCAGTGAAGTGGTACTTTTCTATTTTTTCTGCTTCGCCTGAGGCTGTTTGGCATTTTGGTGACTTCCAGAGACTCGTCTGTGTCGGATCGAAGACGAGAGGAAGATGCGGTAAAAGGTAAAAATAACTATCAGTAGATGTTAAGGTTCACGGTCCAACATTAGTGGAGAAGATTTGGAGTTTTCCCACCAGAGCTGCCAAACCGCTGCAGGTCTCAGCTGCAGAATTACACTTGAATCTATTTTGAATATTTGGCTCAAAGTTTAGAAACTTAACTACAACTTGTGTTTGCTTTGCAAATCTTTTTAGTGCAGTTGAAGGTAAAAGTCTGAGTGTGGATCATATAAAGACAATTTTCAAATGTCTGAATTTATATTCATAGAAAAATAAAAGGAAACACTGATGCTATGTTCAGATCATATGTGATAATATGAAGATTGTGATTGATTTATTAGAAATATTCCACAGTTTCGATTCGTCGGTGTCTGTGACTGATTCTAACATTAGGTCGCTTTGTTTTTTTTTCTTCCTCTACTTCCTGTGTTGAACGCCTGCTGACGGCCTCCAGGGTTCAGTGTTAAAGTATGAGATGGTCTGATATCTGCTCCATTGTGTTCATACTGCTGACGCTGCCAGAACCAGAGCTAGAAGCGTCTATGTTATAGGCACACCGGCTCAATGCATCACCTTAATCACTCTCGCCTCACATTTCAGCCGCATGAAACCTTCAGCGGCGCTGACAGCAACAGGATGCACGCTCGGTCAATCCCTCCTGCATCACCACGACCAACGCAGAGCAAAGAAAAGTGCTTACCTAGGAGAAAAGAGAGGGAGAGAGGGAGAGGAGGAGGTTATTCAAACAGCAGCATCACAGCATGTAACACACACACATCTGAAGATTAAAACCTCATCATCCACTCAGTCTCCATCATTGTATTTAACCATGTGCTTAAAAACTGGCAACGCACTTCAGAAACAGAAAATATTTTCCACGTTGATGAAACTGATGAGTCTTTATCATTAAGTTTTAACCAGCAGATAATCTGAGTCAGAGACTCATCCACTAAAACACTGAGGTTTCACAGCTTCACTGTAAATTCTGGACATGAATAAAAAATAGTAGCACATTTTTGGTTGTGGTCAAAAGACCAAAACATATGCAAAAAGACACTTTTTCTCCAAGACACGGAGTCTGATTATTCATCTATGGAGGATTTAAAAAAAAAAAACTCAAAGTCACAAATGAACAGAAACGGGTAGAAACGCACCAGATCAGATCCTCTCATTAGTTTCTATTCAGGTTTTTTAAATAAATCAACATCTCTCCCAGTGTTTCACAAATATTCTCTTATTATCTCTGTTATTACAAACCACAAACTAAATCTGAAGACAGAAGGACCAGGTCAAATAAACAAACCAGCTGACGGTTGAACTGTAAAGACAGAATCGTGGATGATTTGTTAGAGAAACAATGTTTTCTGATCAGCAGCTCAGTTGACTGATTGAATACAAACATATGTGTTCACATTTAAATGTTCACTGGTGAAAACAACAACGTGATGAAGACTCAGACTCTGAACCTGTGAACCTGATATATGTGAAAACTGTGATTTCCCTGAGGCCAAACTCTTCAAAGTCTAAACATTAGTTTAATAGTGTTTGTACTGTGACGGCAGAGCGAAGCTACAGTAACGTTACTGGTTTGTTGCAGGGTTCACATTGGGCCGGTGTATTTTTAATAACACTGACAAATATTTCAATATCTTGCATCAGGGAAAATACTTTGTCAAAGAAAATCTATTTTAAACACGTCTCGTCTTAAAGGAGCAAGAAAAAACAAGTTTCTTTGTGTTGGGAACATAAAATAACAGTGAAATCATTAAGGTGAGATTGTTCAGGTGGAGGAACTTTAAATTTTAAAGAGTTCAGTTTCCTCTGGTCCCACAAAGCTTTTCTGCCATATTTTAGTTTTTTGTTTGTTTATTTTCTGGCAAAGTTTCTGTCAACAAAATAAAATATTTCCTGACCTGAAAAAACAAACAGATCCTGTTGTAGAAGACTGGATCTCTGTAATAAACGTTATCCAGCCCTGTGGATTCACTAACACTCAACTATCATTCACCTTCAGCCTCAACAACCATCAGACGAGGCCACAGCAACATCTGTCGGAAATTTAACTCCTGAACCAATAAACTGGTCTCTAGCTGTGTTCAGAGGAAATGAGTCAAACAGCAGCACATTAACAGTAAAACTATTATATACATCTATAACTATAACCCACCCACTGACACAGTAACTAGACTCACTAGTTAGAGTTGAATCAAACAATAACCACCAGTTCAGCAGATGAGTTCATGGTGACGTGTGAAGCCACAGTGACCTTCATCTTCAACCGACACGTTACTTCCTTCTACAGTGAACTGAAGCATCAGACCCTGAGGTTCGATCAGTGTCAGAGGATTCAAACAAAGAGTTGGTGTCAATGTTGCAGTGACTCACTTGAGTTTAAGTCCAACCTCTTACATTCATCAGTTGATCTACATTAATCTTATGATCATTTAGTAAAATCAGTGTCACTTCTGTACAGGCTGGAGACGTTTCTCCTCTCAGGACGGATGGAGCACATCGACTCTCTGAACAGGCGGAGGAGTATCTGAACATGACTGAAGTAAAGGCTGAGGCCTGCTGGGAAAAATACTGAGATGTAGAAGAAAACTACCGCTCCTCAGCTATCCCCCTGTTGGAGAAAAGTTTCGGTGTGTTGCCTGTAGCTAACATTTAAAATCAGTCACAGGTCATAGCTGTAGGGTGTTTGGGTTTTTTCTTGGTTCTTTTCTATTTTTGCATTGGAGAACATGAAGAGAAACATGAAGAGAAACATGAAGAGAAACATGAAGCGGCATTGAGTCTCTCGCTACAAAGAGAAGATGAAGAAGACAGTGTTGAGAGAAGACACGTGGCAGGTGAGAGAGAAAGAAGAAACATAAAGAAAACGTTCATATGGACGAACTTCAAACCATTTCTCTGCTCAGTGAAGAGGCTGAACCTCCACATCAGATGATCTGTTTATTAAAATACTGTTCAAGTGTCAGATTTCCACAGCATTAATGATTCAGACAACCTCTGCAGTCTGATCAAATCGTAGGTGGAGCCCAGGCAGGACTGGCTCATGCAAATCAAGCTTCAGGGGAAACCCCGGATGATACTGCCTTCAGGGGTAAAATGAACATGTCAGGCTGAATGCCTGTCTTTCAAAGAAACGATCTGGGAAGGACTTGAATGACGGAGCACCAGCCCTGATTAGAGCTGACGTGGATCTCGCCAATTAAAGATCACTTCCATCTGCCCTTTTCGTCGCCCACGCCTTCTAGTCTGCTCCCCGAGCACCCAACCACCTCAGTCACAAATGATTTGTAAGAGAGGGAACCTGTTAAGAAAAATAACTGGGGGATTTATTTCTGGACTGTAAGCAAGCCATTAAATAAGGCTGAACCCTCCCAAAGCCAGCAAATGGCTGTCCAAATGTTAATTTGCCGAACAGCCTGCAGATGATGCAGAACATGGCTTTCACCTTCTCCTGCCATACATAATTCATGCTATTGACTGGTGAGGCAATGCCACTTTCATGCACCAGGCTCACAAAGTGGTGCCACTTTCACACACCGTCACGAGCCAATTGAATCCCCACCAACTGTGCAGTAACGCTTAGCACACAATCGAGGTTGGCGTGAACTGTCCAGACAAGACGCAAGAATGTTCACATTTCTGATGCTGGCACCGAGTCCCTCGAACAGGTTTACATGTTGTTACTGAACCACAAACTAATGTGACACAATGTAGATACAAAGGAACAGCTGCACAACAGGTCACACGCTGCAGCGTGTTTGTAGGAGCAAAGACTGAAGACTGCGATTGTCTAAGAAGAATTATTCATCCTCTAAAGCATCAGTCCCACAGGGAACATTAAATATAAATTTGTGTGTGCCACTCAGTCTGACCCACTTTGAAGGATCCAGCAACTGCTGCCACAGAAGCAGCTTTTGGCTTCTCATCAGTACCAGAGGACTGCTGCCACTACAAAGCCTCTCTTTGATTAACCTCACTGCCAAAAGGCAACCGCCATATGACTCCTGCATTTTCTCTGCTAGTAAGACCAACAACAAAACACGGCACAGCGTGGACAACAGCGTCTCTAAAACATCCACACTTCTGTCAAACAACGGCTGCGTCGAACGCGTTGGTTTGTGAGCAGATGGTCGTCATCACAGGAGCAACATTTCACTGTGGATCACGAGGACGATGAAAGGTCTTGGACATGACGCCCATTGTAAACGTGCAGTTTTGTCCTGGAAGCCAAGTCACAAATTCATTTTTAAGCTGATCTCATGATGGTGCCACATAAGAGATTAGAGAGCAGAGCGCGCTGTGAAGACGTGACGAGCCGTCACATATAGAAGCTTTTACAGTTAAAATAACTGGGGATCGAAGCCAAACAACACCAACAAAACAACACAACACAAGAGTTGGACCAGGAAACGTGTTGTTGTGTGATCACATTCTAATTTGAATTCACTGTTTGGTCCAAATTCACTGAGAAGTGCAAAAACACTGAGAAACTTTCTTTTTTGTATTTTGTCGCCTAGATATTACATGAATATAAAACCAAAGAGCAACAACAAACAGCCTGCAGCTGTTTTCACACATGAAGTCAGAAACTGGAGCAGTTGTTCTTTTTCTTCATGAGGTGACAAAGTCCAGACTCGTTCATCTAAAGTTGATACATAAAGATCATTTCACATTTCAGATATTTCTGTTTACACACGTCGTGTCAGAAAAAGTAACAACTGGTTGAACAACATCACTGAGCTTCACTGCAGAGAAATGGAGACTAACGCTGGCCTCGGTTTGTCTTTAGGTAGAAAATGTACTAAACACTGTGGAAATATTCTGCACATTGACCGAATGAATCTGAACATACGACAGAAACTAATCAACACTTTACTGCGAGACCTAAACTACACGGAAACAATCAACAGATATAAACTGGATACGATTATAAACATGTCTGCTGTCGGGGTAATTTGTGTATGAACATAATTTTGAGGCTCCTCAACCTTTAGCATCAACTGACACTTCTCTTCAGTCACATTTGTCTGTAAATAAACAAACTAATTATAAATGAGACAATTACAATGAGGAGGTTAAACTCCATCGCTAGTTTCCATCATGTCAATCAGCCTCATGTCATTGAAGACATTATTAGACTAAACTGCAGCAACATGATAACAATCTTCAACAGTCTTGACTTCACATAATACAGAAAATCAGCCGCTGCATTAACATGTATTATTCGTCTGTACTTATTCTCCTCCTGTGGAGTCAGCACTTTGTTAGCAAGACCATTCAATGAGGGAACAAGATTAAAGCCTGAAGCCAACTAAAGCCCCTCAGGAGCTGCTGTTCATTGTACCACACGATATAAAACTAAAAAATACTGGATGGAACAGCTTCCTGACACTCACACAGAAATCAGCTGATTTAATTTCCATTTGGAGACGCTCTGTGCACCGGTGGGAAATCTGCCAGGAAAGGTTAAAGAGTTCACCAAATCACTTGGTTTCACACATTTGGTCAATGATCCAACAACAGTGACAGTGTGCTGCAGTGTACCACATTGTACATCATTTGTACTTCTGCAAAAAAGTATTGTTGTAAATGTCATGAACAGAATTACACTTTTCAACCACGTTTGTCCTGAAATATATAGAAATACAGATCTGCCAGAGACACAGTAGAATCTGCTGAGTATTACATAAAATCATCAATATGTTTCTGAGCACCAGGTCGACCAGTCGAAGGTCGAAGTTCTCTGGAGCAACAGGTTGATGGATGGGTGATGACATCACTTATTTACACAAGACTGTGAGTGAAACAATGAGGTTGTGGATTCAAGCGTCAAACTGTTTGTGTCTCAGAGCGACTGGACTGAGTCTGAGTGAAGCTGCTGCTGCTTCACGCTGAACGGAGCCTGAGGTGGTTCAACATCTGATTAAGATGCCTCCAAGGTTTCACAACACATCCAACTCAAAGGACGCTTCAGGCCAGAGCCAGAACAAGCTGCAGAGATTATGAACCTCCTCCAACGTGGGAGCACCTCAAGTTCCCCCAGTCGAGACGGACATCTGGACCAGGTTATGGTCGGCTGCCACCGGGACGTAACCCTGGACTACTAATTGAAAACAGGCGGATGGAAAATATTGTGCAACTTTTTAACCAAATTTAACCGAGTTTTTAATGAACACCTCAAACATTTGTCACTAAAATATTCACGAACCGTCATTTACTGGTGGAAGTGACACAAACCACCGTCACATCACGTCGTCTTCTTTATTCCATCAGAACTTCTCACATCAACGTGAGAAACACCAACACGAGGCAGTTGGTGAAGACAATGCTGGGAAGAACAAGCTGAATCGTTTCTAGGTGCGAATTTCACGTCGTCTGCCAACTGTTAATGTCACTGTCACAGTGACTGAGACAAATCTAATCTGTAAAGAAAGCAAAGAAATATGGTTGTGTGTTAAAGCTCAACACATGCACCTGCTCTCTGAGTCCATCTCCTGCTCCTCCACCGACTCTACTGTTGCAGATAAAATGTGATTTACAGCCTAAAGCTTTTTAAATGCTGCAGATGCTGTAGTTTAAAGAAAGAACAGTTCATCACCTTTTAATTCAATACAACCTGCATAGTAACATGAATAAAAGTCATTTAAACCTAAACCAATGAACACACACACTTCTCTTTCAATTATAATGTTGAACATGTGATGTGATATCAGATATAATTCAGCAGCAACACACAGACCTTCACTACTACAAATACACTGATACAATCAACAGATCCAGTCTTTTACTGAACTCATGTTTCCCTGAGGGTCAGAGATCCTGTTAGTTAAATGAAATAATTATTATTAATATAGAAAATAACATCAAACAGTTCAGACATAACAATTCAACATAAATATTATGGAAATACATAATACATAACTATTCATTTAATGAGACAAAACAGTCTCTTTTGTTGATAAAGGCCGTAGTTATATAAAGAGTTTCAACCTAAACAACCCTCCGTTGTTTTCGTCATAACTACCGAGGCTGATAAAACTTTTTTGTTTTTTAATAATCAGACATTTTATCCAATAAGTTTCTCCACATTGTATTAGTCAGTTGGAGACTACAAACAGCAGCACAAATTGATTTTATTAACGTCCCTGAAACACAATGATTTCGGTTATTTTACACAAACAAAATCCAATTTACATTTCCAGCAGGAGACACTAGTTTCTCTCTGCGTTTGAAACCCACAGTTAACATTTATTTATCTGTCTGTCTTCACCACCACCGGAGAGGAGCCACTAATAAAACCACTTTCTTTCCCTTATTACTTTTTTTAGTTTTGATTGAACTTATGAGTTGAGGCCAAATCACACATGACATGTGACATAATCCTTTTAAATGTTGATATTTAACGACACTGACAAGAGATAGAGACGGCCCACCGCAGACTGGCAGAGCCCCCGGTAAACAGACCGGTGCCTGGATCCTGACTCTGGTCCAGTGGACTGACATTTACATTAGAATTAGCTTGACGGTCATTGATAACGCAGCATCTCTCTCCTAATGCACTTTATCTGTGTAAGAAAGCTCCATGTCTGAGTCATTAGCCCCACAGCAGCAGCGTACTGTATGTAACACAAAACCTTTTTCATTATCATGATCTTAATCATTTGACCAGTACTTTGTAGCTGAAGTCTGACATTTTCTGTGAACGTCTCAAAGCAGAAGATTCAAAAATTCATTTCTGTGGCTCAGTGATTGTTCATCTTTGACGCTGGGCGGCTGCCGAGACTCGTCCTCGTGTCCAGAGACAATACAGACACATTTATCCAGGTGATGTGAAGGCGTGAGTGCATGTGGGCAGCATTCATTAACCGTATCAAACTCCTGCCATTTGGTTCTTTGCTCAAATTGTTTTTCATCAAAGCTCATTGATTGCTGCTTGCTTCCTGTCGCCGTGGCCCATCACATCCAGTCAGCGTTGTTAAACCTCCACAGGAAGCAGCGAGTCCTCGGCACCGCGGGGGAATCTGTGTCTCTGCCACTTCCCCGCTCTTCATGTGAGGCGGTCCTGACCATCAGAGGTCAACAGTGACAGGAAGCGTGGCTGCGCTAATCTCCCCTTCGTCAGCCCGGGACCTAGACCTCCATCAGCTCGCCACAGTATTTGACATAATAGATGGGTGAGCAGATAAAGGAAGACGAAACCTCCCTTGACAAATGGTTGAATTTCCTCGAGTGCGCTGCCACACTTGATGGTAATGGTTTGGGGATGAAGGATGTGGGGAATTGGAAACCCGTGGAGAAAAATGGTTATTATCATTTGGATTAGTATCTAATCCAAATGGCAGCAATGACCCCATTGTCACATCAGGGAATTGTCTGCTTCACTTTGATTTCCCTCAATGTGATCACTTGAAAAAGTCTTAAAACAATTCTGGGCTGAAATGCTTCTCTTTAATTCACCTCTGGGCTCCTCACCGCCGACAGGAAGTGGAGAAGCATAAAGCGTGGTGCTGCGATCGAGGTTTAACTGACAGGAACGTGGGGGCTACTAATGTCTTTAACACGCTCCTCTGTATCTTCAAAACGGGAATGACTTCCGCTTCAAAATATCTTTTTGGTTCCTCTGAACATTTTAAGCTTGAGGATCAGTGAAACTGTAATTTACAGTTCTAGCTCATAAAAACCTTTGAGACAAAAAGTGGTGAACTCACCAAAACTCTGGTGAAGCTCCGCCCACCGACTAGACCCTGACAGGAAGTACATTTAGTAGGGTAACGAGGTGTTAATTGATGTATTTAGTCAGTTAAATATCCAACCATTCGCCTCTGATCTGTCTTTAACTCTAATGAAATAAAGCAGAAGGATGATAAGAACTTTTCTGACTCTTTCTGTCAAAGCGTCTCAGAGTGAAACGACAGTGGAGATCTGAACCATCGACTCTCCGACCTTCTGATTAGTGGACGACCCCTCTGCCTCCACATCACCTCCTCCCACCCTCATGTACTGATGAAATCCAGTTGCAATAAAAAGACAAAACTCTTGAAAAAGCCTTGAAACACTCACTTCTCATTGATGTGAATAATTTCGATCTCAGTTTCTCAGGTGCTTTTTTCCTTTATTGGCTTAAATTACCTCATTATTTTTAATTGTAGTTCACAGTCGATGGAACGAGACGCTGAAAGTGCGGCTTTGTTTCGCTTACAGCTACAGAGTTTTACTGGAGCATCAGGCTCTCCGTCGGCCACCGACCGAGCAGGATAGAGAGGGAGTGAAGCTGCACAGTCTCTGTGGACGAGTTGTGTTTGACCCGTCGCTAAGAGACAACGGTGTCTCTCCGGTAAACCTACATGTCCCTGAAGAATAAACCTGATGGAGCGATACAACACAAACACTCTGAAGCACACTCACCATCTCATCAACATACAATTATTTTAGATTTAAAATCATCAGACATTTTCCCCCACATCTCCTCCTCTAAGGTGCAGTTAACTGACTTAGAAATTACAAACAAACGGAGGTGGGAAGAAGAAAGTGGTCAAAGAAAGACACTCGAGGGACAAAGAACAGATAAGACAGAAGCAGAGTGAGTGTTTGAGAAAGAAAAAAGAGCATCAACAGATGAAGTGATAAAAGGGGAGACAGCTGTGTTGTCAACACTTAAAAGAGAATGATAGAAGTGGAGGAGCAGGGTGGAGCTGGTAAACTGGCAGCTGACAACAAACATGGATCTGAGCTCAACTTATGTAACTCTCAGTGACACGTTCGTCAGGAGAAACGTTACGCCACCATTGGGTCTGGTGTGTTTTCAGTCTGGTAGCCGCAGGGCCGACGATCGCCAGAGCGATGCAGTCGAGTTTAACACGAGTCTCGTGTAACTGAAGGTCAAACCGAGTCACAACCAATCACAGACAAGTTAAGAACAACAATCCCTGAAACTTCTTGATTATCAGTTGATTCAAACCTCCTCAGATGTTTTAGACTTGATGTTGGAACAACAACATCCACATCTTACAGAGAAGATTTGATATAAAACTGTTTGATTTAAAAGAAATTAGGCCTCATCATATATTTATCAAACCACCAGGATTACACCCAAAATCCACAAAACAGCTTCTTCTATGATACAAATGAAAGCTTTGACATTAAATCTTCAAAAATAAGAAGATACAAGAACAGATAAAATATAAGTTACCGTCTTCTAGTTGAACGTGTCCTCGTCTGTTCACTTCCTTTTGAAGAAACATGAATTGTCATGAGTTAGTAATAACCCTGAGGAGCCTGCTGACCCAACACACTCGCTCTTTATCTGCTCAGAGTGGAAACGTAACATCAACACAACACTTCAATGGTAAAAAGCCGTGACGACTGTAAAACCACAGAGAAAGTAATGGAAGTTAAAATCTACAAGGTCTGAAGAAAGAGTCAAACTAGAAGTGAAGACAAATAAGATAGAGATGAATTTTGGTTTATGTTGTTTTTGTTCAGATGTTCACATTTTATCATTAATCTTAATAATCATAATGATAATACTATTACAAACACTACTGCTAATAATAATAATAATAATAATAATAATAATATGTTGTAGATTCAAATTCAAATCATACAGTGAAATACTGTGTAGATACTAAGATAGATACTAATCATTTCCCACAGATCAATAATAAGGAGAAGTCAGGTTGTAGGACCACGGGTCCTACAACCATAAACATGATGAAGAGTCAACGTAGAGATAAATGATGTTCTGGTCCAGGTTGAAATGTGTCCTGGTTTTAACATGTGATGTTAGTGAATGTTAAAGATAATGTTTGACATGGAGAGAGTCTGTTTAGTGACAGGCAGCAAACGTTACTGTAGGTTTAGTGTGAGACCATGTAGCGACTACAACGCTGGTCTGGCTACATTTACGTCACCGTCAAACTCTGACGCTAACGTTAGCTTAACAGCAGCTACGCTAACCTAGACATAACCTAGACAACCTAAACTGACGTGACGTCACCTACCAGACTGTTTGGTTTGTAGTCGAACCAGTTACGTGTTTTCAGAAGCAGATAAATCAACAATTACACCACAAACACAGTCTTGACTCACTGATAGTTTCATTTAAATCAACATACAGGACGTGTGTGATTCAGGGTCAAAGTCAAAGTGGATCAGGAGATAATGTTTATCTCTCCGTTGACTCATTCTTTTTTTTTTGGTCCGAGTGGGAACAACCAGAAGGAGCGTAGCTTAGTCTCCATATAAGACTCATAACTGATAATCATAATGATGATGATGACATTTTACTTTTTCGTTTCAGAGTTTTGACTGACACGTCACCTTCTTCCAGTGATACTAATTATAAATAACATCTCTTCCTTTGCTTTATTTCAGTGGGTGTTCGTGTATCTGTAGTAAATATGTGTGAAGCCGCAGTAATAATGACTTCTCTGAGCTTCCCACCACTGAAAGGATATATTATTTCATTCACAGTGTAATATTCTTGAAGGTCTCCATTAATCCACTCACATAATATCACAGCAGTGTATAAAAGACACACATTGTCTAATGTTTGGCCGGTGGGATGCAGTATCCATCAGTATACATTTTATCTGTTAACATTACAGAAACCAGGAGCCTGAAGGTAGTAATTTATCCCATTTGGAGACACTACAAACCTGTTATCCATCTTAATTAAAAAGCCTATTTTCTTTAGCAATAATGACAATTTAAAGACCAATTTAAAGGCACAGTTAAAAAGCCAGGCAGCCACGTGCTAATTTGAGCTAATTTGACTGTTTTTTTCTCTTCTTCTTTTCTTTCATAAGTAGGAAACGCAATAATTCAGGGCAGCCAAATAGAAAGAGATATTTTGGAGTGGCACATCATCCAATCAAATATGCAGCTATTTGAGGCTGTATAGAGAAGATGTGAGAAGAGCAGCAAACATGCCAAGTGTCATTTGATAGAGCGGATACAGAGATTACACAAGTAGCAGCTGTCAGAGCGCCAGTGAATCAGCACACCAACCAAACCAAAGCTGCACAATGTGACAACGGGGCAGCGTGTTGATGGACACATGTTGACAGGCGGCGTCGCCGGTGATGAGCAGGATACCAACAGTCCTCTGCTCTTCGGCCAAAACACATCCAAATTGGCTGACCTGTCAGTCTCGGCGTGTCCATCCAGAGGGTTGGCTTCGCCAGCCAAACAACTTCACCTCTGTGGAAAAAAACATCCACCGAGCCGCTCCACTTCATCTATTCAGCAGCTAGCCACAGTCACATCGTAGCCTGGAATAAACCCCACCGAAGCACCAGAGCCAATACAACACCGGCCGCTGCCGTTCAAAGACGAGGTGAACCAGCAGCGACACAGACAGGTCGTTAAAGTATTTGATTTTAAATAGTAATCAGGCTGCTCAGGTCATAGATCAGTGCACCATTTAATATATTTGCACAAAAAAAGAACAAACACTGAAGGAAAATATGTATCAACAGTGTCATTTTAAATATTACCCCCGTTGTTGAACATCCCTGCTGGAGCATTCAGGGATAAAAAGGTGGTGGGTGAAAGTCAGCCATTAACCAAATGGACTTGGCTGGCTGAAATACTTCTTGCCTAATGTGTGGTGTACTTAGTATGGAGGGACTCGTGCCAACTTCAGTGCTTCAGAGTGTTCCAGTCAGTTCCAGAGACGCAGCGAGGGTCCTGAAGAAGCTTCATTTGTTCTCAGCGGGGCAACAGAAGGGGAGTGAATTCTGCCAGAGATACAAATGGTGTATCCGTGTGAGGCGACAGCAAGCGCTTCAACCAAAGGTCAGATTCCCCAATTTTATTTCCTCTTCTTTTTGTTGTTCCTCTACATCCAGGGGCTTCAGCAGAAATCAGAAATACAGAATCCGCCGTGTGTCATTTTCTACATTATGCACAACACAGATGGATGTTTTGTTTCTTGCCGACGCCTAATTTGTGGGAATGATGGTGGGGAGTACGATCCAGTCCTTTCATCTCGCGCTTGTTATCTATTTCATTATGATCAGTGTGGTAATGAATCCAACCAGAGAGCATGGTAATGGTACCTCATTTTAGTGAAAGAAACCTCCACCATGAAAACCTTTAAAGTGAGAATTTAGCTCCAGGCGACGGTGGAAGAGCTTCATTCTCCTCAAATCACACACTCCAACTACTTCTCTTACCACACAAAGTCAATGCTGGTAATGTGTGTGTATAGTTTCAGGCTGAATGAATGAATGAATGAATGCTGCTGTAGTTGTTGTGGTTCTGCAAATTTACAACAAATCTGATTCATTTAACATTGTAACAGATATCCATTCTGTGAGATTTTAGACTACACGTTGGTAAAAAATCAACATAATGTCATAATTATGTTTTCATTAGTTTGTAATAAACTGAAAATAACAGTTGTGTTGTTGTTGTTGTTGTTGTAGCCTTAAGGCTCAGTTATGCTCCAAACAGGACACGCATACGGAGCTTTTCGTCCGTCATCACGTTAATAATGTGGTCGTTTTCAGGATCTTACTGATCTGTATCAGCAGCAGCAAACGCAGTAACACCACCAAAATCCATGGGGGCAGTGTTGGACAGTGTAGCTCAGTGTGACCAGAGAGAGGAACAAAGAAGAAGAAATCTCCGTCTACATGTCACGATGTATTTAACGTCCTCAGACCACCACCGTCTACAGCGCTGACTCTTTTACAGACTTCCAACAGGAGAAGCATCGGGGCCTGGATCTGGTCTCTCTCAGTGTAAAGTGACCAAAAAATAATACACACACACACACATATATAAAGCTGATATATATTGATATATCGTATATATGCAATAAATATATGTTGATATTTATTGCAATCTGAAACATAACCACTAGATGGCAGTAAAACCAACACATTGATCAAACACACGTCGTTTGCGTTTTAATATCAAACCAGTTTTTCCTTGAGTGAAAACGTCTCGCTGACATCTGGCGTCACTTGAAGATTCAGTCACATCTACTCTGAGGTGTAATTGAGCTGCGTGGTCATGCACAGGCGGCCGTTTTAATATGCTGATAGGAAGCTGTGACCTTCAACAATTCTAGGTTTAATGTTCTAACAACCGACTGGTGGAAGTCGGACCGTCCCAGCAGCACACAAACGCAACCTTTTCAATCCTCACCTACAAGAAATTACATCAATTAAAATGAACATAATCAATGTTTATCCTTGGTATTTTTTATTAGCAGCGTTGCTATTATTTTCAGTCCATTAGCGTGTGACACTGGACCTGAGGCTTCAAACAATATTAAAACGGTTAGTGAGGATTATTCAAGTCTTATCGTTCATGTGCTAATTTATTCTGAGCTTCTGACACTTAGAGAGCAGCGGACGCTCAGACATCTGAACTGATGTTTCTTACAAAACAACAAAAAGTCCCAGGCTGTTCTGTCATCGCTTGGTGGTAAAATTTATCAACATTAAAATCCTTACAGGACAATCTTACATTTGTTTAGTAAAGATGTGAACACATGTTGTTGATCTGTAAATGTTCACTGTGTCCGGATCAGTTCTTCTTATGTGAGATTTATTAAATAAAACACACGCTAGCGTCAGTTAGCAGCGTACATCAACTATGTTTAATAAGAAGTTTAATTCAGTAACAGTCTGGATCGACATTTAGAAGACTGTGTTAAATGTTAGATGTTATGTTCTGTCCATGGTTTTTATTATACACTCATCTTTTTTTCATTGTCCTGATTTTGTCAACCTCCCGTGCAGCTTGAGCTCATGACTGAAAGCAGCTGGATATTTTACAATCAGCGATAACAACACCATTATAATCAGCCGTAAACTGTGTTTAGCTGGACTTTACTGTTATTATTAGAGGAGTGATTCCACCCCCTAAAGAAACTCTTTAGATCCAAGCTGTGTCTTCACCCTCTTTCTCTTTTAACATCCGTTTTCTAACCAGCCTCCATTAGTGCTTCTGATAGGTAGTTAAGATATTATTATGGCTTGTAATTTAGGTCCGTAGCCCTTTTATAGCGTCTGCATTTCGAGAAACCCTAAATTGAGAATCTCTCTCTGTTGAAAAGTAGCCGGAGGAGATATTATAGCCGTCCAGAAGCATTGGCAGGATATTTATAAAGCAGCAGATTGCCTGCAGGTAGGCTAGCCAGCCCATCTGAATTAGCTGGACAAGCCCCTGAAACAACCCATGCTCATGATCTGGACACCCTCTGATCAAATTAAAACATGCAAGTGGATGAGGAAGAAAATCTAAAAATCCATGGATCATTTCCAGATGACGAAGAGTAATTCCAAATGTCTACTTTTGTGTCCTGTGTGGGAAATCCTTGGATTTCAGAGAAGGTTTAATTTCAGTTAAGGAAGACAGGAAGCTGAGGAGACCGAGTGCTGCAGGCAAAGACAGCTTATTAAATTTTATGTTCTTGCCAGAGCTTCAAATATGAAATGATGGCAAGAGTGAAAATCCTGTCACCAACAGTGAGACAGCATTTTTAGTGCCACAGAGATGCACTTGATTTATCTTAGAAGAGAAACATTCAAACGATATCGACAAGGAGATGAGGTGTGATCATGGACACAGAGACACAGAGACAGGTGGATGGAAACACTGCTACTGTGGTGGAACAATTACAACCACTACAACACTGATATGGGTGGATGGATGAACTGATGGATGGATGATGGATGAAACTGTGTCATCACTATCCCAACATATAAATAAAAGTTTACCATGTCCATGAGGAGCTACAGAGAAATGACATCACCCTCCCCCAGCAACAACAGCATCTTCTTCCTTGTGTAACAATATCACTGTCACCGCTCCTCTGTCAACATATGGCACCAACAATACACTGTAGGAAATGAAGAAGTCAGCACAGTCAGTTATATAAAAACCAGTGAACGTGGACTCAATGGAACATGATGAAAACTATCACTACTATATAAGAATGTTAAATATCCCAAAATCTGAAACAGAAATGAATGAATTCCTGTATATTGGAGCAGACGTGAAGTGTTGGCACGAGGCTAAAAAGATACACAGCCCTCAGACACAAGTTGCTCACTAGTGGCAGATATCTTCAAAGCTAAATGTGACTTGTGACTCTTCATGTTCCTGTTTGCTCAAGCAGCCTTTGACAAATGAGTGCTGGGGCCAAAAAGAAGAAAGGCAGCAGAGTCAGCTTAGCTGTTACTAAGAATTTGAGGTAAACAAATCCTCTTGTGGCTGGGATTTACAGCAAAGCCTGTACTTTTCTGCTCCCACTTGCACTAATGCAGACTGTGAAATTAGCTGAAACAAATTAATGCAATGAAGGGAAACAAGTGGCGCAGAACCCGACGCGGTTTCAGAGTGGAAAGATGTTTGGTCAAGTCCAACCTTCTTGGCACGTTCTCCTCAACGAGACCAGAGGAATTTTAAATCAACTTCCTTCAATGGAAAAGTGAGTCGGAACGTGAAGAGAGCAGGGAAGGAAAAGCTGCTGATGATGAAATGCCAGACCACCCACACAAATGCAAAGGCTAATGATGACACTCAATAAAACTGTCAATATCTCGCAAAAATACAGACATTACTGGGCAGTAAATTGATTGGCTTTTGATTTATATTGAGAGCAAACATTGAATTTGCCTTTGTAATTCATTCCCCTTTGAAGAGTGGGAGAACATTTGCAATTTCGCAGTATTGGCAATAACCTCCTGCAGTATGTATTCCTGCCCTATCGCTTGACCTTTTAGAAGCCTCTATAAATTAGCTGGCCCATGGTTATTCAACACAGGCATTAAAGAGTAATGCCCTCGTCGTAGCTCTGAAGCTTCCCTGCTGGGGAAACTGGAGGCGATGCGGACTCTGGTGGGTCACATTTTATTAACCCACAGTGACTTTGTGAGAACCTCAGCTCACTAGTCTTTTAATGGTCTGGATGAGGGAAAGCACTCTGGTGTGAAGTCAATACGGATCAATGTGACCCTGAAACTGAATTTCTAAAAACATGAACCTGAATCCCACAGATCTGGTATCAGCTGTTGAATGTGTCCAGGTCACTGGTGGCACATTTCATAAAAACTAGGGAGAAATAATTCACTTTTATATACAGAAAGGTTCTAAACCTGAAATTTATCTTTAAAGAAACGTCTTTGGAAAATGAGTCAGTTTACCAACGATATCGTCTGAAATTACGACTTTAAAAAAAACATTTCTCAAGGTGGTGATGGAGAATCACTGCCACATTACAGAAGCTCCAACAAGGTTTTCATCACTTCACCCACCGACTCTGGATCTGACCCGTCCCACCGGTGGTAACTCAGGCCTTAGTCTTTAACAGATGCAGACGTTTTGTCGCATCGAAGACGCTCCGGTCCATCGAATCAACTGAAAACTTTAAAAGTCAACAGACTTTTAAATTGCTGGGTGCAGACAGACACATCAGTTATATTTTCTGTGAAAATGTAAGAAGATATAAACAGATATTAAAAAGCTTCTAACCATTATGTCTGCAATTTGTGCACTTTCCCACGTAATACCCTGTCAACCCGTGACACCGCCGCTGTCTGAGATTCTGCTGACCTGTTTGTCTGTGTGTTTCTAAACTCTTCTCTCAGGAACCGGAGCAAAGCAGCGCCGTGTTGTATTAGAGTGGACTACATGACATTTAATAAAAATAAATAAAAGAGACATTATCTTCTCAGTTATAAGACCAGTTTGACTCCAGAGTCACCATGTACAACCAGGGTTTCATCACAGTTAAAATGCAGGAATAAAAAGAAGTTAACGCATCGAATCAATGGAGGAATCCAGCTGCTGCATATTCAGAGGTGTAGTCGACCATCTGTACTGAATATCCTCCAGTAATCAGAGACGCCTCTGACCCCGTCACCCTCACCACCAATCTAACTGAAGTTTGTGTAAAGTAAAAGTACATAAAATGTAATAAAAGGTTCCTTTGTTATGTAGGTGGTGGAGGGTTGGGCCTCGTGAAGTGAGCTGAGAGTGGAGTGTTAGCCATCTGCTTGCCTTGCTGCACTTCTTTATTGAGCATTTGTTGGAAGATAGAAAAGAAAGTGTCTGTTTGGCTGCTGCTTTGTACATCACTGTCAAAGACTTGCAGCGCACAGCAACACGGAAAGAATTTATAAATGAACACTTGAATCTAAAGTAAACAGGCATGTTAATCCATCCATCAGACATCATCCCAGACCCCCCACCACTTCTCACAGTAGGACTTCCATCCTTTGCTGTAATTAGCTCATTTTGGAATGACATGACAGCAAACAAAATATAAAATGAAAAATGATAAACAGAATGAGGAAAAAGTTAAATTAGTTTCCATGGAGACGGCAGCATATCAGTATTCATGTTAAGTGAAGCCTCGCTTTACCAGATTTAAACATCTGTCAGGATGTTAATGTTTTCAGAAACATGGTGGAAATCCAGTCTGCAAACATGTGAGACCACATGAACCAGTATGAAGTCAAGGTGGCAAAGAAAAGGGCTGCGATGTGACGTGACGGTACGGTTCAGTTAGAGAGAGAAAACCTGACTTCACAAGCTCAACTTGAAGCTGCTGGTGAAGTTTTAAAGAAGCACAAGAAATAAAGTCCCACTGATCAAACATTTCTCATCACATCTTCTTTAAGAAGCCGCGTTGCAAACACACCTCACCAACTGCCTCCGCGCTGATTCAACACATTCAATTAGTTTTACCAAGAGTACTTCAGCTCCTTTATTAGAGGTCTGCCTATGAATTTTACATAAGGTCATAGGGCTGGAACAACGCCAGCATGTTGTGCATAATGTAACACAAATTTCATACATTCAACAATTCATCATAGTGAAAGAAATGGCATAGTTTTTCCTGTAACCAGCGCCCTAAACCGTGGCCCTAAAGCTGCGATTTCCATATAGAAGCTGTGAGGCAGGAACAGTCGACGCCGGTGAAAGTAAATACAGTAATTCAATTTCGACTGTAAGAGAACACATTCATAACGCTCTTCTCTTCTTCAACAGTAACATCTGCACTAACTGTGACTGACAGAAACAGCTTGTTGTCATGGTAATGGCATCACACTTCTGATTCGAATGCAGTGAGTGGAAGACACACAGCTGGACCCCCGGACACGACCAAACTGGGACTGATGCTCGACCGTGGCCCAGCGGTGCCCGACGACCGACTGGTGGATCAGAGCCACAACTGGCTCCATCAGCATCTCATGCATCCACTTTATGAATAACACAAACTAACTATGGTTAGAGAGCGAACAAGCCTCAACAGCTTCTGAATAAAGTCAATTAATGTTGCTGGAACCTCAGGGGAACGACTGTGTTGGTCGTTTTTAAGAGTCAAGACAATTTGTAAAAGTGTCTGATCAGATCTGCTCCAACAGATAAATGTCCACTGATGCTGCACAACATATTGAACATTTACTGTCACAATAACACGACTGCTTGAACTATAATAAATTATATGTCTCAGTGTGTGATTCATTCCTGCTCCTCATCAGATGGAGCTTTACTGTTCTAGATGAGTCAGAAATAATGAAATTCAAATGTTTAATTATCTGTTTGAGACACTCACTATCTACCATCTCTAAATACTTTTTTTTTTATCATTATAATATTCAATATCATTATAACACTGCAGCTCTACCATCCACTGCCTTTAATGTAGATGTATAATGTGTAGATGTGACCAGTCAGCACAACCAGCTGACAGTCCCTGTTCCAGATCTGTGATCTAGATTTGTTCTGTGTGAAGCACATACAGCGGTTCACCGTCAGCTGAAAGTGCTGAGCAGCCGAGCGTTGGCTGCACCGCTCTCTCTCCTGCCCACATTTATTATGAGAGCAATTAAGACAATAGTTTGCAACAGTGAGGCGTACACAAAGCTGCCATTATTGCCCCGTCTGTTTTCAGCACTCCAGTCTTTATGGTTCCAAAGTATGTGTCTTAACTGCCGCATCCATCAATCATCTTTGTTCTGGGGGAAGATTTATTACTAGAGGAAGACGGTTGGACGCCAGATTCATCACTGGCTAAAATAATGAGAGAAAACACCCACGGATGCTTTCGTACACCGGCTGTATCCATGATAGCTCGAGAGTCTGCAGTTATGACTGAGCTGTGTTGACACGTGTCTTTGGATCCTGTTGCTACGAGCTGCCATAGCCTGCCAGGGACGACGTGATTTACATGGGAAACGGTTAAAATGGTTTTTGCGTTGACGTGAAGTCCGACTGACACGTCGTGTTCTGCGTCAGTGTCTCACACAGCTGAGTGCACTACACAACATGTCATCCAGCCAGGTAATACACGTTTAAAGGATACTCCTTCTGTCTCGAGGACAGTAGCCTCAAATGAGCTCTCCGACAGCCAATTGTCATAGTTAAAGAGAAAAGCGCGGTGGTGAAACATGGCTCGAGGCAGCACTTTAAAAAATATGACAATATTTCTTGAAACATGGAAAGCTCAATATGTCCAACAAAACTCTCCTTTTAAATCCCCTCAGTGTGAGAGATAACCACGCCGCCGCTTTTACAGATGACAGTGAAATGTATTACGCTTCAACAAGAGAAAGAAGAAGTTGGTCGAGGTCGACGTGCGTCGTTTCACCCGTTCGCTAACAGATTTCCCTTTCTGCTCTAAATACTGTAGAACATCAAATTTTCATGTTAGGTTTGAAGCAGGAGGAAGCCGCTGTGGGAGAAAACCACACGATGCGTCAAAAAGGGAAAATAAAGACTTGCCTCTGTGGACGTTCACAGCTTCACAGTGAGGAATGAAATGTGCCAGAAAATGAGAGCTACACCATTTCACAAGTTGCTTTGATTTCAATGGCAAGGTCAGCCTTCACCATGCTGAGTAGGTGGCCAATTCAACCAGAAGAAGAAGAATTACACGGAGGAAAAGAACAGTTTCTGAGACAAGTTACACAGAGTATAAAGTCATGAGGCAGGAGTTCGTAGAGAAGATGAAAACATATGTTGAAGATGTGGTTGACACTTTTATCCAATCAGACATCTGAGTCAGTGAAAATAAGATAAATGTAGTTTTATGAAAAACTGACATGTTAATTCAGAAAAATCTTTTCTTTTTTTATCCAGGATAACAACCAGGTCACCGATGAGTCCAAACGTCTGGAAAACTATTTGAGAGAACAGCAATGTTAGCATGTTAGCTCACTGACCCGGTCACTATCACGTATCAACATCATCACGAGACATTGACCTTTCAACATCAACCAAACTGTCATTTATTTACTCCGTCACAACAGCTGAGCATCAAAGTAAACATGTCGTTATATTTGTTAGATTTTGTCCAGAAGTGGAAATAAACCTGCGATGCTTCTCTGTCTTCACTCTGAAGTTTAACTGCTCTGAATTAGGACGTGGAGTTAATAAACGTGGAGCATTTCCTAGAACAACTAGAAACGACACAAGAACCAATAAAACCGTCATTTTCTTTTCTCTTTGCTTCCATTTATTCTTTTGTGTAATCTTTACATTCCAACACACGTGGAGTCTTCTGTGACTGACTGCATTCATGTGTTTAACTTAACATTTAGCAAGTCATGAAGCAGCAACTCTCTCATGTTACCCTCAGCGTAGGTTTCATCAACACCAACCTCCCCCACCCCCACAACCCTCTGAAGACTTCACAAATAAAAGCGGCAGTCTGCCATCTGTTCTTTCTTTTTCCAGGCAACAAACATGTTCATTCCAATAATAATGAAGACCAAGAGAAAAATGTGTCGTGTTGAAGAACTGAGCTGTTTTCTCTATGTTGTTACTCTCTGAACCACATCAGTTTAACACTCAGTGTTGAGTTTTATCGAATGAAAAATAAAAACTCAAACATTTGCAGAAGCTGCTGAGTTTAAATAATGGAGCTGAACGTCACACAAGTGAACATTAAAAAGTAATAGCCTTACTTCCACTTCCCTGGATCCCTGCTGCGAAGTGTGACCGACGCTGATTCCCTCGGGTGGATCTCATTTACTCACTGTAGCTTCCTGTCCTCTCATTCCCTTCATCTCATCACTGACAGCTGCAGGCAAATTGTTTGCAAATTACACGATCTACCTCCAAACAAATGTAATGTTTTGTCGTTGTACTTTATAAAGTGGATCCGCAACCAAATCACAATCTGAACGATTTGTGATTCGGATGATTCAGAAATTGTTCTTTTGTTGTTTCTACTGGACTTTGGTCTGTTCTTGTTGACACTTACAACCTAACCTCCCTTAATTTCCTTCTGGGATCAATAAAGTATTCATTCATTCATTCATTCATTCTAACATCACTCAGCCTGAAATCTCTTCCTTCTTATTAATTTGCACATAAAAACAGAAAGATGTGAAGTGATGTTACCAACCTCATCCAAGTCTGTTTCATTTCCCCAAAATAAAAGCTTCCTCTGGAGGAGGGCAGTGGGGTGAGAGGGAACCGAGACCTTTTAACTGAGCTATAATCCCATCAGTAATGAAGCAGCCTTGACATCCTAGTGAACACATCCCACTCACTCGGCTTTTTGGATGAGAGCTTTTCAGTGTTGAGAGTTTCACCTCCGACCCTGCTGTTTTACATTTCCCTTCCCTCTCAGAGCCGGGAACCTTCTCTCCTTTGTTCTGGAAGGGAACCACCACCATGTTTCATCTGAACTGAAAACATGGCAGATTTTCATGGCAGAGAACAGTTACAGCACCTGACTCCATCAATTAAGACACTTTCTATCACAGCAACAGCTTTAATCAGTGAAATCAGCTGCTGCAGTGTTTTGGTTTGAATGGAGACTGTGGACCAATATGAATGTGTCTGAACAACATGGGAGGAAGAAATGAGGAGATGTAGAGAAGAGAAGTGTTTCTGCCGGGATTAACATTAACATGTCATAACAGATGATTCTCTCTTTAAATGTGAATCAGGTTTGTTCAGTTTTTACATCTACATGGATCACCTTTCTCTCCAAAGGAGCAGCCATCAAAAGGCTCAGTCAAAGACACACACACACTCCCAGAGCCTTGGTTCACCCTCCACAGAGCCTCTTTGAAATGTCCCACTGTGCTCCTGAACAAAGGTAATAATGTCTCTCTTCTGCTTGTATCTAGGTCGAATGAGATCAATCAGTCTTTGGGCGAAGAATCGGAATGTGCTTCGCTCTTTTGTCACCGGTGTCGAGACATCGGTGGTGGCGGGGATGAGCCTGATGTAAATCAAAAGACTTTCAGTTCACCTGAGGAGACAAGGTTCAGACACTATCAGACCTGGCCATCAGTGACCCTCAGTCCCTGAACAATGAGTCATTATTGGTCTCTGAGACTCCTTAATAGACTGACTGATGCATGAACTCACAGTGGTGTGTGTGTGTGTGTGTGTGTGTGTGTGTGTAGGAAAACGGTGAAACTCAGACATATTTGTGTAACAATAACACTAAGAGGAGCAGGAGGAAGCCGCTGTGGGAGAAAACCACAGGATGCGTCAAAAAGGGAAAATAAAGACTTGCCTCTGTGGACGTTCACAGCTTCACAGTGAGGAATGAAATCCCAATATGATGTGAATGTGCTAGAAAATGAGAGCTACACCATTTCACAAGATGCTTTGATTTCAATGGCAAGGTCAGCCTTCACCATGCTGAGTAGGTGGCCAATTCAACCAGAAGAAGAAGAATTACACGGAGGAAAAGAACAGTTTCTGAGACAAGTTACACAGAGTATAAAGTCATGAGGCAGGAGTTCGTAGAGAATGAGATGTATATTTTAGCTGCAGTGTAACAGCCATCATGTCTATTTACATCTACTGCAAACTCATCAAGTGAAAACATCATTTAATTTGATTCTGTTTCTAATTTGTTTTATCTCCCTCACACTAAATTACACAGATGCTTCATTGAGTATTTTGTCCTGTTTGGTCCATTTTTATCTGCGACATCTGGGATGCGGCTCCTCAGGCTTTGACCTCCTGGATTTGAGAAGTTTATCCCGTTCTTCCTGACAGATCCTCTCTAGCTCCTGTAGATTGGATGGGAAACGTTTCTGATCCGCTTCCGTCAGATTTCTCCACTCGTACTGCGGAGTTTCAGTCTGGGCTTTGGCCACTCAGGACAGTCAGTCTTGACCTGAAGCCACTTGAGCTTTGTCTTGGCTCCATGTTTCAGGTCATTATCCTGCTGGAAAGGGAACTACTGCTACAATCTCAGGTTGCGTGTATTCTGGATCAGGTTTTCCTTAAGGACCTCAACAGATTTGGATCCTGACTGTTCCCTCTGTCCCTCCCACTGTGAAACCCCCACAGTGCGATGCTGCCAACACCATGCTTCACCATAGGGATGGTATTAGTCTGATGATGAGCAGTGTCTGGTGTTTGCCAAACATGGTGTTTTGACTTTGGTCCAAAGAGTTCAGTTTTTGTCTCATCAGATCAGAGAATCTTGTTCCTCATTGTTTGAGGAAAACAAAACACAAGCTGCCATGTGGCCCAGTTGACTTCGCTCTACTCACTCTACTGTGAACTGATGATTAATGACGTGCTGCTGAGATGTTTGTCTTTCCTGGTTCTCTGTCTGTCAGGTTCTTGGTCTCCTTCCTGACCAAGGTCTTAACTCTAGTAGGACTCCTGGTCGTTGAGTCCAGTTAAAGCTTTGGTGCTTCTTCTCTTCAGTCAGTTTTATCACAGGCGTTAGGAGAGTTGACTGGACCTTGTGGTCTGGTTTTTATCTCGACTTCATTGTGAATGTGACTTTATACACAACGATGTCCATTAAATTCACTTCATCTGCATCAATAATAGTTAAAGCAAACAGGATGCAGGATCACAAACTAATTCTGAACATGATTTCTCTCTGTCAGATTATTGAGTGTGAATCTACAAAACAAACTGAACAAACTGTGAAGTGGTCTGAATTTTCTCTGGAGCTGTTTTTCTCTGAGTGGATATTTTGAGTGGAATTCATACACAGCTGCAGGATGTAGCCGTGTATGAACAACGCAGTGACTTTGCATCGTTTAATTCAAGGACAAACCCAGGCAACAACAGCACTCGTGTAACAACACAAAACATTTGTGTTTCGGAGCTTTTCTTGGGAGAAACCTGCCTCATGGACGAGAGATTAGTTTTCCTGAAATACGCCACCGTCTCTCTCCTCTCAGTGAACTGGAGGGGAAAGTTCCCTTTAGAGGTTTCTCTCCATGAAGACAGCTGAGATTTTGTTTGTTGCAGTTTGAAGATGACGTCTCTGGGTCTGAACCATAACTCAATGGAGGCTCCTGAAATGTAGTTTGTGCTGCTCACAGCAGGGACAAAAACATAAATATTCAAGAGCAACCGTCCTCTCAAGCCGCACTGCAACCAAAAGTACCAATAGTAGAGTACTATAGGATTTGAGTGACACTGCAAAAACAGTCAAAACACAGTGGAAGCACAGTTTTCAGGACTGAGGCATTTCCATTCACCTACACTTTCCTAGTGCTGGTGGAAAAATTCAGATCAGACTCAAAACCTGCACAAATAAATAGAAAAGTTTGAGCAGAGCTGCAGCGTTTGATAATGGTGGTGGTAGTTTGACTGGTCCTCTGCCACCAAACTGTACCACACACACACACACACACACACACACACACAAAAGTTAAATAAAGAAAGAAAACTGGAGCACAGAGGTAAACGTGCTGCTAATATTTTTCAGCTGTTTGGTTCAACGGCTGTTTGGAAGCCGGAGGTTCAGATAAATGAGCTTCCACTGTAACAACCCTCAACTTTGGCAGCACTCTATTAGACAGCGGGAAAAAGGCCTTAAGTGGGAGTTTAGTCACCATCACAGTCAGACTTCACCTCAGCCATTTAGCACCTACCATACACCCTGTATAGCTAGTGGCCTGACAGGCTGTCAATAAAGCTAGACACACGATAATGGGAGTGGGAAAGGCACCACCCAAAAAAAGACGAGGGTCTAACACAGTCAGGAGGAGCTGGATACATTTACCTGCAACAATCAATAGATGAAATGTGTTTCACAGCGTTAAATTAGGCTGAGTGACACTCTGCATGCAGAATAATGTGCACATCTTGTGATAATCAACAATGTCAGCAAAAGCAGTTTGAGGGTGAAACAGTAAAAGCAAGAAACCTCCATTAAAAATCAAATAGCAACTCCCACAGGACTTCAGTGAGCAGAGAGGAGATGTCACCATGTAGCAGCTACCGCTTCAACCAACCCACTATATAAAGACTGAACACACACTATTCTGCTTACCCAACACAAACCATTGCGTAGTCGTATTTGTTGTGGACACTCCACTAAAAAATCCACTTTTTTTTCTTCAGCAGTTTCATTTGGTGCACATCAGATATCCTCTGCTCTTTCACTTGGGTAAACAATGGCAAAGAGATGGAGCTGGTGACTCAGTCTCTGGTGGATCATGCAGTTCACTGCCATATGAAAGTTTAATCAAAGGAGCAGGAGGCAGTAGTTAGTCTCTCAGGAGAGAGGCGCGAAGCCACCAACCTGGAAGCTTTGGCAAGAAGCCTTATATCAAATTTAGAAGTCATTAGCATTGCTAATAACAAGCACTGGCCAATGCCACAAGCCTCGCTTGTGAGAAGACGACAAATGAAATGCTTCTCCTCGTCTCGAGTCCCACAGGAGAGGCCAGAGAGAGGCCAGACCTCTCACAGATTTCCATAAGCATTTTTAATAAAATCCAGCATAATAAAAGACAAACAACCGCGAGGCAAGATGGAATGATATTTAATAACCACAGACTTCTTCCCTCCACAGGTATCTGTCCTGCTCAACAGATCCCTGTGTCAATATAGACGACCAAGTGTTTAATCTGGAGCCATAAGTGCAATCATAGAGGTTAAAACCAAAAGAAGGAACTTTGATTTGGAGCAAAGTCAGCGTCTGGTCAGAGTCTGCGGTGCAGTCACACAGGCTGTTCAAAGATCTGAGAACAATTTAGTACAAGGTCAGTTGTGATCTTGTGGCGATTTCTTCTCTTTGCCCAGTTTATCCCTGATCTCTCATTTCTCAGTATATCAATACTGCAGTCGGGGGGTGGGGGGTCAAGCTTCCTGGGTTTGTCACTCACGTGTTGTGAATGAGAGACAAACTGTCACTTTGGTCGCAGAGAAACATCCAAACTACGTCTCTGAACTCATGACGGAGGAGGTAGAAATCAGGTCAGGGAGGAAATTATATGTTAATCAGCTACAAAGACCTTCTATGAGAAAATGGATTTGGAAACTGATCCTCAGAAAAAGTAAGTCCTCAACGTCAGAGCGGATCAGAGTAAAGAGGCGGAGCTTGACTTTCTGCTCCATGTGTAGATGTGGATTAATAAGTAATAACTACTTCATATAAACTTTTATATTTCAGCCTTTCATCTCTGGAGATTAAACGATCTGACAAGAAAAATATTCACTTCACCAACAAAACAAACTTTAAAACATAAAAAATATCAGACGAGAACTTGAGCTGAGAATGGTTACTGGTGAAACACAGAGGTGCTTTCTTCTAGAAACACTGATTGACAAGCAAACAGACAATTCACAAGGACAAACTCAGAAAAGAACAAAGAGTTCAAGGATCCTTCATGGTTCTTAAACACCAGAGTTACTGGTGAAGATGAATGAAATAAAACAGCAACTGAAGATTAGTGAATCACGTGATTATGAAAACAAACAAAGAAGGAAACACGGTGAAACACTTCAGCAGCAACTTTCTTTACACTATTTGAAGAAGTGACAATGGAAAACACACAGTAAAAGAAGTTTGATCAAAGAGACTGTATCAGCAGAAGAACCCGACCCCGACGGGAACACGGAGCAACGCTCAGGAAAGTAATCTGTGCAAAAATGGAAATTCTGTGTTGATCTAAAAAAAAAATCCAGTCATGAGATGCTGGATTGTAAAACACACCAGCATCAACTCGTGTGTTTTCTTTGTAATGAAACATCAGAAACAAAGATGAAATCTGATGTGAAAATCATCATTTTGAGAGAAAACTCAACCTGACAAACAACAGAGACGTCTCTGTAACGATACCTGAACATCTCAACGACTGTGTGAAACCGCTGAACATGACGTCCTTCATGAAGTGAGCATTTATCAGACTCTTCCTTCAGATGTTTCCAGGTGTAAAAGGCTCATCAGGCTCATCGTGTGCTACATGTTCCTGAGCATTAAAGGTTTCTGCTGCATCGTGATGTTGCCTCTTCATGAAAACAACAAAGCTCGTGCTATAAAAAGCAGCGTTTACTATGTGTTTTGTCCTTACATCGGTTGTGATCCGGTCGTCGTCATCGTTCTCCAGAGAAGAAGCGTGACGACGGTGGGCGTCGGGTTGGAGGCTGGAGGGGAAGTGATGGATGATGTAATTGTGAATTCACCTCATTAGTTAAATGGTCCCTGGCTTGTCTCTCTCTTTTTTTGTGTCATTTAAGCAGAAAGTTTGTGCGACGCTCAGACAACGTATGATCACACACACACACTCATCGTTACTGCATCGCAGCAAACATCACAAACACAAACACTTCCTCACAAACGTCACAGTTACAACACGTAACCATGATTATTCTGAAATAATTCATCCATTTACACAAAGTGGATGATTAAAGAGCGTCTGAACCAGAAGATACATGAAGAAAACAACAACCGGAGCGTTTGACCTCGTCCTCTCCAGACGATCGGCTCCATTTAACAACCAGGGAGGTTTCCATGAAATTACCCATAATGCCTCTTTGATTAGCCTATATGTTGTGTCCTGCTACCTGCTGAGAGTGACGCTAAACATGGTTCATTTGATCCAAAGAAACGATACAAACACAAACTATCAATTATCCTGAAAACAGCTGCGTTTTCATCCTAAACACATTCAATTAAACTGCTTCACTCTCAGGCCAGAAGCTGTGAACCTGCGTCGCTTTAGTTTAAAGGTCTAAACAGTTTGACACCAGAGCCTAGAGAGAATGACAGATGGTGTAATGTTACAGAGCAGAACACTACAACAAGACAAACCTGTAAAACCTTTAAACTGAAGCGACGATAAGACACAGGCGTTTAGTGACGCTGTCGCACGTTATTCACTCGGTTTAGATTGAAACTGAAACCTAAAGTTATTATTATTAGACTGGGTTATTATAATAATAATCCATCTGACCTGACATTTTATTTTGAAGTGACCAGACCAAGCGTCTGAACCAGTGTGTTAGTGTTTAAACCTGAAGATCGATGTGATTTAAAATCTTTTAAATCTCATTTAACTGAACGTTTTCTGTGTAATTATTCTTCATGTTCCTTATTTTATTTATTACTTTCATGTGTTATTTTTATTCTCTTCATGTTCTTATTGTGATTGATTCTTTACTAATGTTGTTTAATTTATTAATGAACAATTTCTCTATTTCTTTTATTGCCAGACACTTATAATGGTTTTATTATATAAATTAAGTTACTACTATTTTTATTATTATTATTCAGTGAAACAGATGAAACTATTTTCTTTTTCATTGATCAATGAAGTGTTTGTTTCTTAAGATCGAGTCTCTAACTGGAGGTTAGAGAAGAAGGTGAACGACAGGAACAAGAAACATCAGAAATATTTTGTCCTCATTAATTAAAACTAATTCAAACTAAAACCGTCAGTAAATTCACAAATAAACTAAATGTTTCATTTTACTCTTCTGAAGACGAATCTGAGAACAGGAACAGAAAGACACTGTGAAACAACCGTTTCTTCTGATCTGACGTGGAAACAGATTTATAACTAATTCTACATGAAACTTTGAACTATGTAGAGTCACGTGACCAACAGACATTAATACGCATCACGTCTTTACATGTACATTAGTAAGATACAGACTCTATGATTGGTCTGATTGAACAGAGATTTTCAGTTTCAGTCGATGACAGTGAGCAGTATCATGTTCACAAGTGTTATACCATAAGACAACAGACGTAATTCCTTTAAAGAAGAGCTTCTGTCTACACATATGTTTCACTTCTTCCACCAAAAAAAAAAAAAATCTCAATTTAACACCTTCTGCTCATCCTTCAGATCCAGACATCTGATCCACTTATCCGTAAAGTTAATTCTAATTCCTCCGTCCCATAGAGAGGGCTAAAAGTCCCACCTTGCCTGGTAGAGCTCAGAGATAATATCACAGGTGGCTCAAACAGCAGGGGAGCCCCAGATCTCTATTATCAGCCCGAGGGGAGAGGCGGTGGGAGGAGGAGGCAGAGGAGACCGCAATATGGTGAGTTTAGTTTCACCTGGCCTCACAGTTTGACCTCTGGACCATGTGTCAGCTCCTCCAGAAGAGCTTAAAAATAATTAAGGAGCAAAACTCTTCTGAATGAGAAGTAGTTTCAAAAACTGGTGTGAATCTTAATGAATCAATGAGATTGTGAGTCAAACTGAAAATGAACCGGTCAGTGAAGTTTAAGTCGGAGCTGCTCCTTCAAACACCAACACATGAAACGGTCACAGGAGCCGTGACACATCAGCTGCGAGGCGTCGTGGAGAGACACACTTTAACTTTAGGGTGTAAATATATTTGACGTTCTGAAGTTTATTAAAAACTTTCTGCCTCATATTTATCTCCTGGTTTCTGGGTCAGGCGCATTTTTACAAAATAATGGTTCTACATAAATAAAGTGACAGTTTAATCATCTCAGACTAAAAATATCACTAAAATATTTCCACAGGAAAAAACTTCAAACTACAAACATCAACTCATTTCATTTAACAACAGGAAGGAAAATCACTGTCGGCTACTAAGACAGAAACATGAGGGAACCGATAATTACTGATAATCAACATATAATTATTATATTGATCATCTGATCATCTATTGAGTATGTTTTATTGAGATGTTATGAACTGATTCTGTCATTAAAATAAACTAAAAACATGTTATCAGATATTATTCATTAATGTTCCTGGGACTGGAACACACTGTTCATCAGATGTTCATCTACATGAGCCACAGGTAAAACTCAGCAGCTTCCGGTCGACCACAGAGAACAGACGCTGCGACGGAGGATCGACAGGACGGGAGCTGAAACGAACACCAGGAGAAGATGAACTGAACTGATCTGTTCATTTAGACAAAATCTATCTACTCAAACCTTAGTCTCTGCTAATGACAGAGTCTCTGTGTTTTATTTACGTCACAGTGAAATGATTTTCATTGTCTCACACACATTAACTGTCCTGACCTCGCTACTTAGGTTCGTGACTGGACGTGACGTGAATCAGGTTTCATGTAATAAACAGTCAGAGGATTAAAACCAACAGAGCTGAAGCAGGAAGTGTCAGGAACAAAGTGTGAAAGTAGAAACAAGGAGGAAGAAAGAAGCGGACGAGAGAACAGAAGGCCGGAGAGAAAAGTAGAGAGAAAGAGGAGGGAAATGTCTCTTTTTCCCGCTGACCCGCTTCCTCCACTCGTCCACCCTCCACACCCCCTTCCCCTCTGGGCAGCCAGGTGGCCAGGCTGGGCACAGACGGCCCTCCTTCCCTTCTCCATGCTGGCTCTGCTGGCCCGTCCAAACACCGAGCAGCAGTAGTGGGAGGACACCGGCCAGACGTGCTACAAAGGGAGAAGGGACAGGCAGTGTTTGATGGCCTGGCACACACTCACCTTCCACAGAGGACGGACTGGCAGCTCACACACACTGATGCTCAACTATTGTTGTCAAGGAAATCACACAAGTCTGCAGACATTTTCCACCAGACTCCAGGAATCCATGTTTGGTTTGTGAAGACATTTGAATTTTAAATAAGATGCATCTGTTATTGAAACTAATATTTCTATCATTGTTTCCTTTGAGTCTTTAGATCTAAAGTCCAACTACAGACGCAGGTTCATTAAACATCAACATATGATTTAAGATTCTTCCCCCGGAGAAAAACACTTAAGAAACTAGATGAGAATTAAAGGATAATACAGTTAACAACCAGGAAGTAAGAATCAATGATAGAGTTTCTATTGGTCAAAATCATGACCACAGATTCAGACCAACTATGACGTCATTGTGACCTCACTGATGACACATCGGATGTGACAGAAATCTACCACGTCGACTATACAACACGAACGTGACACATGTAGACAAACGTCTCTAACTCCAGATCCTCCGTTATTTCTGTAGAAAATCGTAAAACAGACCAACTAATCATGATGGACCAAGTGAAAACATATAAAATAAGATGAAATGTTGTAGATTTGAACTGTGAAATATTCAAAACAACGTCCTGTAAATATGAACAGTTCAAACGATCCAGTTCAAACGTCAGTCTGTTGGTTTCTCTTCAGACGTCTTCATGCTCCTTTATCTGTTTGTAAAACTGTAACTGTGTTTTGTATTGTAGCAGAGACACAGGTCACAGTGATATGAACCTGTTCACTAATCAATCCAGCAGCCGCTTCCTGCTCCAACAACCTGAGGACGCCTCAGTCGATACAGCTTACTTACACTGAAATCATATTTTTCAGCTTCAACAGGGTACAGTGTACCCAAGGCTGCCATCTGTACTTCCAAAGTGTCTCATCCACTCCATCATCTGGGAGTCCTTTAGCCTTCAGGGTTCAGGCTGTGAACAGTGGCGACCATTGAAGACAAATGAATGGACAAGAACCAAGAGGTCATCTGTGTGGACGAGGACAAAGCTCCTTTCACCCGCATTCACTAAATATGACCATTAATGCAGAGAACATAAATGACGGACGCTTGTTTCGCTGCCAAAAATGAACATGTTGTGTGTAATGTGACGCCACCACCGTGAACGTGTCTCAGAGACGTGAATGTGCTGCGATGTGGACAGACGGAGACGGGCAGCGTTTAACCTTCGCTCACACAGAACAATCCCCCCAATAAAAGGCTGAGCGCGGAGCCAAGGAAGGCGTCTTCACAGCCGAGCCACTTCAGTCGAGACCCGGCGAGGCAACTCGGCCGATCTGAGAAGCCGCTGTTCAAAAGCAAAAACAATTGCAGCCGCGTTGCATCAGTTGGATGTCGGGTCCACGGGTGCGTTGCTGAAAAATTCGTCATCCCCAAAGCCAACAAGGTCCTCAAAAGTTAAAACCCAAACAATGCTCTATGAAGTGATTGATCTCCGCAGCATAAACACCGTTCTGCTGCTTGTGAAAAAGAAGCCAAACTCATTGGAATTCAACAGACACAGAACCAGTGGTTCCCCTTCTCTCACAGTTACCGCTCTGACTTAGCTAAAACACATTTCACTGGATTAATCTGGAGCCTGGAAGGTGAAGATAAAACGCTCCTCGGGCCAATATCAGCACGAAGGACGAGGAGGAGGGATAATCACATGGAACAAAAGTGAATCACAGACATTGTGATGATAATTATTTATTGTCCCGTCAAGGTCACGATTCTTCTTAAACTTCTGGACTTTGACTGAACCATCACGTTCTCTGCTATTGCCGTTAATGAGTATCTGACTGGGAACGCTTCATTGTGAAGAGACAGAAACAACAAAAAAACACAAAGCGCAAGGTCAACAACATAGTTTGTCAACGACCCAAATGAATAAAGGTCCAGATAAAGAACAATGATTAATTGGTTTTGTGCGTCAATGCAAAGGCAAGGACAAACCACAACCTACTAATCAGTCCTCAGCAGGAGGTGAACTGGAAACGACAGCTTTTTAGCACAAAGACAACACGGCGCCTCCCTCTGAAGACCACGCTTGTCCTTCCACCGTCTCTGTCCACCACTCTCACAGCCTCACACCCATTTCCCACAATGCTTCAGCATCATACATCACGTTTTACTCCACCAACACACACTCCATGCCTGGAAGGAGCTAGACCACATTAAAATGATACCCCCCCACATCCTCTCTTGTTTAGGGGTGAATGGGAGCTGGCTTCATTTCCTCTGACAGTCAGAGTGAAGCAGAGCACAGGGAGGAGGAGGAGGAGGAGGAATATTTTTAACCAGCGCTGCAGCTGATGAATCACCTCGGCAGCCGCTATCTCCAGCGGGCAGTCTCTGATGGGTGGGATGAGAGACGCTTGTTTCACGATGGAAGACGAGGAAAAGCAAACGTCACTTACCTGCAAAGAGACAGAGAGAGAGAGAGACGTTAATCATGTGACACGTGATTTACAGTAAGTACCAGGATTTTGACACAAAGACAAAGCAGATACAAACGTTAAAGTCTGAGTATTTAACTCGAAGTATGAAGGTGGAGACACAGGACCATCCCCTCTATGATGAAGAGTTTCTACTGAGACATGAACCGATCATCAACAATCAGCTGCTCTTTGTTGCTTTTACAACATGAAGCAGGAGGCAGTTTCCAGTCTTTTCAGTGATTTGGTGAATCAATTGGAAGCAGATTTTTCCTCAAAGGAAACTATAGGCTCTTCACTCTTGTATCTACGGTGAAGTCATTTATTTCACCTTCATCAGGTTTGTTTATATGAAACCGTCCCGCTGTGACGTTATGTAACTAACGTCAAGACGTGATCTGATCTGTGTAACACGACTCGTTCACTCAAGAAAAATTCACCGACTTTCATGGACTAAAGGTGAAAGGTTGAAGAAAACGTTCAAGATCAGTGAGAGAAAATTTATTCTGAAAACATTTGTCTTTATCCACAAACTTTCATATACATTCATGATAACAACAGTAAAACTAAAAAGACTAAACACTGTTCTCAACATAACAACGATCACCAGTTCGTGTTTCACAATAATCAGACTTTTATGAAGAAGAGCAACAAACAGACAATGTGAGACGATGTGCGTTTGCTTTTGTGTCTTTAAACAACAGAAACGTCACATCCTGGTCGACATGTCGACGATTCAAACAGACGTAAAACAACGTTGATGTGTCGTTTGGTTGTTTATCAGTGGCAGCAGATGAGACTGAAACCAGGAGAAGATCTGGATCTGTTTTAACACGTCTACACACACACACACACTTCAATGTTCAAATCTTAGCGAAAATGGAAATCACAATAATGTAAAACGAGCTGTTTGATCACCTGTTAATGATCAGTAAACTAACGTCAACAACAAGACTCACTCCAGTCACAGATTCTCTCTGTTCCTCTGAACGTCACCAGTTTCTCGGCGGAGGAAACTCGTTTCCGTCTCCGTCTCAGTTAAACACAGATCGACAGGTGAATCACGAGTTTCTCTCTCAGGTTCACCTCCCTCCTCACCAACGACAGTCCCGTAAAAACTGCTGACGCTGCAGTAATCTTCCTCCATCTCACCCTCCGGTGGATTCAACACTTCAACGGGGAACAGACTCCCTGAGTCCCATAATGAACAGATGAGACAGGAAAGCGGCTCCAATCTTCTCTACGCTCGGTGTTAGATGCAAAAATGAGCTGATGAGATGTGATTGTTTTCACACTGTCTCATCCAGATGTTACCACATGTTGTCCTGAACTCATTCATTGACCTGAACACAGACTGTCATCAGGCTGATCACCTTCAGTTAGAGAATTATTGTTCATCTGGAAACTCTGAAATATCTGATGTTTGAATACGTTGTTCATCAGCATTGACTGAATATTCACGTGGGAACATGAAACAAACGTTGATACTAGAGATACTAGACGATGAACAACTTTTCTCATGTCACCACAGATTCACCTGCTACCGTTTCATCTCTCGGTCGACTGTTGACAGAGTGGGAGGATTAAATGAAGCAGAGATGGATGAAACCATGAACACTCATCCCTTCATGATGTGTCCACCTACACACGGTTGCAGCCCGTGTTGGCTGAGTCAACTGCTCGTCCAATCAGTGAGCAGCTCTTATTCCTCAGCAGATGGTTGGATGACCGAGCCAAAGTTTTGGAGCGCTGCCCTTTGACCTCTCGTTTCTCCCTGAGAGAGGCCGTCTGCTGAGGTTAGTTTACAGTGGACTGAGGACAAATCACCTGCTGACGTCACGTGTAACTAATGATGATGGAGGAACACGTGGACCGTATCTCTTTCACTTAATGAGCTCATATTTTAATTTGTCAGCTTTGTGATGTAAACACGACACAAACGAGCTGTTTGTAACCAATTATTGTTGAGAGGAACTGGATCCTCTGAAGGACCAGACCTGAGGTTTCACATGTTGTAAATTATTTACTACAAAGCTGCATCCAAACTATTTTACATGCAGATAATCATGTCAATGCAGTGAAAGTGCTGCAGAGACTGAAAAGCAAAATGTTTCTGAGATGCACAGATACACACACATGTACCTTTATAATCCACATTAGTAGTAATCCACATTAGTTAGTCTGCACATTCAACACATCTGAAGTTTAAAATCCATCAGTATCATAACATATAAACTCCATTGAGCATTCAACAACATATACATGTGTATCACAACACAGTTTCCATACAACAGGATTAAAATAAAACCATTTCCTGTCCTGATGTTGTTAAATGACGTTCTGATTTGAGCCAGTTTATAATCCTGATCTCAGCAGCTTCAGTTCAAACTGCTCTGTAAGAAACTCACACCTGAAACCTCTGGTGTCTCATGCTCCCGGAGACAACGTTGCTCTGCCTCATATTCACTCGTACGCTTCATTAGTCGACAAGTAAACGCAGAGAAATCTGATATTTCAAATGCAATGTAAGCAGTTTTAATGGAGTTACAGAGCTGCTGAATAATTTAGAGAAATGCCGGATAGAAAAAGATAAGTACCCGACGACCTGAAAATATTGACTCAACCGGATTTAAAATGTATTTAGTGTGTATGTTCAATGGTGACCAACTTCAGTATAATCACATGTTGAACCATCAACCTTCAGACAGAGGCTCATTTACCTGATAGATTAACATGTTGTGATGTGAAGAATGAAGAACACAAACACTGAGTCTTCATTGGAAACTTTCTCTTCCACTTATCATCATCTTTTGTGACAACTTTTTTAATTACAAACTTTTAAATGCCTGAAAATTGAAAACTAAATTCAAAGTGTTTTCAAACCGAGTCCCTTCAGAGCAGTAACACGCTGTCAGACACAAAACTAATCAAATTAAATGTAACTGCTGGTTCTGTACCAGACAGGTTCTGGATCTGCAGCGACCAATCAGATCTACCGTTTCTCACCAAACAGACCAATTAACTGAAGATTAATCCCAGTGTGACATCACTTCTCCAACACGAGGTCGTCGGTCTGCAGACGTGTTGCTGATGATGAGTGACTGTGCTGTTTGTACGTTTTACTGGATGAATCTTGTGAAGCAGCTGTTTCTATGTGACGATCTGAAGAAACACACAGAGCCTCAGTAACACGGTGTCTCGTAAACCTCGTGGCCTAGAATAAAAGTGCTGATTAATAGCTTGTGCGCATTAAAAGCACGATCAGGTTTTAAAGCGCCGACTGTGCTCGTGGTCCCAGCGAGTATTGAAACGTACAGAAACACTGAGCAGGACAGAATCTGCCGAGTGGAACCGGGACGTCCTCCCAACACGTTTAATGAAACACCAGCGACCGTGTAGCAGCTCGTGTCTACACGACGCTCAAACACGAGACGCAAAATCACACTAATGCAAATATGTAAGTAGAATGAGAGATATGGAAAGTGAGAAGCTGTAAAAAGGAGCCCAGTGGGGGTTTTACTGTGGAAATTATTTAGGCATGAGCAGTAATACCCACCATTAAATTTTATGAACTCAATTACCTTGAAAAGGCTGACTTCTTGTAGTGACACTGCGCTAACCTCTGTAGATATACAGGAGATTTTATTATCTTGACAGGGGAACGTGTGAATGTGTGTTAACTCACTTTGGTCGAGCTTTATTTTCCCACAGTTGTAGAGAAAATGTCATCAGAGTAAAATGAAAATGCGTAGTTGGATTTAAATTCTACTTAAAACCAGGATGAAACCGGAGGCTGATGAAATAAATCTTCCAACTCGACTTGTATTTGTTTTCCAGTCTGAACTCGCCTCGCGCTGCTTCCTGTCTTCAGACTCAGCGTCAATCAGCTCTTTGTGATGCAGACACATTGACATATTTAAGCTGAGGGCCATTGACTATCAAACCCTCCCTTCATTTTATTGGCAGCTGCAGTTTTGTGGACCTTAAAGGTACAAACACGGCAGCCTGAAGCAAAGATCGAAGGCTGAGAAGTCCCAATGCACGAGGCTGGAGTCACCTCCAGAGGAAGTCTCCCAGGACCAGAGAGGGGAGGTCACGAAAAGGGCTCGAGATTTAACAAAAAGTGCCAGCGATGATAAAGTATGCTGCCAGAAAGAAGAAGAATTTCCAACTTGGTGGGCCCATGCTATACCCACAGGGAGCAAATGAAAACAAGGTTAATGCATTCGGCTCTTATTACCCACAGTGGAAGAGAGGCCATCAGCTGTGTCGAGAGGCAGAAAGGCAAGAAATCACAACAGCCACTGATATGCAGGCTGCTGTACAATACAACACGGTGCTGCTGAGGAAATGTGTTAGCCTTGCTCTCTGGTAATGACTTAGAAAGGATGGTGCGCAAACTTTGTTTGTGCACCTGAAGCACCAACGTGCTCTGATGGGAACTGAAGCCATAATGTCAGCGTGGTGGAAAAATGTCCCAGACAGAAACAGAACTAAATGTTTTCAGACTCGTGTTGGTTAGTCAACCATGGGTGATTGTTTCCAGATTACAACAGAGCCAAGAAAGCCTCTGTGACCTACAGTATAATGGGATGCTCTTTAATCTCCTGTTTTGTTCCCCAGATAGTGTTGTCTTTATAAGTGGCGTGTCTCTGTTTGGATGTAATACTCTCTCTAATAAGACTTAAGCTCTGCTCTCTGGATGCAGCTGCAGCTCTGGGGCCTTTCAGTGTGAGGTCAGGATGCTCTGCCTCCTCAGGGACCAACGACAACCGACGGCTCCAACGTCACTCGTGTTGACTCTGTAACACTGGACTTAAAACAGAAAACACGATGGGAATCCTGCTGACCAGCAGGAGTCCGTGGCTTCACTTTGGCACATAATCCCTCAACAAGGCCTGCTGGCTGCCATCTAATGTGTGTGAGTAACAGGGGGTCCGAAAAGCTTCAGTCACCACAGAGACTGGAAGAGAGCTGCTCCAAGTAAAACCAACAGCTTCAAACTCTCAGGAACAGGTGGTGACAATGATGCTTTAAAGAAGAAAATACATGTGTTTCTACAGAAATAACAGCAGCATATATGAAGCTGTGACATCAGGGACAGATGTCGACCATCAACTCAAACTATTTCAGTACAAACAGCATTAGATTGACTTGATGAGATAAATGAGACAAGTGAACATCTAGTCCTCAGAGATGATGTAGAACATGAAGATCCCAGAACCAAGACTGATCCAAGGATCAACAGCGTCCTGACGGAGTTAACGTTGATCATATAGATCAGTCATCATTCCTGGTCGATGAGCTCAGGTTGGTGGAGTAATGACGCTTTGTGTTTGAGAGAACGAGACAATAAAAACCAGGACTTTCTGAAGTGAAGATGCAGTGTTTATGACGGTAACCTTGACAACCACAGGCCTGATGTTTCCTGAATCAGTGTCATGTGACCGAAAAGAGTGTTGTCGTTACAGTGACGGAGGCGTTCGGCTGCTAATGGTTCCTCCGATGGGTAAACATAAACCTGCAGCAGTCCGGCCATAAAGATGAGAAAAAACTAACTTCAATGAATGCAGAGCACAATGACCTCTTTACTTTCGCCAGCAATTATCACCTGGCCCATTTAGCACAATCTGCACAAATCAGTGAAAGTGAATTCATCCCCCAAGGCTGCTCTTCCTATAAAACTCCATAACCCTCCGATATTTCCCACCTTCTCACCCCAATTGCACCTTGAAGCCTGGGAACAAAGCCCATTATTGCTGCTCTGAACGCAGATGCTGTGACAGGTAAATGTTGTCTCTGAAGAAAATGTCCCATGATGACAACATTCACTGCAGGGTGACTATTATCCCTGATTCATCATTCTCATATACTGCGGTGCTTTGCGTATTTCTTGCCTGCAGCTTATCAGCAGCAGCCATTCTCTCCTCCCTCCCTCACCCCTCCCTCCTGTCTTTCCTCCCTCTGCCCTGCTTCAGCAAATCCCAGCAGCCAAATGCTTTACCCCAGAAATCTAATGGAAGTGATTTGACTTCCGATTAATAGGGCTGACAGAGGCAAAACGCCAGGGCAGCGCACTACTGTGCCTATTATACTAAATACAAGCCACATAGAAAGAAAACCCGGGGGGGTGGGGGGGGGGTTGTGCTGTTTTGTAACAGCAGCTGGCACCGTAAACAAAAAGCACATTTCTGAAGAGTGACACAAAAATGAGATATTAATATTTTACACTCTAACTCTGGTGTTACTCTGCCAATTAAACCACATGTGGATGTGATGATATTGCTTTCAGACTCCTGGTGTTTCTCTTTGTTTCTGCAGCACATTTCAGTCGAACCAACGTGACGATTGAGGTCAAAGACTCGAAGCTTCGGGATCAGACTGAAGTTTAGGACGAAGATAATTAGTCTGACGACGAACAGCTGAGTCAAACTCTTCGGTGGCTTCTCCTCCACAAACGATATTTTATCAGAGTCCATAACTCTGTTTGATTTACAGACAAACTGTCTCCATCTCCTCCACATCCAGTCTGATCCCTACGTTGTTCTGTTCACACTATATAAATATTATATCGTGTTTTCCCAGAATCAGGACATGGCAGCCTGGGGGACGGTCTATAAATACAGCCTGACAGGCTACATGGCTTTTAGGCTCCTCTGTGAATTTCCTCGGCTTGCTTGGAGTAAAAGCCTCAGTGTTTCAGTGACTCTGAGGGATGATCTGTGGTCTCACTCACAAACAGGGTTTTCTTTTCTTTTAAAGGTGCCACATGTCCACGGTCTGTCAGAGGACGGAGCGAAGTCCTTCATCAGAGTCTGAACCAAGACTTTACTAAGATTTTTACAGTAGGAGGTGCTGCAATGATCCTGATGTAAGAACAGTTACAGACAGTTGTCATCATCATCATGTGAAGTGAAGTCAGACCAGATGAAGTGGACGACGCTTCATCACCACCTTCAACACCGCTGACCTACTTTAACGGGGTCATAGAATCCAAAACCACATTTACCTTGTTGTTGTTGAATACAGGCAGCTTGGCTTGTCTAAAGGACCAGACCAGAACCTCAACTCCATCTCCACCCTCCTCTACATGCAAATTTGTAAACTAGAAACGGCCGTGGTAAAACGGGCCGATCTCAGAAAGGCTGTGTTACGTCGTCATAGGAGCTCTTAGACACGGCCCTTTAAACTCGCTTATCCCGCCCCCTTTCCAGTGTCGGCAGTAGCTAGAGGGCAGCGAACACAACAAAGGTAAGACGGGTTTTATGATCGAGTTTATCGATCGTTTGAACGTTATTCATCATTCTATCGCTGCTGATTTAGTCAGTGTTAGTTGTAACACTGACATTGACTGTAGTTTCATCAAGATCCAACTCAATTTCATCACAGCACTTTGTTTATTTACAAAGTGCCGTGTGGGGGTGGGGGGGTCGCGGTTTGTGTGGATGTGGTTTTTTGTTGAGCTTGTTTACTTGCTCTTTACCTGTTTATAGTTTTAGATGTTTGGTGGTTGTAGAAATGGTTTATATTGGCTTTTAGCTGAGATTCTGATGTTTCTGAGGATATAACACATACCGATGTTTACATCTGAACCTTCTTCTGACTCTGGTTCCATCATGTACGGTTGGTACCTGATACAGTCATTGTTTGTCCGTTCTGAATTGTTTTCCTGGCTCCGGTACACAGGGTTTCTAGCTTCGGGGTAAACCGACCAATCGGCACGCAGCTCATTTCAATATTCATGAGCTTGTCCGGAGGGATGGGGTTTCTGTAGGGCTACAATTGTTTATTGTATGGGGTTGTATTAGGCCCTCCAGCAGTTCCAGTGCTCCTGGGCCATTCTCAGGCCCCAAAAATTACATATGTCATATAGAGACTCAAAGTCAGTTTACAATAGTTGAAAACAGGTGTTCTAGTTCTTTAAAACCTTAAATAGTTTCAGGATTAAGCCACCGTGTTTGTGACAAACAATGATGCTAATGATCCAAATGGTTTGTGAAATTCTGATGTGCGAGTCAACGCAGCGTCACGAGGCGCCGCTCCCTAGACTCACTTCACATCATTTCTATTCATTGAAGGAGCACGCATGCCAAATCCCTCTTAAAGTTCAAGTAACCACAACAATTCAAATGCCATGCTGCTTCTGAGCCTTAGTCAAGCAAGGACCCTTCTATTACAACCGTGAATGGGAGCAATGTCACTTTCGCCTCCGCGTCGCTGCCAAACTGGGAGAAAATTCTTGTGCGCTCCATATGCCCAGTATTAACATAATCAGAAACAAAACAGTTACTGGCACACAATCACAGCTCGCTGCATACCCCCTCAAATCATTTAATTACCAGGCCCCAGTTGAGTATATATTTAAGCCATCATTATCTGCTGAGTGCAATTGTTGTTAGGAGAATCTGCCGTGGCTCATAAAACAGAATCAAAACGAATGTTTAAAATTCCCCTCCTTTTACTCAAACCTGTTCTGGGGCCCATTTCATTTCAGCCTTGTGCTAAAACAGCAACTGAGCATGTGAAGGATAAAAAACGGCTTCAACATGGAGGTCTGCAGTAAATTCATAGACAATCGTTCTCCTTTATCTCCCTGTGCATCTTTACTCGGCTCGCAGCGAGAAACCAAAACAAAAATACGACTTCCACGAAATGTCAAAGTCGATAAAGTTTGTTCATGAAGCAGGAAGAAAGGCTGAATCCTTAGTTACATCAGGTAGGTATGAGCTGTGCCAGTGTTCCTGTCTCCCTCCTGAACTCACACCTGACATGGAGCATCTTTGAAGAATCTGAAGCAGAGTGTGTGTGTGTGTGTGTGTGTGTGTGTGTTGGTCGATCCTAAGGAACTTGAATCATATATTTCATTGTGTTGTTTCAAAGCAGCGCTGATGCTCTGACCTATAGTACCAACACGCTGCTGGGGTCAGTGAAGCATCGACAGCTCAACGTTCTGATAAACTTCACAACTCAAACTCAACTTCATGAAACTCCACCGACTCGGAGACTGAAGATTATTTAAAACGATGCAGATGCAGTCGGTGGTGATTTGATCGTCGCTCGTCACATTTTAAAACTTTAATTTGCCTCCAACTTCCTTTGTTACTTTCAGCTCAGACAATCCAACAGTCACAGTCACAGACTCTACAATTACAAAAGCAATTTGCCAGATGTGCAAAGGTGTGAAAATGAAGCAGGATTTGTTCTTTGCTCTTGAGCTCTCTATTTTCATCCTTCATACAACTACTCCAATTACCTTTTGTACAATTAAGTCCAAGACCATGAATATATTTAGGACCAACTGCCCAAGAATGAGACAAAGGAAGACGTTCACTGACACTTCAACATCACAACTAAAACTTTAAAGACTTGAAATAAACAACGATGAAACAACGTGACTTTATAAACCAGGATGAAACTAAACACTATAAACCGACCGCAGCATCGATAACCACCTGAGATCAACAGTTCAACAAGATGAAAGTGACACAATAAAAATGATGAAACAACATTTTCTAGAAAATATCAAACTGATCATCACTGATGTAATAAATAGTCTCTGTGCTGAATAAAGAGTTGACTCATTTTTCTGTTTACAAGTGAAGATAAATCATTTTAATGTATGAATGAAAATCTGACATCTTCATCTGTTTTAGGAAAAAGTCACATTGTGAAACTGATGAAAGTGAATCATCAGTTGTGCTGTAGCTTCGTCTTCCAGTTCATTTTATGAGGAATAAATTGTTCACTTCTGTATATTGTAAATGCTGCTGGATAAAGGTGCTCCAGATTTTATCACACTTTAGATCACATTTCAAAGTGTTCGCTGTAAAAAAAAATCTTTTGTACGTGTCTCACAAAGCTGAGGGGGAATTTGGATGCGGTCCTGTTTCCTGAAAGCAGCAGTGCTGTGCCAGCTCCTGCTCCCTGAATCAGTAGTGAGGACGTTTTATGCAAAGCACATCTCCAGTTCGACTTCCCTGCACACATTTGAATCATTTATTCAGATGCACGACGTCTTAATAAGGGCTTGATTCCTGGTGACACAGTTGGTTGAGGGTTTATTTGTGGGTTTTTGGTTCTGCTGCACATTTTCCAGCCACATTGGAACATTCCTGCTGTGAGTTGGGGGGTTAGGGCCATTTTCCTGGCTCCACACCACAGCATACCTTCAGCCTGGTGGAGCTTATTAATTAATCACATAACTATGTTCCATAACCTGGGGATTACAGCAAGCATGAGTCTCATAACCATCTGTGCACTTCTTCAACCTGAGGCCAGTCGTACTCTTTGACTCTGAGGCTCAACTACAGAAACAAACACTTCTACTTTCCTTCACACGGGACACTGAGCTCCACACCTGCAGCCGCGGAGTTTCACTTCATCCGACCGCGACCGAAACAACACGAGCTGCAGAAGAAGTTTATGTGTGAACCTATGAGACGTTACAGGTCTGTGGCTGATACGATCCATCTGCTCCACACTATAGGATGTAAGGTCCAATATACAGCACAGTTCCTGCATCATTGGCGCTGTCAGACAGACGCCGAGTCGGCAACAGTTTGCTTGTTTATTCGGTCTGTATGTTGAAATATTAATGCCACATGCAGTCACGGTTGCTGTGTTTGGGATTTAACAACATATATACTATACATCATGTATAATTTACCTTTTGCACACCAGGCTGCAGAGTTTTAGAAAATTAAAGTCATATTTTTTTTCTGGCAAATGAAAAGGTTAAAGTGAATAAACAAAACACGAAAATTACAAATAAAAGTATTTTTGGTGCTTCGTTGGAACTTTTCTTCGAAATGTTTCTACTTTCTTTTTATTGCACGTGTTTCCATATTTGCAGCGTTTGATTTTCCACAAAATGGACCATCGCTTCCTCGTCACCCCCCGCAACGAAGAACATCTGCTGAGCAGCTGATTTACATCTGAGGTGTGAGTTATCTGCCTGGTGTCGACACGTGAAGATGATACTTTCTTCTCTAACTAACTTTCACTCTGCAGCACAATGTTCAGAGAATATTCTCCAGATTAAACAGTTTATGTGAAATTAGCTCCAAAATGTCTATGGCCCAGTAGATACTTTGGATCTTGTCTTTTTCACATCATCAAGTGCCCTTGGGGAATTAATTAAAAATAATATGAATGATATTGCTTTTCCACCGTGCACACACACAGTACGTCTTCACAGACCATCTGCTTTTATGGATTAATATAAGAATGTGGAAATAAAAGGGTTTAATCTTCCTGCTATTATTAAAGCGGCAGCCTTCAGTCCACCGCCGCAGCTCTGAAACATGGTGACGAGTGACTTTAAATAACATGTCAACATGGCCAACGTGAATGACGGTAATTCGAGTGAGAGTCATACAGCAGCACTTAACAGACAATGTTGGATGAGCAAAGTGGTTTCATGCTCATCACTGTAGAAACAGAAGTGTAACCTCAGAGAGGTCCACTCACCTCCACCAACCTCAAAACCAAGTCTCATCCCTGGAAACACGACGTGATGACTCCATCAGTGATGGTGAAATTTGATTTAAAAACCATGGAAATTAAATCAAGAAAGAATCTTTTAAATCTCGTGCAATAGGACGATGGATTATCGTCCCATTACTCAACATTTGTTATTCAATAAATCATTGATGGTTTCTATGAATAGCCAAGCTGACGGACAAGAGCTGGAGCCAGTGTTGCTGATGCATCAGAATCTGTGAGCACAGGCCTGAGCAGCCGAGCATACCCACAATGCAATGCATAATGTATGGCTGTCGGGCGTTTAGGTGCTGCACCGTGACAGCTCTTCAACTCAGAAACGGGCTCGTTCCGTCACTCAACCTGCTCTTTGATCAAACCGGACTTTGATTATCTTGATGATTTAATGTAGAAAATGTTTCCAGTAAAAATGAAACAAGACACAAACATCAGGAAGTACGGCGGCTGCTCACAGACCAGGTTCCACGAACGAGACTTTCAATGTGTCACGTTTAACTTCCTGCTGATCTGTCGAGTCATTTATTAGACGCAGCTCTGGTCATGTTGTTTTTCAACCTTATTAAACTCCTCTGAACAGAACTGATACATTTCATGGTTTTATGTTCTTTAGCTTCTGATATTTCTGCTGAAATATTGTGGATTTTAAAGTGATTTAAGGTCAAAGATTAAATTTGTGGCCGAGGTCCAAAGTTCTGCATGAACAGGTCAACGTCGCCGTCCTGTAGTTTTACTCTATAACGGGACATAAGTTACTGTCACAACCTGAGAGCAGAGTTTCTGTGCAGTGTGATATATCGTTGGCTTCATGCTCTGAATGCTGATCATCTTCAGAGCAGCTGCTGTGTCTTCTTTCTTAACAACGAGTGGCACAAATGACTAAAGATGAAAAATGAATACATTTGCTGCTGCACTATCTGTGCACACCATCACACTCCCTTTCAGGCTCGATGATGCATCGCTGTGGGAGTCTAGTTGTCACCGTGGCAACTAGCATGGTGCCGGCAACAACCTGAGACAGAAAACCCAGCAGCGACTTCCCCCTTCCCTTCCAATATCATTCATTTGTGTGCAGTGACCCCAGCAGGACTCGCCTACTGTTTCATGTGGAAAATCCCCAGAAATTTAGAGAAAGGAAGAAAAAACACAGCAAACTATCAAACAGGACTCGACTGAAAAGAAAAATTAGTGCCGACGGAGCAAAATGCAACAAGGTCCAAAGTTCGAAGATAGTGACATGAACAAATGGGTCAGAGGAACAGAGGTGTGATCACCTGTGAAACTGGGCCACATGAGGAGACTCGCTTCACTTAGAAAACATGAACCTCACAGCTGTTTGGAGCTTTAGCCTCGTTACTTACAAACACGTGATGTTAACATTTATCTTCAGCTCAGTGGGCCACAGCTTCTCTTTAAATGAGAGATTACAACATTTTTACTTCTGAACCGTGACTGAAGCGTCGCCCTGTTTCTAAAACTGACATCGACACGATCCCAGGTTTTAGACATCACAGGAATTAGAATTGAGACGGTGACCAGAAGATAAAAACAGAGCAAGGATGAACAAAAGAAGCTAAATCTAAGTGGTCGTGGTGGTGAAATGAGTAACTGCTCGGTGAGCTGCGTGTTGCTCTCAGTCGATGTATAGAAACAGTGAAATACTGATGGTGCAGCTGGACTCTGCTGCCACAGCAACAGAGCTATAGGACAGGCATGTTAAACACCACGTGGATGTTACTCTGACTTCTCTCCACCACGCTCACAGATTCATAAAAACTGCTGCTGATAAGCTGAGAATATGCATCACAGTCACTTTGGGAATCAGCCGTTCTGCTCAGAGACAATGTCGAGGCCAAAAAGAGCACTTCAATTTCCGCCAACATTAATCTAATCTGAAACTAAGGAATCATTTGGCGACGGTGCTGCATTATAGTCGTACCTTTCCTCTTTATAGATGCATGCAAACAGTTGCATTAGGCTCGGATGCCAAGGGATAAAAAGTAAGCACTATTTGGCAGGATGCAAAAAAAAGTATCTTTCATTTGAGGCTGGCATCAGATTGAGCCTTCAGACATCGTCATTCACTTTCCACAGCCTTTGTATGAAAATACCTCTGCAGCAGCAGCTCCTTCACTCCTCCTCTCTCCATCCTTCTCTCCTTTTCTCCCTGCAGCCTTCCAGACAGATAAATGGGAGGGAGTCAGACTGAATGAGGTTTTCTCGAATGATCCTACTTCCACACCAGCAAACCAATTACCATGACTAAGATAAACCCCTCCAGCTCCCCTCCCCTCACCGCCACCACCACCTCTTTCCAGGCAGGAAGAGTCAGCCATTGTTGTAGCTCTGTGTCCCTGCCGTGGCCCCGGAGGGGGGAAAAAAAAAGTCAAAAGTCGGCCTGTAGTCACTCTTCTGAGCTCCTCCAACATGACACGAGGCACACATAAGCACCGACCGCAAAACACAGGGAAAAAAAAAGACATTTTCCATCCAGTCACTTCATTAGCATTTTTCTCTCTGTATCTTAAAAGTGAGAAATGTCACGACCGTGCCTGTGGGCTAGAAGTCACAGCGCTCTGTGATGAGTAGCTCTTGTTTTGGAGCCAAACTTGAGGGCAGGGACCAAAGCAGCCTTTGATTTATTCCTCTTGACGTATTTCCACTAACTTCATGATTAATGCCTTGTTAAAAGGTACATGTCCTGTCCCACACACACCCAGGGTGTAACGGTTCAGACGGATCATGTGTTGTCATATGTAGTTAACAGAAACCTACTACAACTTCACACTTCACAGCCTGTGATGAATGTGTCGACTCAACCAAGTGTTGAAACAGTAACATTGTTTAGTTTAAATAACATTTTACTTCCAACTTTAAAATAAGGAGTCAGACTATAACACGAGACATTTGACCATAACTGAAGCTGTGTGTTTGTTAAGAGACAGTTACTGAAGGTGAGACCAAACCTGGACTCGTCAGGTCTATATGTCACATGTTCTGATGTTGTGACCTGGTGATGACGATGTTAAAGGTTAACGAAGGTTAACTGGATCAGGTTAACTGGTTAACTGATCAGATGTCAGAGACTTGTTCCCTGAGGTCTGACTGGGCACAGGACGAGGACGATGGAGACTAGACACACTGATCGTACTGTAGCCGAGGTATAAAGATTATATAGCAGACGCTAGCGTTAGCCTTCCAGCTAAAGGCCTTCTTCATTTAGAAACAGCTGCATCTCTCAGACAATGAGCAGCGTTGTATTGTAGAGCAGCCGGTGAAAGGTGCCCCCGCTCTTGGCAGGGTTACAACTGCTTACAGTTCTGCTGCACCCGGTGCTCAAGGTTAAACTGACCTGTACACTCTACGTGGGCTGGTGGGCACTTGGCCACACAGTGTTAGCAAAACATGAGGCTTGATAAATGAACTCATCCATCTTTGTTGAGCCCTGCCACATATAGTTTGGCCCAGACGAGGCTATGGAACAGCTATAATTAAGTCAGGCTGAATAAAGGGGTTTGAGCGAGTAGTTTTAACTAACAACAACAACAAGAGGTGGAATTAGTCTGACAAATATTATTTTTAACAGAGAACAAACCAATAACGTTGGACCTTGAGGAGAAACCCTGAAGAATGAGGTGAAACACATTATGACTGTTTCACTCTGACAGATTTAATGTTCACTATTTGCAACATTTTCTGAGGCAAGGACGGTTTCACTGCCGAGTTTAGAAACGTCTGTTTCTAACTAACCTTGGTCTCAGCTTTGTGAATAAAGACATTAATCTACTGGTTCACAGTCTAATCACATGATGGAGAATAAAGATAACACTGGTTTCTGACACTTGTTTACCCTGTTAAACACTTTGACTGAAACACACTGCAAAGAAATTAAAGTAAACCACAGTCAAAGGTTAAAAAAGCTGTTTCTTCAGCAGCATCTATGATGTTCAACATAACTGATCCAGCTGAGAGACGAGATTACGTCTGAAGCTGTTGGGATTTATTTCATCATTATCGTTATTATTATCTAATTCAAGACAAATGAGAACACGATGGTCTGGCAGAGAGCAACAGCAGCTCACAGAGAACTCTGCTGAACAAGCAAAAGCTGAGGATGAGAGCTGATGTTCAGGGTGAAAGGTCAGTGGTGAGAAGTTGGTGGTGTTGAGAGTTTGACAAGTGCAGTAATTGATCATGAGGGAGTCCACTCTCCTTGTTACTCCCTCTAGTCCCACGCTGCAAACTGAGGAAGCTGCTGAGCAATCCAGAAACGGAGGCATCAGCAGGATTCTTAGCAATGCACCCAATGTTCTCGGTATTTATGTCCCTGATTTCTCCTTTATTCTAACACAAACTCTGACACGCTGTGAAATAGTGTAATCCAGATACTGTGACAGAGCTGTTGTCTGTGAACCACCAGAAGTATCACTTATGTTTCAAGGCAGAAAAAACCTGTTTTTGATACAGTCAAAGTTTTTCTTCCATCCAGAGGAAAGTAGAGGAACGTGAGCGAGTCGCCGTGATGTGCAGAGTAAATCTTCTACCTAGAGTCTCGTGGCTGCTTCCAGCACCTGGAGTTCTCATTAGCAATTGTCAACATGATTTAGTGCCCCACTGCTTTGCTTTGCTTTCCATTAGGTCCAGATCATAGTTTAGTAAAGGTGACAAACTGCAAAGTAAGAAAAGTGTGGACTTTTTAATTTGACAACAGCTCATAAAAGCCAACAACCTCACGAGGCCGCGTGGAGCTCGTAAAGACTTTACGAGTCCAACCGAGATGATTCCTCGACTCACTTGAACTCGAGCTACAACAGGTCATCAGAGCTCAGTCTGAATCTAAACACACATTAAACACTGATTAGAAACATTGTTGACTCGAGTCAGTGGCTCCTCTTTGTTTTTACAGTGACTCAGGAGCCTTGAAGAAAAACAAGGTTTTTTCTTTAAGAGGAAGAAAAAAAAACAAACACTTCTGCATCAATCTTTCTGAAAAGCTGGGTTATTCATATTCCTGGAAAAATGGGTATCTGCTGGAGTGATTGCTAATAAAATCTTAACACCTCATTATTTTAACAAAGGCTCCAGCACTTTTATTTTCTAGCATCCGACACATCCCGTGAGGTTTGACAGGCCTAATGGGAGGTAGGGTGGAATCAGATGAAGCATGAAAACAGTGAGCTCTTAAAACCAGCTGAGCGTCAGGGAGTGGGTGTGTTTAGCTGACGGTTAGCATAAGCCTCCTATCATGTCCCACTGAAAGCAAACACTTTCCTGAGTACCTGCCAAAATGATCAAGCACTGCATGTGCCATTATTTTACAAAGCTACTGAATAAAAGCCAGGTTTTCTGCAATTAGTAAGGGACTGAAAAAAACAATTAACACCCATATATCATCTCTGCTGACGAACTACACGAGCAGAAGAACGTTAGAAAAACTGCTGAAGATAAAAGGTACATAAAAGAAATCACAACTGTCCACAACAGTCTGGTCTGGATTTTCCCAAAGGTTATTTCCTTCAGTTTGTTTTTTTTTTTTTTCCAGATGATGCTGCTCAGTTCATGGTTCAGTTTCTTTGGTGCTGAAAACATTTGGACCAAAATCATCTCATTTAAAAGGACGGACCACAAACAGAGGACGTGTTTCAGCTGAAGACAGAAAACCATACGAGTTCACGTAGAGTGAAAAGTGAAGGTCTGTTCAGTCTGAAGTCAAGTAATATTTCTACTTTCTACTTCAACTGAGTCCTCGGTCACTTACAGTGAACAGCTCCTCCTCTGTGGAGTCATGTCGCAGTATAACTGCTGCTGATTGCTTTATCTGTCCATTAACAACCGAGGACAGTTTGTTTGACCCCTACACATCTAACATCGCTCTACAGTGGCATCAGCAACACAGTCCAGCCAACATGATCCAAGGTGAAAGTCACTGCAGCACAGTGACTCAGTCTCTGTTGGCATCAGTGGACAACTGGGGCACAAACACTCTTCACTCTGCGACTCCCTGTGGCTGAGTTTCTATCATCAAACCCGCCCGTCTTTGTCGCATTCCCTCAGCAGTGGACAATGAGTAGGCTTCATGCTCTGACAGCATGTTAGAAAATGGAGGGTAATCCATAATGTCCACTGCACCTTGTCCAAAATGTCAGCCTCAATCTGATAAGTGACTGGGCCGTAGTGAAACTCGAGAGGGGGAGCACCAGATTTAATGTTTTCTGGAACAAGACTTTGTGAGAAAATTTACTCAAAACCTTTTACAAAGATTTTACAGAAAACTCAGAGAAAGAGAGGAAGTGGGTGTAATCTGAAAAAGTCAGTCTATTGAAGTGAGGGGATAATTGTGGATATTGCCAATGTCCACCTACCACCTAGTTACTCTAGTTCAAAAAGTATGAAACACTGCTCACATCTCTGAGTTGCTCTGTTGTGTTCACTGACAGCTTGTCCCCCCACTGGAGAAAATAATCCACAGATCAGAACATGGTGGGGAGGATTAAGAACAGGGACAAATTCTCCTACACAGACACAGACTCCTACACACAGAGCCTCAACACAGGGACCGACTCAGAGAAACAACAGTTCACTCATTCATTAACACTTGAGTCTGACGTCAGAGGATATTAGTTGATATTTAGTCGATCATCATCACGGTCTGAATGATGTCTCGACGTTTCTGTCGTAATATCTGAACTCAGATGAAAGAACTGTCTCTAATCTGAACCTAAAGATTTCAAACATTCAACACTCGACATGTTCAAGCAGCAGGAGAAAAGCGTGCAGCCGGGTTGAAGTGAGCACGCCTGTGTTGCAGTTTCATTGGGTAATGTATCCCATCAATCCCTGTCAGAAGCAAATGCACAGTAATACATTTTGTATTGGATGTGGTCACTCTATTAGCCCCTTCAGCTTTACATAACCCAGCTATGCTTTGATCTGCAATGATGTGTTAGGGCAGACATGGCTGAGTGACTGCCTCAGCACAGTCCTGGACCAAACGGCAGGAGAGGGATCCTGAATGGATTTAACCGCCTCGTTTTATTGCACACATCCACTTCTGCTGTCATGAAAATCCACTTTGTTTCCTTTTTATATGACGGAGCGCCACATTGGTCATAAATGAGACGTCGCTTGCATAATCTGCTGGAATTTCCTGTTATTTTGTTTCATTTCTTGAAAAATATTCATAGCTGCGGCGTCTCCATATTGTTCCACACATCAGCTGTTTATCAATCGTTCCACTGGTGTTATTTTCTTCCCTGCATTCTGAGTTGATGATAGTTTAGTTCTCAGAGATCTGCAGCACTGAGAAGCAAAATAACTGCACAGATTACAAGTGGACGAGTGGAAAACTCAGTCTGTGAATACTGAAGTGATGGAGTGTGTATTTACTTTGGCAAAGAATCACAGCAAAGACGCCGCAACAGGAAACACAATTTGTACAACAGCTGGAAACTTCATCTGTGGTCTTGTGATAAAATTTCATCAAGTTTATAATTTCATTTTTTTAAATTAGTGATTGGAGCAGACACCCCTTTGGCTTTCCTTGAAAATGCCTCCACCAATTTTACATGCCGACTTCAATTTATTAGTGGTGAGTAGTACTGCTCAGCCTGCGAAAACACTCCAATAATGTCTGTGTGGCTCTGGAGGAGCTTTGTCAAGTGCAAGAAAATAATTCAGGTGACATTTCGTGACTAATCACGGCTTTGGCTCGGAGTCAACAAATTCATAAGGAGAGAGTGCGTTGGAGAGCTGAGTCTGGGCAGGAAGAGGCCGGTCGATGGCAGACGTGATGCACCGCGTCAAACATTAAAACTTCTTTATAAACTGCTCGTGTGTCAGCTGTCCTCATGTGTCCAAACGTATAAAAGCTTCAAAATCAACCTGATGTTTTTCTGTCGAGTTTCCTCAGAGACGGATCAGATGAATTCATCACGTTATCATCTCAGGAGCCCTTTACTCTCCCTCTATGTGACCGGATGTCTGCCGTCACCGCTGACTCTGATGCTTTTGCATTTTAACTGCCGTGTCATTTTATCTCAGTTCCTTTGTGCCATTTCTCTGGCTCCATTACCTTTTCTCAACAAGCCTATTGTTTGCCGCTGTGCTAATGTCTGAATTCAACTTGTTCTTCCATTGTTGCTCTGCTGTGTCCCTAAATGAATATGCCTCACTGACAATGCACCACATTATGCATATTTCGTCTTCTCAATTTATGGATAACAGCTCTTGCCATTCACGTGCAGACTTGTGATACGAGGATACTTTTCATCGTCTTTACCCGACGCCGGTTCTTTCCATCAACAAGCTTCTGTTAGGACGCAGGAGGTGGAGCAGATCGCCAGCAAGACAAGATCACACACACGGAGGAAAATCTTCCTCCACAAGAACATCAACAATCATGGTCTGACACGACAGAGGAAACGTTCATCTTTATCTCTGCAGTTTGGTTCAGTCCTTTATCCCTTTCTATTAAAGACATGTTACTGTTTGTTAGAATAAAATAGGAAGAGTCACTATTCTGGGTTAAGTTTGTGTCAGAACATCAACACCTGTACATTTACTGCAGATATGAAATGCAAGGTATGTTGAACTGAAAACTACATCTTGTATGTCACAATGAGGGGATTTACTGACAAGGAGAGAAAAATCCAGAATATGAGCAGCCTCGTGGTTAAAACCTGAGCTGAGTGACACTGTGCTTCTGTCAAACATGATCTCCCTTAGAAACAAAACCAAGAACAAGAACAAGCTGCTTTCATGGTTTATCCTGACAAACAATGAGACGATCCTCCTCCGTCCTCGCTGACAGCTGTGGACATTTTATTGTTTTAATTTCACTTCATTTTGCAGAGCACCGGCGGCAGATACGACACATGAAGTAAAATCATTTCAGTCGCCACAGTAACAACGAGCAGAGTTGGTGTGATCGTCTTCACGTGTTTAAACCAACACAGGAAGGAGTCAATCATTAACATGTATCTACTCATGGAAAAGGGACTTTAATGTAAACGGAGTTTCTATACAGAATCAGGTAAAAAAAAAAACATCCAACGTTGTTTAACCACATTCAGACTCAGTTAATGAAACAGACGTGTCCATGTAAAAACACTAGAGATGACAAACAGCTTGTGTTTAGTCTGTAAACATCCTCCACATCATATTTCATGTTTTCACTCTACATTCTGTTGTTTCACGTCTTTAACTACAGTTAATTCAGTTTCTCAACGTTGCCAAAACATTTTAACTACGAACCAACACTGAACATGAATAAAATGTTTTATAAAACATGTTTAATTCATGATGTTGCATTAACCTGAAAACTAAGACGCAGAACTGGTCCAAGAGCTGAATGTGAATATTCAAGTTAAAACACAGACTGTTTACATTGTTTACATTCCCTCTGACCTGATTTTAAACCTTCGTCACATCAGACCATCAGGTTCATTTTCATTCATAAGTTTAAAATGAATTTCACAAAGTCCTGATGTGATCACTGACCAGCCATATTTGGGTAATATTTATCAGCGAATACATGAATACTAGATGTGATATAAAGAAAGTGCAATCCCAGCAGTTAATCACTGCAGAGGGACCGGGCTGTTGCTGCAGGTCACACCACAACTCCTCTCCTCACAATCCAATTGTAATCGTCTGGATGCCAGGTCATCAAAAGTCGCCAACTAATGATCAAGCTCGCAGTTGGTGTGCCTCAGCAGCTTGGCAGTCCTTGACCGGTTTCCTTATGTTGATTTACCAACTAAATTGCTGCTCTTGGCCATTTCACATGCCGACACGAGGGCAATTAGAAATGTGCGACGGGGAACCTTTGCTTCTCATTAACTTAAAAGAAGAGACAAAGAGAACAGCACTAGGTACCTCTCTACTCTTGACAAACTCTACTGTCCCACTCAATTACAGCAGAAACATGTCCCTTACTATATAGGGTGCCAATCAATAAGCTATTGGTTTGGCCCAAGTGATGTTATTGCTTTAGTTGCACTCCCTGGACTTGGATGAAGATGATAAATTCAGGGGGACTGGAGGGTGTCAGGGTAATTAAGTCAGTTAAAGTAAGCTCAAGTGACGATTCCCATGTTAAACAGGCCGAGCAAACGACCTGAAATAACCCTCACACTAGCGGCTTTGTCCGGTCGGCTCAGCGACCGCTCTCAGGAAGTCGTCTCTATGCATAACTTTTCCCCTCAACCATGTTACGGTAATGACTCGGTACGAGACCCAGCAGCACCTCGGGCACCGTGAAAAGTGAAGCACTGACTCCAGCTGCTTGTTTGGCCTCTAGACGCAAAATATTTATTCTGAGTGAGAGCGAGTGATTGAGACACGCGGCACTAATCACTCAACTCAACATCTTTTTTGTTTTGATTAAAAAAAATGTTTTTTTCCTTCATGAGATGATGAAGATGATGAGGAAACACAGGCCTTAGTAAAGGTTGACTGAACACATAACAGACAAGCATGAAATGGTAAATAATGAAAATATGAAAGTTCCTGGACCAAACCAGCCGTGGTGCCGATGGTCATCAGAGGTGAAGATGCAGCAGCAGGTGTTGGTCCTGTTCTCTACTCGCTTGTTATTATTCGTTGAGGTTCATTTGTCATCTGCTGTTTTTCCAACTGAAAGAAGAGTTTCATTATTTATTCTAAAAAAAAAAAAAAAAAAGAATCAAAGCATTAAAAAGTGTGTCGAACCATCTGAAGCTATGTTAATGGTAATTTTATGGTGTGCTGCTTGGAAATAATTGCTGTCAAAAATGCCACAACAATTTACAAAGAACAAGAAGCTTTTTGGGACGATGGACACGTTGAACGCTACATGTTCACTCAAACAGCCACATCGCTGAATCTATAAAGTCATTAATGAAACCTTCTCTATTCAGTTAGGAAAAGGTCACAACTATTTGATTTTGTTGAATCTGAAATCACAAACATCTTTATCGCTTGTTGACTCCAGGTAACAGATGGTTTTCAGTGCTGGGAGAATAAATGTGCTTTCTCTTGCATCTGTGAAGACTCACTAATGATCAACAGTTTTTAAGAGAAGACGATTTGTTCTTTCTGTGTCAGCTGATGGCAGAGGTGACCGTTTCAACGTACTCCGGTGATTTAATATCGGATTTTTCTGACTTGAGGAACTTGAAAAACTAAGAAAAATCAATACATCAGAGGCTGAGATGATTTTCAGTCCATATTATTGGTCGAGCTCCAAACGCAGCCTACATGTCTCTGAATGCAACAGCAACATGTTTTGTTGGAAAGTTTGTGCCAAGAAAACTCCCACATGTTCACAACTCGCTCCTCTGCTCGTGATGCAGACGCCTTGTTCTTAATTTGTCTCCACACCTCAACCGGTCCAGGAAAACCCTGGTGACATCATCAGCAGCTATTTTCTCTGATTCAACAAAGGGACCGAGATGAGAAACGTCTTCAGCGGCCACAGTTACCCCAGCAGACTCGCCTCATGTAGAAACTTGGCTGAGCTTCGTGATGTGGAGCTTGTTCTGACAGCTGCTTCTCTGATTGGTTGTGTAACAGTAAGCTTCTTATCTATGATACTAGAATAACCTGGTAGCATTACAAGAGTAAACTGTCAGTAAATGCTCTTGCTTCTTGAGAAACATGATCCATCTCTGGGGGATCAACAGGGGAATGTAATCCTCAGGGAGGGAAACAAAAACAGCCTCTTCAGCCTGAGAACTTTTTCCTCCAGTAGCCTCGGCCTCCACCAGGGTCATGTTGACAGAGCTTTAAATAGCAAACCGTTGCCTTTTCCCTCACAATTATTTTAGAGAACTATTCCCAATATGCTGCTGATGGCTTCAAATGAAATATTAATGCCATGTGTAAGAATGCAGGCTGATTTTGCCCTGGGAGTTTAATTTTACGTCCACACTAGGCACATTTTCTCTGCACGACTTGGTCTGTGCTTATAAAAATGTCTGTGGAAGAAGCACTTGAGTTAAATCTTTTACATCGTTAACAATCAGGACAAAAGTCTGCGACTGGAAAAGACTAAAAAAAGATGCATCCAAGAGTAAACAAACTAAACGACCACGTACCAGTCATTCTGCTGACTGACTGACTGACTGATCATGTTTTACTCTACAAACTACAATCAATGTCCCATCATCATTATTACACTGACTAATGTAATGTGGATGATTTAATGAAACCTCAACATCACATAGAGGAAATGTAAAATTTATTGATAAATGAAATAATGATCAATCAGACCAAACAAACACTACTTGTGTTCACATTGTTCCGACACTTTCAGATTATTTTTCCATTATTTCTTAAACTAGCATTGTTTTTTGTGTTTTTTTTTCTTAATCTACAGTAAAAAAGATTAAAACACAGATTAATAGTTATTGATCCTGATGATAGTTTGTTGATAACATCAGATTAATGACGGCAGCAGTGACTTCATGACGCATACACACAGAGAGGAAGCTGCAGGTGGTGTATATGAGGCGAAGCTTCTTTATGGACAGACTGAACATCAACATGTGTCAGGCTGCAGCATCTATTACCATCATGTTACTGTTCCTCCACCCAGCTGACACTTACACTGGGACATGGTGAATGGAACATGCCATCAGCCCACGTTCTGCTCAGGTAACGTGTCGATCACGTCATCATAATTATCCCTTTGAGCCACGAGGAAACTTTTCCCACCAGACACAAATTGCTGCCCCCCCCACCCTCACATGTGACTACTAACTGTGAGAACAACGGAGCCGAGTCGTCTTCTCTTTATCGCTGATAAAAGTCTTACAGCGTCTCACACACATGCAGGATCCAGAGCTGCTGCTGACACGTGCCTTCGCTTAGATGCAAATACATTCTGTCACTGAGTGAGATGACACCTGACAAAAGCCCAGCTACAGTCGCTGCACTGCTCAAAGAGACAGCGCTCGCTCACTGAAATTTCACAGTCCTCCATGTTGGAGATTACATGTCCAATAGAGAAGAAATGCAAAGAAGTGATGAAATAAAACGTCCTACTTCTAGCAGCAGCTAACAGCTGGTTAACTCATTCTGGTTGTATTTTTCTAAGCCTGGATAAACACATTGATGAGACTGTGTCGTCACCTCAACATTTAACACATTCAGAGTTTTCTAGCAGTCTCTTTGAACACTGCTGACAATGAGATCTGTGGATTATCAGAGGCAATGACAGCATCGTTTCTCAAAAAGGATCCATTTCTGTTTATTCCTCATAAATACAACTACCCAAAACTGAGATCACCACATATTCAATTCCAGTCGTCGTCTTTGTTGTGGAGCATATGAGCAGAGGGATCGTTCAGAACCAAGATGAGTGAAACCAAAACGACCTGGCTGGAAATCAAGACAGGAAATAGCTTACTCATAATTTGGGTGAAGTAATGTTTTATGGAGTTCAGTGTTGTCAAGCTTTCAGTAATTTTAGAATTAAATTGTTTTTAAAATGCTTCACCTCAATTACCTAAAGGTGAACAATGTGATTAAAGTTAAGTATGTGAAGTGAAGTATCTCTGGAAGAGAGTTGGTAATAAGACAAGAGGAACTTTCTATTTCAGAAGAAGAAGAAACATTATATACATACATGAAAATTCCTTAACCATTTCTGTGATTCCTGAAAGTGACTTCAAACATGAGGCTCTGCCACTTTCAGCCACAAACAGAAGAACCTTTTCAGACACTTCTCCTTCTCCTACTAACGATAGCAGCAGTAATGACTGAAACTCAGACTGTCTTGTTAGAATGAAAACATCTCAGACTTGACAATTATGACCTGCATCTCTCTTTGTATAAATATCTCATGTATTAACATCAGCATGACTAAATAGTGAGCGAGCCGCCACTCAACTTCTCTGAATATTTATGAGACCAGGTTTCTACGCTGGAGACTTTGTGCCTGCAGAATGTGAAAGCAGCCGTGAACCTGCTCGAAGCCGACGGCGTTTCACTTTCTCATTATCACAACTTACACCACGACTGACGCTCACACATTTACATTAACGTATAGAAAGTTTAATAACAGCTGTGTAGACATGTATTCTCTTACTTCATTGACTAGTTTTGTCAGCAGCTTCATGTTTTCAGAGGTGAAAAGGTCAACTGTGCAGTAGACTCTGTTATCAAAGAGTCCATCGGCTCTACATGGACACGGTTCCTCATGGACGGAGACTGAAAGAAAACATCTGAACCACAACTAAAATACCGACGCCGTGACACAACCACAACTGTTGGTTTTATTCTATATTGAAATAAATGTTACATGAATAAACTGCAGGATGGACTGTCCATCAACAACCAATGAAAAGTAATTAAATGACAAGGTGATCACATGACTTTACAAAGGGTGAGTGTTAAAGACGAGTGGTGCGTTTCCTCAATGATTAGATTTTATTAAAATTCAACATTTAAACTTTGGTGAGATCTTTTCTTATTCTCCTTTGTTCTGATGATTTACTTTGTTTTATATAACAACCTTTTTTTACACTAATTATTATTGCTGATTACCAGCTGCACCAGCACGGCTGCTATTGTTTTCATGTTGTGAGTCCATATGTGTCGTCGAGATGAAACGTGGTCCTGCAGCTACATAACGTGGTGTCTGTTTCCACAGAGGCTGTAACTCAGAGCTCTGGCGGGTCTTCATATGTCCGTGGGCAACGGCATCACAACTGAGTCACAGGACTGAACATGTGTGTCTGAGATCAAACCGACGGCCTGCGGTCCGTCATGACCACTCACCACCCCGTGACATCATAGTAATACTGGTTTATTTCTGATGCAGTCTACGCAGGTCTCACTTCAAGTCAAAATGTTTCTCGACAGTCGACACATCCGACATGTTGCATTATTGTGACGTGTACACAGATAAAACGATTATGTTAAATGATTGTTTGTGTCTCTGGTTTGACTGACAACCATCGTGAATGCGGCTGAGTTGCTCATTGACGTCAACGATCCATGTGGCACCACCCGCCTCGTCACCACTGGGTGGCCAAACAAAACCAACAGGTGGCTACAGTGAATGACGAAAGCTGTGATACTGGAAGAGAAACAAACAAAACACATTTAAAGGCCACAAGAAGCGACAGAGAGCTGCAGTCTGCGGCTGCTGAAATGAGGCCAAGAAACTGAGTTTCCTGACACATGAAGTCAACATTCACTGTGGTTTTACATCCAGGAAGTAGAATCACATCACACACAAAGTACACATCGCTGGGTCCTACGTGTTTTTACTGCTTCTCTCACGTTATAATGTAATTATAATCTTATTACTGTTGAAGATCATTATCTTTCTAATCATTGATTATTGGAGCAGATTATGTGACAGTCAACAACACTGGACAGTTCAGGCCTCAGTGAAAATAAAATAATAAAAAAATAATAAAAAAAAAAAAAAAACAGTTTTGCTTTTACAAAATGTAATTTATTTTTCCTACTATCCTCTTTTCCTTGATTTCATGGCTTATATTTGCAAAGAAAGACATAATTACAAGTAAGGGTAATTTTGCCAGTCACGGTCCAAGGCCCACTAATATCCCTCAAACTCATAAATGTCTGAATTATAACTGAACCAAATGTACCATAAAATACTCATTTCAAAGTAAACTCCAAACTGAGCATGCACCACCACAAATTAGTTATTTCTGATACTGTGAAAAAACACACTGACAAAATGTCATACAATACGGCCTATACTGATATTTTATGGGCCAAACACTGGATAATGTGAAGTAGGGCAATCATGCTGAAGCTCAACATCAGTTATGGCACTGACCTTTTCCTATAATTGCAGCAAAGAAGTGTGAGCCATTTCATTAGGTCCGCAATATCAAACAGTTTGGATATTTTACACTCAGAAGTGTGATTTGTGAATGATTGCTATGTTTCTGCAAATGGAAAGGTCAGCGTTGAGGCCAGGCTCTTTTTGGAAATAAAGTGCTTGGCCAAGCAAACGAAACAAGACAGCAATCAGGATGTTAATAGTAGAGAGAAGCAGCGCGGCGGCCACTGAGACAGTCTGAGTGTCCGCATGCGGCAGCGGGTCAGTCTGGGCTTGAACCACAGCGGCTGAAGAGCACGATGATGAGAGCCGACGTGACCGGTCCTGCCGTGACCTCGGCTTCGTACTGTAGCGGACCCATCCATAAAACCTTCCCGTCCATCGACTGCCAAGGCAAACAGAGGGGGCAAGACGACTTGAGACGTGAAGAGGTCAGCGATGTCTGTGCAATTTGAGTGAAGTATTACAGACTCAATACGTTCCTTTGTCTTCCTGGTTCACAGCCAAGGCACCGTCTGCTGTTTGAGCCGTAACGGTGTCTACCCGAGACGCACGATCAATTCAAAGTTGTAGAATTACCGACGTTACGAACCTCTGAGGGACTGAAATGTTCTCAGAGCTCAAATTTCAACAAAACTTTCTATCAATTTACAACAACAATCAGAGTTTGAAGCAACCAATCAGGAGTCTACGTGAACTGCAATGAAATAACAAATCACATCTAGAAAGAAACACAGATGATTGTTGCTGCATCATCATCACTGAAGGTGAACAGAGTTTGTCTTGATTTAAACACAGCGTCTGTCACAGCATCAGTATCAATAAAGTCCCGGTTTGTCCCATGAAGACATGATCCCACAGTCCATCATCACAGCAGTGATCAATAAAAACAATATGCAGCAGCTGGAGGTTAAAACCCTGAGACCGGTGAAGTCTGAGATGTTGTGAGTTGATGGACAAGAACGTGTTTACACTGTTCTAATACTCAGAGGTTCAACATTAAATCTTCTGTGAACCAGCTTTGTTGTGTGTGTGTGAGAAACTCAAGTGTTTGTGACCTGGATTTTCTGCAGAGCTTTGACGCAGCACTTCAACCACGTTATCAAACCATTTAAAATGAATGATCACGTTTATGGGATGTCTTAGTGGAACTCGTACATGTGACAGCGTGTTGTTGTCTGGGTGAAATGCATGTTTCTGAATAAAACATCAAAATATGACTGAAGCAAAACTGCTCTGCACCGTAGCATCTGTTCAGTGTAGCCTAAGGGAAGTCATTTGAAAGTTGCTAACACCAATATTTGTCGGCGTTGTGGGAAAACTTGCACTGGTGTGAAAACGGTCCCGCTGCGACGAGTTTACAAGAAGCAACATACTGTACATGAACAACGCGAGTGGCTCCACAACCATGAACAGAGTTGTACCTCGCCCCCGGTCATATGACCACTGGGACCAGCACGTCAGCGGCACCAGCCAGTAATTGTGCAAAAGATAAGATAAAAAAAAAAAAAAAAAAAAAAAAAGTCAAACCAAACGGGATAAATTCAGCTCCACAAAATTTACAACAGAATGTCAGCATTTTATTACTTTCTTTCCCTGAGAGTTGACGAGAATATTAGAAACAACAACATCACGTCTCCTTTATACAACACAACCTGATATTTCAGCTTCAGAGGAACAAACTGTAACTCTGAGTGTTGACGTCTGTCACATTCTCACATCCACCTTCAATCTTTCCTCTCAACACGTTACTGCTTTGTCTTCTCTTAAACACACCGCGGTTTGTGCTCACTGGGAAACTAGTAAAGTGTAATTGTGTATAATGTTGGGTTATTTATCAAATGTGTCAAGGAGATTAACTGCTTTCAGGACCATCATTTGTTTCCGTCGTCATCTGAAGGATGATAGCGTTTGTCGAAGCAGGAAAGTGTTGGAGGTGAAGCTCAAATATTCTGCTCTGTTGGAAACACAGGAGTTAATTTCTGGGACGAGTGAAACCGTTAATCTGACGGGTCCAGTTTCATTATTATCGATGGAAATGAAGAAATGAAATGATGATAACGAGGTCTAAGTTTGAATAAAATAGAACTGTATTTCATCTTACTCAGAAATAGCGACATTCGGCAGCATGTGTTGAGTCAGTACAGTCGAGCGGTTTCTTCCTGCATGGCAGGACTGTAAAGCAGTGGTTTGGAAAATGTGCTGACCCTCGACTTTCCAGCCTCTAGCAACAGTGTCCTGGAGCCAGATCTCCCCTGTGTTCAGGCCCTAACAAAGAGATGGGATGACGGCTGCAACTGGAGCATACCAAGAAACAAAGCAGGACCCCGACCCCCGACCACAACCAGACCTCCCCACCCCTCCACCTCCTTTAGTCTCCTTCATGCCATGTTTTATTCCCACAGGATGAATGATGAGCATTATTTCTCCTCGAGACGCCAGTTATCAACATCCAGTCCAGTAAAATTCTTCTGATTCACGTCCACATCTGGACAAACTCCAGGAACATTCCCAGTTTGTTACTGGATTTCCTGTCAAGATCGTATCATGAAGCCTAATTAACATTCCTCATAACCAGTGTAATCAACTTGGATTAACGTCAATAAATCTTTGGAGCATTTCTATTTGTCAGTGTTATTACATTTGATTTTAATGACAACAGTTCTGCTCTGTTTCCTCTTCGTGACCAAACGGACGTTGAAGTCAAATGTCACATTTAAAACCTGTAAACTGGTGATTTACAGCAGCTCTGGGACTGGAGCAGAACCAGTCCCCACACACACATATTATCTCGTGTAAGCAAAGACTTCAATTAGAAACACTGGAAGCAGCACAATTACTTTCATATAGAACGAAAATCATTAAAAATACATAAAGATCCCTGAAGACCGAGTCAAACTTTGATGGAGAAATGAGCAGTAAGAGTCACACTTATTATGGAAAAGTCAGTAATAATAATAAGAAAAGTGTATCCAGTTGTCTTCATAAGCCGTTGCATAATGTGTATTGTGTTTATAGTGTAACTGCTATTATTACAGTTTTAATCCCTTTAAAGTGCCAATAAATTGCTCAGAGTTTACCCTTTTAAAAAATGCATCACTGACAGAAAATTCCTATCTGGCTATTATTTCCTCCATGAATGTGCGCTAATGCCTAATGACATTCTCCTAATTATAGCTTATTGTTTCCCCAAATCATGCTCTCAAAATTTAATCTGCCTCTGCACTTTTGGCAGCAAGAAGACTGGCCCATAAAAACACCAATTACAAACCATTTACTTCAGTTTATATTGACAGGGATATTACAAGGTGATTCATGACTTTCAGCAACACCGACGCATAATCCTGTTTCCTGTGAAAACATCTTAATTGTGTTTACAGGTGAACTGAACCTTTGGAGAGATTGTAACATTATTCTGGTAAATATCATTATCGTAGTCACATCACATGTAACGTTCACGTCACTTCAGGCTTCGCTACAAAACCTGGTTTTGTCTCCGACTTAATTGATTTGATCAGATGTTTTATGATCGATCTTCAGAACCGTTTGTGATTTACTTGATCAACAACACTGACGATAATTCTCTTGTTAAAAACAGAAGCTACCGGCGTTTTCATGTGGTTCAACTCTTTTTAATCAATAATTCATGTTCAAGTCAAGATTAGTTTTACAGTGAAGGTTGAGTTGAACCCTGCAGGTGATCACTGGTCCCGACAGGAGGAGCCAACGTTCAGAACAGAAACTAGGCTGTGAACCTCGAAACTTTTACGGCTCCAAACGATTACAAAAACAAAATTACTGAAACAATTATCAGTATTATTCTGCCATTTTCAGTTGTGTGGGTTGTGTAATGACACACATGAACACTTGAGTCATTTCCATAAGATGAAGTCACACAGCAGCGTCTGAAGCTCCTGCTCTTCTCACAAACATTTTACTGCACAATTCAACATCCAAGGCTCCAAAACTAAGAAATTACACAGGAAATCACATCTGTTTGGCCACAGACACGTGTCCTGACGTGGCAGTAAAGGTTTCAGCGTTTAGTTCAGACATTAGACAAGTGTTATGCTAACTGCTAGCGATGCTAAGTGTTATTTGTTTTGTAATTTAATGTTTGTATTTTTTTTTTAATATAGTAACTTTACTTGTTTTCAAGCCATTCACTGGAATAAATCCCATTTTTTTCTAATTCAAATCGACAAGTGAGGGATTGAAATAACTGTGATTATTAACAGAAACTGTTCAGAAATGACTGAAGGAACGTAACAAACGTCTGAAGGTGCTGACCCGACCTCCAGACGACTTCAGATCCAAATCTGGGTCGAGTATTTGTGGAATGTCGACAACAATTCAGATCCTTAAGACCCGAAGACCTAAAGGCTCCTGGACCAACTGTGGAACTCGGTGTATTTGTTTGGTGGTTTTACATTGGTACACAAGCATCTAATTTTATGAAATTCATGGGAACGAGTGGGCTGGAAGGAAGAAAATCAATGGAAAAAATGATGTGTGCTGATTTAAAGTATGTGCTATTTATAAATGGGCCAAAAATTCAATGCAGTTGGATGTTTTCAAGAGGCTGAAAAATTAAAAATACCCCAAATTTCTGGCCTTAACATGGTTCAGCCAAACTACTTAACTCCAAAGACGCAGCCTGGCAGACGACCGAGCTCCATCATCGACAACAGAAACCAGGCTGCATCAAAAGAAGCAGCTGGATAATTTAAAGAACCGCTTAACTCAAGTGACCTGACCTCTAAAAATAACTTAACCTGCTCGGTGTGAGAGAAGAGGAGGACGAGCTTCATCACAATGACATGATTGGGTTTTTAATATTTAACGAGTAAATGTTCTTTATCACACAACACTTCTCTTCCTACACAGACATCTAAACTATAACAATCACATTTCAGTCCTGACTCTGACCGGACCGAAGCTTGATGAACTCAGAGGATCCATCACATTCAGAGGTTTGATCAATGATCAGCTGAAGGTTTGTGTCTGTTGTTCAGATCCAGTCTCGGGGCATCATCCAGCTCCGACCGATGTTGCGCCGTCAGACGAGTGACAAGCCACTTATTCTTCTGCTTTTACATTAACGTGTCATTTACAACGTGCAATTTGTTTCGTAGCTTCCAAACAGCACATAGAAGTGTAGTGGAAATCCATTAGCGGGTCATCAGACAGGAGTAGTGGACTTTCTCCTTCTGTTGGGAGCTAATAACATGTCTGCTGCTGTGCTTTTCTGAAGATATGCATTTCTAAAAACCTCATTTTAAGGCACTTAGTCAGCTTCCATCAGAGAAATTACTGAAGAAAACAGAGAAGAGGGAAATTTTAAGTGTTTCCTCACAATTTCCAGCTGCTGTTCTACATACGTGGCTCATATTGTTTTCTCTGGGGCACAAACTTCCATTTAAGGTTCCAACGAGGCATTTTCCACTAATGTCTTTCCAGGAGATATGAGCGTTAACCCCAACACTCAGGCTGTTGTTTCACCAGCCTGGAAAGGTTTGTAATAAAAACAAACGGCTGCAGCTTCACTTCCTGTTTTGATACGATTCATGAAGCGATTCTACTCCGTCTTCTTTTATTCAAGGTGCATTTTAATTAGGACCAGAGACGGTGGAGATTATTAACGACAGAACACACACAGCATCAGTTCCACCTCGTTTGTAGTTCACTTGGATATTTTAACATGGAACAGGTTTGTTATCATGCAGAGAACACATCCACACTTCTACTTGTGGGGGTGTTCATCACATATTTAATATGCATGTTTAATATCCATTATTATTATGTTCACATTTATTCAATTATTATTCAGCCTCCTACTCCTTCCTCCTCCCTCCACTGCTCCCTATTATCTGCTTTGTTAATGCAACACACAACAGTGTAACTGATAAAGTGACATTTAAACACACAGCTCCAGTAGAAACCTGCTGTTTCCAGCATCTCATCTTTACTTTCATTATGACTTCACCACGAGATCATCCAATAATCAGAACCAAAGTACATCTACAGACATGCTGATCCATATGTACACACACACACACACACACATATTTTTATATGTATATTATCAATATAATCATAGCTGTGTGTTTGTATCCTCTGGGCTTTTCTCTTTCCACTTCATTGGTCCGAGACTGGAGTGAGTTGCATAAGACTCCAACTGGACAAATTAATCCGTCTGTGTTTCTGAGGCTGCCATCAGAGACATTAATCCAGATGCATGCTGTTGCTCTCCAATTTAATAAGTACCCTGACAGTCATCGCGCTGTTTCACCGCCACTTTTATTCCTTTAAACTGAGTCTCTGAGCCGTTTGTTTGTCTCTGACCCGCTTCAACATTTACTTTCTCCTCTGTAGCGTGTTTGACCTCTTGTTATTTTAGATCTTTATTGCAGCTGATGTTCCTGTATGTGGATGTGACTGTATCAGATCAGTGGTGTGTAACAGGAGCGGTGTTTCCTCCTCGTTCTGCTGCTTCACTTTAAAAGCTTAATGAAATCAAACAGTTTTACTCGCCGGTTCTGGATGAATCTGGTTTCATGCTGTTTGACCCTGGAGTGGAACCACTGTGTATTCTTACACAATAACAACTTCATTTGCTTTCAAGACAAGGACGGTACAGTGAAAACATGCTGTTGCCAGGGGCAACAAGGCGCCGCTGATTTCTGACGGTCATGTGGGTTCAGCACCTTGACCTCTCTTCTCCACTAAACTCCTCTACCAACAGGCAGATGAATGAAGCTGCTGCGACTGCAGGAAGAGAAGTTTGAAGTCAAAACGGCAGCAGCTCCTCCCTCAATGACCAAGGTCGTCGTCTCCGGGCGACGCGGCCGCTTGACAACACGTACAACTCAAACAACAGTCAACATTTCTAACTCTGACAACCGAGGCCATAACAAACCACCTCCTCTGAACCTTTGTACAGACGTGTTTTTCAACAGCTGCGTCAGAGCGAAGCCTGCGGGATGTTGATTGAACTCGACAAACAAAGACCACGGACACAAGTGATGGAAGAAAAGATGTTTTACAGAGTAAAAGTGTGACTAATGAGCAACTGGACGCAAACACTTCAGCACAAAGATGATTGTTCTCCGTTAATTCCAGTAACTAAACCGAGCCCGAGTCCTTCATGATGTCTCTGTCTCGGGATGTTTTCACGTCAGCCTGAGTGCTGCTGGAATCTACTTTACTGATTTAGATAATTTAGTAAAATTTCACGGTTCTTGTGTCTCATTATCGCTGGTATCTGCAGCAGACTTTAACCTTCAGACTTTACTGAGAATTAAAAAACATAAAAACCTAAAAATACATTTAAAAAAATATTTCATTAATGTGCTAAAACACAACTTTGACTTGAAATAAAACCTCTGACCTTTTACGTTTCTATTCTTAATATTTTCTAATTATTTTCTTTACATGATTTATTTTTCAAAAGATTTCTGAACTGAAATTTGTGTGAGAAATTACAAGAAAGAAAGAAAGAAAGAATTATCATAAAAGACAATCAGAACTTTTCATCTTAATTAGAATTAAAACTGAAGATATTTTAAGGTTCAACACCTTAACTCTTTGTCTTCATCTTTAAATTTAACAAACAGGAAACAATGTAATCCTCATGACAACATAACTATAAGATACAAACCTACATCATTAGAAAAAGTCTGCAGGTTGAATCAGTCTGTGACAAAATCCCAAGAATCATTCACAGAAAATGTAAAAATCAGGATCATCTGTCAGAAACCAACACTGATCTGTTCAGTGAAAACAGAATCTCATCGTCTGGTTGGTGAGTTTGGCCTCGGTCCCAGTTTTCAGTTGCATCCATGTAAGAAGAAGATACAAACTGGTGGAGGGGTGAGGTGTGGGGTGTGGGGGTGTTTTATGCTTCAATTAGTCCAGGTTCTCATCAGCCCTGCAGCAAACTGCCACACATATACAACCACTACACAGCAGACGAAGTCTGGCACAGCATCACAGTATGTTGAAGGAGCACGCTGCTTTTTTAATGTACATATTTAGACATGTCGCATGAACACAGACCCACAGTGCATTCACTCTCACCCACAGCTCCTCTCCCTCTGAGCTAAACTAAATGTGGAGGAACTGTTATGTAACTCCAGATGTTTCCAGCTCAGTTAATACTCCATCAGAGGACGTCTGCGTCACATTCAGCAGCAGCTCTGAGCCTCCAGCTACTGTCACCACAAAAACCTGCCTTCAATTCACTCACACGTCCACTTCACTAACATTCCTGTGGTGGCGTTTATGGGATGTTATAGTAGGTTAATATCATAACATAAACAGATCCTGAAGGAAGAAGAACCCAGAGAAGAGGCTGTAACAAATCAGTGTTATATGAAGAAGATGTCAGTTGGTATTTTATATCATAACTGATGTAAACAACCAGTGGGACATGAGGTTTGTGTGAATAAGACGCTTGTGTGAACCAAATATGTTTAAAATGAATCTTTAAATAAATTCAGACTTGTGTTTAAACCTTTACAACCTCAGTGTGAAGACGTAAGAGAGATGGAGCTCAATCAGTCAAAGACCTGAACATCAAACTAACTGATCAAAGCTTCGATGAAGACAGACATTTTAACACCAGACTGTTTCTTTTCTGGGCCAGTTCATCCCTGAAGTGAACGATGTCAGTGTTTCTGACAGAGCTGAAGAGATTCACTCAACGACACAAACATGTTTCATAAGGTCACACTGACCTCGACCTTTGACCTCAAATTCTCATCAGTTCACACTTGAGTCCAAGTGAACGTTTGTTTGAAAAGATTCTTTCATGGTGACTTCACAAGAACGAAAACCACATTACCACGACTGATGGAGCAGCACAGTTAACTGGTCAGCTGGTCCAGGGTTTGTCTCCAGGACGTTACTTTAGTAAAGACACAACTCCAAACAAATGTTTAGTAAGAGAAAAATGAAGTCTTAACATCAAACATGCAGTACAGTCACACTATGATACGTATGTATATGTGCGTCAATGCTCGTGTCCACTACAGGTCTGACACAACATACGACGGCCTCAGGCTCCGTGCAGCAGCTTCACTTCGTCTCAGTTTGTCTCATGATGCTGCAGAGTGAAGCAGCACGAGGCTCAAACCTTCTGTTGTTTTCTTTGTGTCACAGCACCATACATCTGCCAAATGACTGGAGTCCCTTAATTGACCTTATATAGCAAAGTAAAGTGGATGATTAGCTGGCATCGATCTCAGTTCTCAAGACACCCAGTGACATTTCCTCCGGTATTTTATTTCATGTTTTGTGTTTTTTTCCTGCCCTCCGTCTCCAGGTCCATCCCACGGTTGAATGAACATGAAGCAGAAGGCTAATATCAACACGCTAATGCAACCCTTCATCTTTCAGCTCCGTCCGCTTCTTCACGATGACGGGCTGCACAAATTATGGATTTCTTTGCAAAAGGAAATGGAAAAATAAGCTGTGGGAGAGGAGACTGAGCGAGGGGCCCTGGCTGACTGAGAGCGTCTGGGGCCCCTGAAAGCAGAGGTCTTGGTTCTTTACAGATTAGAAGATCAGTCCATCCAGCTCTTCTCCTCGGGGCCGAGCAAAAGGAGAGCTGGTGAGGAAAAGCTTTTATTCTGATGCAGCTCTGCCAGCGTTTCCATCCCAGAGCAACGGATGCTCACTCTCCTCTCTGAGCTCGCTCCCAAAAAACAGGCTTTTCTGCTGTAATGCAGACTAAATCTCTAATTACAATTTTGGGCTTGAGTAGCAGAAGTCATAATTATGGTACCTCTTATTATGCAAATTAATTGACTGATTCCAAAGAATTAATTACCTCTTGTCCCAAGTTTGATTTACAAATGAGAGTTTTCAGCTCCTATTTTGATTTCTTGTTTGGATTTCTTTTCTCCTGGAGGAGAGAACGGGATAACAAGGAAACAAAGGCTGACGCAGACACAACATGAAGGATGAATGTGAAACTGAATATTTACTCAGGACTACAACCGCTCATCACACGAGCCTTTTGGAGCAGCCAGTGTCTTTCAGATATCGCTTCAATTTATTTATTTCTCCAGGACAAAAAAAAATTTTTTTTTTTTTTTTTTTTAAAAAGGAGAGGGGAAATTATGCATCATGACATTTTCTAAAAGGAGAGAGCTTCAGGAAGGTTTGTCGAGTTGTTCCTCTCAGCAGAGGTAGAACACTGTGTAAAAGTAGAAATAGTATTAAAATAAATCAGCCAGAACTAAGTGGAAAACCAGCGACTACAGAACAAAATGATATTTTAGACACAGTTGTATCATGAACCAGATCCACAAAGACGTAGTTCAGAAGAAAATGACCCTTAAAAACCTGAGAGTCTGTATCACCGTCACTGGTCGACCTCGCTAATGTTCCTGCATCTGAATGGGAACAAATCCCTGAAGTCTGGTTCCAAAACTCTGATACGAAGGTTGTCCCAGCAGAGCGGAGGTTAAAGCAGCAGATTAATGGTCTGTATTTTTAGAACCACGATGTTCAACAATAATTTAAGGCCATAAAAATTCAAGTGTCCTAAAACACTTGAAGTGTTGGATGTGTTTATTTCAGATGTTTTAAAGCAGCAGGCACCAGTTCGTCCCCAGTTCGTCCCCAGTTCGTCCCCAGTTCGTCCCCAGTTCGTCCCCAGTTCGTCCCCAGTTCGTCCCCAGTTCGTCCCCAGTTCGTCCCCAGTTCTAGGAGCTCAGACGGACCATGAGGTGTTGGTCTGAGCTCCAGGCGGCAGCTGTGATGTAACCACCGTATGTGTTATAATAGAGTCATATCACCTCACCCTCCTTGACATTTTCAAAGTTAGTCTTCCTCCAGGAAAGCGTGAAACGAGTGGTCCTAATCCCCGCCTTAGCTCCGACTCAGTGCCTCCAGTTCATCTCCAGCAGGATTCAAAACAAAGGCCTGGCAAATGAAATGCATGGGCAGAGAAGCAACGCACAATGTGGGACACCTGAATAGACTGAAAGGAAGTCGTGTCGACAGCCACAGGGATGAGAAAGGGTCCCGTCAAAACCCTGAAGCCTGATTTGCATTTCTGAATGAGAAAGTCCTCAAAGCAGGAAAATCCACCCTTGACTTGTATCCGTGATTCAACTAAAAAAAAATGAGACGCATGCTTTCCATTCTTCTGCAGTCATTATCACCAGATCTGAACTGAAGCAAGAATTAACAGTTTAATTGGTTCAGTTAAACACACAGACAGGCTGCATAAGAACCACTGAGCTGAATTCAATGAAGCACCGTCTTCAACGTTTGAACTGGCGGACAAGGTCGGCGCTCAAAGTCTCCGTAATAATGTGGGTTGCAAAGAGAAGAGGTAAGTGTCAGACCAAAACAATCCAATCCACATCACACATCAGCGTCCAGCCTTTGGGTTTGTTTTGCAATAAGCTCACAGTCGTCATTGGCAGGGCTAATTACGAGGGCAGCAGCTACACTACAGCAGAAATTTCCATATAACACAACTCTAATTCTGTCTGTCGGGCATTTAAATTCCTTCCTTCCTATGGAAGATAACAAGAGAATACGAATAGCAATTAAATGCTGCTCAACCTGGGTGAGATTACACTCCTGAGAAAGCCAATAAGAGCAGGTTTATTGCCTCGGAGAAGTGAGAGGAAAGACATTGTGCTAGGAAACAAAAATGTTGCACAAACTGAATCTGTAGAAACAGTCTCAATATTTTATGTTTAGAGGAATAAACACACACGTGTGTGTGTGTGTGTGTGTGAGCAGGTAAAAACACTAATAAACGAAGATTCTGCAACAACACAAATTACAATTCGATCATTTGTTAGTCTCAAATGTAAACAAGTTAAACTCAGCTGTAAACTGTTAAGTTCTGCACTGATTCATATGAATCTGGAGAAAAACTTTAATACAGTGATGAGCTGTCAGCTACAACCTGCCCACGTAACGACTCAACAAATACTCAACAAATAATTAGATTTTCGAATGACATTCAAAGCCTGTGAAAAAACAGAAACACAGTAAAGATACATTAGATCAAGACTGATCCGGATCCAGAGCGGTGCAAAGAATAAACCAACAAAACCAGACCTCATGCTAGCAGGATTAACACGATCCCAGGAGAATTATCCTGAAAAACTTCATCTCTTTTTCTCATCATCCAGTTAGTCGTGGTTCAGACCCAGATGTTGTTCACACAGGACTCACACTGGGTCCTGTGTTGAGGAGATTAATCGATGTCCATCTCCGCTGCGTTTTTGCGATTTCTGTCTTTAGTGTTTGCTGTTGCCATCGATTGGTGTTGAGAAGCAGCAACGATTCATAAATCAAACACCGTATGAGCAGTTCTACACCCTGATGATTTAATAGCTGTTTGTTAAAGAAGTTGCAAGCAAAGGTTTTATTTCAACATTAGATGCTGACGGACGACGGACCAAAAAAAAAAAAAAAAAAAAATTACAGCTACACTAAAACATTACCAACCACTGAAACATGCAGAATCTGAACATAACACCAACTTCAGGTGAATGTTTGTGAGATGTTGAACCACATCTACACCTCTCAGATAACCCAATTCTCACTGACAATATTTACTTTAGCTCTGTTGGCTTTTGTTTCCTTGGAGATGTGCCGACTCTTTTCACATTCGCAGTCTGCCCGTTTACAGAGACAAAAAGTGCTGCTCTGAACAAAGCTCACCTATTCAAGTACTACATTTGACTATTCATAAAACACTGCTCGACATTTGTGCTTTCAGATGCTGTGGCCCTTTTCACTGGGCACAACTGAGATGTGAATAAATTAAAGCTAAAATGGTGGTGCTGCTGTGGAAGGTTGAGCACCGATGTGGCTGGATTAACAAATTATGCAGAAAGTTTTTTTTTAAACTACATTAACATCGACAGGACTGAAATGACGAATGTTCTCCTGCTTCATGTTTTCAGTGGGAAAATAACCATCATGGGAACGTCATCAATACAGAAGCAACAGCAGTAAATGAGATTGTGAGTGTGTGTGCAAACAGCATTGATGTGTGAGGATGGATATAGTTCAGTCCTCAGTGGGGGCAGACAGCAGGTGAATAGGTTTTACCTTGGACATATCCGACTCCCTCTCTCTGTTGTTTGTTCGCCTCCTTTCAAAAAGACCAGGCGACGCTGTGAGAATGTGCACCAACCTGATACCAGCTCATCTGCAGAGATGGAATTGGCAGACGGAGGAATTTTCTGATCCGCTCGTATTTGCATTTGCTTTTTCTGCATTTTGATGTTTGTGCAAACTCAAACCCTCCTCTGCAGTCACCTGGTGTCTTGATAAATTCAGGATAATGTACATTTCTATCACAGCGAGTCCAGTACTACAATTAAGTAACATCACGCTCTTCACTCTGCTTAACTTTTTTTCTTTTGTACTTGAAATCCAGTTTTGTGTTTGATCCATTTAATTCAACTGTTCCATTTATTCCATTTTCATAAAACAACTAAAAACCTTGTAGAGGCTCAAAGGGCTCCAGTTCTCTCCACAATCCTGGGAAGCTTTTAATGTGAAACATCTGCAGGAAGTGATCTACATGTCACTGATAAAACACTAGTTTCATTCACTGGACTAATATTTCTTTCAATTCATATTCTACAGTGGAACGACAGAAACATCAGTCTCACCTGTAAATCTGACGACTGAACAAACGTTTAATTAAACTGCAACTGAACCAAAACTGTTCTTCTTCCTCTGTTTAATGGGTGTTTATTCCTCTGAGTGAGTGGGCGGTACAAACTCTCAGGACGTTCATATTTCTTCTTTTTAAAGTCTGTAATTTTACTCAAGTCGTCACCAGCGATGGTTGTGATGAGCACATCAACGCCACCTCGGTTTGTGTGATTCAGAAATCAAGCTGTGAGGTGGGTGTACCGTTATCATCAGTCTCTGGCGTCTCAGGCTCCTGTTAGGTCCGGATCAATGCCTGGTCAATCCTTTGCCTGAGAGGCCGCATCGATCGGGTTCCTCAGGCTGACCAAGCCCTAATCTCCTGAAACAGTGTGGTGCTCGCCGTGCTCTTTGGAGACACTGTATAGCGCCGGAGCTGAGGCCTCGTGCATGTCGCAGAAATACAACTGTGTCAGAAAAATCTATTTACCACTACTTCCTCCATCTGTAATGTGAAATGTGTTCAATATCACATACACGCCCTCCCACGGCGGGGGTCCGGGCGGGCACCTCGTGTTCTGGCCAGATTGTTTTGTACATGAGAGAACGATCCGTCCTCCACCATCATGTACGTCGCACTGGTTGGTTAATGAGGCCAAAGATAGAAAACTGCTTCGTGATAGAAAATTTCCATTTCACAAAGAATCAGCTTCTTGAAGTCACTGAGCTTCACATGACACATTTCAACCAAATTGTGGTTACTGCTTCCATTTTAAGCATCTGCTCTAGTTTACACATCTTCACCTAGTCTGTGATTTCACAGACCTTACTTTCAATCCATTTACATGATTGGTTAATGTCTTTTAACAGGCTCATAAGTGGCTCTCTGAAAGCAGATGAGAGCGCGCAGGCAGCATCTTGCTAATGAATGTGTACATAGCACTCCATTTGGGTTGCAAGGAAAAAATAAATTAGCAAGTGCTAAGCATCACAGTTACGGCCGTATTTCTGTCAGATGGGATAAGTTTACCACAGTGTGAACGGAGCCACAATGTCTTGTGAAATGATGAATATTTGATGAAGGCTAAGTGCAGGGAGGGAACCATATGGTTGAGGCTGCTGCTCGGGGAAGTGAGAGCGATTGGAAGTGATTGGGAGAAAAGGTCAGCTTTGCTTGGCATCAGTATAGGTCAACACAGAGGCCTCTCCCTTTGTGTTCGTTAGCGCTTTTGTAATAAATATGTTTGCTGAGATTTATCGGATTATTTTGGTTAATTTGTTCTTAAATCTGAAAGGTTCTGAACAGAAACAATGTTGAACCATTTGGATGTTTAGCTCAATACACTCAGATTAAACACATCAAGTTCAAACCCGCTGTAATTTCACAGTCACTTTAGTTATGTGTGTATTATTTCTGTCCACATTCATGTAACGTTGTTTATCATAGTTTAGTTTCAGTGAAGAAACTTCACAACCTGTTCAACTCTGTGATAAACGAGACACTGACAGGACGTCAGAGTTTACCAGTCAACACCAGCTCACGTGGATCAAGTCCAACATGTTGTGGAGTTTTTACCGGAGAGAGGCAGCTGCTGATGTCTCCATGTGACATTCAGTGTGAGAGCAGCTTTCTCTTTGGTTTTGGTATTAAATATTAATCCACATCTACATAAATACTTAATGAATGATTCTATAGAATAACTGATATGTCGCTGATTATTCCTTCATCTAGCTGACCTTAAAACACTTCATCGGTTCACAACACGACTCAGGTCATTTGCAATAGATTAATTTCAACCTGGGGAGCAGAGAAGCTCTAATCCCAGTCATGCACGAAAACGCATGACTGAAAGACAGTGGAGCTTCACACTCAACATTTGGCTCTGCCTCTGTAATAAATTTTTACATAAACACCATTAATAAAAGGTCTGTCCACGTGTAGACCAGGTCTGACCACACGTAGACCGGGTCTGAGGTCTGATCCTTTTCTACCATCTACAGAGTCTTGAAGAAGCTGTTGTGTTTTAAAGAAACTAGCTTCATATATTAACATGTGATACAAAATGCTTGAGTGGTGCTGAAAGGGTTAACAGCCCAGCTACACGTATATAAATAGTTTTATCATTTTCTGGTGAAGTGACTGGTTTGTTGACTGGAACCAGTTTGATAAAAAGGTTTAAGTTGTAACTAGTGTTTTCTCTTAAAGCTTCGAGCTCTTTAATGTTTCTAGTCACCATCACTTCCATAGTTGTGCAGACTCATGCACACAGAGAGTTATTCAAAACAGCGGGGAGAACAGAGGCCGGCTGATACACTATTTATTCCATACAGGAACACAGTGATGTTACACTGATAGCAGCTGCACGTTGTAAAAATTGCCAGGCCGCTTCTCCACAGGCCTGAGTGATTATATCCAAACACTGGGTGCCCCATAATCCCCCTGTTTCTAGGGGGGGTACTGATTGTACTGTCATACATACAGGAACTTTAATAAAACAAAAGTTCAGAGGAAGCCCGCAGTGTGAGGCTGCACAGAGACCAGATACAAGTCATCTGCTGGCGTCCGTCCTCGACGTTAGGATACAGACACACACCATCACAACGCAGCTTCGATTCTATTCATACAAGACGCTCTGTAGTTTTACTCCCAGAGAAAATACTGAAGCCTCCGCAATGAACAAACCACCACCTCAGACAACAATCTTTATTTCACCTTCTACTCAGTTAAACTAAAGCTCAACATGAAGGAGTCACACTGCAACCAACACAGCTCCAAGTCCACCAGCAGTTAGTCCCTAAACCCAGAGGATTTTAGAAGCTCAGAGCCTCCATCGTACAAAATGACCAAATAAAACTGAAGACAAACGACACCTCACCATGTCTATAAGAGCAGTAACTGGAGGTTAAAACAGGAGTTTTATTTGGAGTCTGTGTGACAACATAGAGAAATATCTGTAAAATGTGAAGGTCAATATTTCCTGTCTAAACAAACAGCGATAACAAAAGTCCCCCCTTCTAACCCTCCAACCTAAACTTCCACTAAACAAAGTCCAATTGTTCCAACTGCTCATTAATTTCAGTGGGAAACACATTGTCAGTCTATAAGCCATGGTAAATTACTCACTGGCACAAATTCAAAATCATACATTAAGTGGCTGCGTCAGCTTTTGCAGAAACTCCAGCTCTTGCCTCAGCAGCTTCAGTCTGTGCAGCACAGCAGCCATTTGCATTTGACTAATGTGACCGTTGAGGGATATCCAGCTTTATTAAGTGATCAAAACCAACACAACTAACTTTTCATTCTCCACCTAAAGAATAAACTTTTATCTAAAGACTCATGAAGTCCAGTCAGAACTTCTGAGAGTGAACTCAACTGTTATGATACGAGAGCTGCTAAAACAAATGAGTTGTGTATAAATGTAATGTGTCTGCATACGTGAAAGGACGAGGTAGACTGCTTAGTCTTTCTGACATCCAGGCTGGGATCATATTCAGGAAGTGGTTGCACGTCTTTTTTGACACAAACATTTTAGTTTCAGAACCAAAACGATGCCATATTTTTAAAATAAAGCAATGTGACCAGATGTTAAACACCAGCTGTTGTTACATTTCTAAAAGTCGGTGAGACTCAAACTCCCATCATACGATCATAAGATCAGATGTGAAATGTTGACCAGCGTCACTCTGAGCCCGTCCCAGGTTATAATGAGTGAAGTAAAGAAACCCGGTGGACAGGTTGTCAGTCTATCAGAGGAAGATTCAGCAGCGTCTCAGACCTGCAGTCACAGGCTACTAACTTCGCCATTTTTCCTCTGAAATGAACCACAGTTGTCATTTTTCTAAACATTAGTGTGACAAAATAGAAGGCAGACTGACATGGCTGCCACTCTAAGCCTTTGCTATTTTTGCTCTGAAATGACCCACCCTTGTCATCTTTCAGCACATTAGCGTGACAAAATAGAAAGGAGATTGAAGTGGCACCATCTGTGGATGACAGAGGACGCAATGAATTGATTTTTACTGTCTGATGTGCTCTTTCACACTATGCTACTTTTTTAAATACTATTGACTGACGGAGCAGAATATTTTCATAAATTCAAAGCTTTTGTCTTTGTCCTACATTTTGTTCTTTTAAGTAGAACCAGTGGGAATCTCATCTTCACGAGGCTGCTTGTATATTAATGTGCTGCAGACAAACAAGAGATTAGAGGAAGATGTGTAACTGACTGAATGACATGCAGGTTGTTTACAGGGTGAAGGTGGATGATGACAACCAGTCAGTCTTTGTCTGAGACACATTAACTTCCTCAAAACGACATTTGTGCCGGGGTACCGGGCTGATTATTATCTGGATTTATAAATTAAGACCAATCAGACGAGAGCAGCCTCCATCAAACTTTAGAACCAGGAGACTTTCTTGTCCTCAACAGAAGCTTCTGTCTGATGTACTTGATGAGAAAAATGACCTCCTATGTGAGGTATAATGGTGTTCTATGGCTTTCAAGTAACACTAATAGAGGTTTCAAAGCTTCAATTACAGACCAATCACTCCGGTGTGAGAGACAATATAAATGTATGTTGAGCACAGCAGCAGCCTCCGCAGCTTTGTTCCAACAAGGTCAGAGTTGACCTGCTGGTGGATGTACGATGACACCAGCACGATAAGTGGTCATGTAGGCGGCAGGAAGTGAATGTGTAGTCTCAGGTTTCAACTTGATGATCCAGAAGTCAGGATCATGAACCAGTGAAGTCAGTGAAGGTCCATTCTGATCGTAGTCATACATCATAGTGAAAGAAAACTGACCTGTTCATTTAATAATAAAAGAAACGTTTCTTATTTTACGTGACTTCAGTTATCTTCATTATTACTGTGTAACGTCCAACATGAGACCAAATTTACCTTCTAAACAAAACGAGTTTCATCATCGACCGATGTTAAAACGTTAACAACCACCTGGTGTAACGTTTCAATACGTCAGTAACCTCTGAAATGTTTCCTTCAACTTTACAGAAATAAACTGCAGCATTATGGGTAATATAGCATGAACCAGGCTCATCAGCATATCAAGAGTCAGATGATCCTGTGTGTCGAGTCGACAACCAATCGATACACAGACGGTTTGTTAGAGTTGCAGCTTCTCATCCTGAAAAAAATATATATATTCTTATGCGGATTAACTGCTCTTTCACCCATTTTCATTTTCAGTTGAGAAGGTATTAATCTGACAGCCAAGTGAAGCCCAACAAATACCACACACTTCAAAGCAGCAGGAACTGCTTTGGAGAACCGGCCAGGTTCAAACATTTCCTTTCATTTCTATTTTCAGTCAGAGACACGTAACCTGCCCATGGTGTTTTAAACAACTTTCTGAAAACCTTAAAATACACAGCTGCTTACTGATGTTTTAACTGAACATTTTAGCCAATTTAAAGTTGGATCCAGCGCTGAACTCAAGTACGAGTGAGTTCAGGTAAAGTCTCGTGTTATTTTTGACCAGTTACACATAATACAGTCCCATCCTCTTTGCTCAGTAGATAACATCAATGTGTCATCTTCACTTCATCATTTTTTAATGATTTTTCAGTTGCACCGTCAGTCTGCCTCATTTATTTCAGGTTCACTTAGCGATGTCCCAGATTTCACCTCCTACTCAAAGTGTCTTTTCACTGCACCTACTGGGTCAACTATTGGTGAATAATCAAAAAAAAGTGCAAACATTACTCGTTAAGAGCTGCGAAAGGAAAAGTCGTGGTGAAATCACAACACCCACACACAGTTACGCTCTCCGGATGAATGGATGGACGGATGGATGGACAGCAATTTCAGCATCGCAGTTTGTCTAGAGGCCAAACGGCAAAGAGCCATGACCTGGCAAAAAGGCCCGAGTCCAAGTGCTGTTCCTACAATAAAGTTGTGAGAGCGTGGTGAGCAGCACTCTGCTTTCACTCCCTTTGGTGGAGAAATTGGTGACTGTGCCTCCCGCAGGATGTGCTCTCTCCCTGAGTGCTTGTTGGATGAGAGTGCTGCAGGGTGGGTCTACACAAGAGCTTCATTTCTGATTACAACACAAAACCAAAGCACGATTCAAGCCATCTGCATTATGTATTTTCTGCATTGTAGTCATATCAAAAGACCTACAATTTTCATTTTCTTTGGGTATTTATTTGTGGGGTAAGGGGAGGGGGGGCTTTCAATTGTGAGATTCAGAGTCTTATTTATTGCTGTTTTTAAAGAGATTATTTAAATATTCATAATCTCAGAATGTTACTGCATGCCTTCTTTGAGCTAAAGCACAAGAGGACGTACACAGTGAACTGGTTTCAAAGTCTGTCAGATCAGAGGCTGCTGAAGAGCAATGGGTGGTTTGTCCTACTTGCAAAAATATTGTTATTTCCAGGGTCTGATTCATTTTATTCTGCGAAACAAACAGACCAAATAAACGTCTATTTCCAGTCGTTATGTTAGAGAAAGATGCCGAATTATAAATAAACAGACTTTACTATGTTAAGTGAGATCATTTATGATCATTACCTGGTGTCTGATCAACTGTAACATACTCAGTGTAACGTTAAAGGAGACAAAGTTAAGATTTATAGTAAAACACAACTCGATTACAGCCAAGTAACAAACCAAAGTGCAGAGTGTCGGTTTTCAGCACTAACATAGATTAGATTTCACCAATGAGGCTTAGTGAGTCAGGACAACCCTGAGTTCACATCAGCCTTCCTCTTTTTAGTCTTCATCAATGAGATGTTCGCTGCCAAATCTCATTGTTCTGAAAGACTCTTTTTGCCAACTTACCGTTTTGTTTTAACAGTTTTTTTTTTTTTTTAATCTTCGTAGGCAGCAGAATCTGACAACTAGACCAAGAGCTCAAAATATCGAGAACCAGAGAGGCAACAGAACTACACTGATAAATCAATTCAACCACCGGCTTTTAAAGAGCCGCTCTTATTCTTTGCTTTGGACAGGAACCTTTTACTGTCCATTGATGCACCTGCAGGATCCCAGCAGCCTATAAAGTTACATCAGTATCAACATGGAATGTTTTTTATCTCACAATCATAGTTTGTGGCTTCAATTACAAGACAAGAGCTTTTAATATCAGCTGATATTTCTGGAGCTTCTGGGTCCAAATATTTAGAGTCATGGTTCCAAACGACAAAGTCCACAAACTAAATTATTTCTGTGACATTAAAGATGATGTCACCACTGATACGACGACACCACAAACAACAGAGACGACATCTTGCTTGTTCCATTAGTCTGAACTGAACAAAAACTTATTTTACATCATTAAGGTTTTCAGTGATGTTAGAGAGTGGAGCTTCTTCCAGCACAAACCGTCTTTGACAAGCAGCAGCGTGTAGACAGCACACAAACCGACAACAGCCAAGTTTAATTTAGGCCTGTCATCAAGTTCCTGACAGAATTAACATTAATTAGTGACAGCTATGGCACGCCACCGGCAACATTTGTCATTTTAACAGCCAAAAACGACGCTGCACGCAGACTAGACTGAGAAGTGTCAGCTCCATGTTTCTACACTGTTTTGTTAATGATTGTTAGTGTCTGAGCGACTAACGACAGAGCCACGGTCCCACTGGCCACCTGGACCTGAGGGAAAGACGCTGGTGGCCCACGTCTTCACCAGCCCTCTGTGTGCTGCATACGTGTTGACCGGCCAGTCACAACCAGCTGTCACACTGAACACACATCATCGACCTAAGTGCTACTTTACAGCCTTGAAATCTACAATTTCTGCAGAGGGGAGGTCCCCATTGTTTCCCAGCAGGTAAGATTTTTCCTCTGCAACATCCAACTAGGACACAAAGAAAATGAGATGGTGCGTTATTGTGTAGCAGTTGTCTGGCGTGAGAGCAGAAAATATCAGTCAAGACAGAGCTACAATAGATGAGACAAAGGACGGGAACTGAGCGCCGTAGAGAGACATGATCCACTTCCACGGCAGACAGTGTTACAGCCTGAAGGGCCTCATCAGGAGCAAATTCACTGAAATGTAATACAAGCTGGAGTGTTATGTAAAATGAAAGATGGGAGAACTCAGATCAATCAAGCCAACTGTGCTCCAATGGCTGATGCATACCTGTATTGTATTCAGAAGGGCATTCATTTCCCGTTCCATGATTACAACGGAACACCAGCTGTATTGTTTATTTGGTTGAAAGCACAAATGATATGCATTGATTCCTTATTCATTCATTGTTGAACTCAGCATTGTATCTATGAATGCAGGCAAAATGGGCCCAATTACAGAGAGCGATGCCTCCCTGTGACTCCCTGAGCACAGCAAGACGATGAAGGCCTCAAACTGTGAGGAAAGAAACAATCAAAAGCCACTTGTTGTCTTTTGTAAATTCAAAAACCAGATTGGAAAACATTTCTTGCAGTGACTGACAATTGTCCACTGAGGACGTCAGATCAGATTAGTCGACCACAGTCAAGTATCGGAGCCTCCGCCTTCGTTCTGGCAAAATGGCTGGAAAGACTGAACAACTCATGACGACACGATCCACGTCCATCTAACATACATCACACACCGATGCTGACGTGTTACATGTGCTTCTAATGTTTCACCACCGACACTGATCACGTGCTTTGGTGGAACTTGAGTCGAGTTCTCATCACATGTGACACGATATCGGCCAATCATGGTTAAGAAAATTATTAAATCAAGGAAATCTTTTAGGTTGTCACCAGGAAGATGTTGATCAACTGAAATCAACTGATCAACTTCAACCAATCAACCAGCAGACTTTTAAAAATCTCTTACAGATTCATGATACTTCTGACATCTACGAAGAATCAGGACTTAAAAACAGAAGATAATGGAGCATCATGGGTAACCTACTGTTTTTACATCTGATAGATCATCTGTGAAGCGTCAACCTGTTCACCTAATACATTTAGATATGACACTTTCCTCTGATGAAAAGGTTTCTAGCTCATGAGAAGTTGAGATTATATCAACAAATCAAGTCTCAACCAATGAACCAGGAGACCAACGCTGTAGAAATGAACATACTGATTAAACTGATCACTTTTATTTACCATCAATAAACATCATCAGTCACGTATTATTTGAAAACTCTTCCACTATGACATTTTTTGTCATTGAGCTTCAGTTAATGAAACTCAACACTTCCTGAACATATGTCACATTAAAAGTCCGTCAGCATTAAACTGTGACAGCTGCTATAAACACATCTACATACGTATGTGTGAACGTGAAGTTTTTACATGTGTTATCTAAGGTGTGTGTCTGGTCAGGATGTTTCCATCTGTCACACTCATCTTCCTCAGGCTCCTCCTGCTTCACAATAAAAACACAGTTTGTGTCATCGTTTCTTCACCAGAGCGAAGTCGGATCTTAGCACAGACACTACAACTTGTGTTTCCAGTTGACACACTGATGAAAAGCCACTTACACAAATTAAAGTTTTTAGCCCAGTTCATTAGCTCAGGCAGCGCTTTTGTGTTTCTGACATTGTCCGACAGGATGAAATTAAATTGGAGCCCAGATGCTGCAGAGGCCACTGTTTCTAAATACAACAACAACCTGAACTACATCATCTATTCTCAGTGTCCTGATGTTGGTGCAGGACAAAGAAACAAACTCTGTTCTCTCTGATGAAAGAAGACGAGGAAGGAAAAGGATAATAAGAAAGATTTTTCAGAACTGAAGATTGTTCTGACCGGAAAGTGTTTCTATGGTCATGATTATAACGTCTGTAGTAAAAGACGCCAATATTAACATATACCGTTTAATCTATATCAAAGATAATCATCCATAGACGTCAGCAGAGCAGCACCAAGCTGAGCAACAGTGAGCTGAACATACACAAGCAAAGACTGAATCTACCAATTACTGATGTCGGAGGAACGATTTAGTTCGGCTGAACGTCCACAACCTGATGATATCCAGCTCCGTGTTACAGAGGAGTCATGTTCACTTGTTGTATAAACCAGACAGAACAAGTAAACTCATCGTTATGGGTAAGAATGAAGAGTGACTGGTTCTCCTGTGAATTTTCAAACTATTTGGTTTGCTTCAAAACAGAAAAGCTTGAGGACTCTGATGAACAATATTCCAGCACAGAAAATATGTGCATTCACCTGAGTAGCCTTGTGTGCATCACCATTATGTAAATATGGATCATAAATATTCAAATGTCAGTTGAATTTGACTCATCTCACTTGTTTCATTGCACTGTGGCGTATAATTCGATACCTAGGCTGCTCTCCCAGTGGCAGATTGCTGCCCACGCCCACCACCTCAACCCCTCCCCTCACCAACAACCCCTCCAGAGATTTGGAATCGGAGTGAGCTTACTTGACATCCATCAGTCGGCTGCTCACTAACAAGTAGGCCATAAACCTTTTTTTTCCTCTTTGATTACACTAAGTGCACAGAGGCCAGATGCGACCCAGCCCAGTCATCTGTTGGCCTGCCAGCAGACGCACCGTCGACCAGGGAGGGAGGGAGGGGGTCACACGGGGTCCCCTCCCTGCAGGAACATGGCCATTGTTCTTCATTAAAGCAGGGGCAACTGCTGGGGGTGCAGACGGAGAACAAGTCCATTTCCACACCTGTTTTCCATCAGCGGGACTGCGACCACTTTGACTCAGAGCCAAACACACTGAACCAAGACTCAGCTCTGATCTTCGTCACTGATCTCGTTCAGTTCATCGTTTCTGATTCTGCAACAAAAATAATCTAAACCTCCTCAAAGGGAAAGAATCAACCACAGGCAGCTGTTTGTATCAGTTAACACGCTACTGCACAAGTCATTAACATAATAACTCAACTAACAGTAACAGATTATTATCATTATTAGTGTTGACATGAACCTCAACACATTATTCATCACTCAACCAACAGGACGAGCCTCTGAAACAAAGATGGAGGATGTTGAAACCACAGACGGTGATTTGTGGTCGATTGAACCGAGCATCTTCTGAATGTGTCAGATTGACTCTGCAATAAAACCACAGCGACACACTGACACTTCACGACGGAACAGAAGCAACAGCAGCCGAGCAATAACTGAACCTAGATTAAACTGCACCTGAAGGAGATTTGTTTCTATCAGAAAATAAAATTCAGTAGAAAAGAATTAGAAAAGAGTTTCATCTCTATAAAGACAAGAAGTTAACAGACAATGACACTAGAATATATTCAATACAAAACTTCATCAAGTAAACAATTAAAAAGTTCCTTTAATGATGCGTCACAACAGGTTGAACTCACACTCGTATTTTATAAAATGAATCAGTTTCAGCTTCAACTAGAATCATCCATGTTTGTGAATTCACTCTCAAACTGGTCACACAACCTGTGACTTTAAACTACACGTTACACATCACTTCAACTTCAGATGAGAGGAAGTTTCTCCTCCTGACTGAGCATCACACTGCTGTTAATCACAGCTGATGTTTGTTCAATCACCACTAAACAAACCTGATGTTTACAGCTCAACATCGGCTCACTTCTCATTTCTTTTCTTTAAGAGCTGGTGAAGAGGAGACTTTGTCACTTCCTGGACATTATAGTCAGCTTGAACTCGGTGAGAACATTTTTAAATAAAAACGTTTTCACCAGAAGAACAAAGGACAAAGGAGCAACGAGGTGATCGAATATCAAATGACTCATCACATCGAAGGGACGGATGGAAACAATCACGGTAGAAATCTTTATTAAGGACAAATGAATGCAAACAAGGATTCCCAATGAAATGACTTTCCTCTGACTCATGTCACATGATGGTCCTGATATTGACAGCATTTACAATAATCCCTCATCCAATCATCACCTTGAGGCTGTAAAGACATCAGCTAATGCAGCCTTCAGCTCTCTGTAATAATCAGCTTTTAGTAATAAGAAGTCGTAAAGCGGGAAATAAAACTTAGGCCAACAACCCTGAACACACTCAGCTAAGCTCCGGTTCAAGCTTCATACATCCTATTAAAAGATGAAGCATCCTTTTTACTAAGATCTGCAGTAAACTGCACATCAGTCGACTAATGTGAGACAACAACGCCAGAAGGAAGTAGATGGATTAATTCAACACAGGCTGTTCCACTACAATGTAATAAGTTCCAATGGGATCTGTTCACTCACTTCTATTGTCTGAAGAACGTGACTGTTACTAACATGAACGAAACAAACAACTAATTTCACTTCCTTTAATGAGAACGAAGCTGGATTCTGTTTTATTTGAAGACCTGACATTCACAAGAAGAAATATTTAAGATTTAAAGTAAAAAAAAATCTTCATCAATAAAATGTAACATCCTCTCTCTGAGCTGTGATTGGCTAACTGTCTCCCAGTGCAGCCTGGTAAAACTCAACCAGTAAATGTAAATGGAAACAGTTAGTGAACGATGAAATGATCCAAACAGACAGTCAAAGACCACATCACCCTGGTATTTCAGAAAAATAAAGTGCAGCCACTGGTCTGTAATATTACCGTCCTCGGGGAGGGGAGTGAAATGATGTATTGGCTTCCTGACATCCAACGATGCTGCAGCATTTCCTCAACATTTTTCTGTCTTGTAGGTTTCTAGCTCAATAACAGACTGACCACTGGTCCGTTCTCTGTTAATAAAGTTAAAATAACAATAAAAACTCTTTAAAAAGGTGAGTCTGGGTCGGCCACACTGGGACAAGTCCCATCTTGAACAAATGCTTTGTTTTCTGAAGCAGTAAAGAGTATTTATCCAACATTGTGACGAGATTCACAACCAAACACAACAAATCTGGCACGTCACGTTGGTCCAGTAGCCACGTTGGTCCAGTAGCCACGTTGGTCCAGTAGCCACGTGTTAGCCGTGCGTTAGCCATGCATTCAGCTGCCATGTTGACGTATGTGGAGCGGTCAGCGTGGAGTCGTGTTAACATTTTTACTGCAGTCACACTCAAACGGCCCTGCCCACACCTGCATTATCCACAGTTACATAACATCACAAAAATGAAAAACAAGTCTCAGCAAGATCGTGGTCCATCGAGCTGCGCTGGCGCTCTTAAATCACACGTGAAAGAGCTGCGCTGCTGCTGGTGGACAAGCTGCGTTACGATCACACTGAATATTTCAGAACAAACTCATGAAACGATGCATGAAGACGACTGAAGCACGTTCACGTTGGTAACATACCACCATGTTTACCACAACACAGCGGCCTGATTATCTCTGTTAGTTCAGTCAATGTGGGAGAGAAGATAATAGTTTCTGAACTTTAAAAAAATAAAACGGATGTAATTAAAACGTATGAATCTATAAACAGAGAACTCATTATTGATGGTTACATTTCACTGTCACAAACGGGTCCAAGTTAATTATTTGTAAAAGTCAAAGTCACGACTATGATGATTCAACTGTTTACAGATTTAATTAATATACAGAAACAGAATCTATTTCTGTGGTTACGTTGACTATTTGCTCACGTGTTTGTTCTCTGTAAACATCAGCATTAGATTCTTTTATAAACTAAAAATAATCAGATGAAACTTCTTTTACACAACAACAAAGTCAAGAGCTGTTGATTTGAGTCTATGAAAAGACTGGAGCCTGTTTGAGTGAATTAAAGTGATGTTTGTGTTTGTATCAGGTGTCTGACAGAAACAAACGTCGCCTGTAGATGAACGTTTCCTCGTGGATCCTTTCAGTTAAAGCACCTGTGTGACTCGTGACAGGATGAAGAGAGAATCTCTGTGCTGCTGAAACTTACAATCCAGGGGAAATTAATTAATGTTTCCTCCTCACGTGACTGCACTGCAAGTCTGAGCCTGATAGCACCAACTTCCATTTCATTGGTATTGAGGGAAATACAAATAAGCAACGCTTAGCACAATGAGAGCACGCCGGAGGTAAATTATTGATATGCTTTGTGCAGGAACTCTGAGCTTTGTTTGAAATCAGTGCAGTCATTTCCATGAAGGTGAAGCAACACTGCCCACTATCCAGGAAACAGTCAGTTCACTGCCGCTGCACAGGACACACACACACACACACACACACACACACAGATAGACAGACAGACAAAAACAAAAAATACTGTGTGACTGAGAGAACCACATCCACTTTAAGGGATTAAAACCGTTGGAATAATCCACAATGTGACAGACGTGGACATCTGTCTCCACGAAACAGAACAGACTGAAACTCTGGATAAACACTGATGATGATGATGATGATGAAGACTGAACTTTATCATCAGTTCACTTGAACCTGATCAACTGGACCACAACTGGTTCATTCATTCAACACAAACCAGGACTTTATCAAACATTTATTCTATAGAAACGAGTCTCTGGTTTCCAGGAGAATCACCTGATCCAGAACCCGGACCAGACCTAACCTGATCCGGTTCTGACTGAACAAAGAGCTGAACGCGTGTGTGTGTGTGTGTGTGTGTGTGTGTGTGTGTGTGTGTGTGTGTGTGTGTGTGTGTGTGTAACCCGCCAACTGCCCAACATCCTCCTCATCACCACAAACCGCGTGAAGCTAAAACGTGTCAGAATAAAGTCTCTCTCTGTTTCTCTCCGGTTTAACGGCGGATTAAAGCTCCTCGTGTTGCATGATGCTCCGGTATCACGGAGAATCACGGTTTCACACAGGAACACGAACCGCTCCGGGGCCCGTTAGGAAACTCGGTTGAATCAACGTCCTCCGTTTCACCGGCAGCGCCGCGTCGGTCTGAGACCGTCTGTGACAACGGGACCGGGACCGGGACGAGGTCTAGTTCGGTTCGGCGTCGGTCACCAACCACTGAGCTGCTCTCAGATCAGTGAAAACACAACTTCAACACCGGGTCCGCCCGTTTCTAGCCGTTTCCACCGTGAGTGTCAGTGAACTGACCCACACAGCGGATCAGTCGCAACTCATTCACTCACAGTCAACTCGCTGTTTATTTGCGCCGAACTGATCGAGTGGCGCAGTTTGAGAGAAACACGCAGGTTTGTGTTTGTCTCTGACTGAATGTTTGACTCAGAGAGACGCAGTGAAATCAGCGCACATGTCAACGAGCTTCAATGTGAAACGACGCTGCGACTTTAACGCACCGATGTTTTCTGATTCACAGCAACACGATACAAAGTAACGAGGCTGGTGGTCGGAGACACACACACAGACCAGCACAGACCTAGAGACCAGCAGAGTCCTGGAGGGACTAACAGAGACCAGCACAGACCTAGAGACCAACAGAGACCAGCAGAGACCTAGGGGGACTAACAGAGACCAGCAGAGACCTAGAGGGACTAGCAGAGACCAGCAGAGACCTAGGGGGACTAACAGAGACCAGCAGAGACCTAGAGGGACTAACAGAGACCAGCAGAGACCTAGAGGGACTAGCAGAGACCAGCAGAGACCTAGGGGGACTAACAGAGACCACGTTCCGTTGTTTCCATCTGTAACATCTCAGAGTTCCCAGCTGTGAAGCGCCAAACCGATAAATAATGATGCTGTGACTAAAGTCGTGTTTTCTCCTGCAGATCGTCTCTGAAGCCTGTTTGTTCAAACGCTTAGAAACAGAAATGTGCGTTTTATTTTTTAGATTTCAACTTTACAGACAGTTTCCGTCTCAACAACATCACATTCACACGCTGCTGCGCCGCCGCCGCCGCCACATGAAACCAAACATAACGGAGAGAAACGAGTCCTCCTCCGGCTACAAACACCGACATCTGACCGGAAGGATCAGATTTAATATGAGCATCAAATGAAAAACACTGACCTTTGTGAAGAGCCGCTGGAAACAGGAATAAAAAGAGAGTAGTCGCGAGAGAGCCGCAGCCAGCGTTCGCCATGTTGGACACCTGCTTCAGTATGGCAGAGAGCAGCTTCACCTCCAGCCTCCAACGGGACTCTTGATGAGATGCACAGAGGGAGGGGCTCTTTACATTTGCATTTATTTCATAAACAACATATTCAACAGGACAGAATCACAGAGATGTTTTGTTTCCGCTCATCTGAATGAACTGACAATAAAAAACTAAGAGAAAAAAACTGCAGATTTGTGTTTTTTGTTTTTTTTGTTTTTGTGTGTGCGTGTTTGTGTGAGTGCGTTTGTGTGTGTGTGTTATTAAGAATTACAGAGAAGACTCCTGTTCCTTTGATGCTATTTGATCAAACTTTCCGTCATATTAACGCTGCTCTAATAAACCCTCCACCTGTAGTATATATATATATATATATATATATATATATATATATATATATATATATATATATATAATTTCTCATCATACAGTGTCAGCCATCTTATCTTGTGACCCCACCCCCGCTCCACCACCACCTCCACCTGCCTCTCTCCCTGGTGATTTTTCACCTGCACTTCTCTGATGCTGCAGAGAATCAAGCAGTCAAGTGGTTTGACGGAGGAGACAGGAAGCAGCACCGGGCTCCTCTGGGGCGGCTGATCTGGACACTCGGTCACCGGGCGGAGTTGGTCTGTTGCCTCTCTTGTTCACTGCTCAGGAAAATCAATATTAGCACCACTTCCTCATTTGCTGTCTGTTCCAACTGCACTTGCCTACCAAACAGTGCATTAAAGGTCCAGAGTTTAGTATTTAGAGGAAACGACTGGCAAAGATGGAACATGATACTTATACTGGTCCTTTCATTGGTTATAATCACATGAAAACTAACAATAGTAACAATAGTAACAGTTATAACATTAGTCACAATAGTAACACTAGCAACACTAGTAACAATTGTAACGTTAGTAACACGACTACCAATAGTAACATTAGTAACATTAGTCAAATTAGTAACATTAGTACCAATAGTAACGTTAGTAACATTACAACATTGGTAACATTAGTAACCATAGTAACATTAGTAACAATAGTAATGTTAGACAACACATCTCACCTCCTGTAAACCCGACAGTGTCTGCTGGGTGGTAGAAACGTCCGGGGGTCTACGCGGCTCCAGGAGGGTTAGGGACTTATTGTTGAATCTGTCTCTGAACAGTCAGTGAATCAGTGAAAGAATTCAGAATGCAGGACATGGCATCTACTTCATTTAAAATTTTCTTTGCAATCTGTAACTTCACCACTAGATGTCACGAAATCCTAAATACTGAACCTGACACAGTTAGTCTCAGTGTTTCTCTTGGTGACGATACAAAGTTCCTCATCAGTCAAACGCAAGAAAGAGCCTGTCAACAAACAGCTACAGGTTCTTAAAAGTGAATGTTCTGCTTCATTAATTTCTTATAATGGAAATATTCTTCGTCTGTAGTTTTTGTTTTATGACATGTAATGTTCTCAGGCATCAGTGTTGATGACTTCTCCAACCTTCACTTATGGTGAGGGGGAAAGAAAATAGGCACCTTTAATTCTAGGAAAGAGTCTAGAACAGACATATTCATATATCTTCAAATGCTTGACTTCAACTAGTTGGTTAAATGTAAGAAAATACTCCAGAGCCAAGGAACAGGAAGGAGGCAAACACACACAGGTAGAGACTGAAATTAAACTTTCCATTTTTTTTTTTTTATTATGTTTCTTTATTATTGAGCAGTGGCCATACTGTTGAATATGTTATAAGATATTGATTGTCTTCTGCTTTAGCAAGGATACGCACACTGAGGTAGGTAAAACCCAGAGCTCTGCAGAAAATCACCACATATTCTTAAACCTAATTCTCTCTGTCATTTCAGGTTTATTTGGAGATATAATGTTGGAGCTTTCAGCCTGGGTGTTTCCATTAGCACTGCTGTTAGAACTGATTCACTACATCTGTCGTGTTTTAGATGTTTTACTGTAAAACTCTCAACATCAAAACTTGTTTAACATCAAATGTAAAGTTATACAATATAAACAGCAAATACAAACACATGTTGATTGTGGGACAAAATAGATTTAAAGAGCTGGAAGAGATGGTTTGTGAAACGAGAAGCTCAGTTTCCTCTTCACTACAGAACAATCTCCCCCGTTCATCTCACTTCATCTTAGCCACATTCATGATCACGACCCTGAAAGACTTGAATTTCTTCACTTGTGATGGTGACTCACTGTCGGCAAGAACAAAATGATCTATTGTTTTCTGAATCAGTTGACTCTCATTTCCAATTATATGTGGCTGTGAATCGTCATGCTGGATCCTGAGACCACCAGCATGGTCACGTGTTGGACACCTTCCCTCCGGGTACGTGGACACCGAGAACACTACGCTGTTCGACCACAGAGCCCCGTCAGAACAGACCCTGAGAACATGGTCATAAATCTTTTAAGAGCCACAAAACACAAACAGACAGGACGGGCAAAAATTTCATTACCTTCTCAGTATCTTTCTCCCCCGTATGTAAAATAAAAGGTGTTTTTTTCCCCCCCCAGCCAGCAAACCCCGTGAAGAGCCCTTCAGCCTGACAGCTTCCTTCATTACTGATGTGCACCAGCAGGTTCTTTGGCTGCAGCAATGACATGCATTGACAATCTTCTGGCCACGAATCCAACCAGCCGCCTCAGCAATGAAAGCTTTGAAGTATGACCCACTCAGATTTCATGTCCCCCACTGTACCCTGGATGCAGGACAAATTTCTCCTGATAAGGGAGTTTCAGACCTTATGGAAAAAAGCCTCAGTTCATTTTCACAACTGGAAATACCAGGATTTTGTGAGAGCTTCCCACCAGCAGACACTTGGTGTCAGTTCAGAGGCCATTCTTCACAAACCCTCCAATAAGTCACAGCAGTTACAGTCATTGTCCTCAATGTAAGGCCCTTGGAAGTGGTGAAAACTAAAAGGTCCTGAATAAAGCTGCCATGGATGTTTTAATTACACCTGTATCTTTCTTGTTATGACGTGTCAGAGTCTCTGCCATGAAAAAGATCTATAAGCAACGATCTATTAAACAGAGGTGACCATGATGTTCTCTGCTGAAAACTCTGACACAGCAGTGTTCAGAGTCAAGACATGATTTGAGTTTATTTCCAGAGCTGCTTCATGTGGGAGGTGAAGCTCTACGTCTGTCAACCCACAGCGATGCTCCTGTCTGCATCTGCTGCTCGATTGGAGACAACAATCAATACAACAATGACATATCATCACTGCAGGTTATTCTTTTCAAGCTAGATAAGATCCTTTCCCATTTAGTCCCAGAGGAAACCCTGAATTAAGAAAAACAGTTTCCAATAAGAAACAGCGAGTTGACATTGTCTATTCTGCTCTTGGTTTGTTTCTTGATTTGATTTGTTGTTTTGTTTTTTTTTTTTAAATTTAGAAATCATTACTGCAAACAATTCGCCACCGAGTGTCGAGCTTGAACTGACACTAAAGTCTGACCTTGGCATTGATAAGATCAGGCTACAGTTTTTGAACCTGCAGCCTGTGGAGCCAGATGTGGTCTCGGTTTTTGTGGACCAGGAGCCTCATGTGTTGTAGATGTGTCCATCTACAGAACAACCTCTCACCAGATGTTTGGTACCACCCTGAACGACCTCTATCACACGAGATCAGCACTTTCAGAAATATTTAAACCAGCCCATGTATCATCAACAAACGACGGTCAAAGTCACTGAGATATTTCAAGTGAACATTAACTGAAGCTCTGGACCTGGAGCTACATGAACTTCTACCATAGGATTGGCTGATTGGATAATTGCATGAATAAGCAGATGTACAGGTGTCCCTAATGAATTACTCCATCAGTGTATCTTACATAATAAGAATAATTATGTTGAGAGAAAATCAACAACTGAATTATCTTATTGTGTCTAAGAGCTGTGACTACTCGGTTGAAGCTGGAACAGTAACTATGACATGATTCGATTAGAATGTGAAGAGGATATGATTCACATATATTTCTTAAATCACTTATCTACAGTTTAGTCATTTGAGCCTCGTAGTGACCATGTGGCTCTAAGTGTCTGTTTACTTGCTGTAGTCTTGTTATTGTTGCGTCTGTGATGGGAAGACTCCGACGTTCAGGTAAATGCAGATGGTTGAGTGGTTCGATGGTTCGTTGTAAAGCTGAGACTCAGCGTTGACTGATTGGTCCCAACAGGAATTAAAAGATCAAAACAAGGTGATTTACTGTACTGAGTGGCTCAGCGGGGAATTTAATGGTCATGAGGGACAAAGCTTAATGATGCTTTATCTCAACATATGTACTCAGGTAAAAGACTGTGTCTAGTAACATATCACAGTGTATTTGGATATTAAATGTAAGTGAATCTGTACAGTATATTCTCCATGGTACTTCCTCTTCCATATGTTTATGTAACCATGCATTCTTTTACATTCTGTGTCAATGTTCACGTTTCCTTGTTTATTCTTTTACTTCAGTGGAAATAGATTTTTTTTCAGGTTTGTTTTGCCTTAATATGGTCACGGTGCAGCAATGTTTAAATAAACCATAAAAGATCAAGACGTATGTCACGGATTACAAGCAGGACCAACACACCAGTCCAAAGGAAAGAGCTCAGCTCCCAATGAAACAGCAGTTTGGTTTTATAAAAAGAAAAAGGAAAGCAGTAATTTCCATTCAGAAAAACCTTTATTGATCCTAAACCCTGCGGTCGGCTAAGCCAACACCTGCCTGCTGCTGTCTAACAGTAGCCTGAACGCTGTGAGGTCCAGATACCACACCAACCGGCTGCACAGGTTTACAATGGTGAGGAAAATTCTGGATGGAGCTGATTGCCTTTGCCAGGTTACTGGTTGGATAACTTCCTCCAAGCTGACAGGGGCCCTGCTAACTCAGAGTCGGTGTGATTTAAACTCAAACTGTGTGCCGAGTGAAAACCCTGGAGAAGCTGGATTTTCACAAGATGATGATCATTTTTTCAAACATCCAGCAGAATCAATGTTTTCTTCATTTATTGAATCTCCAGATAAAAGAATAGAGGTTTATTGTGATAAAAATGATAAAGAGGACGTGAGTCATCAATGAACCACTCATTGCCTGACAACTATTATTATTATAGATTCAAGTGTTGGATGAACATCACCAGCTGTGACACTGACATCTGCTGGTCTCACTGCTCACAAAGAAAGACAGGAAGAAACCTTGACAGAATTATCCTCAGACCAACTCTGCTCAGGAAGGGTGGGCACATGGTGGAGGCCAGAACAAAACTTACTTCCAGTAAGAAACACTTCATCAGGCCAGTGGCTGAGAGATAAACAGCCACACATACAGAGACACAGTGAGCTGAATGCACAGTCACTCAGATAGCACAGCAACTGAACGTGGTGGTGCAGCAACCAGGAATGTAGGAGGCGACATCGGGTTTCCTCCAGCAGCGGTCTGAGCTGAGGTGGTGAGACGCTGCTAATTTCAGTCATAAGACAATGACAAGAGATAGACTCGGAGTTTTAATTTGAAGGATTTCACAGTTGGTGCTTCCTTTATTACAAGACGGAGGTTGATTCAAGAGAAAAACACTTGGATGTGTCTGCACGAGGGAGGATTTTATTCATTCATTGTGGTAATTGTAGTAATTTATAAATCTACATCCTATAAATAGAATCAAAAGATTAAAAAATAGAACAAATACCCCGTCCTTTGTCTGTGCAGATTATGTAACTGAGTAGGTAACAGAACAACAAGTGGAGCATGATGAATGAGGATCCTCAGATGACATGAAGAGGGTGGGGGGGGCAGCAGGGAAGAAATGGGGTCAAGCACCAGAGAATGAACAGTCTCAATGGAGATTGATGATGGAACGTGTTGTGGAAAAGACGCCAAAGAGAAAGTAGAGTCAGGATGAAGACGAGTTCTTAAAGCTTCACAGCTTCTTTGTCTCCTGCTGTGGTTTGTGAAATGAAATAGAGGAGGTGGGAGGTGTGAAGGGTTCAGAGATGTCAACTCTATAGAAATGACAAATAAATTAAAATAAAATGAGAAGTAGTTATGATTCATTCATGTAAAATGCAGAGTTTCTTATGAATTAAACAGAAAAATCTGATTTATTAATAATAATAATTATGAACAATATGATTATTATTAAAATGACTTTGCAGGATTTATTTATTTTTTGATCTTTACATATTTGCTGGTTATTTAATCTTGCTGTTAATGTATAATCCATCAATGTGTTGAAACTAAATCACTGACAGATGCAGGTCTGTGTTCAGTGAATGGTGCTTAGTAATTCTGTCCCTTGCGGTTTTCCTTACAAAGGCTGTGAGGAGGAACGGAGGAAACAAAGCTCTGACACCACAGCAGAGCTCTCACACTTTAGCACTGAGGTAAGCAAGTGCACACAAAGCTGCACTGCTGACACACTGAACACTGTAAAACTCCCAGCGACGTGGAGACGTTTGACTGTGATGAACAGACTCTGAAGCTGATCAATTCAGCTCATCTGTTTTCACAAGTACCTGTATTATCTTCAACACAAACATGACAATACCTGACACGCTCTTTCTTTTAGACTATTACAGCGTTGCCAAGTGTTTTGCTTTGAGGAAGCTTGCACGGCATGACTTCATTACACTCGTAATGTATTTCTGAAACGTTGATATTGTAGCTGGACTAGTTTGTGGTTCCAAGCTGAGGTAGTGACTGTAGAGATTTCTATAGACTGTGTTTAATGTGATGGGTGGGGCAGGCTATTGTGTACATTTGTGTAAATGATACACTGCAAAAGCAAAGGTAACTGTGATATCAGAAGTGGTGCTGCTGTGAAATACACTGAAGAAAAGTGCTACACCAGGAAAACGTGTCCAGGAGGTTTAAAAACATGAATTTTAGAAATGAATACGAATTAGTAGTTCATGGTTTCAGCAGTAACTGATCCAGTTGAAGGAGAGAACGACAGAACAAGAGTTCACATTTCTAATGTGAAACATTTCAACCTGCAGTTAAATAAAGATAAACCCAGAGTATAGAGAATATATCTGATACCATTTAATATAGAATCTCAACTAACTCAACATGTTTAAAATGTTGCTTTTTGCATTCATCCCCATGATACTAAAACACTAAAATCTCCCGCCCGACTTCTCCTGAACCCTCTAATGTTGTCTTCTCCAATGCACTTCATTGACATTCTCTTCAGTTGATTGTAATTTCCTATTCAGGGCTTTGATGCAGGCCAGATTTAAAAATTCTGTTTGTGAACCGTCCATACCTTTGGTCTGTCGAGAGCTTGGCAGGATTGGAGGCTGACAAGCCAAGCAATAGTCACCTCCCCCTGAAAAGAGCCAGAGGTAGTGTGAAGTTCATGGTGTTCAAAGCACCGGCGCTCTCCTCCTTCATAATAATGTGGGATGAAGCCAGTGTGTCCACTGATGTGTGTGAAAACACATCTTGTGCTTTGGAGGTTTTTTCCTTATGTGTCTTATCGATGTGTCTTTTTTAAGGAGGAGCATCAGTTTCCTGACGTTAAGTTTTAATGAAATTGGACTGAACTCTTGGTTATAATACAAAAAAAAAGCAAACACACACAAGTCCTGTTTTCTCTATGTGATAAATATTCATGCAAGTCAACCAAGTGTGAGTTGAATCCCTCAGGCACAGTTAGTTGTTTTATGTAATTTATCCTTTGGCTTTGTTTCATCCGAGGCGATATGTGTGTTTTTCATTGAGATTTCACAGTATTTCAAGTAATTGCATGCATGTTCCCTTGGGAACAGGGTAAAAAGGGCAACATTCACGCCCGAGAGCTTTAGCTGCACACCCTTTGATAATTTGATTCAAAATCATTTCAGTCTTTTTTTAAACCTCGACAGGTTGGTTCGACTCAGAGCTCGTGATGCAGGAAACGATGAGAGATAAGAAACGTGAGCACATCTTTGTCTTGATATTCAGAGGAAACGATCTGAAGCTATACTGAATCTAAACAAACACACAGTCAGATGTGTACGTTGTGAGATGAGATCATATCATCACAAACTAATTTACACCTCTACCCACTCGTGCAGTTGTCACGAAGGTGCTAAATTGATAAATTTGAAGGCATTTGTCACCAGATGAGGTGTAAACACGAGGACGAGTCTATAAAGTTCATATTTATAAAACTATTTTTTTTTACTTAGGGACAAGTTTTGTGAGTCATTTTCATTCCTTTATTGATTTTAAGAAAAAGCATCTTTGGGTGAAATACAGAAAAATAAAAACAAACAAACAAACAACAAAAAAAATGATCTGGAGTAAAATCAGGAGAAAAAGTGGAGCACATGACAAGTTGGAAGTGAATGTGTTGGAGGTGTCAGAGGCACAGTTGGTGCCTGTTGTCACAGAAAATGCCATTTTGGGAACTCGCTCCATGTTGCTCTCAACCTGTTTGAGAACTGACACAGAGTCAAACCAAGAACGACAATGACTGCAATTATTTCCCCTTTTAATCCTCTTATCTCCACATTGATTGTTTGTTTTATGATTATAACAAGATTAGTGAACTGTGATTTCCACCAAACACAAGGTGATTTTCTCAATAATGAGATAATCACTATAGAATTGAGCCTTTTTGTGATGTATCAGAAATGGTTATCTGGTGAATGGGGTCAGTATTATCACGGCAGCGTGCTCGCAGCTGCTTTAAGCTGATAACATTAAATCATCGTGATCATATCAGCTCAGACTGTCTTTAATCACAACAAAATATAGATGGAGACTGTGCTGCGTGACAAGATCATTCAGTTGTAGATATTTACACTCATTCGTGTCCTTCTACGTCTTCAGTGTGAACGGACACTGGTCGAGTGGGAGGAGCCTCAACTCTGATCCTTTATGTCATAAGTGGTGTTTACAGTCTGAACTGGGTCGTGTGCACATCACCGCCGTGTGGAAGCTGTTTTGAAGCTGAAAGTGCTGCAGCTTCTTGTCAACATAATAAAACTCAGACACCGTCGTGATGAGCTGTTTATCAGCTGCTTCTATCACTGACTCACTTCTAAAGGTTGCTTTGAAGCAGTAAACAGCAGCGCTGTGTTCTTACCTGTTCACACACAGACAGCCTGGACCGAACTGATCAATGATCCATTAAAGATCATAACGTCAATGATTCCTGAACATAGAGGTGGACACCTACACAAGGTGTTTTATAGAATATTTCAACTAAACAACATGTGAGAAAAAAGCTTTAAACAAGCACAGCTCTGACCCCATATACGCACACCTGAAGAGAAAATGACACCTCTGAAGATGTGGTTTTGAAACTACGGGCAGCTTTTTATATCAAACCTCAGCAGGAGCAAAGTACAGGTGAACCTGCTTCTTTTTTGTCTTTTTGATGTTTAGTGGTGTGTAGCTTCCTTCCGAACCTGGTAACTGGGGATGACACACCTGCTGCCGACTGAAGTGAAGGACTTAAAAGAAAAATCCGCCCTCAGATAATGTGGGTGCAAAATTTTAAATCCAGGAAGAAGTTATAACTCTTTGATAGTGAAGGCCTGACACTTGAGTATGACCTCTGCCTTTGATGTTTTTCACAGTCGAACTGTAGCCGTGCTGCAAAAACTCCTGATGCGATGTCACATCTGTGTTTGGCTTTGTTGCTCAGTGAGCAGATGATGATCCGTACACGTGGATTAGTGAAGTTTTACTGAGAAATAAAAACATTACGCTTTAGTTTGTCAGTGTTAATAATGGTCCACCACGAGGAATTATCAGGATTAACAATAAAACTTCTCACCCTCGAGAACTTTTGACAAATCAACCATGTGCAGATGCTTTTTGTCTGAGAGTTGGTGGCAGCTCTGCCTGTGAGGTTTGACTGGCAGGTGTGTTTGTTTTTTATTAAACCACTTTGCTGAAACTGGTCCTGCCCACTTTTTTCTGCACATTTTAGCCAATTTACTACAAACGAAGCATACAGCAGGTTTCATTACTCACTGCTTTTTCACAACACCATGAAAATTATGCAGAGACTTTGTTTGATTTATCTCATTCATTACACAAAGTCTCTACTGGATTTTTTTTTACTGGTTGTAAAGTAGTTGGAAGTGCAGATCGATCAACGTGTGTTTTAGAAAATAAGTGGCGATGCAGCCGTGTAAATCACACATGATTTGTAGCAGATGAATGAAATCATCCAAAAAACATTGGTTGTTTCAATGTGAATCTCTATAAACCTCCATTCACGGCCTTATCAAGGTGGGAATGACGTCCTTTTATTCTACTACTGCTCAGTGTGAAGACAGAGACACATGGGTTCACTTATAACAGAAAATAAACAGGAGGCGTGGATCAAATGTGAAAAGTGAGAAACAAGAAGCAGAACAGAACTCAGAGACTGACCAGGAGTGTGACAGACGACGATGGCTAAAGACTCAGTGATGCAGAGTGAAGGTTGCTTCGTGTGGGCGGATCAAACTGTGGACATTTATAACCTGATCAATGATGCAGAATCAGAACGTCAGAGGAACTGAAGAGACCTGGTCTGGGTTCATACATGTCGTCCTCCTGTCTCACTTCACCAGTGGATCTAAAAGAGTTTGAGGAACAACAACAACAACAGGTTCAAGGTGTTTACTTCACCCTCAAACTCCTGATCTCAGTGTAACAGAAAACATCTGCTGTTCAGATACGAAGTGGAGTCTAATGTTCATCAGGTCAGAGACCAGTGGTCACAATGTTCTGGCTGATCATTGTGTATTTTGAGTATTTACCACATGTGATGACGAAATAAAAAACTGGGATGCAAAAACATTTTTCCTCAAACCTTTCCCAACATGTCCCGTGTGAAGTGTGTGAACCTGACTTTAAAATGTTTACCAGGTCAATAGTTATTTACACCTTTAAAGCTTTTTGTTAAATAGCTTCGTCACCACTGACACCACTTTGTGCTCTGTATAGATCAAGCTCCTCTGTGGCTCATGTGGTGTGCAAAATAAATGAGGAGGAATGTAATCAGCTCAAAACTGCTTCCAGATTAAAGCAAGTCCCCACAGGCAGGATCAGCAGTGTACAATTTGACCCTTGAACCCATAATAATGTTCTGAAATCCCGTCTGTAATCGACTACAAGGCCCTGACAGGTTGTTGGATCAGTGCAGCTCTCCCACAAAGTCACCACAAGGGCTCTTCACTTAATGACATCTCTCAGCTTTCTTATTGATTTACTTTGGGTTCTTTGCACTTGTGTGCAATATAAAGATTATAAACACAACAACATACATTCATCAGAGTGAGTTCTGTTCTGTTCTGTTCTTTTCTTTTCTTTCCTATAATGTCCTGGTGTTAACACTGCAGAAATGAAAATGAACAATGAAGAAACAATTGGCTGAAATCTGCAGGATTTATCAATAAAGCTTTTATCTGCAGAGTGGGAGCGATGGAGGTCAACGTGCACCGTTGACGCTCTGAATTAGATATTTCTCATCTTTTCTTGACTAAAGGCCAGTGTTAAATCCTTGCATAGGATGAACTGTTTTCTTTTGTTAATGTATTAAAGCATGCAAGAAAAACTGCATTAAAGGCATCTGGTGTGTGTGTGTGTGTGTGTGTGTGTGTGTGTGTGTGTGTGTGTACACCTTCCTCTAGAAAAATGAGCATCTATATGATTTGATCTTGTTGGTGTTTGAGTGCAGGGATCTGCAGCATCTCATGTTTGGAGATAAACCACAGAACACATTACAAGACAAGATCTTACTTCACATAAAGCTCCTAGAACACATCCTGCAACACAGCAAAGGTTTCAACACTCATCTGTGTTTCATTCCCTCGACAACCTCACTCCTGTTTTATTTCCTTGTTGAGAACTTGTTTTGCTTGTAGTTTGATTTTGCCCTTTAGTCCCAGCGTCGTCCAAACACATGAACATTTCCTCCACAAAAACAAAATGTTTCCTTATATTTTTTGTTGTTTTGGGAAAATCTGGTTATTTCAAAAAACAGAAAATGTTTCATTTACTGAGCTGAAACACCTGCAGATTCTAGAGTTTAAACTCATCAGACAATCAGAGTGGATATTTAAAGTATTTACTATGATATGTAAAGAAATATTCACAAAGGAACAAAAACCAGATGCACTGACAGCATCACTCAGTCAATCACACATTTCCACCCAGACGACTGAACACGTCAACATCCATCTACACGTCATTGATGCATCCGGACTGAACATGTGGCTCCTTGTAGACGAATCGTGTTGAGGTTTTTAACCGTATCATACATACGTGTTCTGTCTTCTGTCAAACACAACTGACTCTTTACACTTGAAGACACAATAAAACCATCGACACTTCAAACGACTCGGACGTCTTGTTCTTCCAGTCAAGATTATCTGAATAAACCCCTTGATCCCTCCTGTTTCCCTGGTGAATAAATTCACCAATGTGACTTTGGTTTGATGTCGTCTTCAATTACAAAACATACATCGTCTTTCTCAACACATCTGATGGTTGTGGAGAAATGTGGCACATGTACCCTGTTTTCCATATGTACTGCCTGTGATCAAAATGATGCTAAATGAAGTGTGCCAGGGCAGAAGGGTTAAACAGAGGTGAACGTTTTAACTGTGAACATGAAAATGGTAGAGATGAGGAGACAAAACTGCCGGGTCAGTGTTTCCAACATGAAACAACACAAAATACTGTTTTCACTGAGATACAACAAGAGGCCAAATGATCAAACTTTGAAAATTAACAAACTGAAAATTTAATCAGAAACCAAAGAGAATCTCAACAAGAGTTAAAATGTCAAAACATTCCCTCCAGGTTTTAATTTATTTCTTCAATTCGATTGTTTCCAAACTGTTTCAGTATCAAAATCATTGACCTGACATGTGGAGGAGCCTTTCATCGGGTTTTTCTTCAGCAGGTTATTTCTGTCAGAGGTTCAAAGACCAGTTGACCTGTAAAGTCACTGAACTAAGACACAACGTTGTTCAGTGTGAATCCGTTTAAAGTTTAAACAGTTTTTATTTGTTTGAGCTCAAACACTGCTGCATGTTTACTCACTGACTTTAGACTTTAATGGTATTTTATTGTACGAGAGCATCTCTCTCACATCTGTGGACTGAGGATCATTGCACACAGGTATCATTGCCAAATTTTAAAGGACGGAGGCCAGCAGCCTAATTATGTGGACTAACAAAAATAGATGAGAAGCCTCAGTGTCTGTGACAGTGAACTGACGACTGAGATGATCTGGAGCAACTGGAGCAGGTTGATACAACATGTTTCCAAGAGATGTGAAAGTATTAATGACCAGACAGGTTTAGTTTTAGTCTCTGATCAGACTGAACATAGTGATTCTGTTTCAGGTTCAAGTCATGAACGTGATGATTTGACCAAACTTAACAAAAGGTGAATGAAGAGGTCACAAGTTTCATCAACTCTAGTTTCTTCGGACTGTGTTTCTAGAAACATCGCTGACTTCTGCTGCTGCTTTCATCATAATTACAGCAGCTGCTGGAGGTCACTGACCAATAAAACATGAACATAGGTTGAATAACCTGCTCACGGACAAAGTGTGGCTTGTTTTTAGTGATGGACACTTTCAGACATTCAGCTCTTGATTCAGTCTGAAGAGATAAACAAACTGAAGTCTGGTCGTGTTTAAAGTTTTTTCAAACATCTCACATGTTTCTGAAATCATTCATCATTTATGTAAATATAATCAGTTATTTAAACTGTTATTATTATTTAAACTGTTATCATTATTTAAACATGTTGATTATTCATTCACTATCACGTTGTTTCATCACATTGGACAAAGAGAAGTTGAACACACGGTGATGTTCAGCTGCTGGAAGTTTCTCTGCATCATTTTGTAAAAACCTTTTCTCTTTTTCACAACACTTGACAGATGATTCAGTGTTTCAGGTGAAATGTTTTCTATTCTTCTTACAAACAGCTCTTAAGGTCTTTTTGTCTCATTTTGCATTTTAAAATGTTCCACACATTCTCTGCTGTGTAGAGGCCAAGGCTGCAGCTGCAGACATGCCTTTGAAACATGTGCAGTATATAGTTTTTACATCGTCTTGTTGAAATATTCATGGTCCATCTGAGATGCTTCCAAGCCCCGTTAACAGCCTGTGAACACTGTGAAGCTGCAGCCTCCTGTTGATGCAGTAACAGTTTAGTTCCCTCTGTTGATTTGTGGATGTGGAGCTTGACAGAGGTTTTTCACACTAATCCTCTGTCAATGCCGTCACATCAGCTGTAGATGATGGTTGTTGATGAAGTGCTTGAGGGACTGATGATCACGTGTGTTCAGCTTAGTCTCGTTCTCTTTCTACACCGAAACTGCTCCTGATGCTGTGAATCTAAAACAGTGATCATCTCCCAGAAGATGTTTATTTGTTTAAAGAGTTTAATTATTTCACTACTTCATCTGTTCTACATGAACCTGTCTCAACTTTTCTTCAGTGTTACAGAGCTGAATATCAGAAATGAAACTGACCAGAGAAAACCATCCTGTTTTCAGGGTTGTATACATGTTTTCTGTTTCCTCAGCTGCTGTCACGTCCTCAGTGATAAGGTTCATTGTCACTGTTAGTTTGTTCTGTCTTCTTTAGATATTGTGTCTTTGTACAATAAATGAAGCTGATAGAAGAGAAAACTGTTAGGAGACAAATTACATCCCTTTGAAGGAACAGCTGACACACGCTGGACAATAGTGTCAGACTAATGTGTTTTCACATCAGTTGCACATCTGTGGAGTCGAAGCTATTAGCCACTAGAAACCTGTTTTGGCAAAAACAGAAGCAGGAACTGCACATTTTGCGTGACAACCCTGATGTGCTTTTATCTGGTGATGATGTTGCAATGAGAGGTTGATGATGCACAGCTGGCTCTAAATTTAAGGGCCATTCTGACGCCAGCTCCGTGTTCCTCTTAATACCAAGTCTGGCTTGTATGTTCGAATTATCATGTTCATCACCTGCGGTGGTAACATCCTTGGAAACTCCATCACCGGTTGATAAGCTTTCAAGTCAGTGGTGCGTCTGCACTTAATTTCACAGATCACTTGTCAATCACACAGTGTTGTTCCATTTAGTGGAAGGACTCAGGTTCTTTTCTGTTCATGTGAAATGAACGAGATGTTGTCACACGTCGACTCTATAGAATATAAATAAGGATCTTTATTATTAGAATCCTATATCAATATGAATAGAACCATAAGTGAACAGCTGCAGTGAACAGACTGTGTGAGATGAATTATTGTTGCTTTGAAGTTCTCTCAAGTTCTTCCTGTTTCCTTCAAATCCCAAAAACACATCTGTTTATCTCCATGAGCAGGAGCTAAAGGTGAATGTGTGGGCTGCTCTGACAAAAGCTGATACCTTGGATTATTATTCAAACATCCACGCAGGTTTCTCTCATTATTAGTCGGCTATTGGATGTTTTTTTTTTTTTTTCTCAACAAGACCGAGTGAACAGAGTCTTCCTTAGTGACACTTCCCTGCTGTGTCACTAAGCAGAATCTCCAGTAAAACTTCTCTTCGTGTGAAGTCAAGCTGTGCCACAGCAACTATGTGACTTTCTTACTCAGGAATATCAATGGAAAAGGCTTATGAAGCACATTCCCACATCTGTGGTGTTTTACTTTAATATGCGTTTGACACTTTTGCTGGAGTTTGATGATTTAACACGTTAACACTCAGATTCCTCTACAGAGCGTTTATAAGTAGCAGTCACTATATTAAATATGTGGTTTATAAAGACATTCAACAATAATTACAACTCCACCTAAACATATGAAGTGTGTGTGTGTGTGTGTGTGCAGTGCCACTTTAATTACATGGCAATGTTTACCTCATAATTAATGTCACGTTAACGTCTTGTGTGTTTGCGTGGACGTCCCAGATGGTCCCATCATGATGTCATCTCTTGGATTTAGAGGCTTAAAATAAAGTGACCGTTTGTTCTCACAAATCTTCATGTAGCGTTAATATAATTTCCTCACTGAGTTGTGTGTGTGTGTGATACCTGGGTAGATGACGTCATTCGTTGTGCATTTTCCGTGTGTCACAGATGGTTGTATGTTGCCTGTTTTCAGTATTTATTGAACACGGAGGCTGTAACACGTCTGTTTATATTGGACTCGTCGTGCTGCTGGTTTCTGCAACTCCTGGAGCTGCTGCGAGACGCCTCCCCAGGGGCTCGGCCAGATTGAGTCAGGCGGACGGTTATCTAGGATGTGCACAGCTTTGTCATAATTGCCCCCCTCATGAGCTCACCGTGGCCGTTATTTCACATGCTAAAACCTATTAACTGTTGCATATGTTACAATGCCTCGGCTTTATTGTGCAACTTTGAACTCTGGTGCCAATTAGCCGGGCCCAGTCTGGCCTCTCCTGCTGATGTTATTAGCAGCATGTCCTTGGAATTGCAGCTCATTAGTGTATTTGCTTACCCTGACTTCTCTAAATTTACTTTTGGCAAAAGGCTCAGCTATTCCCTTATTTTGGTTTGACCTTTTATCAATTACTTTTCTGGGGGTCAAGTAATCCCAACAGTTTGATTTCCAAATGGTGCAGTGTTTGGCTTATTGAGGTAAGATAAGACATGAGGTTAAATATTCAAAAAACTAATAAAGAAAACTTAATTATCTTCAAGACAATCAAGTGTAGAAAGTCATGTCTAGCACAGCTACATGCAGCTGAAATGTTTTTATGTGTATCATTGTTTTTCTCATCTTTCTCTTCAAATAAAGATTCAAAGACGACGAGATGTGACTGAAATATTAAACATGCAGAGATAAAAACTAACCAACAAACAAACTAAAGCTGTGACCTTTATCTGAAAAAAGATATCAAGAAGACAAAATACTAAGTCTGTCAACTTCAGGTTTGATTTGAAACTAAAACACTAATTTTGTGTCACATTGACGACTTGACTGATGTGATGAAAGTCGATATTTTTTGTGTCATTTTAATTGCGGATTCCTTTCAGATTAAATCATTTATTTTCAGACTGTGTCATCAGTTTAAAAGCCTGCTGAGGAGTGAGAGTTTGAAACGAGCTGCTGCTATAAAATCTTTCTTTTTCATTTTAAAAGGTGGAATCTAATTCTGTTAATTGCTCTGTCACAATGAAATGAACAATGATGTACATTTATTTGAGTCTCCATATCTGTGACTGTCTCAGTGCCATAGAATTATACATCACCTCCACACATGTAATGGAAATATAGCCCTATAACATCCAGATTGTTAGATTACCAAAGGGGAAAACCGCATGACGAGTGAGAGTGAACGTGAATTTGACAAATGACACCAAAAGTTGTCTCCTTATGTGGAACAGAGCATGTTAACCTCTTCTGCCTTGACTGAATTGCGCAGCCCCATGCAAGGTCCTCTGGGAGCGTGTGTCCTCCTTTGGCATGCTGTGCAGTCCTTCGCTGACATACTGATACTTTCTTGTCATTGATCATATGCTGGAAGCAGGGCATTGCTCCGGTTTCATCATGCTTGCCAGACCCTGCTTGCTGCAGTGGCTAACCTATCTAAGGTCATTATACCGTACAGTCGGCTCTGGGACTTTGTAAGACCACAAATATACCTCAGGAGGACTTGCTTTCCATTTTCAAACATAGAAACTTCTGGACTGGCTTTCCCTTGTCACCACCTTCCTTGTGCTGCCTGTTGGATGGCAGCAGGGCGTGACAGGATTTCATTTTCTACATACTGTTTATCAGAGTCATTTAAAATGATATTACAGTCGATCTGTTACAATACTGATATAAAAAGTAATGAAAAGAAACTATGACCTGAAATGGAGTCTGGCTGATTATTGAATATGATCCTCTTGACTGTCGTCACTGCTATAATAAACTGAGGTTTAATGCTGGTTGCATCAGAGTCAGAGATGGAAGCAGCTAATTGTTACTAGATAACGATCGTGATCAGTTACTGTGACGAGTCAAAGTTTAACGGACACAAACATGAGAATATGTGTGAATCGATCTAATTCAACCAACAGCACTTTCTTCATGAAGCTGCAGACATTTCCATGTCTAAATTAGAAGTTATTGTCAAGCTTTTTTAACCAAGTCCACAACATCATCCAAACTTGGCCCCACTAGTCCAGGTCTTTCACCTCCACCTCTTCACCATTTACCTGCTGCTAATACAACATCTTCTGTTTAGTCATAGAGTTGGAGAAATTCAGTCCACAGGCTGGATAATTAAGTATTCAAGCTGTGGCTGTTCAAGGTCTGTCTTTCACTGTCAGTTCATTTATTCATTTATTTATTGTTCCAAGATTTTACCCGTTCAAACCTCGAGTCTCAAATGTTTTTCCGTCAGTTTCAGTTCAGGTCTTTATGGAGTCGAGGCTCCAGGAACGATTTCTGCTGAATGTTAAACTTAAAGTATCTGATGAACATGAACATGAAAACAGTAACAGCAGCAAAAGTGACTAAACTCTGCGTGGTGGAGTTGTTCTTATTGAGCATAAACTCAGACAAAACTATTTACTATGGACAAGTTCAGATGTCACGTTCAAATATCTGCAGCTGCAGTGAAGTTTCACTTCAATTTATTTATATAGCACATTTAAAATAAACAGAAGCTGACCTAAAGTGTTTTTCACATGCATGTGATTATGAAGCTTCCTTAGTGCCTCCAGTTTTCTGAACATGTCTCTCACCAGTAGCAGATCTCTGCATCAAACATTATATGTTTGATCTAGACTGAAACACCCATGTGTTGCTGGGTATTACTGGGGAGACTGAGCACTGGACTGACATGTTACAGCTGCTGCCATCATAAACCAGATGCTACTTATTTAAGTGATCTCTAATATTTGATTATTTTATTTTATTTTAAATCTCTCTCTCTCTCTTGGCCAGGTCACTTTTGATGAAGAGATTCTACATCTCAACAAACTAACCTGGTTAAATAAAGGTTAATAAAAAAAACCCATAACTAGATAAGAGGCTGAGAATGGATGGATTAAAATATGTGGATGAAGATTCACTGATCACTTTTAAATGAAACTGGGATGAAAATCTGATATTCTTCAGCACATCAGTGAAATATCCTGTAAATATTCTGTAGAATACGATCTAAACCTGTGAGTCAGTGAATGATTAAAAATACACCACGACAATGATCTGTACATCAACAACAACTAAACTGAAACAAAATGATTTTAGACATTACTAGACCTCTGTGGAGTTGAGTAATGATCAGAAACAACAGTGATGATTTTTGATTGATTAATTGATAAACAGTTTTATCAAACATCAGCCTCATGCTCTGTAACGTGGCATCATGTCTGTACAGTCGATCTTTACTGAGGTCGACTGAAACATAAAACCACAGAACAAACTAGACCTCAAGTGTCTGTGGGTGATTGTTATGATTTCTCTACAAAACTCAACTTTTTTGTCTTTTTCTGCACAGTTTGTCTTTGTTCTGGACCTAGAACAAACCAGATTGTTGTACTTTAACTGTTCATCCAACATGACAGGACTGTGGAGAAAAGGGACTCTCAATAAAGCTCAGTCCACACCTGCCAGCACAGCTAATTGTCCACGTTTATCCCTTCATTTAATCCTCTCTCTCTTTCTTTCTTTGGTTCGTTCCCAACTTAATCTCTTCAGGAATAATTCTTACAAATGTTTAGCAGCTGACTTTACTACACTGCTTCAGACAAGTGAGTTGTTATTATAGAGTTCCTCTGTAACATTCATTTGAGGAATGACGTTGTCGCCCAAAAACATCTAAGAAATGTCTCCAGATGAATAATGGTCTTTCATTGTTTAGTCGAGGGACAGACTTATGTACTTTTCCCGTGGGAATATGTGGTGGCCTCAAATACCACGAATAACATCACATCACATCACTAAACTGTGTACGCGTATGTGAAATGTACTTTATCACAGCCTGGAGTCGACATAAAAGCATCGTACTAAAACCTTTTTGTTTTTGGACGACCAAAGAACTCATATCAATAAAACTTATATAAAATACAGACGAGGAAGGAACAGAGTCTTTTAGTTGTTGTTTGCTTTTTTTGGACTAAAGCTGCAATAATAAAAGTTCTGGAAGGTTGAAATTAACATAAACACTTCCACCTCTGCCAACCCTCGCTCCTGCTCTGCCCAGTTATTATAGAGTTTACAGTCTCAGTTAGTGTTTGGTTTCTAAGGCATAGTGATCATAGTGAAGTTTTCCATTAGTCTAAATGTAGTTTAATGTGAAACAACCACAACAACGTTCACAAACTGACTGAGCTCACTTTTCTTACATATTTCCACTAAGATGATATGAGGACCAAGAGACATATTGTTGCTTTAAGTAGATGCATTTTACCTTTCAGAGTGATTTTATTTTCTGAATCACTATCTGCAACAAAACTAGTCACATAACAACCTGAAGAATCACAGGTTTCAGTTTACTGAACAATCCTGTCTCCTTGAAATTACAACGAAACTGCAAAAACAAACATTTAATAAAAAAAAAGGAATCTTTGACTGGGTTAAGTTTTGAACTAAATCTCTTCATTTTCCCAATCAAACAGTAAAATAACTACATGCAGTGACAACAGAACCATTATAGTTTTTATGGTTTTATGAACTCACATCACATGTTAAGGTTTGGTCTTTTCCGTTACTTAGTAGCACTTCATTCTTTCAAAATAAGATACGTCCTCTGAGGATAATCCAGTCAGCGATTACGCTTCCTACAAAAAGTTTAGTTGTATCGACGGAGATTTCTGTCCATTAGAACAGTAGAATCCAGTCTTAAAATTTGCAAAGTGTCCATTTAATTTTGGTACAGCACAGTTATGAAATCTTCAAAGAGCATTAAAATCGTTCTCAATCTCTGCAGTTATTAAAAATCATGGGATGTCCTGAGGTCCCATTCAAATAGGATATTAAATTAGAATAATAGGAGTTTGATATTAGATTTATTAGGCTAGTGGACTGCCTGAAGAACAGACAGTTGCTCAATTCACTCACTTTGCATTTCTGATCATTTTATAGTTGGCAGATTTCATGTTCATGTTCTAATGTGTGTATAAATCATTTCAAATGATAACCCTAATAACCACATTCAATGCAATTACAGTCTAAAAGGCTTCCCACAAAAAATACCTTGGTCTTACAGGCAGTAATTACTACAGTCATTTATGTGTGTGTGTGTGTGCATGTGATGCAGTAATTGTAACACAATCCCACAGTCCCTAATTTTCAATACTTTTACACATTCAGTTTACAGTTTGTGAATATCAAGTGAGAGGTATAAATATTAATGTGGCAGTGATTTGTTTGTGCGGTGCACAAGGTTTTCTGACAGTCAAAGAGCAGGAAGATTGAGAGGCTTTAAAGCTACAGTCTGTGGCTAAAATGTGAGTCAGGAGAATATCTCAGAGGACGTCTAACGTTAAGCAGGTGTTTGTAAATGGAAATCACCCACGCATCACATAAGGAACTGCTGTTGTTTTTGTAGCACAGAGGTTGAAAGAGGTTAGCGATGCTGCCTCAGTCCTGAGTTTGAGTCTACACGAACCACAAATGTCGACACAAACATTTGGTGGCACGAAAGAATCTCAGCACTGAGCAGCAACTGACACCACAGCTCCCAGACAGGTCAGTGTTCGTCTGTCAGTCATTCATAAGCTTGAAAAATCTATACAGTTACAGGTAAATCAATCCAGTTTGAGCATCCGAGGTGATGATGGAGACACTAAAAAACAAATATTTCCTCTTTAAACCTAAAAATCAGCAGCACACTGAAATATTTGCCAGGTTCATTAAATAATGAGCGACCTACCCTTGTTTCTTCAGTTTCAACCTTAGAGATATAATCGTATAATTGAAGATGAATATGTCATTTATGGCCAAAAGCTGCAAATTCTATACGAGACAGCTGTCTGCCTTTATGTATTTGAAGTCTTTATAGGTCAATCTGAAAGAGGCTCATAGAAAACCTACCCCAACCACACATGTATAAATTAGTTTTCAAAGAAAAGAGACCCAAGGACGATAAGACACGGTCTGAATAGACCTTCTGATTATTTAGGAACTTCTGCCATTGCCACTGGCATTACAGTGTTAGACCTTGGGTGCTGTGTTGTACTCCTTATTACTTTAAATGGTTCAAATGCAGGGGACAAATTTCCACACAGATAGTAATGAAGTAGAACTTGTGAATGTGAGTTTCTTGCGGCTACTTCATGGTTTGTATTAATGTGTTGAAAAGCATCCATGTGGCAGCCAACATATTGGTTTTATGTACAAAAGCATACAGTGGTTGTAGATTGATGGACTCTATAATAGATGCAGTCATGAAGCGAGGCAGTCGGTCTCAATCTGCACCCATGTTCACACTTAATCTTACAGACTTGTCACCAGTAACGGCTCAAGTACTGTCAGAAATCACAACCCCCATTCAACCAAGCTTGGTCCAAATACCAACAAGTGTTCTTGTTCCACCCATTTTCCTGTGGAAGCTTTAGGAGTTGACCTGTTTGACATTTTGAGAAAGGCCTAGTGCTCCTGCAGATGCTCACTGTAGAAGAAGTAGACAAAATTACTGACTTCAAACCATCCGTGTCAGTCACCAAACACCTGCAGTGACATCAATACTTCATCTAAGAGCAATCTGCTTCAAAGATTCACCCTGTATGTTTACTTTTCTTTATGTCCTGCAGTTTTTCCTCCCAATTTGCTGTGTGTTTCCTCTGCACTGCAGTTCTGTGGACCTGCAGAGTGAGAGAGAAACATGTGGGTTGTGCACAGAACTGGGCTATCTCCATAACACATGAGACCAGCTTTGCATATGTGAAAGCACAGGGCAGGTTTGCACAGCTCCTTTCATTGAATTTACGCTCACAATCTGTGTGTAATTAGCGTCTGTATTAAGGCAGCAGCTCATCACACAGTCAGCACCTGGGACTGCCTTCCAGCTCCCTCTCAGTAGGTGTTTTTCAATGCTGGGATTTCTTTGTGAGGTTTCATGGTGATGCAGCAGAGAAATGCTTGTTAATGAAGAGACAAAATTCTCAAACTTTCTCCTTCTTTCCGACACACACACACACACATCTACCAGCAGTGGGTTCACCGCCCTGATGTGGGCAGCATCATGCTGTCTGTGGTCACTTCACAGCCCAAAGGTTCTTTCTGTGCAGAGTTTGCATGTTCCCTTCATACCGAAGTTTCCTGGTCTTGCAGCCTCAGCTGGTGTCCACCTAAACAGGAGGGGACCTCCTCAGCCTGCAGAGGAACTGTCTGTGGTAAACATAGACTGGAATGAATTCTAAATTCTTCATTTTTAAGACAACACAACAAAAACATCTTTATATCAGTGGTGAAAAGCTTCTATGAAGGCAATTCGCTAATATATCTGTGGCTACTTTAGACCTTCAGAGGTTTATTGTAGTTGCAAAAATCTGCCGTCATTCCTAAAAAAACTTGCAACTTCATGTTTCAGTGAGACCGTAGCTGCTTGCTAATCTCTCTGGGGGGTTGACCACAGCAGAAAAAAAAGAAATCAGGCAGGACTTGAATACTGCAACACAGGTGCAGCGAGAGGCCACTTCACTAGACTACAGTTTTCGGTCCTCAGTCTGGGTCCTGGCCTCTCTTCAAGGATCAAATCCACATCGTTGGAACTTCCAAACATTCAGACCTGGTTGGTCTGGTCAGAGACAGTTGAGCTTCATTTCTTGGAGCATTTCATTCTTTCACCTGGACAATGGACTTCAACATTCAGGGAGGATCATAATAATTAAGAAACTCAACACCATTTGAGAAGTCATTATCTTCTCACCTACAAATCAAAGTACCTCTGCATTCGGATCAAGAATTTTTCAATCTTTGACTCATCATTTGACTCTTTCTCTGGCGGGTTGGTGACCAAGTAGAAAAACATCACAGTAATGAACAATTCAGAAGTTTTGAGACTGTGGGTTTACTCCCCAGATAACTTTTTGTACCTTGAAGTCTCAGTCCCAGGGAAAAGACTGAAAGTCTGTAAGAAACCGTGTTAGTGTTCGTAGTGGGATAGTACGGGAAGTAAGAGGACTGTTTAGTTGCTGTGGCTGGTTTTGATCCTCATGTGGTGCATTAGATTTTGAAGTCAAATATTCAATGGAAAGGTAAAAGCTCTAATGAATAGAGTTGAAGTGCTTCTACTCAAATTCGTAAAGGAGTGAGAGGACTCCTCTAGAGGTCTTGGGAGTAATCCTCAGGATCTGAAGTAAATTTTGAAGTCAAGCAAGTAAAAGCAAGTAAAAGCTCCCGGCGATAAAGGGAACTTGTCTGACCAAACAGCTCACGGCAATAGAGGACCGCCTGGAAGGTTTCATCTTTATGAAGATCAATGATTTTGAAGTTCAACACCAGAGGTGATGAGTGAAAAGCATTCAGAGAGAATCTCCTGCTGTGAAAGAGGACTTGGTGGCGTGGTGGGTTTCTACATGGCATCTGGTTTAAGTTCTGCCTGTTACATCCAAAACAATGTGACTGCACAAAACAACTTCCAGAGAATTCCTCCAACACATAAAATAACTTTAAAAGAACTTTTCTTTAAACATTAAACAAATATCCTCTGTCCCTTCATGTGCACTACAACAATCTTGATGTACTAATTCAAACTAGTGATCGCCATATTTAGATCAGCACTTCAGAGATCAATGAGATAAACATGAGAGCATTGAATTGAGTCTTTGTTCCATGGTGGACTGACTTGGACTGAATCCACAGCAGTTGGTGCAGAACTCTGCCCATTTCCAGGTAAAAAACAGTTCAGTGATGTGACAGTGAAACTCCAAAGGATTCACTACCTGTCCCAGACTACAAGTACAACTGTGACTTCATAAAAGCAGCACAGCTGTCTGCAGCAGCTCTGCTATATTCCTGATGTTTTGTATGCATCTATTATCCTCCTTGTAGGAAAACAGAATGAGCCCTTTTGGGAAAATTGTTCCCTCAGTTCTAATCCTGACGGAGGCATCAACATCAGGCTGATGTAATTCCCTCTGAAGACGCTAATGGAGCTGTGCTGTCGTGTCTCTGCTATAACATAATGCAGCACAGAGACTCTGAAAAGACTGAAGAGAGACTGCAGCACTGTGGAGTCTCTGTGTTGGATGGCTAACACTGTTGAGCAAAACATGTCCCTGGAGTGTCTTAGCAGTGATTGCTTATCTACACAGATGTCACAATGTCTTTACGCTTTCTTTTTTATTTTTAGTGGATGGTAATGATGGAACATTAGACAAACACATGGAGCAGAGGAACAAATCACTTCTTCTTGTACGTATTTTGTTCTCCAGCCCAAAATTCTTACAAACTAAAATGATGATGTGCTTAGAGAGTAAATAGGTATATGATGTACTTGCTCTTTTAGAAAAATGGCTGCAACGATAGGTAACATTGTTCATGTACTTGGCAGCTAACTATGTTTATATCTGGAGGATTAGAGTGTAACAACAAGGGAACAGGTCAGAGCTGATCCGTACATTTTCTATATTGTTAAGATCACAGTGTGATAACAGATAACCACAATTCAAACTTTCCCTCAGTCATTAGCTCAGAGTCTGCTGCTGACCTGATACTTCCCAATAGTCTGCCCATATCATTCATGGGGTTAATTGCATCCTCAGTTAATTGCATCCTCAGGACATGAACAGTCAAGACTGTGAGGGAATAAATGCAGAACACATGGGGGAACAATCGTGTTCACTCAGATGCATGGCTAAAGGCAAATAGCCTTCACCCCCCAACAACAACAACCCCCAGCAGCCTTCACAGGCTGAAATGATAACATCTTGTATCACAAAACTGTTGGATAGAACAATTTACTCACAACTGTGACGTGATTAGACTGAGAGGACGTATGGTCGAGCTCTGATGTGTTTTTATACAAACATTAACATTCACAGGAGGTAGAATATCTCATCTTACACATCAAACAAGATCATTTAATCCTAAAGCAAAGATCTCCACATGCATCCATACTGTAGAGACTGGTCCCGCCCTAAAGTCAGACACTCATATTAGTAATATCAACCATTTATTAAAAAAAAAAACCTTTTTGTCTTTTGTCACATCATGTAATTACAGTCCATCATATGTGACTCCAGTTTTATGCATTTGTTCTGTTTTTTTCTTTCAGTTTTTTTCCTCATCATTTGCTAAATGGCGTAATAATGGCGCCGATGACTCGAGCTGTTTAGACAACACATATAACCATTGTCAGGGGTTTCCTCATTGCCAGGCACTTGCAATCACTTGAAAAGTGGAATGATACTCTCCATAAAATCCAACCTTCACAGAACTATTTCTCAGGAGCCTTTTACTGCTGTTGGGAGTGGTTTGTAAAGAGACACATGGATAGCTGCTGTGAAGATATTTTTAATTTCAGCTGTTGAACTGAGTGCCCATAAAATGAAATGAACAACTCAGCCCTCTTTGTTACAGCACAGCAGACTATACGACTGGTTTGATATGCATTAGTTTGATAAAATAAGCATTTATATTTATGAATGCTTCTCATTCAGTAGCCTTATATATACGGAAATGACTTCAAAGTGCCTGTGAAAGCACCGGCCATTGTCCGTTGCGCTGTGTTGTCAAGAAGCTACTGATGTGGTGGCAATGAAAAATGTTCATTTTCTGCAATGCTATTTTCAGATGCTGTGTTCATATTTTCATCCAGGTTGGTAATAAATCATTAGGTCATCACGCCACGCAATGCAGAGGGCTCACAAAGCAGTCGCAGCCCACACTGGACACCGAGGTTTTAAGAAGATGGTATACGGCTGCTACATGTTCTCCTCGTTTCCTCCAGACCTTCTACTTATTCATTCAAAATCTGGTCAAACATAAATTTTAAGGTTAATAGTGGACATTTAAACATTGAAATGAAAATGACATTTTTATATTTCAGAACTAAACTAACTAAACAAACTAAAAACCCAACATATAACATATTATCACCCTATTTTTATATATGTAATAATATGTATCTATATATAGAATCCAGATAGATAGATGGATGGATGGATGGATGGATGGATGGATGGATGGATGGATGGATGGATGGATGGATGGATGGATGGATGGATGGATGGATGGATGGATGGATGGATGGATGGAGGAAGATGTACCTGGTTCTATCTGTGGAGACTCCCATCATATCCAATGCTGTTGAAACTGTTGTAGAGTCTTGACGTTTCACCTTCATCCCAGAAATGTTCCTGTTTCTCTGCGTCTTCGTCTGTCTCGTTGATGATGACGTCCTACAGATGGAAATCACATAACTGAAGATTGAACTTTAATAAAAACAACAGTTACGTTTTCATGTTTCTAACAAACCTTTGATGTTTTGTTTCTATGAAATGTCATGTGTAAATAAAAAATGTGCTTTCAGTCCACAGATGTTGTATGTTTGATGGACAGTCAGTGTCCAGGGGTTACACATCATATATGTCCAGAAACGTGAAGAAATGCTTCTGACTTCATTATATCTTGTGTTTATACCGATACAGAGCCTCTTGATGGACTTAAAGCTTGAAGTTAGAGACACCTGCACAGCTACAACCTCGACTCAACTTGTCTTTGGAAATCTCACACTTCTTCAGGAAGTTTAATTTCCAGACTTTACAGTGAGGATGCCTTGTCTGATGTGGAACAGCAGCGAAGATGGAATTCTTTGTTCTGAAATAATTAGACCGTCCCTTTGAGGCGACTGTTTCTTGTGGTGATTGGCTCATTGTTTACAATAATTACCACACTATCAAAATTAATTTAACACTATTACATTGATGTGAAATTCCTGCATTCAACACATTAATTTTGCTGCGAAATGAGTTTTAATGATGTGAAAAAGCTAATAAAGTAAACATCATTGTTTCAGTTGCAGACAGGGGTCTCTTTCTGTTTGTCTTTTAATTTGGGGAGCACTGGGTAACTTCCATTTCTTGGCCAAACATTTGTCTCAGACATAAACTCACGAGGCCAATAAAGTGCTATGAATTGCTTATCTTAATTAATTTGACAAAATAATTACCCTTAGGTGTTTTTAATATTCTTACAACTCCCTGAACTATCCTTGCATTGGTGTACATAAATATTTATTTAATGTAGGTTGCTCACTGCAGATCAGAGTTGTTTTGTATCAACACATCTCTGCTGTATAGACGAGTTACAACACAAAGAACAAGAGGAAACTTGTGTTCTTCAGCAGGATTTAAGTCTTTTGAATGAGTCCCTGAGTTCAGATGATGAAGAAATGATTTTCAAACACAGAGAATGAATCAAATGAATATAGACGCAGCACAATCTCATGCTCATCATGAGTATCAGGAACACTGAGGGTCCACCGGATGGCCACTGGTAAATAAAGTGAGAAATTAAACCACAACACTAGTTTTCCTCCATATTTCTGTCATTTCCTCTATAATGAAGGAATACGTGGCTCATTTTCCATAAGTAAGATATGGTGTCATCGTTTGTCGTCCATCTCTCTGATACTTGACAGACATGTTGAAAAACTTTTATTCAAAACTAATTAAGTCGGTTTATTAATCTATTATCTCACCACATGTTGCTGAATCTTTTGCAGTAAGAAAAGACAGACGCCTCATCGTTTCAATAACTTCAACATGAAAAGAACACTGAGATAAAAAACACAAATTATCATTAAAGCTAGAGAAGAAAAAGAAAAAAGCTAATGATAGCTAACTCTAAAACAACAAACATCCGGTTGTACTGATCCTTCCCACTCACTGGTCCAACAACAACTCTTCTTTCTTTGCTGAGTTTTTAGATGATTGCGATTGGCAGCACCAGTGCAATCGTCCACTCAGCTCATACATCTTTAAAACGCTGTCTTTTACATTTCTACATTCACATTGTACTTTAAAGTCTAAACTTTAAGCCCTAAAGGTTTTCATACATTCTTTCTCACTTTAAGAAGAGTTGCATTCGATATCATCACCTACACCTACACATCCACTTTATAACAAGAGTGTTTCCATTTTTTATTAATAGGGTTAAAGATAACAGAGCAGTGATGGTTAATCCCTTTGTTCCACACCTCAGCGGTTTTCCACGTTGGCCAGCAGTTCATTGTGTATTATCTCCCTCGAGTACCAGTTCTGTGCTTGATAAGATGCGCTCCTCATTTGGCATCCTCTCAAAAATGCTCAGACCCCTTCAGCCTACGCTGGGAGTTCACAGGCAATCCATTTTTTCAATCCATTTTTTTCTAGTTGTGCCCTGGCTCATTTTGAATGGGCCATGCAGTTTTGACCCATCGTTCAGACTCATCTAAAAATTCCTTTGCATCTGAAGGTGTTTAAGTTTTTCAGGGACGTACTTGTTTCCTAGTCTTTGTAAAAGACACTTTCTTACAACGTCCCTGAAACCTGAGGGGTTTGTTCACGCTGTTCTTCAGTCTGTCTTTCACTTAGTGCATGCTGGCATCAGCCCCCCTCTTACCTTGAGCAATGGTACACATAATAAATGGAAAGTCATCTCCAACTGGAAAGGTTATTAGTAATTTTCCCTCAGCTAATTAGCTGCCACTAGCTGGATGAGTATTGGTACAGGTATTGCTCCCTAACATCAGCAGTGTGGCTCCGTCTCTATCCACTCTCTGTTTCTATACAGTCACAGTCACTGTCCTGTTCCTTGACATAGTTATAACCTGGTGCAGTCATGGCGTCAAGAGGTAGCCAATGTAGAAAATACTGTCAAGTCTGAGTAGATGTGACTAGGTGGTCTTAGTGGCACTAGATCAAATCGAGGGACATGCTGACAAAGCAAACGCCATATGGACGGTTTTAAAAATATTTAAGGCTAATTGGGAACTGCCTGAATGCAGACATTAAACTTGTGCAGCTATGTCTTTTGACAGCGCCTGGTGTTTGTACACGATGTTACAAATCTGAGAACAAATGAGCAGGCGTGCGACAGGGGAAATTTCAGCAATTAAACCCTGTGTGTTCTGTCAAGCCACGCTTTAGACATTAATTTGATTTAGCCAAGCAGCCAAACTACGGTTTGTGTTGACAAAACCACAACAGAAGTAACACAAAGCCAGAAATGTCTCACACAAAGCCACTGTTGATTCAGCTCTGACATGAATCAGATAAAGGAGAAACACTATGGAATAAAGAAGAAGAGAAGTGAAATATAAGTCTTTAGTGTGTTGGTTCAAGTTTGTTCCAACAGAAACCCTCCAGCAAAATACAGCACGAGGTTGCTCTGGTTCTTTACCACAGACTGCTGGTGTGAAGGTTAAATATGAATCAGGAAGTCTAGTTTGAAACCTTATTGGATGCCAAGACTACGCTTTCTGGTTTGTACCCCTGCAGCAAAAAACATGAAGAAAGATGAAGAGAGAGGTCTCATCAGCTCAGAAATCTTCTACATCAGACAACTGGAGCATCTAATACGTCCATGGGCAAAGGTCAATCACGTGGCATCGCCTCTCTGACATGAATGGAGATTGAAACATGTTTTAACTTGATAAATGTAATGTCTATACGTTCTGATTTTATTAAAAATAGAAATAACTAGATCAGGTTTCTACAAAGCCAGTTACATCCAGACACACAGTTGGTTGGATGAAAGAAACAATACTGAGTATTGGAAAACAAACAGCAGCCTCCCGTGTTTTGTCATTTTACAGTCACATGACGTCCTCCTTCATCTGTCATCATATGCACAGCAGCCTCAGGAAAATGTGACGGTGGTTCGTAATGAGCTGTCTGAACAGAAACGTCTGCATGGATCTTTTACAGGACGACATGCTTCGTATTTTAGTGCGTTTTGTCTGTGGACCTCGGTGCACCACCAATTAGCTAAGTTACTATTAGAGCTCAGTTTTAATGGCGGGACGTAACATTAATTAATTCAGAAAAGTGAACGGTCTATTGCCTCGCTGTCAACAAGGCTGCACATAGCTCGAGAGGAAATGGATGAAATGGATATGAAAGTGGAGTTAATGGGGTAGAGCTATTAGAGGAGGAACAATGGCAGCGTCCTGCAGGTCTGTGGATGCAGAGCAGCACCAGAGTCTCTGGAGCCTCAGACCATGAAAAGACAGTTCACATGCCGCAGGAAAGACAAATGTGGTGTGAATAAGGTGAACATGGATGTAACTGTTGATAATGTGACACGTTTTGGTTTAACTGTCAGTGAACTAATAGTTTTGCTTCTAAACTCTGTAGATTTGGACTTTTTTTTTTTTTTTTTTTTTTTAAATCTTATAGATTTAATTCCATCAGATCTTCTTTAACTCAGACTAGAACAGAATATCTCAATCATCTGTAAAAAGAAAAAAACCCTCTCTGGGCAGTGGTTATTATTCTTTCTCTGTGTTGTATTTCTGTCTCTGAAGTAATAGCTCCAGGCATGTTTGATGTCCCCAGAGGTCCACATCGTACAGCAGGACTGAAACCTCAAAGAAAACTATTGTACTTTGGTGTGATGGTACAGTTACTGACAGAGCTACTGGCTAAAGCTGGAAAATTAAAACTTAATTGTAATAAACCACCATTTTCCTTTAAGTATTAGACCTTAATCCCTCATCGTTAATCCATTAATTATGCCGTTTGTTCAGTTTCAAGCTGCATTTTGCTGACTCATCAGCCTTAATTTTATTCTATTATCATGTCTGTTGGTAGAAGTGGGTAATAGTGTTACAGTCTATGTGATGTGGATGTAGATGTTGTAGATCATATGATTATGAAGTATTTTAATGGGTTTAATTTGCCAAACTGCCGACACCTTACATCACCTCATGAACACTGGCTGATTTGTTCACTGTCATTTAGAAATATGGCAATTATAGTTTTCATTTCCTGACATTTTCACAGGTGTGTATGTGTAGAAACGTGTGAAACTGTGAAAGGAAAATGGAGGAGTTGTGTAACCACGGTGTGTTGTAGTGAATGTCAGTGTTTGGTCTCAGCTCCAAAAAAAAAAAAAAAAAAAACTGGAAAGAAGGAGGAGCTCAAACGCAGCAGGTGTTTGAAAGACAGGTTGTCTTGATCATTATTTCCTGGTAGAAGTGACCTTCAGCTTATAATATGTGAATAACAACTTTTTTAACAACTGATTCAATGGTTCTCTTGGTACATTCATACTCGTCTCATCTTGTTTGTTTCCAGAGAGAAAAGATTGTGTCGTTTTACAAACTTGGTCCCTAAACATCCTCATATGGGATAATTACATAAGAGATAATGTTTAATGTTCATATTAAGCATGTGCAGCAGTGAAAATGTGGAAACAGTCGTGAGGAACATGTGGAGAGCAGGTTGTTGCTGCATGGGGCCAAAAAAATTCAATTACAAAAAGTGGAAATCAAATTGCGAGCTCTTTGCTTTAACAGGTAAAAGTGTGATGACATCATCCATACTGACATAAATCTGGTTTCACATGGAGCTGAATTCATTCATTTACAGCTGTTTCATCTAATTACAGCTCAAACACAGTATTTGTCAGGAAATGCCCTTCAGCTTTTTATATGGTGGTTTTATTAGAGATTTCAGATTTCATCTACCTCGACTGCTTTGAGAAATGTGTTGATATACACAAATTTTGATTGAACAGCCTTAACATCACACAGATCTGTGTGTGAACTTCTGCTTTGAGATGTGATGGGAATACTCGCAAAAGCACTGCAGGGTGGAAGTCAATATTTCTTTCAAGGGTATACTTTCAATTTCATCGTGCACCATGTGAAGGGAGCTATCAAAGTTCAACTTTTACTTACTACTTAATATTTAATTGATATTGTAAAAACGTGGCTGTCGATATGAGGCAATAACTGGATTTGATCTTTCTTTGAAAGTAGCCTACAGCGCAAGTGATGCTGGGTCTAAGCTGAGTTCCTCTGCTGAGACAAAAACACAGATATATCACCTTCTGAAATAAATACAGACAGTTATCATGGAGGCTAAAAAAACAAACAAATCTGTCAAATGCCATATGAGTCCACTCTTTAACATAGGCATGTTGAAATGTAGAGGAACAAGGTGGTTTGCCACCACTACTTCCTCATTAAGAGCCTGCAGGGAGGCTACGTCGTCATTTACACAGATAATGTGACAACCCAGAACAAAGAAGCAGGTAAACAAAGGCAAAGCTTGAAAAACACCGACGCTTTCTCTTCAGGGAGCGAGGGAAAGAAACGAGGAGAGAGTCCTGAAGAGGAACAAACACTAATATCTGAAAACCAAACTGAACTGAACGCTGCCGATAGACTCAGATCTGACCATCAGTAATCCATCATGCACATTTGCCTGCAGTGGCAAGGCTGCTGTAAATCATCATGAGTAAATGTGCTGCCTATTGTTCACATCATATTCATCACTTATAATGTATGCTTATGTTTGTGAGCTCATGATGTATGGAAAAGAGGGTTACATATCTCATCAGAGCAAATGTTTGCAAGGTTTAATTGTTGGTAGATTTGGGACGTGTTCTCCACTGAGCTGCAGTATCCTGGATACGACATTAATGTTGGATAATGCTACAGATCATGATTTATTTTCAGCACCGATGCTGGAAAACAAACCATCCTTTATTTAAAAAGGCAGAAAGTACAAGTGTGAAGGATGGGATGGTGAATTGTTGTGTAGCACGTCCAACTTTTCAGTGGCAGACGGCCATTTCTGTCTCAGACCTCAGATTAACGAATCACAACTAATCACCAGTGTTCAGGCTCAATAATCTGCCCGGTGACAGGCGACTTCACATGTGAGCACAGGTCATAAAATGGCATAAATAATAATAATGATAATAATAATAATAAATATGATACTTATGACTACACTTCAAGCCACAACTCTAATGCCACCAGTGACATAACAACATGGTTCACTTTAGAAAAACAAGAAAGTTTATAAAACGGACATTAATGATGTTGAACAGGTTTCTAGTTTCATATCTGTAGTTCTGGCCTGTAAACACTGCAGCTGTGATGAAGAAACATGTTCTCCTGCTCAGTTTCTAGAACTGAGATGATTCCTACACATTGTTGAGTTGTGTGGACAAAAGACGTTCACTCAAATCATCTCTTCAAACAAACATCAGGAGATCAACTCTTCACATGCTTTTCAATCATTTCCTCAGACTTGACTTCACAAAACCACAGACCAACCATCTCAACAACAGCTTTCAATCTACATCAATCAGTCGATCAATAATATCTGTGAACAGTGGTTGAACATGACTCTGATCCCGACAAAACCATGTTAATCATCGTTTCTGTGCTTGAACTTTGTGTCTCAAAGTTGCAGCTTCTCATGAAAACTCTTTTAATATTGAGAGAAAAAACAGCGGTTTCATTAAATAACTTAAGTATTAGTTTTTATTTTATAATTTCCAAAGACGCAGCTAAGTATTTACAGGAAATAAACGAGTACAGGACAAATGAACCCAGATGTTGATGTCTAGAGACTCACCTTCTAACAAACTTCCACACTGACTCAATGAGGCTGAAGCAGCTCATTTTAAATGTGAGGCTCCGCCCACTGGGCGTGACCTTTACCTACTGAACATATTTAATACATTTATAAAACACTTTTATACTCATGTGTTCAACTACAAGTTGAATAATATTTGTGAAGAAACATTTTGCCTCCGTCTACAGGATTATTTTAAATATTTTATTAATATTTAAAACAAACCACGTGACCTCGAGGATGTGCGCAATGGAGGTTTATAACATGGCCGCGTTTGGGTCACGTGACCTGTGATGGCGGATCAGCTGCGTTATGAGGTGAGTGAAAGTTTTTATGAATGAAAGTTGAGACACTGCGAAAGACCTCAGAGCCGGTTGATTAGTGAAGTTTATTAATGAAGCTCGGAGGAACGTTGGTGCGTGCGTGTGCGTGTGTGTATATAAAGGCATGGTGCGCGCTCCTGACGGCGCTGCTCCGTCAGTGTCAGATCCTGATGAATGGTGAAGTTGATGCCCTGTAGCGTTTTCTACTGAAATTACAATTTTAATGTCATAGTTTGAATGAATAAGTTGAATTAACATCAGTCTGTGGTCCGACGCTGATCTGCTGCAGGTTTTGGGGCAGGTGGAGGTGGAGGTGGAGGTGGAGGTGGAGGTGGAGGGGAGGTGGAGGGGTGATTACGATGATGATGACATGACGTGATTTAAGAATCAAACAGGTCACAGATGTGACAAATGACACGAGTGACAGGTTCATCATCATAGTAACAAACATTTTAACTGTTTATCTCAAACCTCCTCCTCTGTATACGTCATCATAATTATTAACGAGGTCACAGGAATAAAAAGTAACTGGATCATTAAGATCTTTTATCAGGACTCTCACAAAGTGACTGTTTGCTCATGTTCACGTCTGTTGCTGGTCATTAACTTTGTTTTTTTTGTTTTCAATGTCTGACATCAGTAAAATGAGATGTTGTTTGAGGTTGTTAATGTTTGAGGTTGTTAATATTTGTCGTCGTTCATGACTCGGTGTAACGGGCAGGAAGTCTCTTCACAAACATCATCCAAGTCGAGTCTTTAATATTAAATTACTGTGATTTTGTTCTAGTTCAATCCACGATTTTACCTCTAAACAGTAAAATATTAATTCATGAAAATCCCACCTGAGGAAATAATAGGAGAAACGTACGGTAAAGAAAAATGGTTCATAAAGCAAAGTGGGAGTGGAAATCCAGTCTCATTTAACTTTAACTTATTTTAAACCATGAGACCATTGTCATTCACTGCAAAAGGCTTTTCATATTCATTTCTACAAACTGCTGCTTGATTTATGGCTCTTAGTTTATCTGCTGCCTACAAATATCCAAACTCTCCACGGCAGCAGGTCCGGCGGTTGGACTGTTAAAAGCTGAGTCAGTCAACAGGAGGAGCAGAGGAATAAAGAGCTGGTTGAAATGAATGGGATTCTGGCTCTGAATGACCGTTCAACAGGTTTTACCGACATCTTGCAAGTTGATAATTTCACTCTTCATATCATGAAGTAGTTCTGTTAAGCTTTTCCACATTTATTTCTCACTAATCCTCAACTTTGTTAAAGCAGCCCAAAGATTAAATAATGTGTGCTACAGCAGGGAATAGGAAGGTAATTTTAAATTTTAAAATCCTACTTTGCTCCATATTTTGCCTCATTACTTCAGTGGAGCTTCTGCTGAGAGAACAGAGGTTAAAACAAGGAATATAATGAAATCTAATGTTTGATTACAGCCTGGAGTAGATGTGTGTTTCACTGCAGCGTTGCACTAAACAAAGTCGACCTGCTCGGACCCACACACTCTTTATCCTGCAGCAAAGACACACTGATGCTGAACTGCAACAGTGTCTGAAACATGTTTCACTGCATCTAAACACCATTTATTATTTAGACTCATGGATCAGATTTTAAATAAAAATGAAGTTATGCTGGTATCAGGATGTTCAGAATCAACTCCTGATGGTTGGAGTTATTTCCTGTTCAACAAAAAACAACTCGGTGACAAGATTTATATTCATGTTGCTTCAACTAACTGAAGAAAAAAGAGGAGTTGTGATGCGACTGATTAACTTAGTACCAGTTGAGGACGTTTAGAGCTCAGAGCAGAACATATTCAGCTGTTTATGAAACTGTCAGTGTCATTTAGTTGTTCGTGTTTTCATGTTCAACATCTGAGTCAGTTTGAACATTTCTTTAGTTTCTGTTTGAATCCAGGTTTTTATTATTCAAACATAAACTCCACTCAGCTCATTACATCATATTTGATGATTTTATTTGAAGCTGTAAAGTCTCTCATCACCAGTCTTCCTACTCTGTACCTTAATTTGCTCATAGATGTGAATGTGAGACCTTTCACAGGATAAGTGGTGTAGATAATGGATGATCGAAGTGTGCACCAACTCCAACTGATGAGCAGCTAGTTGAAGTTCTCTAAGAGCAAAATGATCTCCACCGTCATTTTCTGTATTTTTATTCAACATTTCCAGCTCCATGCAGGAGCAGACGCCCACCCAACGCTTCTCTAACCTCGTCTGGTTGAACACTCGGTTCTGTCCACAGCAACAGTGACGCTCAGATTTGACTTAGGAAAATCAGTCGCACCACGAAAAACAATCTGTCAGAGCATAAAACTACAGCGCAGTGATTGAACACATCCAGCGATGCAGAGCGAGTTTGAAGCTTCACTCGCTTTATTTATTGAACTTCACTGACAAAGTCACAAACTGACACTGATGATTAAAACCTATAAATCCACTTAAAGTTGCCGTTGATCACATAAATCCAATTTTTGACGCCAACAAGAAGGTGCATTAAGTTCTCTAACAAAAAACTGGAGCCAGATTTCACCTTTTTTTTTTTTTTAAGAAAATGTGAACATGTGGCTGCAAACTTTAGAAAAAAACCCCAGTAAGTAGACCTTGTGGAGTCAAGAATGAAATTTTAAGCTGCTCCAATGCTAAATTATTCATCCATTCAGCTTCACACTGAAGCAGTTTTCCTCCGTTCTGTGCGTCCTCCATACGCCGGCTGCTCAAAACTGTTTTGCCGTGTGATCAATGTGTTTGAAAAGTCTGACCACCGGGGCGTCGTTCATTCATCTGTATCCACGTGAGGCTGCAGCTCCGACTCTGGCAGGTTTACACAGCACAGGCCGCATGGCTGGATGGCCATGAAATGGCTGCTTTTATTTTGCCATTTCTTTTAGTTAGTGGGCTATTAAATTGATCTGTTTCAACGAGCGAACTCTTACAGCGACACATGTTTAAGTCACAGCCTCCTGCAGAACGGAGCACTTTTCTAATGGCACTAAAAAAGACAGTGATTGTTAATAATGTGAATATAAGTGAAGGGCAGTCAGGGTAATGTGTATAAATGACAGGCGGCTTCTTTCATACACCTGCTGTATGTAATTCTCACTAATATTATCCTACAAAGAAACTCCTTTTTCACCCGTCACTCAGAATCAGGTCCTTATCACTGACATTATAACATTTCACCAGAACTGCAAACACTTCACCTAAAACCACAACATCTCCAAGACACGACGTGAAGTCGGCGTCTTCACATAAATCTGAACCAACGCCAGCGGCAACATGACCTTGTAGTTTGACATCAATAAATAAGATCATTGATTAGTTCGATTCACAAACTCCATCAGCTGAGAACGGCCATGAGATGTGATGGAAACGTTGTAATGTTCAGCTGCTGAGCTGTTTCCTTCTGACGGGTGAAGGACGTTGATCGCTGGAGGATCAGTTTTAGTTCTGGACTCTTCTTGCTGTTTCGTGAACATTGAGACAAATTAACATCTGGAGCTTGTTTTATATTTGAGTTCATGTGTTATGATGTGTTTGACGCGTTGTTTGTTGTGAAGGTTGTTAAGTTGATTTCAATACACAAATAATTATTAGCAAAAGACGTCTCTGTGCTGCTCATCTTATGGTTTTGATGCTTTGAGGTGGAGGATAAATATTTCATGTTTGTGTCTTTTAATCTAAACCTGCCGGGGAAAGTTTCACACACTGCAGATACACTTTAAATTAGCACAGTGATTTTTCCCTTTTGTCCTTAAATATGGTAAATTTTGTTGAGTGAAGCTGGACGATCAACAGAACCGTGTTCACTGAGCCGGTTGTGAATTTTCCCACCGTGGGAAGATTAAAGCCTCATCTTATCTCATCTCATCTCATCTTATCTAGGTGTTGTGTTATAAGTAGATTAACTAATAGATTAGACACCAGATTAACTATAAAATATGTTGGTGCTGGGAAATACATTGAGTTGATATTGTCTCTGTACAGTACATAAGACTAATTAATGTGACCAGTTGTGGCTCTACAGGTTTTAATTTCTGTCTTTTCATGAATCAAATGTGCATCGTCTTTGTATAAAACAACAGACGCCTCCTCCTTCGTCTTCTGTGAAAATGGTTCATCGTGTTAAATAATAGCTCTCAACCGTCCATATGTGTGATTATGCGACTGATATGCTGATGTCACTTACTGTACTCACCATGAATATTTAATGCACAGATGCAGCCGAAGCGTCAGTGAAACAGCTCCTCAGCCTCTCTGCTCCTCTGCAGTTAAATTGCTGTGAGAACGTTACATTACTGCCACCATTTGGATGCTGCATAAAATGGTCAGTCAATATTTAATTCCAGCTCAGCTCTAAACTACCTGAGCACATAAAACGGAGCTAAACAGGCCGATTTAGAGTAACACCCCTCCCTGCTTTCAATAAAGTAAATTGCCTGTTATTACAGGAAGGTGCAGAGCCTTGGTATCTTCAGATGGACACAGTGTTTGATTTTAAATACAGCCACAATTTCCTTCCTTGTTATACCATAAAATGAAACCCCAACGTGGTGCGAGGCTGGATATTAAAACTTGATCACAAGGTCTACGTTTATCCACTCTCCTGATCTTTTTTTTTTTTTTTTCCTTTTATTCCATATCCAACAATAATAGTTGGCTTTTTTTCTAACAGCCTCTGCATGACTAACTCCCCCTAATTACTGCCACTGTCACTTCTTCTCAGCTCATTCTCTCTTTTCAGCCGAATAAAAGCTCAGCCTACATTTACCACGTTACTACTCTCCTCCACCTCACCCCTGGATAACATGTCTCGCCTTCTCCCAACATCTCCTCTTTCTATTCATAAATGTATTATTTTGTTCTACAGACTCTGGAAATCTCTTTCATCTTGACTGGCAGCTCAGTGTTTGACTCTGTCCTGCTTTTTTCACTTGGCTTCTGCTGCTTCATTCCTGATCAAACCTGATATCACGGACAGATTGGAAAAGAAGGCGCTCTTTACCTTTGCTATCTGTCAGCTTAATCCCCATGGAACATAACTTCATTTTCTCTCTACACTGTTTTGTTAGCCATCCTTGACTCCTTCTCCCCAAACGCTCTCACCGTTTCATCACTCCTAATCATTAAAAGTTTCTCAAATCCTTTCCTTCTCTTCAAATCCTTTTCCTCTCTTTCAAATCCTTTCCCCTCGTGGAAGCAGTTTTTTTCTTCATCTTTCCCATCTAACAATAACACAAGATCTGCTCAAATAAAGAAGGTGAGACAGGGCAGGAAAAATGTGTGTTTTTATGTAACTGGTCATTTTTTTCTTCTGTTTCATGGGAAAAAAATGTCAAAAACACATTCAACTGTTTATTTCACTGCACTTTGTTTATTTGCATTTGTAGATTTTTCTTAAATTCACCAACAGTTGTCTTTTAAAGGCCATGTTCTCTCAAATTCATTTGTTCTGAGCCAGTAATCTTCACTTCTCTTCGCTCCAGACTTCATATAACTCTATATTCTGAAGGTTTTACTGAGGGTTTGTGCATATATCATTCATGGTCTGATTTATAAAAGTTTATAAAAGCTCCTAAAACATGGAGAAATTGGATTTTTCTTTAATAGCTGTTCACAATATTTTCTGCTTTACAATTTGAAAAAAAAAAAGCCAAAACCAAAATCCCCTCTGTAAATACTGTCAGTAAAATTAAATGAGACGCCAATGTCCAGGTTCCTGCCACTTGTTACATATTTGATTTGATAATGCATCATTTACATGTTTTTTTCTCAGAACAGTTTAACACAAGTCAACATTTTCTACTTTGCTCAGTTAAATCCCAGTCAGCTGCAGCTTGAAGCAGACCTGACTCCTACAGCAGCAACTTGTCGTCATATTTTTCTTTATTCTAAATGAATCGATGCTACAATGTCAAATCTCCTCGAGAGAGGTCCAAGAGAGAAAATATTCATAAGAAATGGATAAAAACCTTCGACTGTCGGTGATGTCAGAGAAATTCAAAAGAATCAAACTAAGTGAAGTCAAACAACTTACTGAGTTTTCTTCATTTTGTCAAGATATTTCTTCCTTTGTTACTGACGGAGTCATACATGTTGTAGCCACTAGAAGGACTTGGACTTGTCTTCAGGCTCCATCTTGAATGATGACGTTTATTTCTCTCTGGTTGAGTTGGTTTCCATCAGACGACTTCAACAGTCACACTGTTGTCAATTTATTTAACCCAGTGTAGCCTGTTGTCAAACCCCTTAAAACGTAATTAATCATTTATCACAATGTTTTCTCATTATGACGTCACACCTTCTGACTTGAAAACAAACTTAACCTTTGTCTTGTTCTCGCTTCCTGTTACTATCTCTTATGTTAACCGCTCGTTTCGACCCGTGGCTATAAAACACCCTCAGGACAGCTGTTTTTCATCCAGTTTGTTTCTCACCTCTTGGTTTCATTGTTAGGCTTCCTTATCCATGAAAAGACTGGTTTTAATATTTTTGGCCTTTGTTTTAACAGCAGAACTCTTGTTTTCAATTTTATATATATATATATATATATATATATATATATATATATATATATATAAAGGTAAAATAAACGTCAAGAAAATTATATAAATAAATAAAAGTTTGCTATGTTACTTGACTATTACTGAGGGATATTGGAATACATCTCTTAAATAATTGTTTTTGTATATTTATTTTAATATCATACACTATAGTAACATCTATGGGATTATGGGTTGTTTTGACCCATATATATTTATTTCTGTTTTTTTTTTATTTTAACACAAAATGAAAAGCACAACAAGTAATAACACAAAGTGTAGATTTACAAGGACAAACAAACAGCCAATCCAGCAAATCAAACCAATATAAACCAAGAACTAGTTCCAAAAAAAGTCTCCGTGTGCAAGAACATGCATGTGTATGTGTGTGTGTGTGTGTCTAGATGCATGTGTGGCAATAAGTGACACTTTTAGTGTGTTCTTTGCAGAGATATTTTCTGCAGTGGAAGCAAGATACGTTTGTCTTCCTGTCCTCATTGCCAGGGCAGACTTGACAGCTCTTTCTTTTAGAGTCAGGTGGCCTCAGTGGGGTCGTGGCTGCAGCTGTGCTGGGGGATGTAGAGGCAGTGCTGGCTGAGGAGGATGCTGGTGTCCTTTGTGTTGCTGATGGTGTGGATGGGGTGCTAGGTGAGCTCTGCAGCTGTCTGACCAAGGTCACAGTGGCTGGGTCTCAGGACTCCTTTTCCCTTCGCTCAATGTGCACCTTTATAAGGGACCTTCCTAGCTCCTAAAGAAACATTCTACACTTGTTTTTTTTTTTTTTTTTTTGGTTGAGTTCCTCCCTAGGTGGATGTGGGTCCACAACACAAATGCATTGTATGTAGACCTGTCTAGGATGTTATAAAACACAACCATTGGCCATCTCCCGGTCATTTGCTGGCAAGTGTAGGTGGCAGTAAGTTTGTCCAGGTTGACCACTCCTCCTTTGTTTTTGTCCAGTCCAGTTTAGTCCAGGATAATTCTGGGCTTTTTGTCACTTCCTAATGACACAGCTGCATCTTTGTGAAAAGTGGATGTGAGTATCACGCTCAGTGGTCACACAACAGTGGTGGTGTCTGTAAAAGCCACCTGAAGAAAGTGGAGCCCTGTCCTTCACCTGCAAGATTTCAGCGGGCAGTTTTATTTTTCCTCATTGTGCCCACCATGGTAAGTTTTCTCCTGAGAAGATCTTGTCCAAGGTGATAGCTGGTAAATAATTTTTTTCTCAGGAATGCCACCTGCAGGTTTGCCTGTGTAAGTCTGTAGATTCCAGGCATAGCTGGTTTTTCCATCACAGCCTGCCCAGATTTTTGTGCTGTATTTGCCTGGTTTAGTGGGCATGTATTGCCAGAAGGGGCATTTTCCACAGAAAGGGACAAAACACTCATCCACTGTCACCTCTGGCCCTGGGTTGGACATCACTGGAAGGAGCTTCACCCATCTCTCCCAGACATCCCTGATGGGAGCAAGATTGTCAGATTTTGCTCTAGTATCTCTATTGTCACATTTGAGGACTCTTGATATCATTTGAAAGGTATGAAGTGACATTGTTGCCCGGAAAATATTCCTGCCTGTCGCTGCCTGCCAGAGACCATCAGTGGCCTCATTGCTGGTTTAGATGAAGGTTAGACAAGTGGTACCATCAACTGAGATCTCTAGTGTTTCTGAGAAAGTCTCCAGGAAATGAATGAAGTCAATGAAATGTCCCCTGAAGTTATGGAAACCAGACTGTGTGTGTGGTTCAGAGTTTGAATATAAATGAGCCTGTGTTGTCGTCCTGCTGCTCGTGATTTCACGGCTGCCATGATGCAGTTTGCAAAAAAAGAAGCAAAGCTCAACTGGATTTTCAAACAAACTGCAACTGAAACAGCTTCATCAACAAAAAACCTGCTACATGTCGGCAGCATCTCTGTTTCATCTTCAAAGGAAACGACTCGGCTCTCGTCTCAGATGGTTGAAGACATTTTACAACTTTTTCCACATAAACATCGTTCACATTGGAGCAGCGAGACGCCGGTGAATTATTGGTAAATGACTGAAATTGATAGTGGCCCTTTAAATGTGTGACGCAGCATCTTTTATAATTTGTCTTCTGATAATTAGTCCTGTGACAACCATCTGAGAGAAGGGCTGGAGACTCTAAAGGGTTCTATTGGCTCACATCATGTTCACTTTTATTCTTGGTGAAATATTTCATCATAATTGAAAACGGTCCATTTAAAGTGTCAATCAAATTACATCACATGTACCTTTTAGAGAGTGATGCAAATAAACTGGACCCTGTCAGATTTTCATGCTCTACTTGTGTCAATCATCAGTCTGTCGTTACTGATCAGAAGGTTTCCACAGAAACTCAACTTTTCACTTTCAAACAAGCAGCAGCTGTTGAGCCTTTCAGCATCCACCAGCTTTACTCACAAATTTCTCATTTGACTGAACACAAACTGAGGCAAAAAAAAAAAAAAAAAGACCTGTTGTGTGGCTGAGGCCACCGTCCATCCTGATCCGTGACAGAGTTCATCAGTCGTTCAAACATCTGTGCCGTCCAAACAAGCTGATGAGGGTGCAGCAAATCAGGGACGGGGCTTTGAAGAAAGGATGAAGCAGGCTCGCTTAAGACTTGAAACCCTCACGGGGATCTTCCAGCACTTCCTCTCAGAGCGGGGAATGAAACCTAAATGCTGTCATTTGCATATATTTCTTGTGGAGTGCGGAGAGAAAAGAGAGACACACTTTGGGGAGCATTTTAAATTAGGAATGTGTTTATTTCCTGGACCGGCCTGTTTAGCATTAAACGAAATCCAATCACTGTTTAGACAGCAGTAAATTAGGTACAATTAATTGTTTTTTGTTGTCCTGGGTATTGAGATTAGACCAAGCTGTTCGTATCCATCCCTCTGCACGGATGCACTGAAGTATTCAAAAAAAAAAAAAGAAATGTTAATGTTCCCAGATTTAGTTTTTGGTGGGAGGAGGATTAAAGCTGTTCAACATGCACAGAAATGATGAGTAGTTCGTAGTGAAAAAGTCTCACACCTTTCCAGAGTTCATTATCTCAGCGAGGAGCTGCCCCACGAAGTGCAGCGGTGTTTCCACTGTAGTAGCTGCTGTTTCCTTCATTATATGGAGGAAACAGCAGTGTAACAGAGAATCTGTAAGAGCGAGACTTCAGCTCGCTCACAGGCAGTTGTTAACTTTTATTCTCACACGCCGAGAATCAGCATCAATTATTAAAAGGAATGGTAGTTAGTGCAGAGATATCTTTGTTGGTTGGGACAGTGTGAATGTACAGCGAGTAGATGTTTACCACCTACAGACTACCGGCCATAATTGCCAGAATCATCCATGCAATGCTGTAAGGTTGAGTCCTTTCACAGCTTTTATATGTATAATATATATATATATATATATATAAAGGCACAAATGTTCATGCTCCCAACAGAGAAGTGTTTCCATTGATAATAACAGAGTCAGTTGAAACAGAGATGTTTTCTACCTTTAGAAAGTGTTTAGCAGACCTGGGTCTAAATATAACTCCTCGTTGAAACAACGTAGCGTTAGCATGAGTCTGAGAAAGACTTCAAAGTGTGAACCTGACAACATCCAACGTGTGTGTGTGTGTCAGTGATATAAACCTGCCTCTGCTACTTGTTTAGCAGCACGATGACTAACTGCATTTAAAAACACTCCAGAGACAGAAATGTGTCTTGTTACTGCAGCAGTGTTGAGGAAACCTTCGACTCGCATTAAGACATTTGTGTTTCTGTTTATTAATCATCTTCACAGGATTATCAACGCCGTTCTTTCAACTCGTCCTCCTTCTCTCTGAACCACACGTTGATTTTCACACTGACACTCTGTTTAAAGATCAGCAGCTGCTCAACACTTCAAACTTGACCTAGTTGTTCAGGAAATGTTTATTAAGCAGAATTAGAACTGGATCAGCCACGTGTTATTGTGCTTTTGTTTGTGTTAACTTATTATAACATGACTTTAAAAAGATTTACATCATCTGTCATCGAGTGTTGAGTCTTTAATGGTCTCAGAGCAGCTGAACCTGAAGATGAAGTCGAGTTCAGGAACAAAACAAACCATAACAAACATCACACTTCTCTCAATATCTATTTAGTTTTTATGAGGAAGTCAGGACCTTGTTACCTCATAAATATTGATGTTAAAAGTCAAAAATACTTAGTTTCTTCATTGTTTTCTATGTGATGTTGAGGAGGTAAGAACTGATTCCAGGTCAGTTTGATGGATGTTGTTTATCAATAAATATAAAAAGATCCCTGTCATCTGCTTATGACACAAAGTTACTCCATCTACCATCATCACATTCATAAAGATGATAATGATAAAGTCGTGTTGTGTCACATCAGTAAACTGGTGAGAATAAAAAACGTTTCCACCTCATTTCTGTTGAACAACGGTCGTCCACATTCAGGAACATGTGAAAAGTGCTAGAAACTCTGAACATCTCCTTTTCATAGAAACTCCTTTTATAAACGTTTCTAGAAAATGGGTCAATTTAAAAACGGTTGTTTGTGACGTCACATGTATGTCACTGCCCCCCCACTCTGACTCCACCTCCTCCCTTCAGAGGAGATCAGCTGTAAAAACACGTCTGTTGGTGAAGCTACAGTCATGTGACAGTGAAGGAGCCAATCAGAGTCAAGAGCTTGTGTTTTATGATGAGGTTGTTTAAGACTGAAAAGACGACGAATAGGTGAAAACCACGAGTTTAAACCCTAAAATATCTTTCTGAGGTTTTTATGAAGCTTCTGAGTCATCACACATCCAACCAACGTTTATTGTGTCTATGTCACATCACAGGACGAGGATCAGACGTTCAACCGTTCTGTCTCTTTAAGTTTATTATGTTTATCGATCATTTGAACATTATTGATCATTCTATCGCTGCTGGTTCAGTCAGTTTTAGACGGATCTTGATGAAACTTGTTTTATAACTTGTTTTACCGTCTCTGCTAAGATGCCGCTTGTTTGTTCACAAAGCGTCGTGTGTAGAGGGGGAGTCGTAAATACGACTAATCTGAGAGGTGGTTTAAAGAAATACTTCTGAGACATGTTCAGTGGAGCTCATGGAGTTGTGTTAACTTGTTGTAAAAACTTATAATATGGGACATTTAAAGGTTGATGTAAACTCTGTTCACCTCTGTAAACTTGCATCTATATGTGTAACCGGTTGTAACAATCAACATCTTCATTGCTGTTTGGAGTAACTGTGTACACACATTTAAGTGTCATTCTGCCTTTAAATATCCCAGCATCCTATTCTTAGTTTAATTATTTTCCATGTCAGATCTGTACCAATCTGTACTGATCCATCTAGGTTACTTACTCATGTATGAATAATGAGGTCGTGATTTGCATTCGTTCTTTATCTGCTCATTATAAACTCACATTCCTCAGTTACTGTGTCAGCTGATAACATTACAGTCACTGCAAATATGTGCAACTTCTATGACTCTTGCTTTTTATGTAACGTTTTTTTTTACTTCTGAAGAGTGGAGCAGGTCGTCTGACTTTATTTCTGATCATTTATGGGACGTTTTCACAGTCGTGGTGAGTTACACACTCAACTGCTGTGACCATTAAAACCCAAAATCATTAGTGATAATATGATACATTTGCTAAATAATAAATATCAAGAGGCAAGAATTTAAAATGAGATGCTAATCCACTTTAATGTTTTGAGTATAATCTCAGAAATAAAACTGATCCACGTTAAGCTCTTCTGCTGTTCAGAGGAATACGGTCGTGATGTTTTCTACGCATCACAAGATTTATCAGGGTTTAGGTTTTACTTCCAGTTACCAAATTTATACCATCAAATGTTTAGTCATGTTCCTAAAGGATCAAACTAAACATATGGTCCTTTAGTTTGTTGTAGCAGCTCGAGACGAAACGAGACGTCATCATCTAGTTGTTTAGACTGTTTCTTCAGAGCAGAGTAAAGTGTTTGACAAATAGAACAAGACCTGATGAGTTTTAACATCTTTACACACATTCATTCATTATTTGACTGTTTCTGTTTGGTCGTTCACTTTAGAGAAACTGCTGCTGAGTGTGAGAGTAAAATATACAAAGTCCTTTTAGTTGTATTTGGTTTGAAGTTGTTTCTATTCTCATGACACTCAGACAGTTTTGTTTCATCATGTGAAAGTAGCTTTTCAGTTACATTACTCTTTATTTTCCTCTTCTAGTCATTTTATTCTTAACATAAAGTTTTAAACATAAAGTTGTTCATCGTCCTCCTTGAATGAAGAGACACTAGAGACAACTACTTGTAAACATCTAGTCTCTACTGTCTCTTCCTGGTCTCCCTCTTGTCTTCCTCCCCCTCTCCCCCGTCCTCCTCCCTCTTTCCTCCATCTCTTCTCTTTTCTCTGTCTTCATTTCTCTCCAGCCGGTCGAGGCAGATGACGTCCACTCTGAGTCTGGTTCTGATGGAGGTTTCTTCCTGTTAAAAGGGACTTTTTCCTCCATTGTCACCAAGTGCTGCTCATTGTGGAAATGTTGGTTTCTCTATGTAAAGAGTCTTGAGATAGATGATTTGGCGATGCTATATAAATAAAACCGAATTGAACTGAAAATTGAATGATAAAGTCATAGTTAACTCGAGATGAGACTGGAAATAAAAGAGTAGGAGCTCTGGTCCAGAATGAATAAACAAGTCTTTTCTAGTGGTGTTGTTTACAAGGTCAATACAAATGGAGTTTACTCTGGTACTTTGTGCCTCCAGCACCTACACATGTCATATTGTGAGTGGGAGAAAACACTTGAACATCCCAGCGTTGGTCTGCAGCATCGTGGTCGCTGGAGGGCAGAGCTCCACGGTTTAGAGCAGCTGATTCCAGCTCATGGACCAGATACACGATAGAAATATTGGAAATGTTTGTGTCAACAACAATTCAACACCACTGGAGATGGTGTGGATACGGAGGCGCGGCTACGATTATCACAGCTGCGCTTAATAGAACAAACGATCAGTGATTGAATTCACCTTGTGTGACATGTAGAACCGGTACAACATGGATCTGACTAAAAACTAAATGCTTCTCTCTGACTCCTTGTAGTGACGTCCCGATTGTCCTTCAGTGTCGAGGAGTCAGTGGTGTTGATGGTGTTGGACCAACAGACAGAACCAGACCGACAGTAAATGAACAGAGGAGCTGATCCTGAATCAGATGGTGAGTACAGCAACAGATCTGTGACTGTTGTAACTCACAGTAGAGGAGAGCATCAGCAGCCAGTGTTGTGTTGCATAGCAACGTAGCATCTGTGTGTGTGTGTGTGTGTGTGTTACACTTTATAAAAACTGGTTTTTGCTTAAAAAACAAAACAAAACAAAACAAAAAAAAAAAACAATGTGTTTTTATGCTGCAGCCACACTGCTGCTTTATCCTGCTGTAGATTAATATTCTCTGATTTCATTTTTAATTTCATTTATTTTATCTTTCTGATTTAATCCTGGTTCACCTACATTGAGGAAACATTTTTACAGTGTATTTGTAAATGTTGTTTTCACTGGCTGCAGAGGGACTGGCTATAAAATTAGATTTATTGTTGGTTTGGATATAAGAGCTCAGTGTAGATATCACCCGGGAACAGTGTATATGAATTGATATTTCAGTGAATGTATCTTATAAGCAAAACATGTTTTTCACTTTAATAGCTCTATTATGTGACTTTATTACCAAATAATGTTTTTACCCTTTCCTTTCCCGCTTTTAAACATGTAGTAACTATTATTTCTTTTTGAGTAAAATATCTTTAAACTGTGAGTAAGTTGGAAAATAACTTGCTGTTGAAATGAAATGAAATCATGTGAACAGGTTTATTTTTTTATACATTATTTATAGTTTTTAACCTTACAGAGCACATGCAAGACAGTCAAATCAACATAAAAAGACTTACAGATAAACATAGTTGCAAAAGTGAAGGTAAAGCACCATGTGAGGAGTTACATCAGGCATCACACCTGCTCCTAAGGCCGTACAGGTCAAGATATATGTGGGTTAATGTGACACTGTGCTAGGAAGGGTCCCCGACTTCTCTCACATCTCTTCTGTTCATTGGGTTTGTGCATGTCTTTTGGGTTTTGTACCATGTGTAACGTGGGTTAATAGAGCAACGATGGACCAATGACAGTGGCTCCTCCCAAAATTCTTCTGGTATTTCAGAGTTTAAGTCTCTGATCCAAACCTCCCCAATAAAAACAGAGGAAACTGAATTAGTGAAACAGCTCACAGTCCGGAGGGAGCCAGAGGGTCTCGAGAAAAAGACGGTTGGTGGAGGTAGAGCCAAAATGTGGACAATTCTCCTTGACATAGTGTCTGACTTGGAGGTAACGACAAAAAAAAAAGAGAGTTTGGATGAATAAATTTATTGCTTAGCTGAGCAAACTGGCTGTGAATGTGCAGATCTAAAAATGTTCTAATACCCTCTCTCTCCAAGATGGAGATGTGGCGGTCTATTATCTAGAGTTCGTCTCCAGCAACAACAATGTACTTAAATTTAGCAACGTGTCTCCACACAGATGGCATCATTAATACTTCATGGAGCTTTCTCTTCTACTGTAACTTTGTTGGGCTTTGACATACAAATTTGAGCTTTGACCAGCTGTTGTGACCGTGAGGGAAGAAGAACAGAAGAGTCCATTTCCATATTTCTGCTCAGGGCTGAGATGAGAACTCACTGTCAGTGCCAAAATCTGACAGGTCAGTTTGAGCAAAGACAGATTGAACCACTTATATAATTACAGTTACGAAAGATAAAGAAGGACACATGAAGACGGTGTTTTCATAGTCTCAGTCGTGACAGAGTTAATAATCCAGGCATGTCCTCACCTCTGTCCACCTCCAGTCCAGACCTTGACCTTGCCTCTGCTTGCATCGGCTAATCAGGCTCAAAAACACCCCAGGTTAAGATGAAATTTTTTATAGAACGATGCCAGAACTGAGCAATGATCAATACTTCTTGGGCAGTCAGTCAGGTCAGTTTGATGAAGTTAAGTAAATACAATATTTCTGACAAACCAGGTCTGCAGGGTGAAGGGAAACGAAGAAAACTTGAGTGACACTGGCTGAGAATCAACACTGATTATTAAAAAAGAGAATTATTTTGAGATAAATCTACAACAGTTTTAAACCCCTAAGTTAAGAAAGGACTGAAAAACAACTCCAACTAACAAGAAGAATTTGTGCAATTACTTTTCAACAATTTTGGAGCAGCCAACGATGCCCTGCTGTTGACCTAACACCTTAACCACCGAACCCAACAGCCTGATGCTCATACTTATCGTGTCAAAGGTACTCTCACTCAAGCACAATGCACTTAGCTGCAAACAGGGGCTCTATGCATCAAACCACCTCCCTCTGTGATGGTTAACAAGTCATAAAGATTTATCAGTGAGTAGGTACAAGAAAGAGTTGTTATTGGATGCTGGGGAATAGAAAATGGAAGTAGACACAGGCCAGTAATTTATAGTCCCACCAGAGTTCGTCTTCACGGCTGAAGACATAAAATTATATTATGATCTGACAGTCAGAGGCGTCATGGGCATAATTTAAAATAACCTGCTGTAAACCTCATTTTTTCTGCAATAAGGGATTTGGATAGTTTTGGTTTCATCATTTGTACTTATGAGTTTCAATTTAGACATTTGGTTTGTAATTTAAATGATCCCAGAAGAGTTGACTGTCAATATTTAAAAGTTTGACAAAGTGGCATCGAGGCAGACGCTGCAGACTGTAGACAGACAGTCGTAGCATTTCTCTGGAGATGCTCTGATTAACATTCATCACCACAATCTTTGTCAGTTGTTTGGACCCCAAAGAAAAATCTAAATTTTGGGTGAAACTGAGTGGTCTCAACGAACAACAAACACCTCTGGAGGCAGGAAACAATGTCAGTCAAACACAAATCAAAATCACGCCTGTAAACGGCTGCGTAATGAAATACGGTTCCCTGTCCTCTACGAGTCCTCACTAAGACACATGACGGAGTTCTCACTTATAACCAGTCGCACGTGTCAGTTCAGTGTAAAACTAAGTATTGTTTAAGTGGTTCGTTGTCCCCAGAGGATGAATCCTGATGATTATTTGCATGACATGTTTGAGATTGTGTTTGTCGTCCTCGGAGGATGAATTTCATCGTCTCGTCTTCTCCATAAAAACATTTTGCAGAACGCTGCCTCCAGGTCACATTTACAACTATACATGAACGATTTTTTATAATCTGATTTCTACTGTGATTTTCATCATGAACACTGAACCAAACAGGATCTAGTCTTGTCTTTGCTGGAGAAATATTTGTTGTATATTTGTGTTTGTACTTTACTACACAGTTTTAATGTAGAAAAGAAACCCCCAGGCGCAGCAGCAGTTCTGTGTTTATGCTGCGTTTCCTGTCAGTCAGCACTCCTCAGTGTCTGGGGTTGATCAGTAATCGTATGCTGTTTATTCCTGTTGATATATTAACCAAATTCTGGGGACATGGAGGCCCCAGCATGTGGACTTAACCTTGCTCTCACACTCACACTGGGAATGCAAAATGTGTTACAGGATGGTGTATTTGTTGGATGTAAATGACCTTTGATCAGATCGTGGTATGTTTTATTCAGTGTTATGCAGACAGTCATTGTTCAGATTTACATACGCTACAGGGTAAATATGTGTCTGTATTCATTTTTAAAAGTTATACATTTTAGAAAATGTCTATTTTTATTTTCTGTCTGAGAAAAAGAAGAAACTGTTGATGTTAGTCTCATGTCATATGTGTTAATGATAACACAGGATCATATACACCAACACCTCTTCACTTCAGTAACTAAAACATTTGAACTCCTTTGTCCCTGTGGACAAAGAGAAATTAACAGTTCAGTCCAATGTTCCCTCAGATCAAAATCTAATCCAACTGAAGATCAAACCACCTCTGAGTCTGAGACCCGGCTCTCTGACGCTACTATACATCTGACTCGGTTCAGTTTTATTTGTGTAGCATTAAATCACAACAAAGATGATCTCAAGGCTCTTTACAGAGTTCAGGTCAAGACCTTGTAATATTATAGAGCTCTTAAAGATGATGGAGCTCAGTCAGGTCTTGATAAATCACCTTATGTCAGAGCAACAATCTCTTCCATGTTTTATGTTGCTCTTTTCTTTAAAAGCTTTTTGTTTTCCCTGTGATGAGACTTAACAGAAATCTGGGTCAGTTTGTGTCTGTTTAAGATTTTTCCTTCAATTTTTTTCTTTTACTCCTCTAACTGTTCTGTTCAATCAGAGCTTGAATTTCAGCCACTGTCCCAGGATGCAGCTGCATGCAGTGGAAGTTTAAAGTTAGTTAGTTTTATCGTCGCCACAGAACCAACATCAGCGTCAATGAGGTGTTTATTAACGTCTAGTAGGAGCAGGGAACAACAGACCTTGTTCAGTTAATAAGAGCTGGTTAAATGAAGCTTCACGTCTTCTCTTTAAACACAGTAAGCATGCTAACCAGCTAGCCCTGGTGAAGTAGCACCGGTCAGAGGCTGTAATGTGTCCTAGTCCTGTAAACACAAAGAAGGCTGAAGCTCTTTGTGACATTTATGAAAATGTACAACTAGTCCTTTAAACTGATGAAGAATGATAGAAACTGTAGAATCGCTGCAGGACTTGGAGATGGTTGTTTGGCTTTGATCTCGTCATCTTATCTTCTCAAACAAATGTCTTCTCTGTCTCTTTTCCATGTTCATTGCTGTGAACACAATGGTAGTCTGCTCCGTTTATGTAGGCTGAATGACTGAAGATACCTGTGATGCTAATTGAAGATAACGGTCTTCAATTAGTGCAGTGAATGAGTGTAATAAAATATCCCCTCAGTCCACTGATGCATCCCCAGTTTAAAGTGATTACTGATCCCTGTTGTCCAGGTTATATTTAATAGAGAATATGCAGCAGTTCAGTCTGTTTTATCTGAAAGTTAGTGTGATAATAAAGTGAGTGATTTCAACACGGTTTCAATGAGCTGTATGAATATCAACACGTCTGGTCACATCTGTGCTACAGTATGAGTCGAGTGGTGATTGGCAGACTTAATGTATATTTAAATAAAGGCAGGTCCGTGTCAGACGCCTGCTGATTCAGTCTCGTCTTACAAGAATTTCATCACCTTGGGATTGGAAGTCACAGTGAAACGTATTGATGGAAAGTCTGACGGGTCCATGAAATGAATAAAACCACTGAGCTGATTTCTCTGTTTCTCAACCAAGTGTAAGACGATGACTGCTCTTTTTTTAATGAAAACATTTATAATAAAAATTGTCCCTAAAATGTAAATTTATTCTTGGAAAAAAAAAAAGTGAATGCTTGAGGTGGCAGAAAATATTCAGCTGGAGAAGTCTGAATTTTTACAGACATTTTGTCTGAATTATTGTGGCTTTAGGTGAAGTGCTACTAACACTTGCTCATTTATTCTGAGCCAGTTTCGTGTGTTTTGTTGGATCATATTAGAACAGAAAATAGTAACACAAGTTCCTCATCGGAACAGAGCAATCTGTCCAATTGCTTCCAGGAATTCGTTTGTTTTAGCTGATTATTTTCACCAAGAAATCAGCATAATGCGATTGAAAACCGCAGGTTAGCCAAAAACTATGAGGAATGTTATGTTCTATTAAGTTTTAATGTTCCTACTTTCAGGAAAAAAAACAGCCACTCTTGTTTTGAACTCATTTTCACTTCTAACAGATTAGCCACAGGTTAGTTTACAATATAATTTGAAATTATTTTTTTCATTTTCATGTGTCATTTAACTCTGAGTTATCCTGTGGTGTTACAGCATCAGAGTTGTGTTAGTCGTACACATCCTCATCCTTCCTGAGTCGTCCAGTGCCAGAGTTCTGTCTGGCAGGTGGTGGATCGATTACCAAATAGGAGAAAGTCTGCAGTGCATTCAGGAACAATTCCCACGTCTTCTCCACACCCGTTTGAATGATGAAGGGCAAAGCAAAAGCTTTATACTTTAATCAACATGTATAAGTGTTGGGTTGTTGTGCAGAACTTAGAACTACTACTGGAACTTTAGGTTGTGGCCTCCACATCCAAGCAAAGAGAAGTTTAGATGTTTAGATGTTTAGATGTTTAGATGAAACTTGGTCATCACAGTTAAAGTCTGTTGATAGCGACTGTGTAACCACGGGTCAGGGGTAGTATTGTACTGACTATGAATGAGCAGCCATGACGGTGTATCTGCTGTTGTATTTATGTCAGAATGATTTTACAGCTGCTCGGTCGTCGTCTTGATCAGCAGCAGCAGTTATTATGTGGCTGAAGCAGCTGAGAGGAACCCTGTGGACTTAACTGACAACTATCTCAGTCTGTCTGTAAACCTAATCTCAATTATTCTCTAATGTCAGCGCTTCCAAAACCAACACTGCGTCGTACAATAACAGTCGGGACAGAGACATTTTATTGTATCAGTTTTTCTGGAGGTTCTGTTGTGAAAACAAAGTCTAATAAAAACAAAAAAAAACAACATCATTCCTGTGGAAGATTTGGCCTCCTGTGTTTTACATGTTATAATTACATGTTAATAAACTGGTGAAACTGGTCGTCCAGTGGTTTGATTTGATTTCCAGTTCTTCGTGTCCAAGTGTCCTCAGGCAAGATACCGAAACCACAGATTGTCTCTGGAGGGTGATGGAGGTTGTGTGAATGTGGATGTGACTCGGTGTAAAATGCTTTGAATGGTCCAGTTCTCATCTGGGTTTCTGTTCTTGTTGTGCTTTAATGATGCGTCCGTTGTGTTTCTCTCTGCCTGCTGTGATAAAGTTTTCATGTGTTTCAATATCTAGTTATAGTTCTCTATTTGTGCCACGTTTCTGTGTTTGCTTCACATTTGCCGTCAGATTGATGGGGATATTTTTTTTCTCTTCTATTTTTTTATGTGTTTTTTGCAGTTGCACTGTGTTGATTTTAGTTGTAGCTACTTCTGTACATCTCACTGTTGTGTTTCCTATAAACAGCTGAGCCGTTTATAGATTATGATTACAACCACAGTCACTCAATAACTATTGATTATATTTGTAGAAAATCCTGTACTTTGGTTGTAATTAAGTACTGTCAATGGGTTGGGTTCAAAGGTTCAAAAAGAAGGAATATAGGAACATGAGGAAGATATTTAAAAAAAAAAAGGAGAAAGATAATTGTCTTTTTATTATGGAGCCAAGTGTCTTACATGTGTTGGATAATTGTATTTGGAGGAACATGAACATCTATAGGATCCCAGACACGAAGGAAGAGAAGAGCAACGACAGCAGTGAAGAGAAAAACGCTGGATCCTTCTTCTCAATTCTTCTTAATAGATAGAAAGTAGAGACAGGCAGTCAGCACAGTTTCAAATGCAGTCATACGCTGTAACTAGATACGAGAAGAAGCAACAACAAAAACCAAACAACAGAAGAAAAGTGTCAGCCTTGGTTTAGCAACATGCTCATAGTGTCTAGTCCACTCCACTACCTGCTTCACATCCACGAGTCTGCACAGTCAGTCATTTTAATTAGCCATCCTTGACACGGCTGCAATACATCACATGTGAACAGAGGCTGTGTGGAGGGTGGGGGTGTGGGGTTGGGGGGTACTTGTTAGCGATAACAGCAGCAATGCTGGGGCTTGTAGTAGTCTAAGCTTTTTGGGCAGATAGAAAGTGAGTCACGGCTGGTAAAACGAACATAATTAACCCCGAGGGAGCAGGACAGGAGGCCTGGTCTCGGGGCTGGCAGCCTGCACGGGTGAGGAGGTCTACATGTGTATGTGAGTTTGATCTAAAACGTCTCAATGTGTAAAATCACATAATCTGAACTGTGTGAAAACTGAGGTGACCATGATCCAGACTGAGATCAGATCAGACCATCAGGTAACTGAAATTTATCTTTTTTTTCTCAGCAACATTTCCTTATCAGCCCTGATGATATTTTATGTTCTTTCATAGTTTGACTTCAACTTTTGTTTTCAACTTTATAACAAAAAGTGTTTTCATTTTATACAACTTTATAATTCCTGCAGGAAACTTCCATCTTGTACATGTGTTCAGTTCAAAGTTTACCATTGATTTAATGTTCTATATAATCATATAAAACCTAATATACTGACACCCTCAGATGTTATTGAAGAGTCGGAGCTGAACAGGAAGATACAAAACTTAAAAATGAAATCATCAACTTCAACTGAGTCTTTTTTTCTGTTTGAGACAAAAATACTATGTTGTAGTGAAGCAATGTTCAGGTTTTGTCTGTGTAGTTGTAACATCCATGCATTTAGGTCAAAACACAGTTAACAGAACTCAGCTGTTTGACAAGAGTTTCCTACGTAATGAGAGAGAAATATTTTACCTCCTCCGTCTTCCATCAGCAGCAGCAGCAGCAGCAGTTCGCAGAGACGTTCAGTTTTACCTGGAGTGTAATTTATCATATAGTGAACAGTTCTGCCACGTCAGTGTGGGGCCACACCGGCCGCTTACATGATTCAAAAGTTTTTTTTTCCACCTCAAAGATTTTGAACAACAAATTGCTTGAGAAAAGTCCCACGTTCTTGAGTTGCAGAGGAAATGCACATCACCGGGGGCCCGGCACACCTTCTGCTGCTCCGCTTTATGCAAACTTATGCAGCAATTATAAGCTGAAGTGCCCCATCAGGCAGGAACTTTTTAAAGGTGACTACACATGAAGGAGCCAGAGAACTGTGTTCATCCAGGACTTGAATGTGATCCCCTGATGAGCAGCTACAGCTGATTATTTTAGTGGCAAAACAATAATAGGAAATGGAAATCAGAGCAACTTCACATGTTGATGATAATGACAGCTATTTGGAAAATTTAATGCAAATTAGTCTTAAAACGCTCACTAAGTTTTGAGTCACAGTCTCTTCTCCTGTTGCCTGACACAGTTTTTTCAAGGGTAAATGTATAGATCACATCCTGTGAACACACACAGCAGGTTTTTTCTTATCTGTTCTACTCTATAGATTATGTATGAAGTCAGCTAACACACTTCTAATCAAGGCAAAGATGATCATTGATCATCTTTGATCATTTTTATTAGAATCAATTTTTATTAGAATCAGTTACAGATAAAACTCCATGTAGAAGAGTTTATAAAAGTGAGTTGTGTGTGTACGTGTGTCCGTCCTCGAGAAACTTAAAACTAATAAATCACACACCAACAGTCAGAAAGCAGCTACAGATAATACTCTGACGAGGGCATTTGTGGAGTTGATAAAAGATGCCTGTCAATATTTGCTGGACACGGATCTGACAACGTGATGGATGAAACAACAGGTGAACTGCCGTGGATCTGAGCCAACAGCAGTTGCCACTAGCAACACAACATCCAACTGAAACCAGCTTTTGGATACTTCTTTATTCTGAGACGTATTCAGCAGTAGTATTCAGTATTTATGTAGAGGTTGTCAGATGTGGAAACAAGGAAATGAGCTACAACTCATTTTAATAAAATGTATCATTTAAATTTGACTCTGACATTCAATACATATTTAATATAAACTGTTAATTTCGGTTTAATTCCTAAACTATGAATATTATAAATAGATACTCGGGGAAAGTGTTTCACTCTGACTGGATGAAGACGTAGAATAAAAATAACTGCTTATTAAATAATGTTCATGAGACATTCTAGAATCATTAATGACTATACTGACGGACAACAACACGCGTCAGATGTGGACAGGAATCCAGGCCCTAACCAACTACAAAGGCCGGCCCCCATCGCTCCTACATCCTCCAGCAGCAGCAGCACCCTGGCAGAGGAGCAGAACAGCTTCTGTACATACAAGTTTTTTCTGTTTAGTGTGTATACAAGTTACTCAAAACTCTTATGTGAATGTCCTGACATCATCCAGCCTCAGAAGTTGATTCTTTGGTTTAAGACCACTTCCACACACCTGAGTCTCTACCTGCCTCTGACTCCAACACCCCACCTCTCTCCCTCCCAGAGCATGAGGTGAGGAAAAACCTGAGAGCAGTGAACCCCAGGAAAGCTGCTGGCGGTACCTGACGGTATCCTGGGGGGTGGTGATCAAAGCATGTGCAGGCCAACTGGCAGGGACCCTCACAAAACTCTTTAACCTTTCCCTGACACATGTCACCGTCCCCGCATGTCTGAAGGCTTCCACCATCATCCCCATCCCCAAAAAACCTGCCATAGACAGCCATAGACAGCGTCAACGACTACAGACCCATCGCTCTGACATCTGTAGTCATGAAGTGCTTGGAGAGATCAGTCTCCCAGCACATCAGGGACTGACTTCCTCCCTCCTTCGACCCTCACCACTTTGCCTACAGAGCAAACAGGTCCACAGAGGACGCCATCGCCTTTACACTCCACACAGCGCTGAGCCACCTGGAGAACAAGAGCTACGTGAGGATGCTCTTCGTGGACTACAGTTCGGCATTCAACACGATCATCCCAGACATTCTCTTCACCAAACTTCTGTAACTTACTCATCCCCCTCCCCACCTGTATCTGGATTAAAAACTTTCTGTCAAGTCGCCCACAGTCTGTGACTTGGCCCCCACCACTCCTCCACACTTACACTCAGCACCGGCTCCCCTCAAGGCTGCGTTCTGAGTCCCCTACTGTACGCCCTGTACACCCACGACTGCTCTCCGACCCACCCAACCAACCGCATTATAAAATATGCGGATGACACCACTGTGGTTGGACTCATCTGTGATGAGGACGAGACGGCGTCCAGGGCCGAGGGAGAGAAACTCTCCCTCTGGTGCTCAGGAGTCAACCTGACCCTGAACATCCTTAAGACTAAAGAACTCATTATGGACTTCAGGAACACAGACAGGACTGCACCCCCTCCTCATGAATGGAGAACGGGTGGAAACTGTCACCACCTTCAGGTTTCTGGGCACGCACATCTCTGCTGACCAGTCCTGGACGTACAACATCAGGGCCCTCGTGAAGAGGCTCAGCGACGGCTACACTTCTTGTCCGTCCTCAGGAAGAACAACCTGGACAGGAAGCTGCTGCTGCTTCTATCACTCCTCTGTGGAGAGTGTCACCTACTGCCTGGGTGTGTGGTCACAGGCTCCACAGCCGACGACAGGAAGGAGGAGGGTCATAAACACTGTCTGAAAAATCATGGGGTGCCCTCTGCCCACCCTGGACCAGATCTCCTCATCCTGCTGCCTCAGGAAAACCAAGGCCATCATAGGAGACCCCTCACACCCCACCCACCCCCTGTTTGACCTGTCGCCCTCTGGAAGACGCTACAGGTCAGTCAAGTCCCACAGCCACCAGACTGACAAACAGCTTCTTCCCCTGGGCGACTGTGAACACCCACCGACACACTCACTCACTCATAGACAGATAACAACCCCCCAACAGCCCCGACATCTATCACCTCATCTACCTCCTACCAAAAATGTTTACAGCCACTTTTCACTTTAAGTTTATTTATATTCTCACCTTTATACAAATGCACATTTTTATATTTAAATCTGAGTTTCCTATGTTTACAATTTATATATATTCTGTTGAACTACCTCCAGAGTTTTTACAGTTTTTACAGTTTACATTTCGTGGTACTTTCAGTTGTATACATGTATAATCTATAACCTTATAAGATTTCTTCTTTTTTCAAATTTTATGTCTATTTTTTTTTTGTAGAGAATAGCCCTTTTTAAATATATTATTAATAATATATTAATATATATTATATATTGTTATTATAATATTAATTAATATTATAATTAATATTAATGTTATTAATAATAATATTGTCGCTTCTGTGTTGGTTTCTATGACGCCCTTATGTTTGGTTTTTCCTTCTTGTCACTGTGATTGTCAATCTGTCGTTTCTTTTCTCGTTGTGGTGCATGGTGGTTCTGTGGGAGCACCCTCAATTTCTTTGTACCCCCACTGTACAATAAAACAATAAAAGACTATTCTATTCTATTCTATTCTATTCTATTCAAAGAGTTTTCACCTTATGTCTTTATTTCATCTTATATTTACTCTCTTATCAGACGTTTGTTACTGATGTTGACTCATTAACGTATCAGATCCTCAGGTCTTGACCGCAAACTGTAACATTTCCAGTTTTCTAGCTGCAGACAACTTGTCTATTCAGAGATGTGATGAGACCTGTCAGATAATAACCTCGGGATAAGGTTCCTGTTCCTGTCGTTGTTCTGTGCTGATTTAACATCAACTCAGATTATTTTCAACTTCTGATGGACAGAGAAACTAGTCTGCCCCATTAAACTGTGTTCTGGTGATAACACAGATGTAAGAGTCATTTTTTTTCAGCCACTGAGCAACAAACTCATCAGCAAGTTATTTCATGCTTTTTAATGCAGAGAAGAGCAACAGAGACACGTGGCTCTGAAACCTGCAGCTATTTTCAGTCAGCAGGTTTTTCTCTGTTAATGTCAACACAGTGACTTAAACGTCTCTTTCTTCTCTACAACTACTACTTACTATCACCTGCTGCCTACCGTCAACGCATTTTACTCACCAACTGTACATACAAGTTTTTTCTGTTTAGTGTGTATACAAGTTACTCAAAAGTCTTAGCTGAACGTCCTGACATCATCCAGCCTCAGAAGTTGCACATTGGGTTTTTCCTCCGGTTGCTCAGAGTCGATGTTGTTGTGGGATTATTTTCTGGTCTGTAGTAAAGTTTATGCTCTGGTAAAAGTGAAATGAAGAGATTGTTGCTATAACTAGTTGACATTGCACCCGTTCAATTGTTTTCTCTATTTTTATGTTCTCGCTCACTAAAACTAGAACATGTTATCTTTACCAATACTAAATCCACGTTGTAACACTGGGTAAGAAAACTTGTAGTCAGGGAGCTGAACAACAACCCAATGGTCAGACTCTGCATAGATGGAGGAACTTGCCAGAGGGACAAAAATCAGATCCATCCATCAATCAATCAAGTGTTTTACAGAGACTAAACAGAAGTCACTTTGAGTAAAATGCAGATGATAGCTCACTTGGAGTTTGCCAAACACTGTTTAAAAGGACTCGGAGAGCAGGAGGGAAAAGTTTCTCTGTTCTGATGAGACTTGACTCTTTGGGCTGAAATCCAAGCACAACACAACTCTGGCAAAGTCCCAACATCACTCATCACTGGGCTAAAAACATCTCCACATCATGTTATACAGGTGGTGCTCAAGGAAACTGAGCTGAAACATAACACTGGACTGGCTTCAGGACAAGTGATATTATACCAACACTAATCTAAAACAAAGACTCAACCCTACAAACTACATACTGCCACTGCACACTCTGACCTGAAGATGGCAGATCATCAATGGGATAAACTGACCGGATCCAGAAGAGTAAATATTTAGGAAATTTATCCAATAAGAATCAGAACCGTTAAAATCTGAATCGTTTTTGACTTTTGCAAAGATTTCTTAAAACAAAGTTGTTGTCATTACTGCAACAAACCAACAGCTGTGTTTCTTCTGACATTTGAGTTTCATTCAGCGATTCAACCTTCACTTATTCCCCATCACAGTTCATCACTGAATTAAAGTCCTGGTGTAAAAGTGAACAACATAATGGACAAAAATGTTCTCTTCTCCATCAACATGTTTGTTTTTTCAGGGTTCGCATCTTTACAATATGTCAACAGATGCTGTTTATTTTTTCAGTCTGATAATGTAACATCCATCTACTGCAAATATAACTGACTCATTAACTGAAAAACGAAGTCCAGCAAATCAAGAGCAAACTCTCCACCCACTCACTCTGTTTTTTAAAAATCAGAGCTGCAACACTGAAGCTGCGACACAGACGCTTATACAGCAGCGCCCCCTAGTGTACAAGTCAGAGTACTACAGTGAGTTAAAACTGACGTAGTTACAGTCACATGAACCAGTCATGACACAGCACATTTTACATTCATGCAGTTTTACACTTGAATGGGCAGAATATAGCATTCTCCTTTTTATATGCAGAAGTAGATGTTTATTTGACTCTTTGTTTTATTTTATATTTAATATCTTTTCTACATAACTCAGCATATTTAAGAGTCTGGGTTCTAGCACATTATGGAAATTAAAATGATATATGTTCATCCACACAATCTCAACTCCAGCCTCTTTCAGAGCTTTTAACGATAAACTTTATTTGTACATTCAGAGTCCAAAGATGAGATTTAGTTCTTGACAAAATAATCTCAACCTCCAAAAAGGAACAAATTACAAAGTTTGCTCAGATAAATCCATGAATCTGTTGATGCAGTTAAAAGTCAGTGACCTTGTGTTGAGATCTGGTGAAGTTCAGGTCAAAGGTCAAAGATTTAACTGTTCATTCTTTCTTCAACCTCAATTTAATGCAACAGTGAAGTAGCTTGTATCATCTTTGGTGGTCGACGTCACTGATGTTTGAGACGCTGAAGTCTTCCCAGAACAACAGAGGTTATTACAGCAGCAGAATAAATCACGGCTGACATGTTCAACAGGAAGTAGATCTTTAGTTGAAAAGGTCACATTTCTGTGGAAAATGAACTTAAAATGAATCTGTTGTAACAAACAGTTGAGAAGGAAACAACAGAGGAGAAATCACATTTTCATTTCAGTCCACTCGTTATCCTACAGCACCACCTAGAGGAGCTCAGACGTAATGACAGGAACGTGGAGCTGTGAGATTGTAAAAAAACATCACAAACACTAATTAATTCAAAATAAATCAGTTACATGTCTTTTCCTTGTGTCGAATGGTTTCATAACGTAGCTCTAGTTATTGTTTAACCTCTCTACCTCCATCATCTGTCGCTCCTCTCTTGTTTCCACAAAGGAAAAATTCACATCGGTCACATTGTTGAATTTGGTTTAAATACTCATTTCTGTCTGACTGTCAATTTACACTGGATTTTTTTATTTTTTCGCACTATTTAAATGTAACTGTGGTCAAACAGACCGTTGTTTGACCAGTTCAGAAGAATATTGATTTGTCATTCATATTTTCTAGCTCCTGCTCTTAAATGTCTCTTTAATAAACTGGAGTATGATCTGTCTCCATAAGTGTTGGCAGTAACTTCAGGTTTTCTAATTTACCTTTTTTCATTATTATACAGATTAATGTTCACGAACACAGGATGTGGTTCCATCCGTTAAGGACAGGGTTTGAGATTTAAACAAAGCTCTGATGAATCAGCCTCGCTACATCTCATCCTTCTTCATGTCATTAGAAATGATGTTTCACTTCCTGTCAGTCGTTTCTCCTCCAGCGTCTATCTCAGACTTCATCTGATTAAACTCTGACCTGCGAAGCACAAATGCTCCAGTCAAACACTTAGAGAGAGAGAGGGTGGGACTGACCTCTGTCTCAGGAAATATTGACTGATGTCATTTCTTATTTGTATAAGTGCCTGTCAAACAGCAGAGTGAGAGGAAGGACTAACGGATGAAGGATGTGCTTTTTATTTATGCAGAGAGCATCAACATAGATGAGACAACAGATGATAATAACAGATGAGAGCCGTTTTCACATAGTTTTACATTTTAAAATATCTTCATTCAGTCCAGGACACAAGCATGACACGAAATGAAAAAGGTGCAGAATTAAATAGGAAGTAAATAATGAGATAAACCAACGGAAACAGGCCACAGATCAGAAGTCAGATCCCAGAAAAACAACCACCTGTGATGTGCCCCGGCCTTGTCGTCTTGTTCTCTGCTCTCAGCTACAGACTCAGCCTGTGACATTAATACTAATTATTACAACAAAATGACCAATTAAATACAAACACACTAATTATTCATGTTGAAGAAAAACTCACTGGAAAAGTGCAAAGTTGAAATTCATTAACTGCCTCTAACCTTTAGTTTGTTCATGTGACATTTAACTTGCTCATTACATTCTAGTTGAGATGTTGCAATCTTTACTAAAGAGTTCATTATGAAGAAGCTTTGTTTTTACCTTAAAAACATCAGACTGGAGATTTACATTTCTTCATGTTGGACAAGAAACATAGAGACTGTTCTGGATGTGTCACTATGGATGAGTAGTCGGAGTTAGGTGACATCTGTTAGAAGAGATTTGATGTTGGTTTTGTTGGTTGTGTAAAATAAAAAGTCCTGTAACAAACACTATAAGATCTCATGAAATCTGGTGTTTTGCTCTTTGCTTTTGTTCTGCAACAGATTGTTTGACATTTTGTTCATAAATTTTCATAAATAGATTTTGTTCATGAACAGATCTTCCTCTGATTTCCAGTCATGTGGTCGCACTGTTTTCCTGTGAAATGTTGGAATCAAATTCTTGGCAGTGTGAACAGGTGTGATGTTCAGTTCGTTTTAAAGACGCATGACAGCACAGAATAATAACACTTCATCTGTTGACTGAAACGACCAGTTGTGAACGAGAGACTGGAGACGAAAGTGCAGCTCGTTTATCTAAATGAGATTCATGAAAGTGTCGTAGTTATTTGTTATTTGTGACAGAAATGAGGATCATAATCCTGAAACGTTGAGCTCAGAACAGCTCCTGACTCTGACGCAGCTGTCGTCTCACTCATCCAGCCACGACTTCATGACAGTTGAGAGCTGATTTTTTCTTTTTCTGAATTCTCTTACCGAGTGTCACTGCTTATAACTTCTGCTTTATACTGAGAAAGAAATTCAGCCATAAGCATTCAAAGCTGCATTTCAATATTTTCTCACTGTGCTTCCTGCTGTTTACCTCCATTGTGCATCTCACTGAAATACTGCAACAATGTCCAGTGATGTTATGAGCTTCAGAAGAAATGCATAAAAATCAAATGCTATATGTGTGTACATATATACACATATATACTACTTACATGTGTGTGTGTGTGTTACGCTACAAAGACATGAAAGTAAAGTACAGATCGTGTTTGGATCCAAAAGTTTCTTTAAAAATAACTGTTTTTAGAAAGAATTGGTGAAGCAGCTTTTTCTGAGCAGAAGTTGAAGATTTCAAAGGTTAAAGCAACTCTGCTTGTCTGTGAACTTTTCTGTCACAGTAGTTGTTGGTTAACTGACCAAACTCTCTGGAAACACAAGCTCATAATGTTTCTGTCTCTGGTGTTCAGGATGTCAGTGTTTTTATGTCGACTGATTTTTCTCCTCATCTTTCCTCTCGTCTCTAAAGATAATTGTGCTTTTATGAGCCTCTCATCACAAAGATGACTTGGAGGCAAATGCATCTATTTTAAATCTTGGTTTTGTTTGACGTGAATACGAAGAGGTTAATGAATCTCACCAACATCTTTGTAAAGACTGTGTGTAGACAGGAGCAGTTTTCTGGATATAAATCTAAAGAAACATCACGTCTATACTGTCTCTACACACTGTTAATTTGATAATAAAACAAAATAGTTTAAATAGTAAATTCACCACCGTGTGTTTAAACAGTCCATTTAGATTTCTCTCTGTCATCTACATCACAGACGGGGATGTTTGAATTACACCACCTCCACCTCCAGTGTAACAGAATATCTCCACCCAGCAGACAGAGCTGCCTTATCCCACATTTTTTCTCCCAAACATTAGCTCGGATGTCGTCCAATCACAGCCTGTTACCAGGCAGGAGAAGCTGATTTTCACCATTGAACTGCTCACAAAGCAGTTCAAAGAGATGTAGTTGTTTAGAAAATGTTGCGTTTTTCGACGGATCTTGATGAAACTTGTTTTATAACTTGTTTTTAAAAGGTTTTACCGTCTCTGCTGAGATGCCACTTGTTTGTTCACAAAACATTGTGTGTAGAGGGGGGGTTGTGGTTTGAGTTTGTTTACTTGTTCTTTAATTGTTTGTAGCTTTAGCTGTGTTTAGTTGCTGTAGAAGTGGTTTCTATCTGCTTTTATCTGAGATTCTGACATTTCTGAGGATGTTTATGAAGCAGAGATGGCGATACAAGCCGTGAAATCAGACGTGACCCGCTCTGCCCCCGGGACCATTGGCGTTGGGGCTCAAGATTAATGTCACAGGTCATAGTCAGCTTTGTAAATGTTGCAGGCGTTCTGCAGTGAGTAGACATTGAGGCAGAGGGGCAGGGTGGTCTGTCATACAGGGGACTTCCTCAACCTGCTGCAGCCTCTCGTAGCCTGTTATGGTGAGTTCATCTGGAGTCATACAAGTAAGTGCAGCTTCAACTGAAAATATTACCTCTGGTGTTTCCCGGCAGTCTAAATTTTTTTGCCTCAGATGTCATTAATGCACAGTATCACATATGCAGGCTACGTGTATGTAGTGGTGATGTTACACGTTGTTTTTAATAGTTTAGTTTTAGATGAACCATTCAGAAACATCCTGCTCCATACGGAGTGGCTGTGTTTCTAAAGGTGTCTCCTCTTCCTCTGGGTCAGACTCAGGTTCAAACATAAGGTTGAACAGAGGCAGCAGCCATGTCTCCAGTAAACTCCAGTAAACTCCAGTAAACTAGTACTGGCAGAGAGACTGGGGGCGTGACCCAATACACCACCAGTACTTGAATGGAGCATGGCCAGTAGCAGCTCATTTGTATGAGAATCAGCCTGTTCTGAACAGAGGGTGGAGAGGCAGGTAAATACAACTAATCTGAGAGGTGTTTTAAAGAAATACTTCTGAGACGTGTTCAGTGGAGCTCATAGAGCTGTGTTAACTTGTTGTAAAAAGGTATAATATGGGACATTTAACCTAAAGTGTTGACACATTTAACTCTGTAAGTGATGGAGGTATGTGTGCATTTCATCTACCAAGTTTTGATATTTGGTTTATATCATTTGGTTTAATCTGGATCAACCTCATAGTGATGGAAACTATGAGGTTATAGCAGCACAATTAAAGCTGTGGAGGACACACAGATGTCCTGGAAACTTTTCTTATGTTTGAGATGAAAATAAAACCTGATTCAGAGAAAAGAAATTGAATTGACTTTTGGACAAAATGGCATTTGTCATGTATTTGTTTGTGTAGATGCTCTTTCGACCAGAAGGGGGAGATAAAAGCTCCAAAGAGACCAAACCTCAGTCAATGTCCGATGTCATATCTCCTGAGGTCAGCGACTTTTCCTCCAATAGCAGCTGCGGTTTGGGCCGGTTCCCAGCGCTACCCAACACCGTAATGAACCTCGGTGGTGATAATAAGGGGTTGAAGGAAGAGATTAATTTTTAATGAATGGCTCCCCAAATGATAATGGTTTCCTGAGGACTGTCATTAAATAGTTTAATGATGACTTTGACCACTGCCATCCACAGGGCACAGTGGAACAGTCCCTGGGTACAGAGACGTCATTACAGCCCAGATGAGAAATGTCCTTTAGAAAGTTGGCGAGGTAGGAAACAGCTCTGTGCCATAAACCTCTAATCACACACTGAGATGAAGCTGTAAAACTAGTTTTTCTGAAGAGTGAGTGGAAATAACAGGTAGCATATTTCAAATAAAACTGTTCAAAGTTAAAGAGGTGACCACTTTAAAATGTTAAATACATGCTGTTTTATTAGGATGAAATATTCCCAATAAGACTGAGGATGAACATTCAATTATTCAGTGACTCAGTAAAAAATGTTTCTTCTTTTCTTTAAAGTAGTATCAGTAAACTTAACCATCAGAACAAAGTTAAAACACTGGAGCCTCCAAACGCATCAGGCTTCAGCCTCTTACAGTAAAACCAGCGAGATGTTTACTGGTGAAGGTTTGAGTTGTTACCCAGATGGTAAAGACTGTGTCTGTAGAGTAACAGATGTTTGTCATTGTTGGATTCATTTAGTCCCAGAGGAAGCAGGTGAAGGTGTTTGACTTGTGTCATAGTTATGGATTAACCACACTACTTAAAAAGTAAAGATCAACAAGGTGAAGATTTTTGTCTTGACTGGTGGATGTTGGACTCTTTATTATGTCTATGTTTTTCAGTAATTAGTTTTGAGTTATTTTGTTTCTTCTGATACACCTTTAATTAAGATATAGTACATCCCTCTGAAATTTTTGGCCAAATTTTACAGAAGTTTTCTAGTTTTGAATATTTGTGAGAGAAAAGCTGCGGTGGATCAAACCTGAGCTGGTTTGAGTTTGTATGTTATGTTTTCTCTCAAACACATGCAGGTCATTTGAACTGTGACTTAGCTGTGGGTGTTTGTTTGCGAGTCTACGTGTGTTGTCTGCTGGGATGGTCTCAACCTCCTGTGATCATCATTAGACAGTAAACAGTATAAATAATGGATGAATGGAGATGTGAGTGGTTAAACTGGTGGAGACAGCGTTGTTGTTCTAGACAATAAGAATCATAGCTGTGAAAATGAGACTCAGGTTGTAATAAACTGTGTTTCAGATAATATATTCTGTGATTAAGAGAAAGGATTTCAGCAGAGAGACTGGATGAGTCTCCACTCTGACAATGAGGTCAAAAGTTAACCAGCGAAGACACGGAGACATGAGAAACAAATGTTTTAACCTTCTCTCTGTGTCTCCATCACCTCCTGAAGAGAAAGAAAACACAGGCGAGGAAACCTATAAATGTCCCACGGAGAGTGACACTAGGAAACAGAATAGCAATATCTTTTCTTGTAAATAACCTCGACGCCCTTGTCAGACTCAGATCGGCACCTTGAGACACATTTCACGATACGTGACTGTTCAGAGGCCACATCAGACCGCTGGACTGCCAGACACTTAGTGAAGTGGAACGAGGAAGGAGGAAGACGCAGAGATGGAGGGAAGGCGAGGTTTTATTTTGAAGTTTGAGCTCAGTGAGACACTGACGCACATTCAGCCTCCATGACAGCGTGTTGACAAGTCGGAGATTTCCTCCTGCAGCTCGAGGCGAACGCTCGCAGGGTGAAGGAGCACAGATCGAATCAACATCACCGCCAGTTTCATCACTTCCTCTGCTGCCTCCACGTAGCTGTTTGATGCTTCCTTTCTTTCTGCAATTTTCTTTCATCTTGTTATCTTAATGTTTGTGAACATTTCAGGGAAAATGCTTGTTGGTAAAATAAGTCGCTGCATCATTTGGAGCATTTGTAACGTAGAGGATTTGAACTGAAAGTTAAATCAGAAGAAACTAGAATATTAAATCAAACAATGACCTTTAGGATGTGATGACCTCTGAGAAAATTAAAGACAAAAACTGAGGAAACATCAACGTTCATCTCAACTCGATGTTTTGTGAGAACATTGAACTAAAAGCAACATCTGTCACACAAACTCTCTGTCTCTGTGTGGGTATAGAGAGAGTGATGGTTTCTTCTCCTCAGGTACCAGATGAGATTCATTAATTTGAGGTTTCAAGTGCTTTTCATGCCCGCGTCACCATGTGAACCACAAAGGGGTCTGATCAGTCATCATTAGAGACGTTTCAGTCCCATAAGTTCTAATTACAGAGATTCTTATTGGAATAAGGACAGACCGTTGACGATACAATCCTGCAGGTTCATCCTGAGACTTTCAGTACATTTAGAGCAGAAAACAGCAGGGAGGTGAATGCAGTGTGATGACAGAAGGTCTGAAGTCTTATGTCATGTTACAGAAAAAAAAAAAAAAAAAAAACAAGCATTTTTCCAGTTTAACTGAGGCACAATGTGTTTTTCCAAACCTTGGAGAAAACACGAAGCTGTCAGCCAACCTATTTGGCAGCGAGATGAAGTTAACATTTGGTTCTTTTTGGCTGAACCTGCTGTTGCAGTAACACGAGTCCATGAGCAAGTGGGTGTGTGAGTTCATTGGTCAACTCAATGCTGCGTGACCGCGTGATAAGTACCTTCCCCATTGGCTGTTCACATTTTCACTTTAATTTGGCCTCTTTATCATTTTTTTTCCTTTTTCTTTCTTTTTCTTTGTCTCAGACACAGAAACAACTTCCTGAGCAGACGACATCAGGGTTGTAGCAGCAGATTGAAACTGAGTTCAGGTCTGTAATCTGATGAACCAGGTACAGAGCAACATATATTATTGTGAATTAATGTGCTTTACATGTGAGAATAGACAGTAGAAGAAGAAAACAGATAAAGGAATGAAACCAGTTAACACAAGACAGGATGTAAATACAACATGATGGTTTATGTTCTCACACGTCCACATGTCATCCAGTTGGTTTTGAGGTTGTTTCCTCGTCTTTAAAACCAGTCACTGTTGACGTACACTATGGTTTTACTTCTCTAGTGTGTGAATGTCAACAGCGTAGTGTTGTTCTCAAGTCGTTGTTCACTGACCAGAAATGAGCATCAACGTCTTCTCCTCCTTTTTATCGGTGAATCATCACTGGACAGAACGTTAACATGGATTCAGACCGTGATCATCTCCCACCAACATATCTGCCGGCTTGTTTTCAATTCTAATCAATAATCACAGTCTTACTAGTGCTGATGTTTGCTTGTGTGGCTCCATGTTTCATGTGAGGTGGAGATTACGCCACCGCCGCCGTCCCTCCTCTTCTGCTGCGTAGCCAAGATGATGAGATTATGATGAAACCATCCAGGTGTTAACACTTCAATGAGTTTTACCAGACTGGTCAGTGTCAACAAATAGTAAGTGTAAGTATAGAAGTATGTGAATTGAGACACAGACAGTTGTAGCTGGTGATGATGGAGCGTTGGTGTTTGTGAGAACATGTGATGTTAATGAGGTCAGATGGATGGGACACACTGAGGACCCCTGGTGGACAGCTCGGGTATAGTTAATCAGAAACTGTTGAACTGTTTAAGATCAAATCTGTGATTTAAAAATTGTGACACAGATGCAGAAACAGCAGCAGTAGCGACGTGAGGACACTGGATTAAAATGACAGTTTGTTCAAACTAACATCTTACTACATCATTAGAGACAGAGTTGAACACCAGTCTGAAGCTTCAGTCTCACTGTAAATAAATGAGCAGAAACAGATTGAAACATGTGCTCTGTGTTTTCTTTCTGCATTTGTCTTTTCAGAAATGAATCATGTAATAAGTGAGTTGATGATGACGTTTGATTCCTGCAGAATGAGTCGTTTCCTCATGAACAAGTTTCAGACAAACTGTTTGTTGTTTGATGACAGTGTGACACATGTGATCTCTTATTTCTGTTTCCTGTTTTACTGAAAATCACCCATCACCATCTAAATTCGTACTCGTACTCTATTCGTACTCACTGTGTGTTTAACTGCTGCAAACAGGCGATCAAACATCCTGCTGCTTCATCTGGAGATGTGATCGTGTTGTGTCTTTATCTCGTCTGTACAATCATTCAGGATATCACATCTCTCTGTAGATTTCTGCTCAGTCAGCACACTGTATCTGAGTTGTTAAAAGTAGACGCTCGGTCGACTCGTGTCCGATGTAAATGATGTTTTTCCTCCACCTCCTGCAGAGTAATGGCTCCAGCACACACCATTAAAGACTTTGATGTTTCCTTGTCTATTAATTAACTTGATAGTTCCTCTTTATCCATCTTTGCGTTGTTGCATATATTAATCACCTCAAACTAAATCAGGCTCCTTAAAGAAAACTTTGGTCTTCCCTCCCGTGGATTCGCCTCTTTTCTCTGCATCAATCATTGATAATGTTGCCTCTTGCTCTTAACATCACACTTCTAACAACGTTTTTTAAATTTCATTTTTGATTTGCCACGTTGTTGCCGTTGTGTCAACAATAAAGGAATATTAAATCTGTTCTCGTTTGACTTTTCACAAGAGAGAAGATTTTCTTTCATCACATGTAGTTCTCTGCCTTCTGCCCTCTCCTCCGTGTGGTCGCGTCTCTGTGAAAGTTGGAGAGAAGAGTCATTTTATCTGCAGGCTCTGAAGAGCAGAGGCCACGAGCTGAAAACCTTCGCTGCTTGTTGCATCTCTTTATTCTTGGTGTTATCTGTTGTTCTGCTGAAAACTGTGTGATAAAAAGAAATATTGATAAATACTTTTAGTGGCCACTTCCTCATAAACGCTGGTTGAAAATCTGCCTGAAGAGGAAGTGAACAAGGTCTTCTCATCTATGTAGAACAAATAACGGAAAAACTTTTTTTTAGTTACACGACTCAAACTACTTTCTGAGAAAACTAGAGACTGTTTTGTGTTTGTCTTGTGTTTGAGTTAAAGTGAAGCAGTTGTTGCAGGTTTATCACTTTCTGCAGTTTGAACACGCTCAGTGTTTTCTGTGGCATAAATTATTAATTAGAAGACTGGTATTACCTCAGTGAACTTATGAATATAATGTTTGACACATAAACACAGAGGAGCTTCTGTTGTCTCCTGTTGTTTCTTTGTTTCTGATCTGATGATGAGTGTTTTTTTAAAAAGCTCAGTTTTCTGTTTTAGAAAAGTTCATCTCAGCGTGGGTCCAGACGCTGCAGAGAAACCAGCATTTGTTTCATCTTCCACCTGCTCGTTGAGACGTGAGCGATGGTTCAGTCTGTTCATCATCATCATCATCATCACAGAGCTCGTCCACACCTGTTCAGGAAGTGTGAGGACATGGAGAGAGAGTGTGTGTGTGAGCTGCTAAAATGGTGTTTTGTTAGAAATAAACCTGATAATGTTTGTTATGCCAGACCATGACATAACGTTACTACAGTCAGTTTAATGTTTGAGGTCATAAATCTGCAGGTGAAGCCCGTCACCTCTGAGAACTGAGGTTAAATCACTGACATGACTTCACATCGTCTTTAACCTGTTTGGTCGTGTCGTCTTGGTTTTTAAAGTCTGTGTCTGTAGAAGAAGAGTCACTGAACAAACCTGGTGTTTGAACAGAAGCAGAAGTGAAGAGGAAACCAGTGAAACCAGTGGGCATCAATGAAAAGTGTTTTTCAGTTGATGGATCAATCTCAGTTCAAACTTCAGAGGAGAAAATTTCCTGAATCATTATAAATGTGTTGAATCGTCTTGTGACAAACGTCCTGTAGACTCACCTCAGTTCGTTTCACTTTGTGACCAAATAAGTGTTAATTGTTTTGGAACAACAAGCTCTTTAAATGTCATCAGGTAGATTTAACAGCTCCCAGTGTTTTCTCTTTAATTAAACGGTTTTGTCTTCATGTCCTGGTTGTGACTGTTTGGTCAGTGATTCATTGCAGAAGGAGAAAACACTGTTTAATGTGTCTGATTATCAGTAAAAAAGACCAAACATTTATTTTACATTTGATAGAAACAAACTCCAACATTAAATTCAGTCTGAGACTTTCTAAAAGGTCCAGGAAGTCTGCAGTTGTGTTTCTAATCCTGACCTTGATATTGATGCAGCTTCAATCTGGAGCCAGAATCACAGTTTTTCTTTCCTCTGACCCGACTTTTCTCCTCTGACTCAAACTTTCTTTCTTCACCGACACAAGTTAATGTTGTTTGTGTAGTTTCTTCTTATTGTTGTGAGCTCAACGTCAACGTTTCTGCTTCTTCGACATTAAAATTATCACGTTAAAAGCTGTAATTTTAATTTCAACATTTCTTTTTTAAACAATTTCTCCATGTATTCACTTTTGATGTGAACAGTTTTAATGTGAATAATGTGAAATCATCTACAGCCGTTTTTAGTCTTTCCTCTTTGGGGATTTTTTTTTAAGTAGAGATAAACTGTGCACTTTTTAGTTCAAGGAGACTTTGGTATGACGCTGCAGACGATGTCCTATTTTCAGAGGAAGTGCACTAATTAGGCTGTGGCTGTGGATGTGAGAGCGTCTCTTTCCTCCAGGTAGTTGCTGAGGTTTTAAACCTCAAACTGAGTAAAATCAACAGTTTTAGTTAAAGCACCTTTATACCTGAAAACCTGAGGCTGCTTTTATTTTTTTAGGTTTGGATTCTGCTACGAAGTCTAGTTTTTCCACTCTGTCAATCATCTAAAGCTACAAAATGACATGGCCAACAAACCCGTGTCCGCTCAGAGGAGCATGTTTTCACCTGCGTTGTGTCGTTTGATGTTTGTCCAGAGTGTGAAGCCATTTTTAGATTCATCCACTGAGGATAAACTCTGCAGACATGATTTTGTGACATTAGATTTCATGTAGAAACAATTAATGTCCACGTTTCTCTGAGGAGCTGACCTCAGACAAGTGTCAGGAAACAGCTACATAAATGTTAATGTTTCCTCCATATAACATAATAACACGATCATGTTCTCATGGTAACAAGTCTATTTTTATACATTTAACACAAACTACACAAGAGGAACAACCTGCACATTCCTCCACAGTCGATGGTCTCTTCTCTCCAATGTCAGCAGTAGCTTTATAGCTAGCTTTATTTACAGTTAGCTTTATGATCTGTGGAGACCACTTCCTGTTAGCATAGCATGCTAATCTACTGTGACTCATCTGTTTTGAAGAGAAGTGCAGGTTGAATTGAACCAAACTGTCAGAAACCATCATCATCATCATCACTCGTCAACATTTGTTTATGATTTCATGTTTAATCTACAAAACTAAACGTTGGCGTTAAACACGGATGATGGAGGAATCAACATTAGCATCAGTCTTAACTTTACAATCTGTTGTTAAAGACTGGAAACACGTTCAGCAGTCGTGACTTAAACATCCCGCTAGCATAGCATGCTAACTGTCTAAAACCAAAAACTCAGGTTAAAGTCGTCAGTATTTACTGAGGAAGTGAACGATAAACAAAAACTAAAGAACAGTGTTGATAGTGAAGCTGCAGCAGGGGGCGCTAACGGCTGATGGGTGTGCAGGGGCCACCTGGTGGAGAGGTGAGGAACAACTGCTAATATAGAACAGATGGAAAACATTTTATTCAGATAGAAAAACACTGTAACTAGATGTTAGTTTTCATATGAAATGTAAAGACAGTTACAATGTGGTGCTTCACCTTGGTTTTATAAACACAGATGCATTTCCTCACAGAAACAGTAAGAAGGTTGTTGGTTTGAACCTCAGAGTGAGTCGAGGTTTTTTTAAGTGGAGGTCACATGTTCTCTGGTTTTCTCTACATTCAGGTTAGTTAACCTGCTGACTCGAGTTGTGAATGTGACGCCTGTAGAATAAAGTGTATACGATGGACACGTGTTAAACAAACCTGTCGATGTTAAAACGTTAACGGCCTCTTGTTATGTAGCACTTGCCTATAATGCAGCATCTCTACGTGTATTAATCTATAGAGAACTGATGATGCACATGTTTCCGGGAACATTTGACATGTTTGTTCAGCATCGACACATTTTATAAAAACAGAAACGATAATGGATGTAGTTTTGTTTGTGTTGAGTCGTCACGTCTGCTTCGTTTTGCAGCTCAAGACTTTATGTTTATATTTAAATGACCGTACTTCAGAAGTCTGTATAAACCTTATACAGTCAGTAGAATGATTCCACCTCGTCATTCTGACTGTTTTCTTTCTCTAAACACTCTGACATTTTTTCCTTGAAGCACAATTAACTGCAGACTCTGTCAGGTCAACTGTGTTTAACTGGTGACACATTCCAACATATATATTATATATATTACAACAGTGTTGTAATATATGTGTTAGTGTAGAGTTGTTGGATCATTTTCCTGTCGTTAGCAGGTTTAATTGGTTTCGTCATCCAGATAAATTTGTGTATAAATAGTTTGTGAACACACATGAACATTTGTAGAAAAACCAGATGTTTCTTTTAGGACGTGTTGGAATCAAACACAGAAAAAGTTGATATTTATCAGATATTATTTATCAGATGAACAGAGATAAACTAAATTTTATAGATGAAATTCTATGTATGTGTGTGTTTATATATTCACATACAGCTGATACTTTAAAGTTGCGTCTATTTTATTATTTCAAAGTTAAAGAGCAGAATCTCAGAGTGAAAAAAAACAGAAAATCAAACATTTCTGGCCTTGACTGAGAATAATCATCATTTATTTATATCAACATTTAATATGAATCAGACTTGATCACTTTATAAAATCTGTGTGTGTGTGTGTGTAATAATCAGTGTTTTTGTTCGTGTGTGTAAATCCTCGTTAGTAGGTTTGTAAACTCAGTAATCCCGGTAAAATGACGGTTCAATCCCGGTTAGATCCCGGTGACCATCTGCTGTCTGCGCACTATTTTCTTACTGCGTTCACCTCAGTCCGCCCCCCGCCTCTGTGTGTGTGTGTGTGTGTGTGTGTGTGGATACCGGGCGGAGTAATCCGTGTCGGTATCTGTTGAGCGTGTGTGTGTGCGTGTGTGTGCGCGCGCGCGCGCGAGGTTGTGCTGCGGCCGCTGCTGCTTGTCACTCATTGTGCCGTGAACACGGGAAGCGACAAGGACCAAAAATCCGTCCGGTAGCAGTTTGTTTCTGTGGAAAAGGTTTAGTCTCCTCTTCCTCCTCCTCTTCCTCCTCCTCCTCCTCCTCCTCTTCGTCAGGAGAAGCTCTGTGCTCGCGGGGTAAAGTGCGTCTTTCTCTACTCGGAGAATATCAGTGACATTACAAACATTACGATGCTTCAGATCAGGGATCAGATCTTCTGTTGGATGCTCTTCATCGGCTGCGCAGGTGAGAAGCTGAAATATTTATAATTCTAATGATGATAATGATGATGATGATGTACGGATGAAACCGGATCACAGATCGGTCCGGACCACAGGCCGCCGGTGTCGGTGGAGCAGCAGCAGCAGCAGCAGCAGCAGCAGCAGCATCCTCCGGTCCCACCGGCGGCATCCCGGTCTCTGCCTCCGGACACTGGCGCTCAGATTTGCGTCTCTGCGCACAGACAGCGCAGTTTTATTAAAAGTTAGTTTGTGTGCAGAGAAGCAGAGTTTCTCTTGTCACAGTGAAACATGTTTCCATCCAGTTTCAGTCTCTTCACCAGTTCATCAGCTGCTGCTCGCGCTGCCCCGGTCCCGCTCAGTCTGAGTTCATCTTTAATGAATCTGGTCGGTTGTGAGCTGATGTGAGCGGGTTGTTGCTACTGCTGATGCAGACGGATCCGCTGGGTCTCAGTCTGAGTCTCAGTCTGAGTCTCCCGGATCCAGACTGGATGTTATTGTGGTGCTGAAGTCGAGTCCACCTCGGTTCGGCGGCGGTGACGCACCGGGGATGAAACGGACCGAGCGACGCTTTGTTTCTCTCTAAATAAAACGGTTGAATCTTCATTGTATCGAGATCAAATGTTCTTTTTCTTTTCCTAAACGGTTAAAACTGGTTTCTCTCTGTGCTCAGTCGCTCGCAGCTGCAGTTCAGCCGCTGCGCATCAGCGGATTTGGCACAAAAACAGAATTTTACGCGTTTGTTTGAGTGGAGATTTGAATGTTTGGGCTCAGAGGTTTTAATTATCAGACCAGACTCATATATTTCTGATTCAGTCTCATCTCTTTCCCCCCTGTGTTGTTTTTTTTATTTGTATTTTATTTTATATTAAAGTGTGGTGTTTAAACTTAATATTGCGGCGCGGTTTTTTTTTTTTTGGCGCAAACTGCTGTTTACACTGAATCTGCTGGTAGTTTTCAGTTCGGATGAATCTCGTCTTCCATTGAGACTGAAAGCTCATTCAACATATACAATAGGATCCAATCCCAGCGCCTCCTCGGTTATATAGGGCGGAAGGGGAACCGTTCCCCCCTAAACCCCCACGTCTCCTCCTCCTGTTTCTATAGACTCCAACTGTCTGCTCTAAGTGGAGGCTGTGGCCCCTCAGGGCTCCTCAGAGACTGAAGGACTAGTTTGAATTAATAATAAACTTAAACTACTGGAGATTAGTGGTGAGAATAAAGGTGTTTAACCTCAGGTTGTTTTTCTTCCTCGATGTTCTTCAGGTCTGCTGCTGTTTCACTGTTTCTATCTTCAGTGGAACAGAAACAGAAAAAACAGTTGTCTCCTCCCACTGAGGTTTAATTCAGCCAATCACGTCTCTGCCCCCAAAGGACTGGAGGTTTAAACTCAAACCTTAATCTGAGGCTCAGATTGATGATGTTTAAATCGTGTCTACAGTGATGAATCCGCTGATGTCTGACACTATAATATTAAACACAGACAGTAACTGTTTTATTAAAGCACATTCTGTTGTAATTTGATTTAAATTTCAGTCTAAACACTAACTTAACTGTTAGAAGAACAAATTTCATATAGTTCAGCTTCATTTTAAGAAAAGTGCAACAACAAATACAAGTAAACACAAACTAAACCCTTTTCTCAACTAACTCGTGTTTTTAAAAAACATTTTAAATGAACAGAAAACAAACTAATCAGCTTCAAACTCAAAACTCTCAGGTTTTAGAGATTAGTTTCTGTTGTTTAGGAACAGAAATGTTCTGCATATTTTAGAATCACAACAACACTGTTAAAATGAAGTTCAGGTAAATTTTAACTTCAATTAACTTTAGTTAAATTCAGGTACAACACATACACACACACACACACACACACACAGCAACATTTAATAATATGAAACAATAGCAGCTGCTTAGGTCCAGTGTTACAGGACTGGGGCTGATTATTGCAGGTAAAATCTTCTTCTTGCAGCATCCTGAACTTTTTTATTTGGTTTCTACCAACTTATAATTACAGCAGTGTCAGTTCAAACATCCTCACTGTCTATTCACACTGGATTCTTGGTCCAAACTCGACCTCTTCATCATCTTCATCATCTTCATCTGTAGCTGCACGAAGCTGCAGATCTTCAGTTTCATCTCAGTCAGAGACAGAAAATGGACCAGGTTGTTGTTGAACATCAGTGTTTTTTTTCCTTTGGTTACAGTTTCCGCAGCATCTTCTTCTTCTGCAGCTTCTCTCTGTGGTGGAGACAGTGGCTGAAATCCATGCAGCGTCTCCTCTCATCTAGTTTTCCTCGGTGGTTTTGAAACATGGATGTTGGAGCTGCAGCAGCTCGTCTTGTTGCCTGGTCTCGGTGTTTCGTCCTCTGAGCTATAGACAGAACAGAACAGTCTTCAGGTTTCAGATGTGACGCTGGTGTTTTGTTGAAGCTCCTGACTGGTCCTTAAACATCTCCTCCTCATGTTGGTGGAGTTTTCTGATCAGATGTGATATAAACCTCATCCTGTCCAGTCAGGACGTAGTCTAGTTGGTTTCACTGCTGATTTAAAGTTCAGTCAAGATCCTGATCATTTCTGTTTGTTAGAAAGACACAACGATCCTGACCTTCATAAATACACTGAACTGTACCATCACCGTTCGTCTGTATGAGACAAAGACCATGAATTTAAAACGAGAGGTGATGATTTCTACCTGAATCATCTATTTTCTCGGTTTCATCTGCAGATTCACACAGAACAATCAGTGAATTCATTTTGTTCAGTGCCGTGTAGTCGTCCACTGTGTGATATTTTCACTATGAACCTTTTTACATTTTGTTCAGAAATGTGACGACTCGTCTCTGGTGGTGATAAGATAATGTTTATTTTAATATCTCTGGTTTGGATGATGTATCGCTGAGGATCTACCGGCTTATTGACAATATTTGTAGCAAAAAAAAAAAAAAAAAAACAATCTGAACAATACTATCTTTTAATACGATCTGTATTCAGACCGTTTGTAGCGATCTATAGTATTAAGACTCTTCTAGTTTGACAGAATATTTATAGCTGTAATAGTTCAGTCTGGCGTCAGTCGTCAGTGTTGCAGAGGGCAGTGTGGAGCTGCTATCTCTCAGTTAGTGTTCCCTTTTTATTCTACATGAATTCACGATCCTGCTGAAATATCCCAACACTCCTGCACTTTTCTGCACCTCATGTGTGGAAAGTGAAAGGAACCAAGAGGGAGATAATTAGACAAAGGCGCCTCAGCTCTGGCCTGTTGCAAGCGGGAAAGAAATCCAGAGAAATTGATCACATTATATGATAGGCTCGGGGTATATTAAAAGGGTAATGACAGTATCACACGGTTTGAAGGCTGAGCAATTTAATTACATTTATTGATTTCCAGTTCCTGTTCCAGCTGACTGATAATTAAATTTGAGAATAGTAACAAACATTGTGATGCAGAACCACATCACCTTCACAGAAATGACTGAATAAAGGAGGATTTAACACAGTATGACTGTAGAAGTGGACACAGGCACTGGCCTTTGTGTCTTTGTCTGTCTGCAGCCAGATTGATTGAGTCGAGTGTGTATCACCAGCTCTGACCTTGTGCTACTCAAGTAGTTTTCTACCATATCTGTGCTCATCAGTCTGCAGCCTGAACAGTGTTGATTTAAAACTTTGGCCCCGAGTTAGTGATCTGCTGTTGGCAGGTGGTTCAGACTGTCACCTGGAGAAAACAAACTCTGTCTGTGTCTGTTATCTCAGCAAATCAGAGTGGACGAATGTTACCGATCGTTTTGTAGAGTTTCTTTGAGGTTGCTGGAAGATTGAACAGTTGTGAAAACTGAGTCGTAAACTTCCTCTTGGTATTTTATACTGCTGCTTTGTTTTTTGTGTCTGAGAGACTTTCAGACTGATTCAAACTGGACTTCTTCAATTTTCTTTCTCTGTTTCATTGATACCAGAAACAAAAACAAAAAAATTCAGCACCTTGTTATTTGCTTCCGATGCACCTGCTTTTCTGTTTTCTATCTCCACATTGACAATGGTTTCCAGAGCAGATCTCATCCATCTGCCTTTGCCTCAGACTATAAATCCAGACACTGTGAAGGTTCATCTGAAACAATGTTGTTGTGCGTCAGGCATCGAGCAGAACTCCACAAAAAGAAGAAAAAGTCCAACTTCACGTTTTGAGGGAGAGAAAATACACAAATCTAAATGGCAAACATATGGGACTTTAACTGCTGTGGTGAGTTCAAAGCCACTATGAAAATAATACAGGCTATTTTTGACTTAGGGGAACTGGAAAAAGCAGCCAAGCAGGGGAAAATTATAAGGCATTTTTAGTCTGTTCTCTGAATAAAACTGGTTTCAGGATCTTTAGAACTTTTCTCTGTAGTTGTAACCAGATCCATGCTGCTGCAGAGCGACATGTACACATTTTGTACCAATTTCTCACATCTTACGTTGATCAAACTCTCATCGGTGCAGGAGCTTCTCACATTACAGTCGTTCTCATCTGGATGCAGCATCACTCTGCTGCTACTGCAGAGTTTTTATAAAGGCTTAAGACAGATTCAGAAAGTGACGTTTCCTTGAGTCATAATTTCAAGCTTTGCTGATTTGCCAGATGTGAGTTTATAGAAGCATCTTTCATTACTCTGATTCTTTTTCCATTACTTTTTCTTTCTCTCACTGTCATTTATGTGTTTACTTGTGCATGACTCTGAAACTTGAAGACGTATTACCATGATTTTCTACCATGAGCAGAAGTAAACACAGCGTCCACACAAATCAACCTGACGAATTGATGAAACAACTGATCAAACACTGATGACTGGACCATTAAACAGCTGATGGTATCTTGGTTTGTCGTCGGTGAAAGTAAAACCATGAAATACCAGAGATGAAAACCAATGCTGGTTGTAAAAGAGAAAAGAAATAAATTGACAAACAAACTCCTTAAATGTTAAGAGATGAATTGTATAAAGTTGTGATTCACCAAATATCTCAAAGCTGTTTAACGACTCACAGTCCTCACATTTGTTTTGTGAAAAGAGTTTAAAGATAAAAATGTCTCAATGTGTTTTATCGTTATGTTAAAATCTCAGACTATGTTGCATTTATATGTTTTAACCTTAATAAAAGTCCAGATGATGAGTAAACTTGTCATAACATTATCCGTCTGTTTACAGACGAATGAATGTGAATAAAACATGATGCTGAGGTCAAGAAATGTTTCATATTGAAAAGGAAACATGTTTAACCAACAGATCAAATATAAATACAGTCAGTTGTGATCATTTATCTATAAATTTATGTTGTTTCCAGTTTTTCATTTAAACCAAATGTAAAAGTCCTGATAAGTGAAGTTTGAAACATGTCTGCTGGTTGTTATATTTCCTCTGTGCTGCCTGTTGATGAGGATGAGCTGTCTCTGCATATTAATCAGTGCATGAATGGGACCATGAGTGATTTGCATTGTGTGAACTCTGAGGGCATCCTGTACACAACAGTGTGTGTGTGTGTGTATTATAAAGAATGAGGCCTAACCTCAGCCACTGAACTCTTAGTGAAACAGTATTTACTCTGTTTATCTACTGAACAGTTGATAATCTCAGCTTGTTATCGACGTTTTTAACATAAAAGATCAGGTTTTATAATTTAATGTTACATGTCTGTAACAAGCTGAACAACAGAAAGTTTTGATATTTATTCAGATTTGTTCAGTTTTTACATGATATTCATATTTTTGGTCAAGTCGCTGTTTGTGTTCTTGTTGTGACCAAACTGAGCCCGACTTCTTCAGGAAGTCTTTTGTAAATGAAAGTTAATGGACTTGAAGTGTTTATGTTCTCGGCCGGTTCGTCTGTTCACATTCACATGTATAAATAACCAGTAACTTCATGTTCTGGTTGAACCGAACTGACTCATATTCTGAACTTCACCTCTTCTCTAAGAAGAATCACAGCAGGAGGATTTAGTTTCAGTCTCTAACGGATTTAGATGAAACGTGTCTGAGGTGAAGATGATCACGTCTCGCACAGTTTCTGTTGGTGAATGTCATTGAGATGTTTAACGTGATGGAGGTGACGTTGTTCAGTCTTTTATTTCACCACAGATTCTCCTCGTTATCACTGATGTCTGCTGGTTTGGTCTTAGATCTGTTTGAGTTCAGCTGCTGTTTGATGGATGTTCTGTGATCCTACCTTGATCAGTTATGCTGATGGTCCAGTTGTCTTTATTATCAGCGTTAGACTATATTTTCTGTGTTAAAGCGACTGTGAATCAAGTCTGTTGATGTGTGATCGCAGCTGCACCGAACTGGGTGTGGCCTCCATCTTCCTCTTGTTTACTTCAGTGTCTGAGACACATCTGCTGTTTGCTACAGGCATCATATGATGTGATGTGCTGATGTTTGAGGAGTCAATGAATCCTCTGATCCTTGTAGCAGAACTACCACTGGGTCAGAAGGTCCCTGTTAACAACCATTTAGGACCAGGATCAAGAATGTCCACAATTACAGCCTGAACCGACACGCGACTGCTCCATGTGTGAACACTTAAACCTTAGCACACGCCCAGTGTCGAATAAACAGACCTGAACTTCCTGCTCCACGTGTTCATTGTTTATTTACCATTTTATTAGTTTAGTTTAACAGATTCAGTTGTGTCTGTCTCGTTGAGTTAAGATGTTTATTATTAAATTAATCATGTTAAAATAAAAAAGAGCCAGGCCACTTGATATTTAACTCCCTGAAGTTAGTGTGAAAGACAGTTAGTTGCAGCTAATTCCAGGTTTTCAGATCCGCAGCTGATATCACACTTCATCTTCGTTTCACGTCTCCTGCTCTGAAATGTCGCCGGTCCAACCACCTGGTGACGCGGCTCATTTTCACGTCCACCTGGTGTCTGCAGAGATAATTGTTGTTCATTCAAGATTCAGGCAGTGATGTTGTTTTTCACACAATTCATCACAGTTATATCTAAATTTTTATAAAACATTTTTTACTGTCATTGTGTTTTGCTTGATAACCTTTGTATGTTTTTATCACATCACATCTTGTTAATCTGAGCTGTATAGTATAAATTACAGACGACACCCGGCGTCCTGGCTCTTCATGATGATCAATGATGAACATAAATCTATATATTTAGCAGCAGCAGCTGGTGATTATTTACCTGGGTGGGGCCACAGACTCTGAGGGTCTCTCCTTACACGCAGCTGTCTGTGTGAAGAGCAGTAAAACAGTCGAGCTCCTGGAAACTGACACAGATGCAATTTCTTCTTTTTTCATTTTATTTATTCAAATTTAATCCAATAATAATTCAACTAGAGGAGGAAAATAGGAAATTTACAATTTAATGTAGTTGAATGTTTTGAAACATCAACGTTGGACGTTTCTCCTGGTCGAGCTTTTGATTGGTTCAGGTGATCGCTCATTAATTCTTTTGTTTTCATGCAGCCTGCATTAGTTGGACGTGTCATAAAGAGAAGCGATGAATGAGCAAGTGCACTTTAAAACCACACAGAGCTTCTAGTGCTCGTTCATACTCTCCATTTAAATTCAACACAAGTGGCTCACGCTGCTTGTACGACTGAGTATCTGAATATCTGAGGATCAAACCGGATCTTTGTCGATGGATATTTGTTTTTAGACCAGAGGCTGACGTCACCAGTAACTTTACAGTTTCATGTGATTTAACTGTTGCAGGACATCGTCATTTTATCTGATGACATCATGAAAACAAAGCAGACTCATCACCTCATCATATCCGTTCACCTGAGCTGAGCTGAGTTATCACAGTGAGGAAGAGCTTTGGTTTATCGGCGCATATGTTTTACTGTCCCTTAATCCCAGGGAGTGACTCACTGTCATGATGTAATGCTTAGCAATGGCACTTAGCTTCATGCCAGCAGCGCTGTGATTGGCCGCTTTTCTCAGGTGCCAAGCTGCCTCAGCCTTTGTGTGAAGAACAAAAAAATAAAATAAAATCCCAAAGAAACAACGTGTCTTTTGGGAGATGGGAACAAAGCAGGATGTGCAGCATGTGCAGGATTCTGGGGCTTGTTTACTTTCTAAATTGGCGTCGTCAGCGAGCACATTCTTGAGGCGAATGTCGTCTGTGGATCCACTGGGTTTTCAGACCAAAGTGCAAAGGTCCACAACGACTTCTTCCACTGTGCAGTGTTCACCAGACTCACCCAGGCTGCAGCGCCTGATCTATTTAATATTCTGTGGATATTTCATCTTAAAGAAAATGTGATTATTATAAAAGATATAGAGGAGCTACATCCACACGGCTGTGGAGAGAAGAACCGATGAAGTCAGCTGGAAACATGAAAATATTAAATAATAACTTTATCACTTCTTCATTTGTGGAAAAATAAAAACACGTTGTTTGTGTTGGAGTGGAACCAGAGATGATACCTAGATACAGCCAGTCAAACCCAGCGTGGTTGTGTTCAGGTCTCTGAGGTGTGAGCTCTGCTATGGAAACGAGATGAAACACACAGACACGTTGCAGAGCTGCTGATCTGATGGCGGCTGCAGAAACTCTGAGCTGCTCGATCAACTGATGTCATATATCATCAAATTAACCGGCAGAATTCAACCAACAATCTAATACGAGAGCAGTGTCTAAACAGAGCCCTGCTGGAAGGAAATTACACGTGAACATTGATGAGGTCACGCTAATGAAAATAAATGTGTTTTTGTGTCGGTCGGTAGCAGGTGGTTGCAGAGGAACATGGTGGAGGTGCTCACAGGGTGTGGCGGTTGCCATAACACAAACACAGTGAGCTTTAATATATTTAGCACCTGCAGGTTTAACACACGTCAGTGACTTTACACTGAAAATCTTCATGTATCTGTCGAGTGTAAACGTTTTGGACGATTTCACAAGGTTTTCAGGTGAAAATGAAAATAAATGAGTTTAGAATTGAATCTTAATTCTCGTCTCAGGTGTGAGACGGTTTAAAAATATCTGAGAACAGACTGACGAACTAAACAAAGGGATCATTAAACTGAGCAAATGTACTTTTTGACTTCATGTGAACAACGTGATGGTTTGGTGAAGCAGGTGCACAGACAGATGAAGTTTAAGAGAAACGGAGCGGCTCCCTCCTGTCTTGTCTTCATGATGACGCTGATTTCATCAGGACATTTGAAGACAATCACGTTGATTGGACTCAGCACAGCCTCCTCTCACAGCGGCGTCTCCATCACGTGTTCACTGCCCGGCTGCTGCGTTTGATGAGATCAGGAGAGGTCTGTAATTTATTAGGCTTTCGCACTAACAGCATTGTGGACGAGCCACTCGTGAAGAAAAGCCCCAGGAGTGTTAGAGTGTGAGCGGGAGGCAGACAAAGGCTGGAGGGTGGAGGATGGGAGGGGTGAGGGGTGGTGCCGGGTTGGTCACTTCAGCCTCTGGATTCATTGTTTCCTTTCGTGTCACTGGAGCTTCTGTTTCTGTAATAAAACTTGTTAATATAAGTGACGGTGTTTATCTTCAGTTTGACTTGAAGATGACGGACAGTTCTCATGTTGCAGATTCAGGACGTTGCTTTAAATTCCTGCTCTTTTTTTTTTTTTTTACTGTGATTGTTACTAAATTAAATAAAAAGCTTCTGAACGACACGATTCAAACCTCAGATGTGATGAAAAAACATCTTGCCTTGAACGTTGAGCCACGTGTGAAGTTTGTTTTTCTTGTTTTTCTTCACAACATCACGTCTAAAAATAAGACGAAGCTCTGACGCGGCTCCGCTGGAACAGCAGCTCATGTATAGTGCCCTGATTATGTCTGGAATGAATGGCCGCTCCGCTGACTGACAGCTGTCTCATTTTATCTGCAACGCTGCTGCTGCAGAAACTGCAAACTTCTCTAACTGTGTAATTATTTTACACAAATGAAGCCTGAGCAGGAAAATAGAAGCTAAAAGACTTTTTGTGTTCCCGTTGTTGGACAACAGAAGTGGTTGTGTTGATGATACTGTGAATGTTGACAGGTGATAAAGAAATGCTCTTAGTTTTTTTTGGCACAGTGATTTTATAGTTTCTCTTCCTTATTCCTGGCAGCTTGCAGTGTTTGTGCAGCTTGGCTTACTGCAAATGCTCAACATTTAAATGTAAATCCTCAGCATATGAAATCAGAAATACTGCAAATCTGCAGCCTTCACTTGTTGCCTCAGGTTTCATTGCATTTTGGCCAGAACTGCGTTTTTTTTTTTTTTTTTTTGAAAATCGGTGAATCAATAAACTTCCCACTAAGCTCTCTGAAGTCCTTTAAATATTTAATCTAATGCTAGCAGCATCTACATTCAACCTCAACCAACCAACACGACCGGAGCAGAGACATGAAGATCCTCGTCATGGTTGAAATGAGGAAGAATTTCTGAAAATATTTTGATTGATCAGAAGTTTAAAATAAGAGAAACTAGATGAAGTTACATCAGACGTCTCCTGACGCTGTTTTTGTTGGTTTCATTCCTTTGTTTCTCTCCTGACAGACTGGGAGGTGACTATCAAGTGAAGAGCGTTTCTGTGTCCGAACACCAGAAGGATAAAATATGTTTACATTGCAGGAACAAAAGGACCGTGTCATGCTGCATATGACGGATACTGGCTCGCAGCGCAGGCGTCCAGATGGGCCGAGCTCAGACGATTCAGCGCGAGGGTCGAGGGCTCAGCCTTTTTACCGCGGCCAGCTCAGGCCTCAGAGACCGAGCAGCCCAAAGGCTCCGGCTCAAAGACTCATAATGTGCATGCTTGGCATGCTTCAGTGGCGCTCTCACCTCAATGACACTGAGTCTGAGCAGCCACAGTCTGTAGTCTGTATATAACTGAGAGTCCCAGTTTCATGTGTTTGTTTTATGAAAACATCTGATTTTTTTATTAATAATCTGCTTTAAGTTGCAAAGACAAAAACACAGAAAGTAGAAAACACTGATGTTCAAATTGGTTGGATTTTTAAAAATATATATATTTTTTAATGATTTTTATTTGAACAATCCAATATCTCTACTGTTTTCAGTGAAGATTCACAGCTGTGTTGAATTTTACATCATGTAGTCTCAGTAGTTAGTTCCTCTACAGCGAGTACAACATGTGAAGTGGAAACTGAGTCATTACAGCCTCAACAAAAGGATATTTTCAGTTGAAAAAAGGAAACTAGCTGTGTTAGCCTCCCTGAAAAACCTGACATGAATGTGGTCACGTGACCCAGGTCGTCTACAGATCATGTCTAAGATCCGTCTCGGATGTGATGTGAGGTGAGGAGGTGAAGTCGAGTGAACAGTTTGTGGATTGTACTTTATTCGGCGTGTCCCTGGTGGGGAGCTAACGCTAGCTAACAGCTGTCTGTAGATATCAGCTCTTGTCAACACAAACAGAGCAGATGAATTATAGAGCAGACTGTCAGTTTCTGTCCTGTCTGTGCTCATTACGCTGGATGTCTGTACTTACATGACGCTTCTGACACTGACACTCAGTGCAAAACTGTGCAGGTTGCATGTTTTCATAAATATAAAAAATGATGATACTGTTACTGTTACAACACGAGGACTCAGAAAGATAAACGCATCATGTTTTAAAGGAAGTAAACCTTTTCTTTTATAATTCAGACATAGTGTCCAGTCTGTGATAAAACCAGACTGGAGTGGACTTCAGATGTGAAGTGTTTCTGCAGTGAAACGGTGGATAATGATGTTTTAGTGGTAGTGGAGGAGTAAATGTAGTGAAATAGTTTTATCATTAGCAGGTAGAGCTCTCTGGGTTTTAATCCTCAGATTCACGATACAAAGAGATTTAGTGAAGCAGACGCAGGTCGGTTTAAAAATAACTTTGTGTTTCTGCCTAATTTAAAACTTCCTTCCACTAGGTGGTAAATAGTGTGATTAAACAAGGTGGGGTTTTTTCCTGTGTAAATCAGGCACAAGGAGCTTTTATAATGATTATAATAAACCCACCTTTCATTTTTGTGCTGTCTGGCTGACGCTCCCAAAAATACATATTCATTATTTCTGCGGCTCAACTTAATCCCCCGAGAAATCCCTGAGAAATATGTAATGAATGAGAAATAAGTTTCATATTTTCTACATTACAGCAGACGCGCTGGGATCACAGAGTCTCAGTGAACATCGAGCGGTTCTTCGTTCCATATGTATCTTATATGTACAGTGAAGCTGCTGTGGTATTGTTTTGTATCAGTGGAATAACAATGATTTATCTCTTAGTTGTCGTATCATTATTCAGCATCACTGTGACTAGTGAGCCTTAGGTAGATCACTTATCAGTGTCTGACCCGTTGTCAGCATGAAAGAGCAGCTCTAAATGCCATATCATGCTCCCATTTTCCACTTTGTTTGGCTGAAATGTTTTTCTGCATCTCAGAGAGAGAGCAGCACACCCGCTTATTGGCTGCTAACACAGTGAGAGCCCACTGTTGTTTCTGACTGTGCTTCATTCAGTACATCACTTCGTTTGCCTCCCTGTGCCACACAAACCTCCTGGGGCTTTGTTGACTCCCACTTCCTTCGGTGCAGCCCTGAAGTAGCAGAGCAGAGAGGAGAGTCATCATTAATCACCGTGTCACATTTTCATGTAGTAATGTGTAAGTGAAACGACTCTGGCCTCCCTGACAGGAGGTACGGGGAGGATCATTTCCATGGGAAACAGAGAAGAGAAAATAAAGGAACAATGAAAACGTGGAGATGGTCGTGGTGAGAATGACCTGGTTGTTCGTCCTCAGATGCTTGACACTGGCTTTGGATACAGTGTTAGCTGACATGGCCAGATTCCCAAGGACAGAGCCCTTTTACAGAAGCTTTTGCTCATTAGAGAGCACATCTCACATTGTTTATAGACTTTAATGAGCTTCACTGCAACTGAGGCTAGAAAAACAAAGATGTGAAAATAGGGACTTGCATTCAGAGATGCAGCATGTCCAGTGGTCCAGCACAGGAAGAGAAATTGCCTGGTAGCTGCTGCTTCGTCTGTGAACAGAGCACACTTCCTTGTGCACTCGAGGATGTCTGCCCCCCATCCCCTCTTTTGCTTTTTTCCATCCATGTTTTTCACCCTTGTGTCTCTCTCATTACTGCTATTGCAGGGAACAATCTCTGGGCACCATTTTGCTGAGGACATTGAGGAGCTTAATTAGTTCATTCACGGATATGGCTCGGCTTACTAGCCCAATGGCTTTGGTGCCTCTGGAGGGCCTTAAATGCCAGCTCCCTCTTGCAGAAAGATGTCAAACTGTAGAGAATATAAAATACCTGTCAGGTTAATAAGGGAGAACCCCAGCAATCCTCCTGCATTTATTTATAACATTGGCACCTTTGAAGGACTCGTGTGATAGTTACTTAGCGCTGAAGTGGCAGAACAAAGACGGAAATAACATGTGATTCATAACTGCCCTTTTGGTCCAATCTGTTTTATTGCTTCTGTCCCAGGTTTTGATTTGTTTGTACAAAACAAGACTAAACTGCATAAAGAGGAAGCTACCAGAGCATGAAGCTAAAAAAATGAGGTTCAGTGCTGCAGAACATTGATTAGTTTAATGAAATCTCCTCTAAAACTAATAAAGCTGAAGTTGTGTTCTTCCTGAGGTCATTTACCATGTGGTGACGTTATATGTTGTTCACATTATACTCTTATATTTTTATTTATTCATCCTCAAGATGAGAAAAGGAACAGTGAATTTGATGTTAAGAGCTGTGTCACCCCAGTGGAATATTATTTCTCTTTTTTAAATTGAAGTCTTGAAAGGAACAAGAAGCCATTTTGACAAACAAACAACCTGCTGATGTATTTTCTGAGCTGCTTTCTGCTTCTTGACAAAAAAGACAGAAAAACATATCTGTTAGCAGGGTTCTTGGTGAGACTTTTAAACTAAATGAACTGCAGCTGATAATGTGATATGAAATTACACCTCCTATAACGTGGTATGTATTGATTGATCAGAGGGTTAGCTCAGTCTCCAGAGATGGGAAAATGATCTAATAAAACTCAATAACAGGTGGGTTCTCCTTTAAGGGAGGTGCAGTTATGTAATTCTTTGCATCCTGTCTTCACAATTTCAAAGACATCTGAACTCTCATTAAGGAGATGGTTCTCACAAAATGGATGCACAGGAGCGGTGCAGAGTGCTCCGACTGAAATGGGAAAATCAAATTTGGAGGCTTGTGCTGTTTGCAGTGCTTCCTGTAACACTATCCTGTTTGTGGAATGGGGGGTATTCCTGAAATGACATTCAGTTTCTGGGCAACAGAGCAGCAGCTGTGCATATCTTTGTATCCAGGGGGGGTGCGGTGTGATAAAAGCCCATTGATGCAGCTGTGTTTGAACAGGGAGATTGCAGTTCGATCAGCAGCTCGAGGAACTCTCCATCCAACAACGTGTAGAGAAAGAACTTCATCAGATTCCTGCGGAGAGTTTTTTAAGATGAAGGAGCTCCTCGCTGCAATATAGTCAGACACCAGAGTCGACCAGAGAGTCTTGAATGAATGAAAGTTTTATGTTGTGTTCACTCTGGGGTCTAAAATAAGACAGAAATGTTGGGTGCCATCATGGGATATCTTTTAAGTGCAACACCAGACTGGCTGCCATAGAGACTCAGAAAGATTGTCTCCTGCACTTGATCCAACTCAAACAACATTCAATGAAAAACATGTGGAAATGTAAATTTCCTGTTGATGTAAAACCTTTTGATGGATGATGCAAACCTCCAGTCCTCAAGTATGCTCAACAGCAGAGTGTCTCTGTGGTTTGTGTGCAGGTTATACACATAAATTCATAAATATATTGTTCATTTGTAGCAGAGTTTGCTCAGCTCTAACAACATATTGGATTTTGGGTTCAGGTGTTTTTTTTTTTTTTTTTGCATAAAGCTTCAGGCTTCAGGCCATGTAGCGAAAGGGAGAGTGTATCCAATGTGTTGCATTACCCTGGTGAACTAAAAGGTCGGTTATGAATGAAATCAAAAATGGATTGAGGGGGCGAGGTTTCAGATTTCATAGTAGCAGCCGAGTTGAGCAGGATTTGATGTATTTGCCATTGGACATGGACCAGGTTCAGTCTCAGTTATTGGTCCATGAAGCTCGAGTTGAGCAGGTTTGTAACCAGAAAAGTTTGAAGCTAACATGTTATTGAAATGTGCCTCCAACCGATGGACCACATATTGCAGCAGTGAAGGTGATGGTTTCTGGAAATGTATAATAAAGTACAACTTGACAGTCATTAGTCAGTTGGTGACGCTCTTCCTGCTGAAGCATAGAGGAGTGGAGGTGGAGTATAACGGAGCCACTCTCCACTGGTGTGGCCTCATTAATCACTGTCCTCTCTCTCCATGGGTGGAGGGGATCCTTTGTCTGCGCTCGGAGCCTTCTGTGTCGGATTTGATGCAGTGCTCCGATGCTGTAGCCTCCATCTCAGCTGGTGTCCAGGAAAGGTGCCTGAACAGGAGAGTATGCTAGCAGACATTAGCGTTTTTGTTCCCCGGTACGAATTCTCATCAAAGTCTGAAATAAGACTTCATTAACAACATGAATTTCTGCCACATCAGCTGGTTGATGGCTCTTATCACAGTCTCTTCTCTGAATGCTACGAGCCGCCGTCCTGTGTTTCCCTATTGTCTGACGAGAGCTGCTTAGACCAACATTTCAGGGTTGAAAGATTGTTCCATCTTTATCCAGACTGCTGACAAGTTTCTCATTTCTCAAGCAGAGATTTTCATAATGAAACAAAGTGAGCAAGAAAAGAAAAAAAAAACAAACTGCAACACGAATTTCATCATCATTTTATGAAGCAAAAATGTCTTTTTGAGGGAGAATAATTTAATGAGAGATAGAGACACGAGATTTGTCTGTGAAACTTTTTTTTTTTTTTTGCAGATGCAGAGTTTAGAGAAGATGTATGAAGTTAATGTCACAGCTTCACAGTTCTGAACAAAAGTCCAACTAAGACAGATGCTTTTCTGGTTTAAAATGGTTTTAAAATGTACTTTGGTTCGAGAAAAGACTGATTGTAGCAGCAAAGGAGTTTAGTGTGGAAACAGGAATCGCACCGTTAGGCAGTTGATCTTCCATAGAGTTGTAATAGGTTCCTCAGTGGTTCAGACACTGTTATTGATCTGTTATTATATTGGAAGTGTGTGGAAGTTGAAGACAGATCACATTTGTCCAAGTATCTGCCATATTTTATTATTTTATCAAGTGAATTTCTAGTTGATGAAAAGTTTTGGACAAAAAGAAAATGGCAACAAGCATTTCCAACAACACAACAGATAATTGGTATTGATCAACAGTCCCATTAACCCCTTGTAGGTCAATTAGACACATTTTAGGTTAAAGACTCCTTTCAGTCAGTTACTGTCTTAGGAAGTTAGATCAGTGAATATAAAGTCATTTTTAATATAAAATAACATTTTCAAACGTGTCCAACTCAAAACTATCCTGCTGTGCATCAATAAACTCAATAACCTTAATGACTGCAGTTGACTAAAGGGAACAATTCAACAGTGAGAGAAAGTCGACTGCTCTCAGGTGAATCGAGGCTGAATCTGCTGAATTTCACTTCACTGTTGAGACTTTGGGTTTTTCGGCAGAGTTGAGCATCAGATTAACTACCAGCAAAGATCCAACACTTTTCACCTGCTCCAGCTCTGACACTGAGGTTGTGTTTGTTCCAAGTGAGTCCTTTTGATGTCAAAGTGTGATTGCTTTGAGGTTTGGATCCACGGACCAGCTGGGAAAACCTTGGTGGGCAATGTCAATGAGCAGCTCTCTTCCCTGTCTTCCTCTACAATCACTGTGGAAAGCAGGAGACAGTGTTGGTTGTGGGTGGATCCCTGGTGAATGTGAGAAAAATTTTCAGCTTCTCTTTGATTACAACACTTCAGGTTAGCAAACAGATGTATATTTACACAACCAGCAGTAATATTAGTTAATCTGTTCATCCGTTGAGCGTCTGGTTATTTTTCCTTCTCATTATCAATATTTTTTTTTCTATAAACAACTGAAAATGTGTCATCAGCTCCTGGTTCATCTGTCATGTAACATATGGTGGATTTACAGTGGGAATATGATAATTCTCTCTGGGTTTTTCACTATGAGCAACACGTTCAGTCATTCGATCCATGGAAAGCATTGATTAGTCAAGCCTTAAAAATGGCCTCTGAACATCTGTAACCCTAAACCTTCAGCTCGTCGCCCTGTGAACCTCCAACAGCAGACACACCCACACCACGTCTACTGATCATTACATCAACAAATAACCTTCAGCATTTAAAGAGACAGACTGTCTTCCAGTTTAACACAAACATGATTGTGATATTAGCAGATGCTGTAATGTCTTGAGTGAAAATATGGTTTGATGACAGTGTGATTAGTGAAAGTGAAGCAGGCAGCAGATAAATAGACAAGTTTCCCCTCCATTAGATTTTGGGAGGCAACAGCACTGATCATGCTGTCGCCAATGATCACACAACCCATAAACAAAACCCAATTAGAGACGTGGAAAAACAGTATGAGCGGCGGGGAGGGGCACGGCGGGGGGGCTGATGTAGTGGGCGGGGCCGAGTCCTATAGGACCTGCTGGGCTCCAGAGACGCCACAGATGTGACAGAGTCTGGACGACGTCTGGAACATAATGTAATTCTGATGAATTAATAATCTTGGAGAAAATGTCATGAGTAATGAGGAGCAATGGTTGGTTTGTGTTGAAAGTGGAGCCGTGCCGAGTGAGGATGGACTCCCCCCACCCCCCAACCTCCCATGACTGCTGGTGGCAGGAGGTGAGGCGCCAGATTGACATGCGATGTGATCCCAGAAGTCCCTCAGCAGACAGGGTGAAGTAAAGGGAATCCCTGGGGTGGAGCTGGGGAGCTCCTGGGGGTGTGTATCTGTGTGTGTGTGTGTGTGTTTTGGAGCAGTGGGGGTTGGGCTCAGAGGGGTTGAGGTGGCTGAGTCTTCTGCTTGGTTTCACCTGAAACAATGAGGCAGCCTGGCAGATTTGTGCCAGAGGGAGGCTAAAGGTGACAATGAGCTGAGGGACTGAAAACACTGCAAACCACGTAACACAACCAAATCTACACAAGTTTCACACGTTGTTTATTCTTAAAATGCATTAATCGATGTTTTCTCTCTCTAGAGAGCAGAAAACCATGAAAACAAGGCGATGAACACACAGGCCTCACACTTCAAGTTGGAACAACAAACAGCAATCATTTGCGCTCAGTTGTCACAGACCAACAGTATCTTTTCTTCAGAGTTGAACTCTGAAGACGCAGATCTTATTAAAAATCATCTGATGTGAAGATGATGATGTAGAAACATGATCATTGGTTAGATTGATTAGATGTTTGTGCTGAAAAAGGGTAAAAACGGTTCTTTATTTACATTTTCACTCAGATTTTCACCGTTTATTTTGGGTGAAATGACTTAAATCTTATTTGAATTATTTCCACAACAACCAGTGAAACATCAAACAGTCTGAATATCGGTTATATTTTCTATTGTACAGATGTTTTAGTGACAGAAGTTATTTATCCGACGTGTCGTAGATTAAAAGTATCAGACTTTCATCCTCTTTCTTTCAGTCCTTCTTTCTTCCCTCCTCCTCTCTAAGCAGCCCAGTCTCATGGCTTCCCCTCTTCCTTTATGACGGTGTGGTTCCCAGTGGCCGCGGTCCGTCATGGTTCCTCCATGCTTCATTTCTTCATTAGAGGTTCTGAGCATTTCGAATAATAGATTTCTACTATCAGGGATCCCATGCTGCTCTGGAAGGATGGAAAGTCTAGACAGTTCAGAAGAAGTCTCACAGTTCACCTTCACACTGCAGCGTGTCGACTGCTGTGAGGGCGAGAATCTCATCTGTGTCGGTGGCGATGGAGCTCACTGTGATGTGAGTCTATGAGGATGATGGTTCATCCATCTCTGTCACAGCCTCATCAGTTCTGATGGACATGGAGGTCAACCGAGTCCTAACGCACGTCAGGTCAGACTCACTCGATACTTCTGTTTTTTTTGGGGGGTAAAATTACCAAGTTGTTCATATCTTTAGCATTCACTTTCTGTCCTCTGTGTTGTTGTCTGTTTACCAGAGTTAATCGACACAATAAGCTTGATAAAACAGGGTGTGGTGCTTGTTTCCCAAGAGCTCAGACTCATCCACTGAGACCTGAGTTACTGGTTGAATTTGTACCGTTGAATCTTTGCGTGTTCTAGTTTCTTTGTTTAAATGAGACACACTAATGCAGATGGTGAAGCTGATTTTCTCCTGTTGCTCAACAGCATCTGGAAAAAGTGATGCTTTGTAATCTATTGTAGAAGAGTGTGGTCGAAATGTGTAATTTAACTAACATTGCTTGACTCTCGACTCGCTGTGATAAATGATTTTGTGCCTCAGTGTAACAAACACACACATTTAATCCTGTGACGACTCATGAGTCGTAGGAGAGAAGTTGGTTCTGATCTTCATAGTTTGTTCATTACACCAACCGATGATAGTATCACTTTACGTTTGAAACACATCAGTCCTGTGATGGTTTTTGAAAAACTGCCAGGTTTATAAATCTTACTTGGAAAAAAATATTCCTCAGACTGTCTGTTTTAAACATCAGTTACTGACTTCAACTTTGTCCCACTGTTCGGTCTTTAAGTATTTAGACAGTGACATGATTTTTGTTTCCTTTTCTTCTCTATATGATCGTAGTGTATTTGAAACTAAGCCAGTATGTGACTGTGGTATAGACTTACAGCTTTCACTCAAGGGATGTAATAAACACAGTGTATTTTCAGCGTGACCAGATGTAGTGTATTTGGTTGTGCCAGGTGTTTGGAGTCCCCAGGCAGATGTGCTTGCACAGTAGTTCTCATTATCTACAGCAAAAGAGAGGCATAATTTAACCTCCTCTACTCTCCATTTAAACACAACGCACAGCAGCTCCTGTTTACTTTGCAATTGGATGGACCGAATTCACTGATACAATCCAGTTTCTTCCTGAGTGATGTTAAGTATCTGAGGCCTTCAGAGTCTCGTGTGGACCGTCAGACCTGCTTACGGTAATTGCTTGTTCTCCAAACATCCACTCTCCACTTTTTATCTGCAGAAGCAAACTATGGGCATATACTTCTGGTGACACAGTCCAGTGACCCTAAAAAGGATAATATTTGCACTACATCCCATCAAAAATGCATTTAGAGAAAAGCCAGAGTCTCTTAACAGAAATGCATAAAAGCAGATGTGACCCCCATTTTTCACAATGTGGAGGGAAAGTATGGAAATGTTGGCAAACTTTCTGAAAAGACAGACCTTATTTTCCTCATCAGCACAGCAGATAATAAAATCCATGCAAATGTGTTGCTGGTTCTATATGTCTGTTTAGTCTGTGTGCCCTGTCACATTATTAATTCAAACAGGATCAGAGCCAAAAGTGACAGAAATTAGAGATTGGTAACTAAAGCCAAAACTCTGTCTGAGGACACGATGTACCGGTGTGAAGGGATATTTATGTAAGAACTATACAAACACATAGAGCTGGAATTAAAAAAATATCACTTAGTGAAATTTGCCTCCTCTGTTTGCATAACTGTCAGGAGTTGTAACAGGAGATAAGGGTTTCAGTTGGCGGTCGTTGCCATATGAATATGGGAATGAAGAGTATGTGCTGGGAATGTGGAGTCAATGTGGAAGTGAAGGGGGCGTGAATGTGTCAGTTGCAGTGACGGGGGGTTCAGTTTCACTGAGGAATGTGCTGTTGGTATATTTATGTTGTCGGTGAGTTCAACAAACCGAGCCATGTTCCCCCGTTCGGTTCCAAGTGCTGTCTACACTTCATGCCACGATGTAAACGATCACTTTTTTGTCTCCGTGCCCGTCTCACAGTCTGAAAACAGAATGCTCGCTTTTCCATGAAGATTAGCAGCTTCTCCCGCCACACTGCAACCATGTGGTTAACAGAGACAAGGTTGCACACTGGCTGTGTTGCTATCATTTCTTTTATTTCAAGGTGAACACAATGTTGGTATCTTCTTAAAATCACCAAGTCAGAAAATTTTAAAATGTCAACAGAGACGCTATTTGGTCCTTTCAGTGAAGACAGTATATGATTGTTGGTCTGCCTCTCACTTGTTGCAGTGGCTCTTCAGTGAAGAAGTCTTTCACACTGTGCATGAACAGCATTTACAGTTGTACTGTTGAGAACAAATGGCATAAGTCTGTTCTGAGTCGTGGGGAAATAAAAGCCTTACTGTGAAACCTCTTGGAAGTCCAGATAAATGGACTTGTCTCTGTGCAGCTGCTGTCTATTGTCTGACTAGATGACGGCTGGAATTCCAGCCCTGATGATGTTTCCTTTGGTCTGGAGCTGTTTGTCCAGAGAACTTTTTTGATGAGGTCTCAACCTTGCCCTAATCTCATTCCCATTTTCTCTGTCTTGTGTCAGATCTGTTTTTCTGCCCTCGATCCGACATTGTTTTGGATTTTATCTGTGTAGAAAACGCTTTATATCTTTAGACTTAAAAGCAGATGTAGTTAAAAACCTCTGAATTAATTAGTTGGTTTTTGAAGGGTTTAGACCTCCTGCAAACACATCTGCATTTGAAGAGGGGAGAAATTCAGAGCACATAGTCAGAATCCTGCTTCAGTGCCTGTTTGATTCCCCCTAATTTCAGGGTCATCAGTGATCATTTCATCACTGTTGTCCTCAAAGAGCCTCATTCATCAAGTATTTTTGTGAAAAACCTGGGAACACGAACACATCCAGAAGTCACTCTGCCATCCTCTGAATTTTTCACTGAAGCAACAGATTTAATTAAAGTTCCTCTTGAGACATTTTGCGTTTCTGTCTTGGAAAACGAATGATAGCAAATCACGTCTCATCTCTAAGTTTATATCTAAATGATTGCTTGTACTAAAACCATATTTCACTGATTTTAATGTTGAGCTGAAAATGCAAATACATTTGTTGTTTAGCATCATGATTGCAGTGAGTTTGGGATCCGTGCAATGTTTGTGTGATTCATCTCAGAAATAGACACACAGATAACACTGACAAACATGTACTAAAACTGAATTTTACATTTACTATAAACACTGAACATGTGCGCAACACAAAAAGATGGATGAGAATCAGAGTCATTGTCCCGTCGATCAGCAGCTGATAGGACCGGAGCAGGATCTTCAGCGATGAATAGACACTTTTCACATCTGCTCATCAACACATTCAACGGGTCTATTTTCAGACACGTTCATTTCTTAAGGAACATGGCAACAGCTTGAATGATTTGAGCAGAAAGGCCTGTCAGTTTGTTTTTAATCATTACTTTTATTCACTTGTCAGTAAAGCACTTTGAGACACAGAGTGTGAGTGTCTTAAACACTCCCCAGTATTGACACATTTCTAGTTTTCTATTCATCCATTACACATATAAACTCTCAGTCTACTGTCCACTGTTTAGTATGTACACACGAAAATAACATCAGACACTTTGTCCGTTAGTAGATTAGAGAGTGAATCCACCAGCTTGAAACCTTCAATTTTGATTTCAGAATAAAATAAACAATCATAGTTGGGTCTCTTACCTTTCTATGAACTTAATGGCTGAACATTTGCCTGTGACCACCCGTGAAGTCTCATCCAGCTTCCTGTTAATGGTCGTGAGGATGAGATACACACATATAGACAAATATAGACAAATTACCTCCTGTGCTCACATTAACACCTACAGGTAGTTCAGAGGATTCAGTGAACCTAAGCTTCATGTCTCTGAACTCAGAGAAAACCAGCACAGACACATAGAGAACATGTTAACGCTTCATAGACATCAAGCTGGCATCGACAGCAACCAACAACCTTCCAGCGGCACTGTACCATTAGACCTCTACCCAAATGTTTTGTTTAAGGCTGACGCAACATGATATTTGTTCTGCTTTGTTTTTACTTCATCAGTCAGTTCAGTCGTGACACTGTGTTTATGTTCACCCTGTTTTACCCCAAGCAGTCAGTAGGGAGGCACATATCCATCCTCCATCCCGCTGACATCATTTTCACTCCTCACACAAGTTTTAGTAGCAGTTGCTTCAACAACAGTCTCATCAATCAAGCATAACACCATATATATATATATACACATACACCATTATTGTGGCAGTTGTGGAAAAGTCTCATGAGTCTAGTATCTGTCCTGGATGATTCATGGTTGCATGAATCTGTGGGTTAGCTAAGGTTCGATTGAATCACTGTGTATAAAGGGACCTATTTCTGGAATGTTCCATGACTCACCGCCCCACTATTCTCTGGGTAGAGATCCTCCTCTCCCCGGAGATCTTGATCTACTCCATCTCTGATAACAGTGGGATGGTCAAGGCCGGCACGCTCTGACTTTTCAAGGCCATTATTGCAACCACTGCTGCATCACTACCTTCATCCACACCTCATTCCCCTAAGTGTGATTGATGGAAATGTGCTGGCCGGCCTGGCAGCGTGTCATGGCATACGGCCGAGGGCAAGGGCTCCTACGAGAGGGAGTGAGGAGAGGAAGGGGGGTGGAAGAGGATTTGAACTTCATCGATGCCCCTGCAAATCAGTGAGAGCAAAGTTTACACTTAAAACAATATGTAAGAGCAAAGTCATCACCCTTGACAACATGACGCCACGCCGGCCAAGACTGAAATAGCTCTGGGACGCTGGGGCACTTCCACCAAATCAACAGGCGGAGGAAAGAAATACAGTTATAATCCTGTGAAGTTCACATAGGTCACATCTTTTAGTGCAAAGAAACAGCGACTATGTACAGTTGGTTTAGAGATTTATCTGGTCTAAGTGACGTTCACTGACTCAACACACATGGTTGTTAAATGAGACTCCACGTTCAGATGATATCTGACTCACTCACCTGTCTGCATTGTCCTTCTGTTGGAGTTGGATGGTTTAACTACTAGACTACCAGTCGACAACCCAAACAGAAATCTAATCAGAAATATAAAAACAAGTGTAAATCTGATGGGAATTAACATTAAAAACTGTTTGATCAGAAAAACAAGCTACAGTTTGAAAAGCAACAATGTCATCAAGATGCTGATCGCACAGTAGTTCTTCAGTGATAATTTAGTAATATATCAGTACTTTTGAAACTCATCCTCCTAGGTACGCTTTAAGTATTACTACTTTTAATTAAGTAAAGGATCTTGAACGTCTTGCACCACCGCCTGAAGCTGTCCTTCTGAGATCAAACACTGACCCCCTGGAAGCTTGAAAGAGGCCGTAGGAGGTTTCTAGTTTCCTGTGCTTTAATTCACTTACAGCTGATTTCAATATGAGATCAAAAAAAAAAAAAAAGCAACATTACTCTGTCAGAAACATTTCAGTGAACCAGCTCTCCTCCGTCCATGTGTGCACTCAAATATGTAACCAATTTCTCCTGGTTTGAAACCTGTTACCTTTGGTCCTGTTATTTACATCCATCGCAGACTCAGGGAAGTGCAGAGCATTGTAGACATAGTGATATTCAATCCGCTTCATTGTCGATGCTTGCAGGGATCAAGTGTGACTGTTGCCTTGGCAACCTACATTTAGCTCTTAAATGTGTTGTTGCAAAACCTCCAGCATCAATTCTAACTTTCTCCAAGGTTATATTGTCCTGCGGGTCACGTGACTCTCAACTGTAAACCTTGATTACACGGCGTCTCCCTGGGAGGCACGTTTCATGTCCATGGCCTGTGGGAGCGCAGCCTGAACACAACGTACCCTGACTTCCACGAGCGAGGTCACCTGAGAGCCAACACAAATTCAGACCACAACAACTTCACAGCAGCTGTGCGGCTGTAATATTTATATTTATTGCACTCAGTGGATGTGTCTCACAGGGCTCCGGCAGATCTGTCTGTATACAAATCATAGTTTGTGCTCAAATTATAGCGCATCCTTTGAGAGGTGTTTATAAAATATGTATTTTCATGTTGTTTGATAGACGCAGAGCAGCACAAGTTTGTGGCCTTGATAAAAGTTTTGGGGGTTGAATTGCAATAAGATCAGCACAAAGGTTTGACACCAGCAGCGAGTAATTGAAAACACTTTTCAGGGTCATGCTCCGTATAGATCTGAAGAGTAATTCTAGCCAGCAGAGATGACAGAAACAGAAGTCAATGGGAGTTATTGCCTCTTAGTGGGGAGTTCATCGCTGAAGATCAGAGAAGAGGCGAACGACAAAGCAGCGAAGCCAAGGAGACATCCAGTTTTTAAACCCGTGGCCACTGGATTGACACTGAACCACAGTCCTTTATGAGCACTGACGCAGCACTGTCCACAACAGCAAGTGTGGTTATCTACAAAGATAGTGCTGAATGTTTGGTCTGAAGCTTGTTTACTTGCTCTTTAACCAGGCGTTTCGTGTGTGCGCTCATATATATTAACCAGTTTCTCCTGGTTTGAAACCTGTTACCTTTGGTCCTGTTATTTACATCCATCACAGACTCATCACAATGATCCCTTTGTTCAAGTTATGTGTTAAATGAAAATCAGGGTCATGGTTAGTGTTCGATGGCGACGTGGTTGAGATCAAACACCAGTAAATGACACGGAGCATCTGAACCTTGTTGTGTTCAGGATGTTACTGTTTCCTCAGATGAAGAGTTAAACTTCAAACTAACGTTTTCTAACCTGGATGTTTGTTAGTCGTGTATCTGTCCGTCGTATTTGTTTCCTCCTCAAAGTCTCAGCGGTTAAATGATGAGCACATCGTAGTAAATCATCAATGATGACAAAATCTACCCAAATAAATCCAAAATGTCAATTAGACTTGGTTTTCATTTCAGTCACGGACTAAATTACTTATAATATCTATTTATTCCTCTTGTTTTTATATATGTGTTGAGCAGCCTGTCTTGATTTGTTTTCTCTGCATTTTATGCCCGTCACAGTCATTTTTATGGCCTGTTGGTTTGATTATATGCTGTGTTTCTGCTTGCAAAGTGACAGAGTACACAGAAAAAGCTTGGTGCAAACACAATGCATAATGACTTTATTAAAGGCAGACGGTCTGGGAGAAATAGTATGATTGCTAAACAAAGCCAGACTCTCATGGGGTTTGCCCAAAAAAAATACTACATTCAAGGTTCATTTCATCTAATACTTTCAGCGTAACCCTCCCCTTCCCTTTTCATCTCTATCCAAGGAACATCAGTAGTTTCTCATGGCTTTGTGTAAAATAACAAATTCAGGACTCTCTTGGGTCATCTGCAGTTAATTTTGTTGGTGATGGTGGAGTGGAGATCAGCAGAGAGAAACCGGAATAAACACAGAGAGGATCCACTGTCTGCCTCACCAAGTTAACTTCATTGTATTTTGCTTGGTCAAGCCCAGAGCACATGATCTCTAGAGAGAGGGATTACACTAGTACTAAGCTCCAGATATTTTTTTTCCATCTTCCATGCCTCTAATTAATCAGGGCAGGGTTCTACCAAGGGGCTTTACTGGCCTCTTGTCAATTTGCAGCTATCGTCTTGCTTAGACAGGCCCCAGTAGCACCAACTTAGCTGCTTCTCACTGTAAATAGCAACCTTTTAAAGGGAAAGCTTACACAATCTAACGCCAAATAAACAAAATGCAACCAATAAAAAACTGAGGTTAAAAATAAAGATCTGATGAGTAGGAAACACCACTGATGAAGCGATGGTGAGTAAGATCAGTGTTTCCAGAGAATTTGTAGGTCACAGTGTAAAAAGCTGAGGAACGTCTGGTTCTTTATTCAGATTTTTAATTAAATATTTGTATATGTCCCACTTATGTGACTGTTTATTGAACAGGGCTGTGGAGCTGAGTCGAGTCATAATCTGCTTTTGTTCCTGTTGTTTCTGGAGAGCTGATATTCGTTGTTGATGTGAGCGTCATGTGGAGAAACGTATCTTCTGCTCCTCAGTGGTGGGCAGCTCCGTACGTTTGTTGTATTCTGTGCAAATTGTCAACACCCAAAGGTAAATAAGAATAATTTTTCTGCCAAAACAGGATAATTCAAATGTAAATTAGTCCCCAAACCATATTCTTCAGTTTCCCGATAGCTGGCAATTATATTTTCAGATCTGTGTTCAAAGGTGAAACCCTCAATCAGGACTTCAGGACAGAGATAAAGAGACAGACACAGACGGACGATGGCCGACGGCCGAATTCTCCTGACAAACTGAAATAATGAATCTCAATGCAACAGCCCAGCGATGATGTTATATGAGTATCTCATTGTTTGAGTTTTTAATGTCTGGTCTTCACCTTGAACTCTTTGTCCTTATGAATCTGGTTTCTGTCTTTTTCTTCTCAATAACATATTTATGTAAATATCCAGCCAATCACGTGGATGTTGTGGAGCATCTTCCTGTGCTACGGTTCAGTGACGGCCACTTTAACCCAATCAAATCATTAAACTGAGGAAGACGCGACCTTGAACCTGTATCAAAGGATGACAAGGTTTGTCTGTGACCTATTGTAAAGTCCTAACCAGGTTAGTGTGGATGTCATAGTGAGATATACATCACAGCCAAGGCAGTGGTCACAGTCAGGCAGACAGTTGTTAAGAAACCAGGAGCTACTTTAAGCTTAGATTCATCACTTCAAAACATAATGGAAAATTGGCTACTGTAACATAATAATAGACTTTATTTTATTTGCTGAAACGTCACCTGTGGCTCATTAATTGGCTCCTGGTCTAATACATCACCCTGACCAGACGACTGCAAACACATTTCAGCAGCACAATTGCCTTTCGAAGCCACAGACTGTGATAGCTCGTTGCAAATGTTAAATCAAATGGTGCGTATTTTCTTTGGCACCACCCGCCTCAGGGATTTAGGCTCTATTGACAATCCACTAGTATGTTTCAGATTTACTGGTTCATGTCCAGCCAGCCCTTTTATTTTCAGTATGTTGGATTGCGGGATCTGAGGCGAGGAACATCTGTGAGCAATTGAGACAAAAGAAGGACAGGACCTCATCACAAGTGCCGCGGACATTAAGCTTCTTTTCTACCTTTGAAAACTGTTCGCCATGTGGTGAAATCTGGCAGTAATTATCAGGTTTGACTGCTTCCAGTGACAAATTAACAGATTGTTGATGCACTGGTTTGAAGAAAAAGACAGACGTAGTTAGATCAGCTTTACTGTCACAACACTAAACAAACTAAACAAACTAGAGCAAACAGCCGAGAGTCGATGGAAATAACATTTAAACTAAATATTACTGCAACGTCACTGGTTTGGTTCCAAGTCAGGACTTTGTTTTCTTACTGTACAAACACTATGTTTCTAAAATGACAGTTAACACAGAAAATTTCCACCACAACTTTCATAGCATCTTGTTTTATTAAGTGAACTTTCCAAAACTAAAAGATATTTAATTTACTGTCACAATACACAAAGAAAACTCAGGAACCTTGTTTTTTTTTTTTTTTTTTTTTTTTTTGAAAATTAAGTGAATCAATAAATAGTTTATCAAAAGAATTGCTAATTTTTCCAGTTGTTGACTTCAGATTCCTGTATTTGTTCCTCAGTGGGGAAATAACTTATCGATTTATTCATTTTCAGACATTTTCTGCAACAGAGACAAAAGTCCAAACAATGAATTATTAAAACTAAAAAACAAAAACTTTAATTCAGGATTCAGACCTCACTCTCACATCCAGCCAAAAGTCTGCCTCAGGCAGGCACAGTATTTGGCATCTCCCTCTTACCATCACTGGTGTGCGTCTTTTCGGGATATGGAAGAATTTTAGAGGGTTTTCTTCGTTTACAGGCTTTTGAGAAGTGCAACTGTTCACCGGCCAGCTGGAAAAGAAGAAAGCAAGGTTGTGATTGAGTTTGCCTACGAGGTAGAAGGCATGTGATAGTTCAGACATGATAAGCCAAGGGACCCAACTGTAGTGTACCAGATGGATAGAGATATTGCAAGAGGCTTAAGGCAGCGTAGAAAGATGAAGGGATTATAGCAGCCAATCTTTCTGTCAATAAGTGTTTCAGAGACTAGAAAAATTTACCTATAACTGTGTTTCCAAGCAACGGAGCATTTTCTATTGGCTGGTCTCTGGACAACAACTGCACCATCAAGAATTAGTTTTATAAGCAAAACTGAAATTTATGAATAAACCAGTTTGGTACGATGAATACTAAACAAGCTTCCCAGATGGTGGAGTCCATCAACATCAACGCTGAAGTTTCCACCAATAAACTGAACTCGTCTTTACTTCATTTCTCTTCTCTACTGATTCTTCTTATAGAGGAAGATGAACATGTAGTTACTGATAAATCAAGGCTGTAACCGGTTGATTTTAAACAGGATTAGTATTGTACGGAGACACTGCTCTGCTGTGTTTTAATGAAGAGAACAATGCACATCTTGTCTTTAACCTGTTTACTTGATCACACGGAGGCTGCACCATCACATAAATCTGATAGTAGCATCGACTTATTCAGGAAGTCGAGGTACTGTTGGTTTGAGTTGAAATAACAAAATTCATCCATCTGAGGTCTGAACCAAACAACAGAGGAGCAGCTCTTTAACACTGCATGTTAACCCTGGGATTAAGGCTAAAATGAAATGAATCATCGTGGTTTTTCACTACTGCAGAGATGAAATCATCGTTATCGTTTTCATTTGTTGCTCTAGTTGGTGTTTGTCACAGTGAAATCGGTGGTAATGGCGCCCACTGACCGTGCTCCTTTAAAGTGATATGTCATTGGATATGACAGGTGTATTGGAAATTATATTAGACTGGAGTTTCAGAGTCATCAGTCACTGGTTCCTGACAAGTTACTGATGAGAATCACAACTATTTCCTGTCTTCCCCCCACAGGGATATGTTTCTTGTGGGGGGAGGAGGCCCACAGTGATTGTGAAGGTGGCATTGACAAAGAGCGTTTGTTTCTGCTGTTGAAAACAAGTGATGAGGTAGAAAGCTTCTGCTTTGTTATTTGTGCTGTGATGTCCCTCACTCTTGTCCTAACATTTTCTGAGTTTGGGGCCAATTTTATCAAACAGGAAAAACATTTTCTTCAGCCTCTGAAACTGGAGCTGTTCATTATCCGACATTGTTCATTTCCTGAACATCCTATAACTTCCTTAAAAAAGGCATTTAAGGAGCAGGCGCACGCAGGAGATTTCCAAGGTGTCAGTTAACATAAAAAACATCCCCAGCTCTGTATTCATGAGCTCTGCTCAACAATGTTTCTTTGTAGAACCTGATGTTACTTGTATTTTATGTTGTGAGAGCTTCATAACTAGTTTTTCCATCTCTGCACTGAAATACTAATCATATTTTTGTAGGAATGGTTTCCCTCTAGTAGTTCGAGGTCACATCTCAAAATTATTATTTTTGTATGAACAGCAGCAAAAAATAAAAAACCCCAAAATATTTGGTTTTGGTTTTAAAAAAATGCAGAAAGGTAGCACATATTCACATTTCCGAGGCGTCCTCTTGACTTTAATCCCTGTGGTGATGAATATTTGAACAGATTTCTGTTAACACTGGGCATCCATCCTATTTTTCAGTGCTTTAAATACACCGTATATTTCTCTCCCCTGAATCTGTCATATCAACACAGGGGATCTCACTGCAGAGACAATCGCCCCGTGGCGATGCTCAGTCATCAGCCCTTCCAGTTGCAGGAGGAACGTGGGCTGTTCTCAATAACAAACACTCACTAGACTGTCTACACAGAGCAACACTGCTGGAAAATACAGTAACTGGAGATCTTTGCAACGATTTTGGAAGTCGTTTACAATTTCAGCTGAAGTGCGATAGAATCTATTCAGAAGCTTTTGCAATTAAAATTGAGAAGTGTTTTACAGTTTCACTGTTCTCTGCTGCTCGTTTCATTTGGAAAGAAACATATCTCAGAAAATGGGTCATGGCAGTTCAATTCTACACGTTGATGCTTTAGAAACTACAGTGAGAGATCTTAACCTTTTTAGACTTTGTCACCAGCTTGATGAAGTGCATTTCTAAGAACCATCCTATCTGAAAATCTGAATCTGTATCACGAGCCGCTGTGGTGCTTGTTTTAATGCAGTAGATAAGCTCACCCGCTGCATCTTGAGATCATTTATCGGAAGACATAAGGGTCATTGCCCCTATAAAAGCCACTAATGACGTTACAATTGAATTGTCTGAAAATACAGGCAGAAGACAGAGGTAGAGATAATAGAGGTTCCGATTAGGCATCTGGCAGTATGGCGTATAATGAGATTGCCTATGTATGAGTTGATTATGCTGTCATATTGACAAAAAAATAATTGCATTTGCCATAGTTCCCAGGAGGGCTTGAGGTTGGGAGTTAGAAAAGTGTTTTTTTTTAGTACAAACACATGGATAGTGGAAGAGATCCTCCTCTCATGTCAGGGCTGTTAGCACTAAAGGTCATCCACTCAGACATGGACACTGGAGAGTTGTCTGACTTTAATCTGATGAAATATGTGCTGTCTGATTGTGAATTGTTGCAGGGTTTTTACCTGTGTTGAGAGTCTTCAGCGCTGGAATTTGTTTTCAAACCACATCAGAGACAGAAACGTCATCTTGAGTCCACATGTGTCTGTGTTGTTTCCTACGTCTCGGTGTCGTTGTGTTGTTGTGTTGTCAGGCAGCGTTGTGGTTGTAAATAAACAGAAAGTCACTTGTTTGTTTTTTTGTGTCAAACTTAACTCCGAACATAAATATCATGTGTATCCTGTTAGATTAAAATGAAACATAAGATATGAGATAAAAAAGTCTTCTGATTCATGTTTAAGTTCCTCGCTCAGCGTAGCGACGTGTAGAATACAGTAAAATGACTTTGTGCAAACATGTTTGATTTATGCAGATGTAAAGTGCAGTTGATATAAAATGATATAAATTATTCCTCAGCAGCGGTCACAATGTTTGCTAACATTATGCAGTGTGCTGCTGCTCCTGTGGGTGTCTCAACACTGTCAGTAGCTGGAGATATTAGAGGAGAAACCGTTGAAAATCGATCTACAAATTTTACTTCACAAACTCCGCTCAGCCATGTCTTTTTTATTTACCTGCTGTCCGAGCTGACAGAGCGGCCTAATATCAGCCTGGAACTGACACTGTAAAGCTCAGAGCTGCAATAAAACCAAACATTACCAAAGAAATAAATACGTAGCGTAGAGACAGACCTCAGCTGGAGAGAGGATGTGAATGTCAGTATTGATTGATATTTTACTGTAGGTCCGGTGATGGTTAACATGTAGAAATAATAAATCAGTTTCCTTGGTGTTGGTTGTTAAATCGTCATCACACTGTTTATTAACTGGTACATTTAATAATTGTGCCTTTATATTAAAAAGCTCTTGTTTCAGCAGAAAACAGCAAAGGTGTATTTTGTTCGAACAACGGTGTCGCCTCCTGAGCTCCAGCTGCAGACTCATTAAAAGACGAGGTTGATTCACTGTTTGCACAAGTGTTTTAATGATCAATTTTATAATTTAAGATGGAAATTATCACCTCTGTGTTTAGGAAAGAAAACAAACTGATAATTAGATTTTAGACCGAGTGTGAAACATGAATGAAAGATGATTTTGATGTTTTCTTGTACAACAGCTCAATGTAATTACATAATAATGGAGCTTGTTTCAGTTTCTTCCTGATACTGTTTAACCTGCTCAGTAAAAGGACGGTTGGGAGCATTAACATAGTAATTAGAAATATAATATTTACCCATTTAGATGAAAAGTACTGTGTCAACAATAAAGCCTGTAAACCTTGTCTCTTGGCAGCACTGGTCATAAATTGCAGATAGCGGCCGGGCGTCGAACGTATAGCAGGAAGTTAGTGAAACACTAACAAGTAAATGAAGTATAAGAGAAAATAGCAGGAGGGAGTGTAAAGCTCTGACAACTTCTGACAACTTCCAGATCCTCTAATAAACAGCACTTAAAATGTGTCAGTTGACTATTGAGATATATCAATATTTAATGACGCGCCGCCTGTTGAAGACTTATTTCATAACATGTTGTTGCTCTTCCTCTCAGACGTTGGAATTTCAGACTCTTTTTTTAGTTTCTTTTCAGACGGAGACATCACTTTCCTCTCGTCTGTTATTTGTCTACAAACTAAGGTGACTCGATTCTTGAGCTGCCGTGTTCTCACCACGTCCTTCCGCTGCAGCAGGTTACATGAAGGGTCGGTTTCGTGGTGTTTTCATTTCTTTTGTTGGTGATTTCCAGCGAAGGTGGACAGAGCTGACTCACCGGCACAAACTGTAAACACACACTCCATCCTAGGGACGGGAGCTGGCAGCAGCTCGCGTTTACGTTGGCAAACCGACCGGCTGATAAAACCTTATCAGCTCTGAAGACTGAGCTGGAAAACACATACATTCAGAGAATAAGCAGCCTCTTTAATTTGTTCCTATTGGAACCAACGTGAAGAGAAAGTCACTCGTCACGTTTATGATCAGATGCTTCGTAGTTTCGGGCTCATCGATTCATTACTTTATTGATACTTCCTCTTCATTAAGTTATTACAGGATTTATTAACTGTTTCCATGAAAAGATAATAAACAGCAACTGATTCATGAATCATCAGATAAAAATGTCGACTTCTTTAGTTTTAAAGTTTTTAGTTCTAAGTTGCAGCAGCTCGTCCACTCAGTCGTAGTTTGATCCTCCGTCGTCTAGTCAACGTGTCCTTGGGGCGGATACTTAACCACACATTGGCCCTGATGGTTCAGTCCATTTGACATTTTATTTTCTTCTTCTTCACACCAGCTGCTCTTGTTTCATTGTCACGTCTCTTCTGACCACAGTGTGTAACACGACACACACTCAGTGTAGAAACATCAGCAGTAATCACAGGTGTCGAGTGAATCAGGTCTGATTCTGGTATTTCTCAGTCAAATGGAGTAAAAAGCCTGTTAATCCAGTTCAGCTGATGTGGTTTGTTAGCATCCTGCTGATCAGTCTCCTGGTGTCTTGTGTCACTTTAAATCCCTGTTTGATTCAGTAAGGACACACCTGAGTCACATACGAGTATTAATTATAGGTGTGACAGGGTCCTGATCCTGGAGGAAAGAATGAAACCTGCTGAACTGGAACATGTTTGTTCAGTTGACTCATTCAGCAGAAGGTCTTTAAAATAAATCAGGACTTTTCTGTTTTGTTGATTTTTGTCTAAAGAAGATTTTACATTTATCATGAAACGTGTCTCCTCTTCTCTCTGTGGTTGTGATCACAACGAGACCAAGTCTTCCTTTGCACTGACAGAGAAACTCATGTCCTCATGTTTCTTTGTCAGTTGATTATCTGAGTCACCGTTTGTCAAACTGGTCAAACAGAAGCGATCTCATCTTCACAGGAAACACGACTCATCTCTTTATCAAACCTGTTTATCTGCTGATCGTCTTTAAAAGAAGAGAGATGTGATGTCACTGGAGAGTTTGAGCAGATTATGTCAGTTGGTACATTAAACTGTCAGAGGTTCAATGATGATAAATGGTCTGAAACTGTTGAGCAACCAAATGCTGCAAAATATTTATATTGAATTATAGAAAGTATTTCATTCTTCAGCTGTAATGATCAACATCACATCATTACTATAATAAACAAACCTTTAGCCGATTTGATCCATGTTGATAAGTTTCCTGTGAATCAGCGTTCTGCTGATGTGCGGTGACGTCTGTGGGAGGTCTCGACATGTTAAGACGTTTCTCTGTGAATATCTGTGACCTTTTCAGCCTATAGCTTTCACTCCCATCACTTCAAAGTTCACTTTCTGCTCCCTCATTTGCCCTTTACTTCCCCCGTTCCTTGAACACTGGAGAGGGCTGAGATGATTACCACTTTAGGGAAGTAGAAGGACAGCGGGGCTTTTCTTCAGGTAGGTTAATAAGTTGACCCCACCAGTCGATTTCCACAGCCTTTGTATTTGTGCAAAATTGCAGGCTATTAAAACTATAAGTGAGGAAGCGTTTGATTGCAAGAAATAAGGAAACTTCTAATAAAAGACTCAGTAACACAGACCCAGTATTACACACATAAGGAGTTTGATTACCAACTGGAAAAAGAAAACAAACAATAAAACGTTTTGTGTCGGATTTAATATTTATGTCTTTGATTCATAAGTAAAAGAGTGAGACGTGATCTTTGAAACCCTGTTGAACTTGTTTATACTGATGAACACTGACCCTGATCCACAACAGAAGAGAGAGCAGGTATGTGTGTTTAATACCCGTATGAGGTCGTGATTACAGCGCGACCTCAGTTGTAAAAGGTTGTGATGTAACCTGAGACAGTGTTAATCCTTTAAGCTGACTTAAATTAAAACAAGCAAACAATATGATGCAGAGCCGCCGGGGATTTAGCAGTTGGAAAAGCTGTGCGTCTCTGACATCACACCCTTTAAAGTTTCTTTTAAAAAGCTGCACTTTGATAAATCTGAGAGCGTTTCCTTGTGCCATGCTCTCACCGCAAAGTCATTATCATTAATGAGAAAACAGAATCAGCCTTGTAAAAAGTGTTGAGGAGCAGAGCTGCACTTCACTTTCACACTGACTTTATGTAAAGGTCAGCTGAAAATAGCTGCGCATTTTTTCCTTCTCCTTAGGAAATTATCCGGCGTTGTTTGTAAAGCCGAGCTGGTCCGGCTTCTTGGCTTGGTTCACCTTGCATCTGGAAGGCTTTTAATGTGTGACTTTGTGAACTGTGTGTGCTGTTTGAAAGTTGTTTACAATGTCAGTAATTTCTCCTCTTTTTCTTGTTTTTTTCTCTCCGCCGCTCCTTTGGATCGCTCGCTGACTTCCTTTGGTGTTTTCTTCAATAGGTGAGTTATCTGAGTTTTTATACTATAACAGTGAAGAAGCCCTTGGGGACAACTATGTGTTAAAACAAGGGTAAAAAACTCCAAGGTGACTCTTCTGGAAATAATAGAAAGCCATTCTTTATACGGCTGATTCTAAAGGCCACTTTATGCCTTTATTGGAGGCCGTTAAAGACGCCATGGTGACTCGTCTCTCAGCGTCTTTCTGTCCTTTTAGCTCTTTGGTCCAAAGCCAGAAACCTTCACAGGTTATCCTGAAAGCTCTTGGTCAGATTCACCTACACTGTGAATGTTAATGGTGACTAGATGAGTTATGATGCTTCAACATCTAATCTGCAGATTTCAAAGAAATGAAATTGTCCGTTGACTTTAGCTTTGTCGCTGAGAGACTTTAAAGTCCTGCAAACATTTTCCACAACGAATGTTTTAGGTTATTTGAGGAGAGATTTCAGAGTGTGATGTTTGCTTCCTCTTCCTGCTTCTGTCATCCAATCAGAGTACAGCACTGTTCTCATCCAGACACAGTGACTGATGTGGTACAGAGCTCAAATAACTCAGGAAACTTCGAAGTAAATGTTCGACAGGATGTAGTTTTGTTTTCTACTATATCACCTGCTCTTTATCCAGAAACATCCAGTCTGTGCAACTGAATCATGATGAGGCTTATTCTTTTGTTATATTTACTCACAAAATTGGTTTAAGTTCAGGAAATTTTATTTCTATCGACTGAACCTGAGGATGTGAGACGCCAGCTCCAACACATCGACAGTTCATCCATATGAATTACTTGTAGGAAATAAAATCAACCCTTTTCCTGATTATCATCCTGAAGCCTTTATGTCTTTTAATAAAACATATTTGACATTACATATTAGCAGTAGTATATATATGTAATTTCATAAAGATGAGGTTGAGATTAGTTTCATCAGCTTAAATAATATTAAAACACTGAAATGAAACTGTCAGCGTTTGTGTCAAGGTTGGTCACATTGTGGACGTGACGCTTGGTTCAGGATATAAGACGTGACTGTAATGACTTTCTAGTGATAATGTTGCAGACAATAAAGTGTAGTTATAGGACACACACACACACTCAGGCTGTCACACAGTTGCAGTCTCACCTTCCAAAGACCTCATAAATTTTACAAGCTTCCCTAGTTTTGTTTTCATCTTAAATTTCCGAATCTGGTTGTGATTATGCTGCTCAGCGAGAACGTTTGGACGGCGTCCAAGCCCCTCGCCACACGGCTCCCTCCTTAAACGCTCCCGTCTGCTCCCAGCCGTCCGCCACTGTTCATTTATTCAAAGGGGAAGGGGCCCCGTTAGCCCGCCAACCCCACCGTCCCTGGGCCGGGGTCTTCTCCACTGAGAGTATCTGGTGTCAACCTCCTGCTCCACGAGGTGATCCTTGATGGAGCTTTGCTCTTAGCACTAAAGTTTCAGCTCTGAATCCATCATGTCTCTCACAGGACCACATGAAGGCTATTTTCATCTCAGCCTCCTGTCAGCGACACGCTCCTGGAGAGCGTTTGGAAAATGAACAAAATGAGAAAAAATGTCACAAAAATGACAAAATTAGTGTTTCTCTCTGTGACTATTGGTTCATGTTTGGAGGAAACGTCCTGCCTCCAACCAACTACAATTTAGGTTAATGGAGTCACATCACTGGTTCTTACAACATTAAACAATGACAATTAAAAAAGTCTAATGCAGTGGCCTCTGGTTTACAGCCGGGTCAGGCAGCAGCAGAAACATATCTGCTTTATCTGCAGAGACTGAAAAGGTTGAGAAAATTAGAAATGATGAGTCACGAGTTTCCTCCGATGCTGATTTTCTACTGAAATGTCAGTTCAACACTGCGATTCATCAGTTTTAGAGACAAATGTTGATTTAGCTACAACTACTGACAGAAATTTTTTTTACTACTCAAGCTTCACATTTTAATTAAGTGGTTTCATTTAACATTTCTTAATGTGCAAACCTTAAAATAACAAGGTGCTTTAATCAATGTTACCAAACTGAACAAAACTAAAGAGATTGAACATGATGTATGATGTAGTTGTGTAATATTCCTGTTGTCAAATACAAATCAAACCGATCAAACCAAAACTAGAAACATGTTTTTGTTGTTTGGTCAAACCGTCTTTGTCTCACTGTACTGATGTGGACGTGTACTGTGTTATTAATTCAATATATTTTCATTTCATTCTCCAGTTGTTCCTGTTTCACTTAACAACACTGTTGAAGTCGTTTCAGAGACTTCAGATCTACATTAGTTTCTAGTTTCAACGCTGTGAACACGTCTGTCACAGCTTTGATCCAACTGCAAAAAAAATTGCAACTTTTAAAATTTGTTCTCACAAAGTTATTTTAATTCTCCACAGATTGAGTGTTTCATATCTGTTATTTGTATAAGTGTGGAAACAACTGTCAGGGCAGATCATTTCTCTTTGTGCATTAATACTCTGTCTCATCTCTGTTGTATGAGATGTTCAGGCTAATAAATACAGATGTACTAGAGCTCTGATCACACGGCTCCAGCATCACTGAAACAGCATCGACATTTTCCTTCCTATCACCTACAGATCACACTGACGTGTGCCTGTGTGTTGGAGATACACAGGATAATTGGTGGAAAGGTTACAACCTCGGGAATGAGCAACGTGTTTCAGCTTCTAAACAACCTGGAAGTTTGTTTTTTTCATGTTGGAGAGAAAAATGACAAGTGTTTTAAAGGCTGTGATGGTTTGTCTATTTGTGAAGACAAACTAGTTAAAGACATAACAAGGAGAGAGAAAAAATAGTCTGTGATTATAGACATACATCTAATTACCGATATTCACTAATTCACACACAATCAGTCACTTCCCTCCAGTTGACACGAAGCATTTTTAATTTGAACTCAGTTATTTTTGCTCTGTTTTTTCCTGAGCGCCACATCTTCTTCTTTTCAGCGTGAACAGTTGAAGAGGTTGCCTGCTGGTATTATCCTCTTCACCCTGTACTTATGTTACATTTTTTTCATCAGTGAATAGTTCACAGCGGGTGACACGGAGGTGTGGCTGCCGGTGCAACGCTGCTGGGTAGAAAAAAGAGGTTAGGGATAGTACCTCTTAAAGGTGGACAACCTGAGGTGTTGAGGTGGGGGGTCTTCAGTCTCACCTCCTGCTCAGAGCTCTGTCTAATCAGCTGCAGACACGCTGCTGAGTGAGACCCGCTGGAAATCAGCAATGAGAATATTTACTCCTCATTCCACATTCCCACCGTGAGCTCTGAGGGGCCTGTCCTGCTATTTTTGCACGCCCTCACCCGATTGGACAGCTGTGAAGGATTGCGTCGGCCTCTCGCAGCACACGGCATTTCCTTCCATCTGTCGCCAGCGTGCTGCGCCAGTTGCAAAGCAGGTCGACTCCAACATCACCCCCACCTCCGCCGAGCAGCTGCCCCACCCCTCCGCAGCCACACGACTCCGTAACGACTCGGCCGTCGTTTCCAAGTCGCTCCCACCGACCTGGCACACCCATCGTCAGCTGTCAGTCAAAACAACAACATGCCAAAACGTTGTAGACATTCTCAAAAGGCCGCAGATTTTTCTAACTAAATAAAGCCAAACTCCCTCATTCAAAGACGACCACACTCATATTGCCGCCCCTCTCCTCCAAAATAAAAAAAGGGAGCATGGACTGCTGCCCTCAAAATTGCCTCCTAAGCAGCCACAATTACAACCCTGAGAGGATGGTTGAGCTGCAGCATGAGGGAGGAGGAAAGTTTTTCACAGACTCGAGGGTCAGAAGAAATGTGGGTGAGTCAAGGATCAGATGCTGTTGTGAGGGTCTTTCATCTTCGTCATTATACTGGCAGGACCCCAACACAATACTCAATATATAGACACAACAAACAGTCAAACAGTCATCGACACATTTATAAAACTCACAATTATAAAAATCAAACTGTGTTGTTTCTCCTGATATGTATCAGACAACAGTCTGACATCTTCTACTCAGTGTTTTTATCACGTGGTTCAGAGCTGAATATTTCACTAGAAAGAAACTGTGATGTGTTAAAACTGCTACAAGCCAGAGTATCACCTCTGAGACTGTGAGTAGTCACAGGCTCAATGTTTTCACTATGACTCAGGAAAAGCTGTTTAACGCCTCAGACACTGAGTAACGTCCTCTTAATCAAAATAGATTACAGCTCAGCTGAAGTGTCTTTGTGTCTGCTGCGTTAGTGGATATGTCTGGTCATTCTCAACTCTAAACTTCCTGCTGTTTGTCGTCATAATGATGAATAGTGCTGACAGTTTCTCTGCTGCAGTTTAGAGTCTGACCTCAGAGCAGTTCAGAGAACAATGTCCAGTGTTAAACTCAAAGGAAAGAGACAAAGTCCGAGTCCAAAAGTCCAAAAACATTTCATATTTTCACTGTTTAATATAAAGATTTAACAAGAAAGACTTTAAAAGTATGTTCAGTCTATAAACTTCTACGTCTGATTGTAAATGTGCAGGATATTAGAAATAAAATCTGAAGATGTTCTTTTATCTTATGGTTTAGTTATTTTGTTTAAGAACAATTGTTTTCAGCAGGAAAAGCTCTTCTTTTCTTATAGTTTTTATTATAAAAGTTACCACAATGCTCTTAAATTCAACCAGATATAAGGAAACTAATTACTTCTTAGATTCAAATGTAATGTAGTGTAATAGAGAAAGTTTTCTCTATAAATGAGCCAATAAAGTGAGCGTTGTAGGAGAGTCTAAATATAACTGTGGTGAATGTTAATAGCATCAGTTGGAGCCTAACAGCCTCCAGATATGTTGACTCAAGAATGAACTGACCACGTTGGAGAGCACGGCTGTCAAGATGTAGAGGCAGCTCTGCACACATCACACCAGCTTCCTCTGAGCGTGGGTGTACACTTTAATTGCACGGAGGCTAATATCAGGCTAATGGAAAACAGCTGCCAGGGGGATGACAGACAGAAAGCCAGTACACGATGGCTGTGTAGTCAGAGATACTCAAACAATAATGTGGGAAGCAGATGAAGAGTACACTGGGACCTTGTTGGCTGCTTCTACAACTACGTGGCATAAAGCACTAAATACCCCACGAAAAAATTACAGGTAGCAGCAGGAGAAATAGTCTCCAACTCTCTGACAATTACAAGCTGTGTGATCTGAGGTTAGTTGGTTTTTACCTTCAGTGAGTTAAAACTGCTCATTATGAGATGATTCAAGTGTAGGTGTAGTGACAAGAAGCCAAAACCAAAACTTGGGCGCTGAGTTGTTTTAGTTACTGGACCTTGAGGTTTTTCCTGAGCCATTTTTCAACAACTCAGACTTCTGAGGAAACCGCATTTCTTTGGATATCATCCACATTAATCTCTCTACAGATGAATAATTGGATTTTCTCTTATCTGCTTGTTTTACGAGACCGAACTCCCCATTTTTGTTCTATCTTAAAACTACCTGATGTCATTTCTGTGCTTTGCACTTATTGGATTTCCACCGTCTGTTGTGCTGGTTGCTAGATGGAAGCAAGAAAAACAAAACCACCGATTTGCTCTGTTTGCTGAAGACTAGGTGCTGTGAGGATGGCTGGAGCCATGCTGATAGCCCACCATATGGTGCATCCAGGCATACGGTTACAAATCAATGTACTCAGGAAGCTGCTCAGCTGCCATCTTGTGCCTGCACCTTGGAGAGTGATGGGGAGGGGGAGCTGGAAAGTTGGGGCACCCAGTCCCACCCACAACCATTACAGGCAGAGACCAGTGTCTGCATATAATCAGATCTCTGCTGAGAGCTCCACCAAAACTTGATTAAAGGCTGGACTCGTGGTGTTTTACTAGCTTTCTCTGCCACTTAACCAGCCTTTCACCACCTGCCCCTGTAAAAGTATCTGCTGCTATAATGCTTATTTATGTGTTTATTGGCTTGGAGCCATTAAGGAAGCTGTATATCTCTCACGCTCTCACTCAACCTCTGCACTAGCCGCCAATTTCTAACTCATAAACAGGTCTGTGGATGGAGATGGATCCTGTTGGAAAGATGTTCTGCAAAAAAAAAATAAAATAAATAAAAAAATAAAAAAATGGTCTGACCTGCTTCACTTTTCGCTCTGAGCCAGGACTCAATCCTCTGTCCTGACATACACTCCTGCTCTGCAGGTTTTGTGCAGTAAATATTTATAATGTAAAGTCCACTGAACTTTACTGAGGATTTTATTGATTGAGCCTTAAAGTGGCTCAAAGAAGACATCATAGCGGTCACTCAGCCTCACCTGCAGTACTTGACACATTTAAGACAATTTACTCTGCAGATATTCTCTGAATGTTCATAAACACGACTCCAGGTCTTTAAATAGCTGCAGGGAGCAGACTTTATTCTCTGATCCATAAACCGTGTCCTGTTTTAGGCCAATGGTCAGTTTGAGCATCAACATTCAAGAAGAGAGAGAGCTTGTTGGACTGGGCGTCAGCAGAGTAAATGTTTTCATATTAATGAGCTGTCAATAGACGGCGCTGGTGCTGAGAGATTCTGGCTCATTATAGAAAATGCAGTGGATTCAGCTAAAAACAATTATGGCAATAGTGTTTGGTCTGAGTTGGTGCAGCCATAAGAACAGATGGCAGGTAATCAACACCTCGTACAGTGCAGAAAGAGCAGCCTGCTCTCTTGTTGAAATTTAATTTGTCCGCTACTGCATCTGTAATGACTGGAAGTGCCTTTGAAGGGCAGAAATTGATGGACTTTAAAACTGAGTGTCTTCATGCTCTCAGGAAATGTATTTCTGGAGGAACCAGTAAGGAAATTGTCTCCTGCGTGTTCTGATATCTGCTCCGTTAAATATTTGAATTTCCAGATTGAGGTGACAACAAACCATCTACTCGTGTTTGCTCCATTGGCCTCTAGCTCTGAGCTGCACTGGCTGTTTCCTCTCCAATATCTGTGGCAGCGGTGTTGTGACTTACTGACTCGATTCACAGAAGGCTGCGGTTTGCACACGGATATTTGAGAGTAAGATGGCCTTGAAATTAAGTCATCCTGGTCTGGGTTATGGAGGGAATGATGACCGTATTCATTCCATTTAAGTTCTGATTCACAGAGCAGCTGAAAGCCTCTTTATCCTTATTTTTGAGGGATTTTATGCAGTCTACATCCAAGTAATTTACAGTTTTATTCTTTACCACAGGAGCATGTGGTGCAGAATAAAAAAAAAAAAAAAAATGACTTTCATATGACGTGTTTAGAGCAGAATTTCTCTCACTTGGTGTTTTGATGTTGCTCGTAGAGTCATTTTCATACTTAACAAAATATTCATGTTGTCCATAAAAACAATAATAGTCACTATATTTCTTTAGGTTTTTATTTTCATGTGTCGGCATCTTAGAAGAAACTTCAAAAATCTTTGCGTTGTTTATATGGAAATATCCTCCAAAGAGTAAAAAGTTTAGACTTTATCACTGCACATACAAACACGTCAGAGGCTCCTCTGATGTCTCAGGTCCTTACGTTCAAGAATCTCTACAATTATTGATCTTGACAGTTGAGGAAAAATCCTGGATTCCAGTAGTGACGGCAGATCCCGAGGGTCGCTCATGTCAGGCATCGACTGCTCCTGAGCTCCTGTGGAGGTGTTTCTGAATAAAGGTGGATTTTTTTTTTTTTTTTTTTTTCCAAGATGGAAAAATACTTCAAGATAGAAAACCTGTCCCAGACCATAAATCACACTGGAAACAATAACTTGACTTTGTTAGATCCTTTTTATCCACCTCAGTTGGACGTGTAAAGACGGAAACGATGATGCTCTGATTGGGACATTTGATCTGTAACATCTGTACCGACGATCATCTCCTCAGGCTGATGTTGATGTGTTGTGTTCACCTATTAATTAGTGAATCATCAAATATTTCTCAGCGCCACCATGGAGATGACTTTCCTCCAGCAGTAGCTGTGTAATGAAGCTCGCTGAAGCGAATGTTTGCTTGCTTGTTTGTTTGTGGCCGGGTGTGGAGCTGTGGGGATTAGAAGGTAGTTAAAGCTTTCCATCCGTCGTATGCAGTTAAGCTGAAGAATTGTAAACACTAATCCAAGTGCTTGCTTACTGACCATTGAACGCCTTCTCCTTAATGTGAATCACACGGTGAAGAGCCAAACTGTTGTAGATCTGCTACAAAGGGAAAAATAACTCCCCGGTGTACAAAGAAATCCTCTGAACGGCTGAGTAATATCACCATGAGCTGATTAGTATGCAAAATTTACCAACCGGATTTTTAGTCAGTCTCAGGAGCTTAAGGTGGAAGGCAGAAAGCCTGATAGCTTTTTTAGTGCCGACTAGCGGGTTAAAGTGAAGGATTTCAGAAAAGTAATCTCTCAGACCAGAGTGTGGAGGATTGTTTCATAAATCAACATGCTGGGCTCACAGCCTGGCCAACAATAATATCATCTATCCATCACTACGGAATATTAAAAATGACCCTTGCTTAAACAAACTGCATTAATTTAACTGGCACTCCATTCATCTGTCTGCACCAAAGAACCACGGGATTATTTGATTCCACAAAAACACTACAAAGACTCTTATTTGAAGTTCCTACAGATTCTGTTCAGAACGCGTCATTAATGTTATCATTCTTTAAAAGGGAATAAGATCTCTCCTCTTCTTCACTAATGAAGACAAGCAGATGATCAGAGGTTTTCCTTTCCAACACTTGGCTCCAGGAACAAAGCGTAGGAACCTTCGCTGGCTCCTCGTGTGCTGGGGCTGATGGGCCACGTGATAAATGCTGAAAATGACTCCAGACCCCAGAGGACAGCTAAAACAAAATGAGCTGACAACTCTAGTTTTCAGGGGCCCAAATTTAGATTGTTATGATTTCAGTTATGATTTTCCCTCAGCTGTGGGAAAGTGAGTAATTAAACCTAATGAGAGAAATGGTGAGAACTCAGAATAGATTATTTTATCATCTTTTAGATACAGGTGAGTGTTTGTTATCTTCAGCTTTTCTCTGCTAATGGGATGAATTAGCTCGATGCATTATCCACTTTAGCGTTTGGACTAAACTCAGCATGGTCTAAACTCTTTAATGCACATGCAGCTATTGAGTAAATGTGAAATGAAACGCTATTTTATATCTTCTTCAGATATTGATCTTGTGTGCACTTTTTGCTGTTGCTTACATTTCCCTCGAACAAAATGAAAGCCACTGAAAGTCCATAATTAACAGGAGTGAGATGGTGCAGCAGACTGAATGTGGGTAATTGAGTTGGAGCATTAAAGCAGAATGTACTCACATCGGAGGGTTTGAAGACAGTAATCTCAGTATCTATTGATCCCAACTCAGACCACACAAAGCTCTTGTACATGTACTATAGACTGACACTGAAACTATTTCACTTTTACTCTCAGCTCTGAAAAATTAGAGCTGTGCACCTTTGTTCCAGTCTCATTATTTTTCTCTGCCAACAGAGAACATAGTGTTCTATAGCTCCAGCTCACTGACGGGGGGTTATTGTTTTTGGGTTAGATGCTTAGTAGCCGGGTCCACTGTTTTGCTATTCTCTTTCATGTGCAGTGTTATTGTTCACACAGACTCACTGCACTCCTCCATCCCCATCCAAGCCCTCAGCCCCCCTGTACAGAAGGAAGCCCAGAAACATGTGTTGCAGAGTAAGGTTACACAGATCGAGGCCTCATGCCTCCACACAGGTCCACACAACTCTTTTCACTCTTTATTGAACTATGCTTCAGGACGGCATGTCCAGTTTAACTTCATTGACTTCATTGGATTCTTCCCTCCAAGTCCTGCCTGCTTTTGTCTAGACAGCTGTGCACTGCTGGCGTCTTTGTGCTCTTATTCCATAGAAGTGGAGAAGGGGAGAGATCCCATATGCTACCAGCTGCTAGACACATTTGCTCTTACTGCTAGTAACCGAATCCACTGAGGAGGAGGGAAAACCTATCGTAGCTGCTGCCATAAATGAATTAAAGCCCCATCTGAGCAATTGCCTTGTAGGGTGTATAATGTTCTAAAATGCTTCCTGCCATTTGGAGGTATAGACAACATATATAATAGGAACAATGGGTGGGATGAAATTGTCGGAATCACTAAAAATTAATTTTACATTGATTCATCTGCTGCTGCACGCCGCCTCCTCCTCACAAAGGGAACATTTTAGCCTCGAGGCTCAGTTTTATTCAGTATATTGTTTTCTCAGGGAGCCAGGCGCCATATATGGCTGCACTTGCCTGTTTGTAACACAGAGAACCAGCTGCATCAACCACACTCCCTTTTTTAAGAGGCTCCTTTATGGTTGAAGACATCCCTCTAATTTATGTCCCCACGTGGGCCCCTTAAAGAAGCATATGAACCAGAGACACATGGTGTGGACGGGGTGTTCAATACCCCCCCAGTGGATTTAAGACCCCTACTACTCATGGCTGCAGGGAAGAACGCATTAGTCCAGGGTTCAGGTCAAGGACAGGTCTAAAAACAGATCCAATCAAATCAGGTTTAAATCATATGGACGTTTAGATGCCGTGAAAATACTGATCACGTCAGAGCAGATTATTATTATCATGAAACTCAGTTTCTTTTATTCAAAAAAGATTCTATCTATCAGCATCTGTAGCCTGTAATTATATCATGAATATAAAGTAATGAAGCAGACAACCTGGCTGTTTCTGTTTTTAGTTTTTGATTTAAAGATAAAATAACAGAGCGGCTCTGTGTTGAATGGTCAGAGTGAAATCATGTGACGGAGCTGAAACTGAAAAACAAGGTGAGACAATAACTCTGAGCCGCTGAGCTGCAACGGTGTGAGCTGTGGAAGATATCGCATGGCACAGAGTTCACACACACACACACACACACACACACACAGCGTGAAGTTATGTAGAGAGAACATGAACAGTTGTTACAAACTGTCCACAAACATTGTACAAAGCTTAAGTTTAGATAAACGCTGGGCTCAGATGTTGCAGACTTTGTTTTTCATCCATTAACTCCAACCTCCTCAACATCCTGCTACTTTTCTTTAAGTTTCTCCTGCAGGTAAAATGGCTGCTTGTTTACAACCTGTGAAGTCTCCAAATGTTTCCCTCAACACTTATTTCAAAACTACATGAATGAGAAAAAAAGCCTTTCTCAAATTTACCGTGAGTCAGAGATTTGATTTGTTTTAATCTCCTATGAGATTTGTGCCACATACATTTATTAGCCTTCATGACCCTGAGCTGTGTTTATAACAGGATAAAACTGCACAATGGATGAAGATTATTCTGTCTTTATCAAACTCTGCACATGTGGCATTTCCCCCGCTGCCCTTAACGATTAAAATAAAACTAACAGTGTTTTACAGTGATAGACATCGTGACCCCAACAGAGAGACGTCTTCACTAATAACCCAACCATCATGTGCTTATTTCTACAGGGAGCAAGAAAATTAAAATTAAAACTTCACTCCATTTGTTTTTAATATCACAGGCCATGAGCTGACATTAACAGCAAAGTTATTGCCAGCCATCTGTATAGGTTTTTTTTAATGTGCGTTCCACATAGAGCTGGCATATACAGTAGATGAGATAAGTTGCTCCTGAAATGCTCCACAGCAGAGCAGCATCTGTTAAGTATTGTTCTATTTCTAGGGAGGTTTTCCCTCCTTTTTTTTTTTTTTTTTTTTTACCAGAGGGGCTTTATATTAGATCCCAGACATCCAACTATTTGCATATATCATTGACCTGCAGGACAGGAGCACAGAGAGCTTGTCAAGCCACTGTCACATTTAGTATCACTGACAACGCTGCTCTATATTTATAGGCCACAAGGCTCCGAACACAGCGTCATCAGTCTACAAGAGCTTCTCAAACTGTTAAAATAGTCTCATCTGACAAATGGACAAGTATCTATTTACATCCTCTGTTGTTGTTGTTGTTGTTGTTGTTGTTGTGAGGATCATTATTATTCTCATTGTAATGATTTCCATGTATATTGAAAGAACAGACAGGAATGAACAATGAGCAGAAAAACCTTGACTGAGCCTCCACGTCGTGGCCTCGGCAGCTCTCTTATAGAAACCAGCTGTGGCCGATCTCAGCACCGGTTCACCTTGATGAAAAGATTATGGACCTCTGGCTTTGATGTACACACGTCCAACCATAGTCACCGTCTGCTCATGCTGAACCCAGGCTTCTCCTCCGGTCAGCACACAGAAGTAGACTCCCATTTGAATTCTAATTGTAGGGTATTGTTTCCGAAGGGATTTTTACATTTTCCTCACCCTCTTCCACATCTGTGCAGCTGTGTACACTTTAAAAGATCTTGAAAGATGTCATCCGTTTACCAGACACCAACAGCAATGGTTTTTATATTGTGCGTGACCGAATCCTATGGGATGAAACGCCTGAGAAGACTCATAGTGTGATGGCTTAAACAGATGACACAATAGAAATGAAATATACGTCTGGTACGGCGGACCTGTAGATGAGGTGACGGGGTGACTGTGGGGGAGGGGTCGACCTCATTGAGCAGGGCTTTCTGCCAGTTTTCATGTGCTTCCCAGCGACTGACTGTCATGTGGTCGCCCATGTGTGGATGGCATCCCTTCCTATTATTCACACAGACACAGTCTTTCATGTTAATGTAAATGCACCATTTCCTTTTGCGGTTTTTGTGAAGACACCTCAACAGTTTATCTAAACCACTTTATCTTTTATATTATTTATATCCTGTGAATTCACAACCAGCTCAAAGTGAGTGTTCACAACTGGAGATGTACATAGTAATTTTACAGTTTGTCTCCTCCAGATAAGTTTTTATAACTAGAGCATTTCCTGACCACTGACACGCTCAAGTCAGGACTGGAAATCTTACTTTCCACTTTGCTTTTCAAAATCCAAAGAACTCAGCAAATATCAGAGCAGTGTTAACAACCGTCCATGTGCAGTTTTACTCTTCTGACTGGTCTCCATTTGTTTAAAACTACATAAACTACACAAATTGATGAACTACTCAGGAGAAATTGCAACTGAAAGTTTCCATTTGTCCTCTTTAATACAAATAACTGGTTTAACTGGTTGGTAGCATGGAGGGTTTTTTTTTTTTTTTTTTTTATTTTGACGAGGAAAAGAAAAAGGAAGCAATGATGCAAATAGAAGATGAAAAAGTCAAGAAAAGGAGGGGGTTGGTTCTCTCGCTTTGGAAGCACTTGGAAAGTTATTGGTTACTTCCTAACCTCTGTCTAGACACAGTTAACAATCCTGGAGTCTCATCTGGAATATATGTGCTCGCCACACAGAGCCTAATTGGGATTTTAATATACTGCAAAAGATATTTCAAGATTTGTTCACTTGAGTGAAAAAATGCATTAACAGTGGCTCATTCCTGATGAACTGGATCACTGGTTTCCATCTGGAAATCTTTTAGGAAAACTGAAATATTTTTAGCCTTCTTACACTGGGGAGACTGCCCCTTGAATTATTCATGTTAGAAATTGGTGCCTCATGCTATGTGTTATCCTAAACTGTTAAATAAAGACATAGATTTTAAAAGATAAGTCACTGCGATATAAATACAATCTCTCCGTGTGGACTTGTGAGTACAGAGTATTATTTGAAGACTCCCCGACGCCGTTGTTTCTGTCTCGAGACGTTACGAAACAAAAACTAATCAAAACGCCAAAGAAGTGAACAAAGTTCCCATGGCTGATGACACTTGTCACACTTAACCCCGTTGTCCTGACAAATTTTCCTGACAGAGTGTCGTCGAACCTCCTGTGAAACCTTCCCATGCTCTGGAAGTCTTCTCATTCACTTTTGTCTCGTTGGCAGAAAATTAAGCGGCAGCCTTGTAAAGGCTCCCTATGAGCCGAGAGGATGGGAGGTTGTTTGGAGGTCAGCGTGGAAACCTGCAGAGCTGAAGGGCGCCAAAAATCTCTGGGAAAGTGATACAATAGACTCTTGGTCATTTCAGAGGCCAAACAATGGACCCAATTGTCATTTCACCTTTGACCTTTGGTACATTTAGCACCAACCATAAATTAATCATGTCGATAATGTCTCCTTTTGTTCAGCGGCACTAGCGTCAAATTCATGGGCTTGTTTAAGTTAGTCTACAATTCAATCAGTTTTTCTGACTGTAAACTCTGTTATCTCACCGTTCAGGTGCTTCTCCCAAGAGTCCAAATGTTCTGTTTTCATGGACTCGGTCTCTATTGGCACCTGTTGGACATGATAATGTCAGAACAGACACAAACAACCGGGGCAACGCTGCAGTGAAGCTGGACCCCTCGTAAATGATTGATCAAAGCTGGTATAGATCAGTGTCTCACAGAAAGACAGGTTCTGTGCTTGGTGATGAAATATATAGACCAACAGCTGGTGTCAAGTATAAATATACTGTGTTGTCTTTAGATTTAAGAAGACACATGCTCATATTTATATTGTTTCATCTCGTTAATGGAGCCGTTCAGGCCACATATGTGTTGTTTCCATCATCTACTCAGAAAAAAAACAGAAAAGATGAGATGAATTTGAGAAAGATACAAACACAACAAAAAGTAACACGTGTGTATTTTTTCTGATGCTGTTCCCAGAATTTGTTTTTTTCATGAAATACTGTCCAGTTTTATCTAAATGGGCCTGTATAAATTATTCAGTTGAAAGAATATGAGAAGGGATAATCACACTCTTGTCTTTGGCAAACTGTTTTTTAACAATGAATTTGGATTACAGTGTGCACAAATTTGGCCACTATCCACTAATACTATCCAAAACAAACAGCCTCATTAATTGTTAGCGGGACTCAGCCATGTGCTTTTATATCATGCGTTGCTGAGAATATATCGTCTGCATAGAGCAGTCGGTGTTTACTGCACAATCCCTGTCTGTCACGGGGGACGAGCAGCAGTAGTCCTGGGTATTGGTTGAGTGACTGTGTGTTTGCCACATTTTCCCCTCAAGGTTTCAGTTGTTGAGTGGTGACTTTTGGACCATTGCTGTGTGTAACTTACAGCTTGTAACTAAAGCCACAGGGGCAGTGCACAAACCCATGAGCAGTCTGGTCGTTGGAACAGGACACAGGAAGACATATGAACAAAAATTCTTCAGTTCTTGAAAGTCTGTGGCAAACCCACCACACAGCTCCAAATACTCATTTTTTCTGACAGTTTGAGCTGGAGTGGATTAATTTGTGTTGGTCACTGCGAGGTCTTGTCCGCCTCAGTGGCTGTGCAGGTTGAATAAGGAGGTAAAACTCTGCTGAGACATGAGATTTCTTATGTGACTTCTCAAGGCCTCGCAGCGTGAGGCACCAAGCACAACCACGATGTGAACATGCTTCAATTCAGAGAAGTTTAAGCAGGAATGAACAGTTTCAACGAGAAGTTTTCAACGGCGTGTCTTTAATAACACTGAATATCAACACATCCAGTTACCACACTGGTTTACTGTTGTTTTAGAGCTGAAACTATTCCAAGAAAAAAAAAATGCTGCAAAGAAAATCTTTGCTTCTTTCTTTTCTTGCTAGTGATCCTCATATTCATCTCCTCTGTGGTGAACTGTGCTTTCCAGTGCTCAGAGTTTCATTCTCTGCCTCTTAGCACAAATACATCATTGCTTTCATCCTTTATAGCACTGTGAACCTAAGTGGCTGTTCATTGGTTGTGAAATTTATCTTGCTTTAGCAGGTGGTGAAGGGAATCCACACAAGCATGGCGGAGCCTATACCAAATTTTTCACAGCAATATTTAAAATGGCAATCACATCTTGCTGTTTTTGTCTCTCCTTTTGTGCTCCACTCCAGAGGTAAATAAACCCATATGGTGGATTACTGCATGGCTCTGCTATGTTTTGCCACAGTCTCCCGGGTGTCTGTTGTACATTTTACATAAATGATTAGGAGCCTGACTGCTGTTGAGTTACTGCCCTGCTACTGGATCTGTGTATTCCCTTCGATGGACGATTTATTCTTTAATACCTTTGCCAAACTTGGGATTAAGTGAACTCTTCATCCCAGTGTAGCTCTTGTTAACTGTCATCAACCATCAATAGTCATATAATTGTAAATGCTGCCAGTGATGCGGAGGCTAACGTTAGTTTAGTCTCATTGGTGGAAATAATGTCTTCAGTTTTTGATTTGTGATTGTTCAGAAACATCAGAGTTTTCTGAGACTGGAAACAGTGAATCTGATGCTTTATTTTGTCACATTAGTGTTAATGAGCCTGGTTGTCTCTGTTTGTTTCTCCTTGTGGATAAAGAACAGTTACAACTTCACATTAGGTACCAGATGTTAATTCATGTCTTCATAGTGAAGTTTTAAACGTTTTCCTGTAACTTTCTTAAATAGTGCTATACTGACTGAGCAGGTGTACTTCTACTTTCCTTGTAAGGCTGCGTTTTCCATCACAACACTTGGCCAAACCACGACTCACATTAAGATGTTTGAGCAGCATCTGCTTGAGGATTAACCTGCTTCCCACTAGGATTTAGAAATGCACGCTGGAACGGGCACAAAGAAAAAAAATAAGAATCCACATTTCACATCAGCTGTAATATTTCAACATGTTGAGCAATGACAGCAATCATCACTTACTGTCAATATGTTAACTCATCTCTGAAATGGTGTTGATCCATCTCCTCTGACACGCTGGTTCTGGATGGGTCGTGATGCACAGATTCAGTCTGGCCACTCTGTGGAATTGATGCTGTTTGCCCACAGTTCACTTCTCCCTGGTTAATGGGTGATTAAGTTGGCACAGGAGACACAGCATGACTGATGAGGCTGCATGACTGAATTGCCAACTGCAGTGGGTGCAGGCTGTTTTTATTTGGCAGATTTGCCTCCACAGAGTTACCTGGGGTCAGTGAATTAGTGAGATTAAAAAAAAAGAGTAAAAATCACATTTTCTTACAAATATAAAACAAAAAGCAGTTCAGGGTCACAGTTCACAGGTTTAGAAACGTATTTAAAATAATACAAAACTTTTATTCATTTCAGATCAATTCACAGGTGCATTGAATGAATTTTGCTTACTAAGAAATCCAGTGTAATTAATTTTAGAGGAGCTTAGAGTTTTAAACTATGAAAAGAGTTAACAGGAGGAAAAAGGATGAAAAGACTGAAATGATGCATTTTACAGGCACCATCACTTCAGAAGTCAAATGTCTCAGCCTCTTTTTTGGATTTAACGGAGTTGATGTGATGAACTTGATAAAGATTACTTAACATGTGTGAACTGTCTCTTAAAGTAGAGACTCAGTGACTCATAATCCTCCTCATCAGGAGGCGAATTTTACACCGACTGAAGCGTGAGGCAGATGTTTCAGTCGCTCCTGCAGACAATTCAACCCTGAAAAATACCACAGTGGAATAATATAAGGTTTATAGTTATAGAGTTAATAACATTTAGTCTTTAAATGAAGTATAATTTCTTCTCTAATTACAGATGATGTAATGAAAGCAGGTAATGCTACATTAAAGCCTATTGTAGTGCCGTTGACCTGCCGCTTGTTTTCGTACGTCGTTCACCCGCGTTGGCCTCTGTTTCATATTCAGCTGAGTATTTGCAGGTTCATATCTTAAGTATTTAAATCTGAACACCAGGAGTGGCTTTGATGATAAAAGGCAGCAACTGCAACCCTTGAACCCTGCTACCTCGTACCACATTCCTAATCTAATTCCAAAAATCCAGAGGCAAGTGTTTCCCTCCTGAGTCGACCACACGTAGCAGCAGCAGCGTGTGTGTTTGTGTGTGTGTGTGTGTGTGTGTGTGTTTGAACACTTCATATACTCCACAATCCCATAACCCCACTGACATTCACAGGAGATATTAAACAAAATCAATAGCTGACTTCAAAGTGACCGTCATTTTCTGTAATATTTCTAACACACTGTACAGTCAGAGGATATTAAACGGTTTAGTTGGTGCATTCCTCAGGGTAAAAACAGCAGATGAAGCAGATCCAACCTGAATCACACAACTCAGCTTTGAATCAGAGCTTCGTGCAAAAAAGAAGAAACCAGCAGCCACTCCCTCTTTGTTCCAACAACGGCAGATGTTTTTCACCCTGAAGATCTGTTTGGTTTGACTCTATTGTCTCACATGTGATCAACTTATTTATATTTTTATGATGGATGCTTCAAGTTGAGTAAAACTCATTTCAACAACTCAACAGACCAAACTGAGGTTGAATCCTTTGGTTTCAGTGACCTGTTGTTTGATCGTCTTAGTTTCTTTGTCCAGTGTTTTAGTTGATGACCAAGTCTCAGTGTTTATTCATTGTCCCCAGGGGATGAATCCACCTTCTGTCACCTCCTTCATCCTCCGATCATCAGCTCCTCTTGTCCACAACAAACTTAAAATCAACTTTATGAATCGTCCTGTAGTTTATTCATGTTCACCACAGGATGAAGCTTCTCCTCCGTCACTTCTTCAGTTTGACATGTCAACTTTAAATTTCGTTTAAGAATTTGATCTGTTGAAGTAGTCAGCTCCAGCAGGAGGATGGTATTTCTGTCTGTCCTGTTGGAAGTTATCACTGCAGCCTGTTTATCTGTCCTTTATAATTATCATTATATATATCATATATATCATATAATCAACATTATTATTGTTCATTCATACGATGAAACGACTATTTCGTCCCATCGTTGTTGCTCTGATTTCACTGTTGTGACTTTAATCCAGTACGATCTCTGAATTTGCTTGATGTTAATGGGCCCAGTTAATTAGTTGTTCTTTGGTGTCAGGTTGAGTGCATACTTAATAATACTTATGGTCACTGAAGTGTTGAGAAGACTATAAAGCTTACTGAATCATTATTTTTATGTATATTTTCACTGTTATGATAATAATCCCAGCAAATAATGTTAATTTCCTTTTTGGGGAGCAGCTTTATAAGTCCTGTCTTTACTGTAGCTGACTGTGTTTGTTATGTTGTAAACTGCTGAACCTGTATCTTTACCTCTCATCATATTATTAAGGTCCCAGGTCATCACTCAGTGTTATGTCACACAGGATGATGTAGTTTCTATAAAACTGAAGGTTTTAATGAGATTTGTAGTTGGAAGAACAATTTCTTTATAGTAGATTTACTGGTAGAGTCATTGTACCGTCATATATGTGCTTATACAAAATTATAGCTTTTCCTTGAGATATCAGTGATTCACATTAGTAAATTGCCTGGTGATAATTCTCAGCAGCAGGTTGATTATATCCAACTTGATGCATCTTTTCCACCGATGTATGGACACACACACACACACACACACACACCCACACACACACACACACACACACACACACACACAGAAAGCCTTTTCTGAATGCCCTCTTCTTTTTCTACCACTGTGCGTTAGAAGGTCTAAAGGACTCATTTACATATTACACCTCCTCCTTTCACCAGCAGACCCCCTCTGATTTATGATGACCCTAAAAAAAGCACAAGTGTCAGGGAGTGAAGCCGGCCTGACACATGCAAATTGTTTTGAAGATTTATTGATGAACCTCTGCTTTACACTGTTGTATTTGTAACACAGTGAAGCTGTTTGACTGCATTGTGAAGCGTCCACCAGTTTCAATCTATTTGAATTTATAAAACTGCACCAAGCACATTTTTGAAACTTCAGTCCTGGATAATTTACATTCTTGCTGACTATTTTCTAAATCATACTGCCAGTGTTTGTCTCTAGAAACCGTTGGATTTGAATTTTTCCACCTTTTAAAAATGAACCCAGCGGCTTATCTCATCTCATTATTGTGTTTTATTAGAAAATACTGTTTCACATCGCCTGTTTCTAACCACTACTCATCATTATTTCCTTTAAACATCACCGCTTCACCATCCTGCAGCAGCCATGATGTAATCATAACGATCAAGCTTCTATAACCTTAATGAAGTAGTTATCGTAGCCCACAAACCAGCCACGTCTGCTTCCATTAGCTTAACTACCTTATTATTATAATGGTCCTCCGGCCACAGTAGGGGGCGCCGTCTCAGGACCAGTGACCTTGGTGGTCACTGACACTTGAGGTAAACTGATGATTACATTATTTGTTGAATGTTAACAAAAGTGTTTGTCAGAAAACTTGTTTATAAAACGAAGCGTTGGACATTTGAAGGACAGATACTGAAAAGTGCTGCCCTAATGTTGTAGAAGTAGTAAGATAATTAAAGAACAGTGTGAATAGAGCATGTGAAGAGGTCATTTCCTTCACTAAAAAGACTGAATATGTTCAGCTGTCATCTGGAGTGTTCTCAAGTATCTGCTGACTGACAGAGGAGCTGCTATACTACATGATGAATAATGGCACTTTATAAACGCAGCTTAAAAGAAGAAGAGCAATATTTTTTATTGTTGAAATACACAAAGCTGCTGGAACATGTGAAATCAATCTTAAAAAAGGTGTGTCCTGGAAAGTGCTCAGCAGGAATGTAAAGTACATGTGATTTGTAGTTAATGGTCTAAAAAATGGAAAATCACCGGCGCGGTCTTTTTCACTTTGTTTATACAGCACACGTCAAGAGTTTAAATCTTTACAGAGGATGTGCATCGTAAAGAGCCTCTGTCTGTCTGAGAGTCGCTGCTGTTGTATGAGCTACGGTCTTATGCTTCAACTAATAGAGATAAATGATTCTGGCCAGCGTGGCACCCAAAGGCTAAAGGAAATCGGTCGTCGGTAAACACAGTGGAGCAGCTCTGCACTTCATGAAACCGGTCGCTCCACATCCAGCTCCGTTTGTCACCTCAGACTTCATTTGTGTTTGTTTTTTTCAGAGGTACATATGATTTTCAACAAACTGCCACAACATGAGCTCTGTGTTTTATTTACAGTGGTTACCACATGTCATTCTCCTCTATGACATGACCTATAAACAACCTGTGGTAAAAGAGCCACAAACAGACTTTGGGATTATGGAAAGTCAACAGTCGTGTTGGAGAACATGTTGCCACCAAAGAAAGATGGTTAAAAAATAGCACTGTGCTCTTTTAGTCTCCGTTTCATGTGTTTGTCTTGTTGTCTTGACTGTTGTGACCAGTTCTCTTTTTGTTTTTCTCAACTCACGTTGGATCCTGTGGTTCTGGATAACAGACACTTGACTTTTTATAATTCCTTAATGAAAATACTCCACTGAGTTTTATAAATGTCTTCAGTCTTCATCATAAAACATCTTCCTCTTCACTGAAGAAGGTGACGACCTGAATCACTACTTAGTCTCTGATTAAAACCTTCTGAGTCTCTGTGATTCATGTGTTCATATAAAACTTTGTAATTTCATTAATATTCTGTCTTTTCTCTCTCTCTTCTTACCCATGTGGTGACCTGAAACGCCTCGTCTCATCTGTCACATGAAGGTAAGAGAACTTTTATTACTTATGAACCAAAAACAACACATTTGTCTTCGTTCACAGCTCCGATGACTCTGTGAGTCTGTTGGACTTTAGTGAATATTAGAGTCTCGTCTGAGGGAAAAGATTTTTGTTTCTGGTCCCAGATCAGTCTCTAACCCTTTTCACACATGTTCAGACTTTTCAGACATTTTACTGTGATTCAGCTTTGGACTCAAACTTCCAACAACAATGTACCTAAAGCGTCTTCATCCTGCAGCTCTGTGGGAATTTGTGTTCAAAGAAGCTTCTCATTTTAAGCTCTTCTCACTTCTCTCATCCTCAGCAAAATGCCACAATTTAACTGTGAAACATGGCGAGCAGATGTCTTTTTTTTTAACTTTTAATCTTTGACTGATTAAGAGTGTCTGCATGAACAGTAGAAAGATTCAAACCTTTTTACTCTTTGATGTCTCATGTTTGTTGTGTTTCCAAGGAAGATTGAGCAAAATCACTTTGAAAATACATGATTGCTTTATTAAAAAAACCAATCGGTGCTCACGTCACAGCTTTGAATGTCATAAAAAAAAGAAAAGACAAACAGAAAAATGGCATCGCTCCTATTCAGAGTTGCAGCTCAAGAGACTGAGAAACACATCACACCCACACTGCTGGAATCAGCCAGACTCAGTCTTCCCACTGAATGTCATAACGCTGCGTAGAAATCAAATGAAAAGGTGCTTTTCTAACTAATGTGGCTTTTCATGGAGCATATTCACCGCAGTATAAAACAGGAGCCTTATCTGGAGTCATATTCAGTCTAAATAGGTGATTTAAAATGTGCTCTGAAATGTCCTTGGATAGATTCATGTTTGTTGAAGAGTAAAAAAAAAAACCTTCTGCACATGAGCAGTAAAGAATAGATTTACAAATTCTATGACGTCCAGTTCAACTTTGTGCCAAAACACTTCAAAATGTCAGCTTTGCAAGTTTGTAATTGTTGGATCTATTACTGCTGATTACGACCTGAACGCTTTAAAAGGCCTCGTATGTTACAGTTTTGTCAGAGTTCAATAAATGTTCAGATAGATACTGATCTCTTTTTACTGTTTCAGTTGAAATTTCTACGAGGTTTATTTTAGGACGAGTCTTCAGGTTCATAGAAGAGAAAAGTAAAGAGGCATGTGTTGGTGTGAGTGCACACATGGCCTCATATGACCCAGTTGTTTGTCCTCCTTTCCAACTCTCAGAAGGTTAGATTGAAATTCAGGTTAGGTTTTCTTTTGGCTAAAGGCGAGTGAGGATTCAGGATTCATTGTCTCTCACCCAACAACCCGTGGTTCACGCAGGGCAAGGCCGCGGCTGGTTTAATAATGTTTCAACACACACCAGGTTACCAAGCAGGAATGTGTTACATTACAGTATCCACCTCTGTCAGAAACACCAGAAATACCACAGTTTTTATTTCATTTCTCTTATTTTGCAGTCGTCAGTGTTTCAGAATCATCAGATAATGTTCTGGTTTAATGAATCTCCTCTGTGTGAAACTGCAGACAGGCCGTGTGTGTGTGTGTGTGTGTTTGTGTGTGTGAGTTTAGGCAAAAGAAAGTCAATGACTAGCAAGGTTGTGTGTCTCTGTCTGCAAGGAGACGATGAGGACGAAGAGAGCAGGTTAGAGGACATGTTCAATGCAAATATCTCTCCACCCGTCTCCGCCGCTGTAGCTGATATAATAGGCTGGATTCTGTTTGACATGGATGAGTAGTACGCTCGCTGCCTCTGCCTTTGTCTTCCTGTCTCTGAATATATTTCACAGCTGTCCAACGGGGCTGAGGGGAACTTTCTGCAAATATTAGCAGTCTCTAGCTGTGTCTTTGTGGCAAACGCCTCGAAAACCACAGAGGCTGAGAGGACAAGATAGAAATGCAGCGTCCCAGGACTAGCTAACACAGATCTGGTAAAGAGAGGAGGAGGCTGAATTAATGCCAGATTCATGTCACAGTGAAGGAGTGGAACAGAACAAATTTTATGCTGATCACTTAGAAAGATTCAAGTGTTTCTGTTGTTCAGATTCATTCAGGCGCTGAACAGATGCAGCTGATTTAAATCCAACATCACACGACCTCATGGTTACATCCGTGTTTCTTATCAACATGTCAGAGTCACGTTTCCTCTTCACGTCACGTAAAACTGAGGTAGTGAAGTCAAAGTCTGGTCCGTTCTCGTCCTCGTTCCTGGTTCAGATCTTCAGTCTTCAGACACATTTTTATTATTATCGTTTCTCTGAATTGACCAATGATACAGAAGCACTCACCGTCCCAAACTATGTAGTTTGGGTTTTGTTTTGATGGAAAATATTGTCACTAATAGAAACAATGATACAAAAGAGAAGAACACTTCACAACTCCCTCAAGGAAACAAAGAAAAAAACTCAAGTTTTCAAGGTGAAATTTTAGTTTGAGATGTTTTAAATGTTTTCTTTTATTGAGAAACTTTCATTTTCTGGAGATGCTGAACCTTGATACAAAGCTTGCTGAGAAATATGCACAAATAAACTCTCCATCTTATGAAATAACTTAAATGAATGAGTGGAGTAAACAAACCATCAGACATTTTGTCAACTGAACAAGTCATTATCAGTCTGAGCTAATTATCTACTCACGCTTTCATTTATTTATTGTAACATCTTGAGCTTTTTCCCACATGAAGTCTGTCTTTTAAGCAATCACAGATTAAGATCATTCATTTATCAGGACTTATTTTCACTAAAAACTGTTGTTGGCACAACATTAGCTTTTATTTTAAAAGCAGAAATATTCAGTTTTCAAGGCTCAGTGACCTGAAGTTGTTATTTATGCCAAAGAAAATAAGCCTGTGCAGTTTTTAGATTAAACAACTGATAAGAGGAAATCTTGCTTCTCAAACTTTGTTCAGTTTCAGTCGAACTGAGAGAAATTAAAAACACCAACAGCAGAGCGTCGGGGAAACGTTTCCTATTTTTTATTACATCAAATATTTACAGATGATGCTCCAGGCTTTTTAATGTAATCACAAATTAAAAAGTAAAAATACAAAATCCTGTAAAAGATGCGATTGAAGTAAAGTATTTTAAAGTAAAGTATTTTCTTTGCCGTCGAACACTCACACTGACCTCAGGTTGCACCTTCGTGAACTGTGGAGGAAAATGTTTTATACCTTCGCTTGAAGGGAGGAATCAAGGTAATGAGGCAGGACATTACACTCCTTGTTTCATAGTAGCTGCAAATTAATTTCATTTTTATTACATCTTCACATTTCTCCTCCTTACTTTAAAGTGAAAAGTCTACATATGCTTGTAATTTAATGTGCTGCAGGCTCCAAAACATCCTCTGAGTTTATGATATAGACCAGACACAGCGTAGTTTTTTATGAAGACCAGATATTATTTAGATTCTTTTATAAAAATCATTTCAAACTTCCTCAGTCAGACTTTTCATTTAAATAGATTGGCTCCATATGTTCACGTTTCTTCCTGTAATGAAGTGAACCACATTCTCTTTAAGTACTCTTGGTTACCGCTCTGCACTAGTGAAGGCCGTCGAATTTTCACCTAAATGACGAAACACTGTTCCAGCCTGAAAAACAACCTGAATCTGCACAGTTTGAAAAATGCAAACAGGAACAAATGTATTGAAATGAGAATCAGCAAAACATATCGATCCCTGCAGGAGGTTGAAAGAGGAGGTCAAATAAAACAGCTGTAATAATAAATAGACAGTAAGTGAATGGAAACGTGTAGAAATACGTGACTATCTGGTGTGTGCAGCTTTCACCACCCAGTGACTCTGCAGAGTCTCTGCCCAGTGAGAGCTGGTTGAATGCATTAGACGACAGAGTGGAGCGAGAGAACGGCACAAAAGACGGCTGTAATGCAATAAGAATGAATAAAGGGCTTTTTAATGAGGAGGCCCCCCTTTCCGCTGACGCTCCCTCTGCCAATCCAATTGTGTCATTATTGTGAGAGGGAAGTAAGAGCAGCAGCGCCATGAAACTGGGTTTACTGGAGACGCAGGTTAACCAGGTCAAAGCGCAATCAAATCATGTGTCCAGGGGACATCTGATATGGTTTTACTTCATGTTTCTCTGCACAGCTTCATCTTCATATGTACTTTGACTGGTCCAGGTGGATCAGAGGAGATGCTGCATGTTTATAACACAACTGATACACAATCTTTATTAATACTCATTAATATTCAAGAACTTCAGAGCAGTTGAAGTTTCGTGTTTCGTGTCTGAAGCTGAACTTGTGAACATTGCAGCTTTAAAGAAGCTGTGGTGAAGAGTTGAGCTGGATGAAAGTAATGTGTGACGACATCTGTCAAACAAGAAGAAAACACATCAAATCTTTCTCTTTTATGTCTCTTTATCTCTCAGAAGAAGAAAAAAAATCATGTGTGAACTCACAGGACTAAAGTTGTTTAACACTAGTTTAAAATATTCCAGTATTTTCCATCTTTTTCTCTTTTGTATCAGATCTGGGAGGAAAACCTCTGTGTGTGTTCTTGTATTAAGACCGTGTGTCAGTTTAAGAGGAAACACTAGTGAGGACGATGTTGTGAATTAGTGTCTTGGATCAGTCTCCTTCTGTCTGATTAGATTGGTTGTAATGTTCTTTGCAGCCTTCAGGGGTCTCACTTTCTCACTTTCTTGTCTTAATTCATTTACATTATATTGACAATGAAATGAAACTGGTGCTCAGGACGTCTTCAGTTACGTTAGAGTCTTTTCTAGTCAGCGTCTGATTATCTTCTGGTTAATTAAAGTTTTGTATTTGTCAGTGGTAGTTTTCTTTAGTTGAGTTTCACCTTTGCTGCAGTGAAGACCTGTGTATTCAGCTCACATGCAGCGGTTACCTCAGTTCATCTGTGGTGCACACGGAGGACTGGAGCTTTTGATTTGTCAGACGCAGCTGCAGGGCATGGACACCGTTCAACCAGATTGAGTTATCAGCCGTTTTGACCGTGTTGGAGCTGTGTGAGTCGTGCTATCGCAGGTCAACCCTGAGTGTGAACTTGTGCATCTGTACCTGTCTGTGGTCGTCACTGGATATTCTGCAGCTCTAAATGGGAACGGGCTGTGGAGCAAACAGGTTTTTACTTATCAGATGATTGTTGTGTGTCTGTGCTGAGAGTTGTTACTGACTGGGGTTAAATCCCAACACACCAGGTTCTGGGCAACTTCCTCAGCTGTACTCATAGTACTGTTCAGTCAGTTTGACCAAATTACTTGAGTCTCCATTTTATTCTATGTAGTTCAAGTATTTCATGAAGTTTGACAAAATTAGGTCAAATCCCTACGGTGTTGTCGCTAACGTTCAGGACGTCGGTGTAACTGTCATTCAGGTTTTCATCCACATGAAACTAATACTGTGTTTAATTCTGTGTTTTGGAATAACAGAGTTCATATATGCGAGATAAATGAAAAGACGCGTCTTTAAACAGGAACATATTAGATTTTAAAAGTAGGGCAGGTTTGTGTCCTTGAAAAATGGATGACGCTGCTGTAAAGTGGATCTATTCACTGTATGAGCAGATTTATTGCAGTTGTGGTAAATGATTTTGGCCGACAACCAGAATAAATTAAACTGTGTAAGTATCCCACATAGCAAGGTATCTGATTTACAGTATGTAGCTCGAAAGCAGATATTGTTTATCATTGCTTCCCCTGTGAGCTAATCGCTCCCGGTGGATGAGACTTCTGGACTCATAAACAGAAGATATAAACAGTAAAAATTGATCTGACTCTTGTTTATGTATCTATCTCCTATTAAGGCTTTGTTTTTGCAGCCTTCATGTACTCAGGCTTTACTTGGAGACATTGTTGAAGGATTTTCCTTCCCAGAGTGAGTTTTGCATTCAAATAAAAATCCTTTCTGAGCTCCTTCAAAGGTCAGCTGGTGCTTTGATGCTGTTTGACAGCATCGTGCACAAATAACCTCCACCTGTCCCGAGCAAGCCCCTCTGACATTTTCCTCAAGCAACCATGATGGATTGTCTTCGAAAACAAAATGCATGAGCACATCATTTCTCTGGGAACGTGTGTCCACGTCAAGCTGCCGTCTGTGGAAACACGGAGCTGATGTTACGGATGAAAAGTTCCCTCCGTGTTTCTTAAAGTCAACACTGACATCATCATAGTTGTTCTTCAAACGCGTGAGAAAACTTCACGTTCAACTTTTCTGCATCGTATTTTTTAAATCACAGCGTGATGGTTTCTCTGCGACATTTAAACCGACACAACCTTCGCTGTAACTTCAGGAAGCGTTTTTGGCTGCGGCGGCTGTGACTTCACCCACTGGGCAGATTTTTTTTGAAGTTTGGTTTTTGTTGCTCGTCCTCGTTCAGCCGAAGCTAATGAGGCTTCAGCAGCCTGAGTGAGACAAATGAAGTGGTTATCTCCGTCCTGGCAGGCACATGTAGCTTTATTGCCAGTGTTGTGCTCACACATTCTCTATCATTTACCAGGAGAAAAAGAAAAGAGAGAGAGAGAAGTGATGATGAGCTGAATGTGACTGAGACACTTCATTTACAACCTGTGGAATTTCTCCAACAAGTTTTTTTTTTTTTTTTAAATAAAACATTTTCAAAGCACATTTTTAGAATATTTAACATTGTTTAGACTCACCTTCACGATGAACAACAGTTTTCTTCCTCCTCAGCTACAACAGAAACAACACGTCAGTCGATAACAAACATGACAAACACGTTCACTCTGGATCCAGAAGAATCTGGACGTTATCTACTGATTTCCTCTTGAGAAGATTTTAATGGACTTTACAACATTAGACACATTGAAACCTGCAGTTTCTCTACTTGTTTGTGTGTGTGTTGAACAACAGTTAGTTTTCACTGGATCCATTCAACCAACATGTATATTTAAAAAAACACCCAGGACCATTTCTCCAGCAGCAGCTGTTAGCTCCATCTTTCTAGACAGAGTTGAGATTTATGAAGTTTTAAATTGAACATTTGTTGTTGCTGTTCTGGATAAAACATCTGAAAAACGAATCTGTCACTTTATTTCTGCCACCGTCGTCCTCTGTGATGTTCTCTAATTTGGTGTGTTGCTCCTGGTCCTTTGATTTCCTTTGTAAATGAATTGCATATATAAGTGCTGCATGCAGCGTTTAGTTGCAGAGCCTCAGCAGCTCAGCCCTGTTACCTGTGACAAGCTAGAAGAGAAAAAACAATTTGGACAGACTGAAATCATTATTCTCCAGTGAGAACCACATCTGAGAGCCCCGGCCTGTTTTGCCTTTCTTTTCTATACAGTATTTTTTCACTTCACCTTACATTTCCTCCCTCTTCTCTTTGATTGCTTCGTTTTCCTTCTGTCTCTTTGTTCTCACCGTCTTCTTCTAAACTCTGTGATGTGCTGTTCTTTCTCCCTCTCCACTTCTCTGTCCCTCGTTTCCTCTCTCTGGGGGAGTTTTGGATCACAGAGGCGTTTTGGTGCCAGGCTGCGACAATACTTCACGTTAATAAAAAGAATGGTTGGAAGCGCAGTGGGAGCAGCACAGCTAGTGCTTTTTTCCAGCTAGTTTGCCATGACTCGGTTTTGTTGTGGTGGGAAAGAGTCCATATCTTTTTCAGAACCGCTCCATCATCATCATCATCATCATCATCATCATCATCATCATCATCGTCATCATCATCATCAGAGGCAGCACTTTGTGGTTACACTGGTTACACTAATATTGTAGCTGCTGTGGATTTATTTCTGAACCTTCTGGTATTTTCATGACTATAGTGAAAATGATGTAAACATAAAATTGGAAACGGAGTCAAACAAATTGACAAAGTGTCCTCGAGCAGCCTTCGTTTCATCCCTCCCTCCATCCAACCCACCGTGTCTGTTAAATTCAGTTTATCATGGATCCAACAGAACATTTACACACATGTTTATATTCACATGTTCATATCTTTGGACTGAAACTGAAGAAACCAGCTGAGGTTTGAAGTCAGCTGGTTCCTGCTGTGAACCACCACGTCGATGATACTTCTTCAATCAGAGCACATTTACATAATATGATGCTAAGATTGATTTCACCATATTTCTGCAAACCGAAGGTAAATGTAGTTGTAATAACATATCATCTAACACAAGTGCACTCACAGTGGAAGTTCAACAATTCTGTTCATTCTATTAGAAAATATTTCTGGTCCAGCATCAGCAGCACATTGAATCTCTAAAGTTTCTTCTGTTTGTTGCTTAAATATTAGTTTTATTATTATTATTATTATTGTTAATAATAAAACTGTGATGTCAGACCTTTGTAATAAACTAAAAGACATTAATGAGAAACAACACATCAGTCTGTTCTCACCCTGACGACGTTACTGTCGTTCATCCAGACATTCGTCTTTATTTCTTCCTTCTCGTCAAACTACAAACAAACAGCCGCTTGTCAGAATGTCGCTGTGTGTGTGTGTGTGTGTGTGTGTGTGTGTGTGTGTGTGTGTGTGCGTGTGGAGGTTAAAAAACCATCTGGTCATTATTTTAAATGATTAGCTGTGAGGAAAAACCTGCTGGTCGTCGTCATTCTCTGAAATCAGCAGCAGCACCAGGACATATTGTTATTCACCCAGTGTGTTGAGCTGCTGAAGGCGTCGTCATAGCAACCAGTAGATCTGTTGTTGCCGATGTTTATTGAGACCAATCTGCATGTGTGTGTGTGTGTGTGTGTGTGTGTGTGTGCAAGGTGAGGCCAGTGTCTAATTGTCGGAGCTGCTGACCTCAGGGGCTTGTCATCTGAACCGCTGATGACACAGTGAATAACAACAACATCACATCTCTTTTCTCTTCTTTTCTCCTCGTTTTTTTTTTTTTTTTTTCTTCAGGCTTCACATAACATTCAAATCACACCGACTAGATCGGGATCATTAATTCTTGAAAAGGAAGGCGTCATGGAAGGAGAACAGAAGCCTATTGTCTCCTGCCTGAAGTAGAAATGTGTCTCTGATCTAAAAATCAAAATTGCTAAGAAGTAAACCAGGGAGGAGTTTGACGCTTCGCATAAATTAGCATTTCTGATTATTTGTTCTTTAGTTTATAATCTTTATAATTTTCATTCAACTCAGAAACAGATTATTTTTAAACATAGTTTACACTGAAGTTAAATGTTTAAATGATAAATTGTTGCTAACATGAGTAGAAACCATCAAATATTAAGATTTAAACGTTGACATCTCGTCCTTGTTCGTTCTTTTTAATGTATTTATCAACTGACCAGTTACTGTTTTTATCTGAATGATATTTTAGCTTTAAAATCACATTTCTAGAAGAGAACCTGCAGTCCCTCATCACAGTCTTCACTGTAAAATAAATCATCACGTTTCCATGAAGAACTTCATCCGGTTGATTAGTTTGTTGAACAAAGTGTCAGATCACGACTGATGAATATATTTTATCATTAAGATTTTAAGTGGAGAAGACTCTTTTCTATCAAAAGCACAACTGTTCAATTCAAGTCAGAAGTGATTTTGTGAGCTGAGGTTAAGATTATTGTCGCTGATACACCTGCTTCCTGTTCACCAGGTGTGAGACTCTGCTGCTCTCCAGATGTAATTCTTCACCTGGTTTCCCTCATGACACCGTGCCGTCTTTGAGACTGATGGCTGTTTGGCGCAACCTGCTTCTCCCAGATTGTTTTCTGAAACTATAATAGTAAAGGCAGTTTACATTTACTGCTTCCTCAGCCTTGAAATCTCCACCAGTCGTGGAGGAGGAGCGGGTCGGGAGGGGGGCGGAGACTGTACGTTTAAAGCTTCAGCTACACATAATTTACATGAATCATGGATTAAAGTGTTTGCTCATAGTGATTACGGTGCAGATCAAACAGCAGGCTACTGTGTATGAACATGTAGGAACATGATGCATGAAGATGTACGACGACTTTATTCTTCAGTTGAACGTGAATGAGATCAGTGGCCTTTTCTTTTACATCCTTTAACACTGAGTCACGTTACAGTGTGAGGCAGTTTCAGTGTCAGTGTGATTTTAGACGTATTACTTTTATACGACTGAGCTCTGGTTCCTTGTTGGACGTTAGAAAAACTTTCTGTGTCAGCACTTAGAAATGACATCAGATGACAGACACCGTTCTTTGTCAGTTTCTTCTCCAACCTGCACATTTACTGTAACAAAAACCATTTGTATGAATCCATATGCTGCGGCTGCTGCTGCTTGTCGGGTAAACATATACATCCTGGACGGTTACAGTCAATTGAACAAACGTCTAGCGCCGTCATTTTTCTTGTGCGGCAGTTTCTTAACTTCCCAGGAGGTGGGCTAATGTAAGTTTGCACTTGCTTCATTTCACACTCCTGCAGATGAAAACATGCACCAGGCGATGACATTTTTAGAGGTTACCCGTTAAATCAAGCTCTCAACCTGTGAGCGTAGACGGAGTCCCGTTATAATGCGCTTGTTGATACGCTCATGACCCTCTGTGTATTAAATCACTCACCAAAAAGGTTTTCTGCCTCAGCTTACACATTGCTCAGTGGTTTGTGACAGCCATACAACACAGACTAATGCAATACAGTGCTCTGTTAAGCAGAAGGACATGCAGCCCGGTCAGGTTTAATTTTTGTTTTTGATCAATAATGCAGGCAAACGCTGTTTTTGTAGTTGCGTGAGTGAGATCGGAGGGTTGCCGTGGCGGCAGCGATGAGGCTGAGTGATTAAAAAAACAAATAAGTTAAAAGTGGACACCGAACCATGATGATCTAATAATTGAGATGTTCCTATATGGGTAATTTTAGAGTGTTGGGAGGTTTAATGGACGAGCATAAATGCCAGCGTCTGGGCTGCAGGATATGGCTCATAAGCCATCAGCAAGCTCTCCAATGCCTGGATCAATGTGGAACAAGGCAGCACAAGCCCATTAGTGGATCAGTGCAGCTTCAAGCTACTGTGAAACACTTTCCAGTCTCACACAAACACACACATATGTGCATGCCTCAGGAGCCGCCAGCTTTATTTATCTCCTGTCAGATGAATCAATAGCAGCTGATTTCATAGCAAAACTGCACTGATCATCAAGCATCGACACCAGGACATAGACACACCCACAGGAGCTACAACTCTGTCACTGAGTTAAAGTATGAAACTATTGAAATGAGGAATGTGGATCTGAGCAGATTTTCTGTGTCTGAGCTCAGCTCACGCAGACTTTACCTTGACATTTTGAATTTCAGTGTGGTTTGCTAACACATGCTAATAATTCAGCAAGAAAAAATAAGATGAAACATTTTTTCTTGTTACTGACAAAAAAGGTGAAGTGAAATTCACTGGTTGGTTAAGTGGACAAGTTAATGATCTCACCGTTCAGCTGAGAGTCTGGTGCTGATGTTTCAGCTGCCTCCAGCTCTTTGGATAGAAACTACCACTCGACTGGCACTGGTGCCTGCATGTGACACTTACACTAATAGGCCTGGCTCCCACCACGCTGTTCGGTTCGCCACCAGGTACAAAGTCCTTTTTTATTAAACCAGAAACAGCTGTTGTATCATTTCACCTCACTGAGCACTGAGATGGTGTCCTGCCCTCATTGTGATCAGTTAGTTTGTGTCACTTTAAGTGTATTTGTGTCTTTTTACTCCAGTGATAAGCTCACACATCCCAAAGAAACCCACTTCAGAAGGTGGCAGTAAGGCTCTAAAAAGCTGTTGGCAACTCCCAAAAAAAAAAAAAAAAAACTTCACTGGCTTTTCCCTCGGTCGCCAAAATCACAATTAACTGCTGTATCTGTTGAAACTCTAGTTGTCAGGAGAAAAAGAGTCCCAGAGGCTGCAAATATGACAAAGTGATACAGGCCGAGTTCAAACAAGAAGAACCTTGGTTGGACAGTCGCTCGATGGAGAGAGATCTGGGACGAGAGACGCTTCAAAACATTCACTTCATCTACTTTATCTACCAGATCAATAAGTTACTAAACCAGCGTTTTACTCCGTCTGTATTTAACACTTGAGTTGTTCGTGTCTTGTTGACGCTTAACATTTCTGATGCATGTTCTGCATCACATGAATCACAAGTCAGCAGTGTATTTTCTGAAGGTTCAGCTGCTTTGATTGCATCTCTCTGCTCGCTCTCTCTCCTCTGAGGGTTTGTGTTGAGCTCTGAAAGGTCACAGTTGTATGATAAAGTGACTCTGTTTAAATCTGGAAGGGAAACAGGCAGTGGCCAGTGACTAGAGGCTTAAGTTTACCAAGAAAGCTCAAGGTCAAACTGATTCTTTTTCAGTCAGTGACTTTCTAACCTGAACTGAGCTGTGTCTCTGCAGCAGTCAGAAATCTCTTTTAATAAAATGAAGATTTGTTGTTAATTTACACATTTAGTGAGTCTTGCATGTGTCGATAGCAGTCACATGTTAACAGACGATGCATTAGTTGGTTTTAAATCGAGAGGAGCCTCAAGGTTTTAAGATGTAAATGTGAACATGTCGTCTTAGTGTCAATGATGTGGCTGGTCCAGTTGTTTAATAGTGATGTATAGAGCGACATCATCAACCTGTCACGTCAGCGTGTTACAGTAAATCAAACATCATGTCAGGAGAAATCACAGTATTCAGTCAAGTTGTTCCAAACTCTTCACATCAAACATCAACTGCTGATTGAATAAATGCACTTTGTTATGTTCATGTTCCACCTCAGTTCAGTGTTTTATAATGTGGACGTCCTCCATGTGCCTCTGTGTTCAGAGCTTCCCCTGCCTATATACTAATATTGTATGTCACATCAATACATCAATCTGTCATACTAAGCAGAGGCAGGGCTGTAAATGTGGGCAGTATCGACTGCTGTACCTCTCATACCTCTCATTCTCTCATGTGTTTTTTTTTTCTATCTGTGAATGTGGAGCAGCCAGGATCAATAGTTTTCCATTAGCAGCAGCATAGAGATTGGATGTCTGCATGGGAACAGATGGGCAAGCTGCAAAACAATGGGCAGTGGCTGCAGCCACTTAGTTAATTACCAGATATTTAGTTTAATTCTCCCCTGAGGTTCAAAAACAGCGAAGGTTGGGTTGACATCTCTTTCACTAACAGAATTACTGCTTCTGTTGAAAGCCTTTTTAACAGTCGAGCAAAAGGGAGGCGGCCTGGATTTTAGATATTCTCAGTAATAGAAACGGCAATATTAAAAGTCAATCAATTCTGGGCACGTTGGTAAAGAAACAAACAAAAAATCAAAAACAAAAAGGCCCAAAAACCTCGTCAATATATTTCCCAGAAACAGTCTCAACTGAGCAAACAGTTGCACAAAGAGACGGTTGAGTCATTTGAACTATTTTAACCCGTTTGGTCCAAAACAAGTGAAGTGCAGATGAAGAAGTGAATGAGGTTTGAACCTTTGCATCACACAGCTTCATCACCGCTACACTCCTCGTTCACGTGTTTACACAAAATTTCACACAAATGCATCAAAACATGGCAGAGATTTGAAGACGTTTTTGAAGTACCTCTCTCAAAATGTTCTGAGCTTCATAATCAGCTTCAATTAATTCAAATAGCGCCGACCTTCCTTCAACAGAAAGACACTGTCTCTGAAGATTCATCCTCCCTCTTCATTTTCCACAGTGTAACACAACACACCTTTGTCTGCATGTAAACATGGTCTCGAGAGTTGAGACGTCGTCGTTGATGGAGGAGTTTTAGATGCAGCACTTCACGTTTGTTTACATGGTTTTAGGCAGAACAAGAAGCTTCGAGTGCTCGTACTTGTTTTTGACTTTATTCTCGATATAAGAAACATTTCCTCAAATAACTGAATGACCTTTATGAGTCGTGCTTCTGTGAAAGTTTATTGCTTTTGTTTCTAAACCGTTATTGGTTTTGAGAAATGAATGCATTGCATATAGATATAGCATCAAAAACTCATCTCTGAATGTCACAAATATACAGACACTTGACTGAAGATGGAGACACAATCACCAGATGTGAATATATTTAAATGTCACATGTTGGATGTGTCCAATGACCAGTACAGTTTAGATTAGACACTTGACAGTTTCATCACTGTTTAAAAAGTATCCGTTTTCAATTTTCCATAATTGTCCTCCAGGCCTCTGCACTAACACTGAGAGATTACTGACTCTAATTGGAAGATTTGACGAATCAGTAAAGGAAAGTAATTGTGTCGACTGGAATTATTGCAAACGTTGCATCACTGCTGTAATAATTCAAAGTCATAGCTAATGTGGAGCTATAAATTGCCTTGGTGTTATATAAATGATGTTACCTTATTCATTATTGTTAATAAGTAACCTCAATGATTCGACTGTTTAATGTGAATCAGACGCCGTTGTCCAGGGAATCAGGTGCACATTTGTTTCTTTAATGAGGCAGTAATACAGAGCTTGGTAACAGAGACTCAAGGAGAGAAACATTTCGCAGACTGTCAGCTGCTTCATTAGGACAAAACAACAGTCCTGCCTGTTCAGTTACGTTGTGGAGTGGGACGGAGGTGGGGAAGAGTTTGTAGAAGAGTAGAGATAATCTGGTTGGTTATATGATACGCTGCCAGAGGGAGGACAGAAGTTAAGGCGTGAGGATAGAAACTAGTGCACGTCTCTCCTTGTAAATCTGGGAAAAGGGGCTAAGTAGCTAAGTGTTGTATTACAAGAGTGAATGATAGACAACCGGCACGGTTTTATTATTTTGTCCTCAAGAGGTTTTTGTCATTTCTATTCCTGAGTTGCTCCACTGGGATGGTCGGGTTTTCTGTCTTACATGAATATTTATGAGGTAGGTAGATAATATACTGCCATCAAAGTGGTAGATTGTGTAACTATAATCTACACCGCCGTCGTTGAGTGTTGGTGAGAAGCCACAGGGAGAGTTTTCACCGTCTCCAACAAACATCAAAATGAAAACACACAAAAAAGGGGGATGTTTTTTGTTAAGGCCTTGAGGCAGCGAACAGCAGAACATTTGAAAGTGAGTACATATGTTTGATGCCCACTAACTGTTTTCAGTTTCCTCCTGATGGAGTGAAAGACGCTGCCTCACACAGCAGGGAAACTTTGGCATGTGTATCCACAGGCCACTGAGGCAGGTGAGTGTTTCTTCAGTCCATTTTTGTTTGTCTACAGTCTGAAACATACCACATTAGATTTTAGAGCTGCAGTATCTTTGTTAAAAGGAAATAATGTTTCCATTTGTTTTTTCTTTCCCATGAAATTGATTATCCTTGAAGAACTGCTTCATTTCATTTGCTATTATACCTTATTGGCTACTAGTGGCAACTGCACCGGGGTGTTTTTTTTCAGTAATTTTACATTGCACATGTTCATAGTTGACATATTACTGTGATGGCATTTACTGCTTTGCTGCAGGGATATTTAGGATTATTGGGAATATTTGTGTTTGTAGGTGAATAATCACAGTTTAACATCACATTTATTCAGAAACTTACTGTGCAAATCAACCTGTTTGTGTTTAGGTAACAAATGTCAGAGTGGTCTTTATAATTATGCAGTCACTGCTCTGCACTGTGTGTTACTTGAGGCTGATGTGCTGCAGGTTCCTATAAAGACAGAGTGTTTGAAATGTTAATAATAATGATGTGGTTTTTTACAGCAAAGTTTGTATCATTTGTCTGTGAAGTTTAACTTCCAGTTTGCTGTCACATCAGCATCCGTCCATGATGCTTCATCGGTACATTTCAAAGACTTGGGTTGTGTCTGATCAATTACCCATGAATTCCTGTTGTCATAGTGAATTTTAGTGGTGCTGATAAATGACTCTATATTAACCTTGGTAACAAGAAGCATCGAGCATCAAGGTCATGTATTGTCTCTCGTCTGGGCTCTGAGCAGTAAACGATAACGGCTGTGTGATGTATTTGGTCCGGGCTGTGTTGACATCTCTCTGTGTGACAAAGCTATTCATGAATGAGAATTCATTTATATTATAATTAACTTTAGATGATGTATTCACTGATGCTACAGTGTTAGTTCTTCTGTCTTTTCAGACAATATTTTTCAGCGATTTGTAGAAATAGTGGCAGATTTAAAATAGTTTGACTCGTTCATTTATTTGTACCCAGTCTCTGTCAGTGCCTCTTTTCCACAAAGTTCAACTAACTTTCAGTTTTTAGGCCAAAACATTTACCAAAATGTACGATGAGCCCTTCAAGCTGCATTAGACTCTGTGACTTCATGTTTCTGTGTCAAAAACTTTATGAATTCATCACATCTAACAAGTTTACTCTTGGATCATCTTGAGTAACTTCTACCAACTCTACCCAGCAGTGAGTTAGACGCCGACATCCTCCGTGTGGTTTAATCGTCTGACACATATTCTGGTGCGTTGTGTGTTTAAATGAGCCATGTCTCATTGTGTTGTGGTTGTTGCTGCTGGTTCGTCTCGACCGTGACCGTCTTGTCTTCCCCCGTTTTACCTGACGTGGCAGGAGCCAGTAAATCCAAATCCAGGCTACATTTTTTCTACATAATGAGATCTTTTCTTACGGATGTTGTCTTAGCAGGAATTAGATGAGAGATAGCTGTCACAGTGATTTTTCTCTGATTTATTTGAACAATGAGAGCAATATCCTCCCTTTATTTCCTCCATTTCAGCTCTGACTCTTAAAGGGTGTGTGGCAATTCACCACAATTCAATACTGATGTAGAGTAAGTGTGTTATGTCCAGGAACTGTGTGCTTCTTTTCATATTGTATTTTGCAGATTTTGTCGATGGAAGCACTTTGCGTTCAGCAGCGAAAGGAAACAGAATGGCATTGTTCTTTCTTTGACTTTAATTTGAAATTATGAGGTCTGGTATTGAAATTATGTGACTTTAATCTAGTTTTACATGAAGCTTTTTCATGTAATGTAACCAGCGACCGTATTACTAATGATTTTGTTGTTCTTTGCAGACAATATAGATTTTATGACCTCTATTTTACATGGATGCAGAAATACTCAGAGTCAATTAAGCACCGAGCTGATCTCAGACTCTGAGCTTGTCACTGAGAGAAAACTGTATTAAAACCACAGGAGGTAAGTTGGAGAAAAACATTCAAACAGTTGTGGCTCCCCCGTGTCTCCATCTGGGGAGAAAATAACATCCATAGTTTCATCATTTTTGCCAGGATCCTTACATTTTTTCTTTCTCATTCAAGTTCAAACCACATATGGTTTCACTCCCGATGAAATCTGCTCCTGTTGTCAAACTCTGAATATAAACTGCACCAGAGGTTTCGACCCAGTTCAGACAGGAATTGGTTCAAAAATCACTGGTATTGATCAGCAGCCTCACTGATACTTTATGTTCAGTTAGTGTCACGACACAGTCACAGAAGAGGTTCAAACTTTAGAGAAAGGGAAGATATTCGAGGTTCAGTCAAATTAGACAGTGAACATTAACCTCTAATCTGTATAAAACGGTTCGTGATGATGCTCGTTTATTATCAGTATCATGGAGGAAGCTGTTACTAGAGTAAATGAGCCGTTCTGGGTTGAGCTCGTCTCTCGGACTCTGGTTGAGTTCAGACAGAAATATGTGGCCTGAGCTGCACTCCAACTCCGAGAGCCAATGACACACTTTTTTTTTGATAATAATGAGATTTTCAAAGAACTGCTTAATTGGTGCTTGGGGTGTGTGATGGGTGAGTATCCATTTATAGGAGCAGCACTTAATTTCCCAATCCCAGAATACCAGTGCAGGCGAGCAGCGAAGAAGTCTGGGCGTCTTTTCAGAGGCAGTGTGCTGATGCAAATACATGCTGGCATTTGCTGACAATGGAAAAAATCAGCCTCTTATGTTGGCTTGATGAGCCGTCCTGGGAAAAAAGAGGGAGAGCTCGGCGACTGGATTCACCAGTGTGAGCTGCAACTGCGCAAACTCTGTGTTCATCTCCCCCGAGAAAGAATGATTATCTTCCTCTTAGTCACCCCCCGCCCCTCCCTCTTCAGGTCGCAATTAAAGTTTGTCATGAAATGAGCGCACCACTTTCACTAAAGTGCATGTCTGTGATTTCGTGTGGAAAAGCGACATTTCTTCTGTGTGTTCTCTGACTCGTGGGCTTCTCCTGTTGGCTCTGACAGACATTATTTTAAACTTTAGATGATAAATAAGGTGAAGACTAATCTCTAGTTTCACTGGAGACAGAGTAAGACAGAGGAGAGAATAAGTGTTAAGACTGAACCTCTGATCAGAGTCGTCATGTTGTGAATTGAGCCCAGTGGGTAGAAAGGTTATAACGTGGATGTCTCTACTGGTTAAATCAAACAACTCGGTCCGATGTCTGATAACACTTTGCTCCAAAGCACCACGTTGTGGCCTTTTAGTCTGTGAACTTAAAACTGTGCCGTCTGAACATACACTAAGATTATTTTATCATGCGACGGTTATTTTTCCTTCCGTAACTTTTGTAAATATTTTCATAAATGAAATTTCTTCTCACTGTTATGGTCTCAGAGACCAGAGATCCACTTTGGCAACTTGTGCTCCATCAGATACAAATACCAAGTTAATGCAACCATCTGTTAAAATAGACTTTTGGAAGATCCTTTTCTTTTCCAGACGCCTGTTACCTTAAGGCCCTCGTATTATGAAAACAGATCCCTTAATTAGAAACAAAGGGTTCATGAAATGTGGAGAAAAGTTACTTAAATTCAGTCTGTGATATGAAGTGACCCAAATCCCAAAGATGGAGAAAGAATTTCACTGGCAGGGAAAAGTACCTGTGTGTATGTGTGTTGTGTTTGTGTATATTTCCCAGCACCATTTATTTTTCAAAGTGGGTTGGATTGTCTTTGTTTCCTGCTGCTGAGAACACATGTAGTCCATGTGAGGTGTGTTTATTTGTAAAATCTTTCAGGTTCCAGGCTCTTTTTTTCTTTTGTCTTATTCACTGTTTATCTTGGTTCAACATTTCAACTCAGTCTCAACATACTCATTTTGAAACAGCCTTCTGTTCCTCTGTGGCAGTTCTGAATAAAAACACCTGGCTGAGAGCTGCCACTTCATTTTGATGGCATGTAGTTGTCAGAAAGCCAAGGTTAAAAGTGAAAAGTTAAAGTTTCAGTCACTCAAAACCATAGTTTAAAAAAAAAAACATTTCAAATATGTGGAAGTTATTTGAATATAGAGACGGAAAATATGTTAAACCAACGGCCACGACTTAGACCAAATAAAACCTGAAATCAAGGGTTTGTGTTTGGTGATTTCAACAGTTTGTGACAGATTTAACCCCGTCCTTTAGTCATGTGACATTCGTAGGTGTCAGTCAGAAAGGAGATGGTGGACAGAGGTGCTTGAACACCAGGTCAGAGTTGTTGACACGGTGGGACGATGTCGAGGTTGTCGACCTGACGACAGCTGTAGAGAGGTGAAGGTCGTTCATCTCTGGTATATGATCAGTTGTCATCGTGACGTCTGAAAGCAGCTGCAGTCGCTGAATAAAGATGGTGGATTTTATAAGTTAACGTCTAAAACATCTTGAATTTGAAACAAACTCAACCAATTAACAACCCAAACACCAAGATGTCTCCTCATTTCTAATCTAATCACAACTGTTCTCAGTGGGAAAGTAGTGAAACAACTCAAGTGCCACTGGGTCAAGTAAAAATGGAGAGTCATGTTCAGAAGATACACCCACAGAATTAAACAGAGGTATTTGAGGGGTGATGGGCTATGACACTAGCGAGTCTCACATTACTAATTTTCCCTCCATGACGGCTCCTCGAAGCAGAGTCTGGGATGGAAACCGGCAGCTGCGTGTGCCAGCGTTGCACACTTGTGGCAGTGAGAAATAACAGAGGAATTTGAAGTTGAACAGCTCAAAGTCCTGAAAGCTGACATCAGATACTGTAAGTGCACACTCATCGGCAGGCTGTGATTCACACGACAAACCTTTGCCAAAAACAAAACAGAGGCTAAAGAGCCGCCCAGCCCTCGCTGGACAAAGTGCTTAGTCACTGCTGATTAGGAGCCGCTGTTCCTCACTACAAAGATCCAATTCATTATGGGTGGGGAAGGAACTGCTGACTCGGGGCTTTCTAACTCTGTTGTGGGGGGGTGGGCAAAGTGTCGGCTGATGAAACAGATGCATTTTTAAACAAGTCTTCATACTGAAACAGCGAAGCAGGTCATTTAAGGCTCGGTTAAGTTCAGGAAAGTGAAAGTTCTTTGTTAAGTTGAGGAAAAGAGCTTCATTGTGTTGATCATCAGTAGGAGACTGAACACAAGAGCTCTCTTGTCATGAAAATGTAGAAGACATCTGTTTTAAATATTGAAGTAAAGGACCAGAGCTGCCTCATATCTCACATAAAACTTTAACTTCATGCAGCTTCACTCACAAACTTATTTATGGAAGACCAAAGATACCGAGGCCATGGACTCTGAAACTGTCTTTGAACATTATGATCCACTTTAAAAGATGCATATCTTCACTGTAATTAGTGTGTGTCTGAATCACATCACATTATAACCAACATTCAGTTATGAACCTCCTCCTCCTCAGTTCATTGACTCGATTTCACAAGAACTTTATCTCCACGTTCTGTCCCAGACAGAGAAATCATTTGTGTCTCAAAATAAGTTTGGAGGTTCGAGTCACAATATTGTTTGACTGAGTCCAGACTGAGTTCTCAGGAAATTAGGAAAACATTCAGGGAAACGGTGCCACATTTTCTAGTCCTTGTGGATTTTTCAAGAACTAGCATGAGGAAACTGAGAACTGGGATAACACAGTGATTGTGAAGTGCTTATTCAAATTTGCTTTTGCATAGATATTGAATTTAAGAAAAAAAAGTTTTTCCTGCAAGCAGCAGTTACACTAAAAGGATAAAACTTGCATTTAACCTTGCAAGCAAAAGGGAACCAGTAATCTATGAGGTCATGGCAGAAGAAGAAGAAGAAGAGGGGAAATTTCACGTGGAAGACTTCATCCTCACTTAGAGTTTCCCCTTTCCTCCTTTATGCTGTGTTGACTTTTCCAGTGGTTGCAGGAAAAATGAGTGCAGCCTGGAAATCTGACAAGTCCACGTGGTTTCAGCGAGTGGTCAAACCTTCGAGGCTGAGCCGCTGCTCTCATCTTTCTGCTATGTACATTTGCATAAGCAAAAAAACCTGCGTGAGGAACGATCTGAATCAGCATGAACAGCAGCGTCTTGAGTGACTTTTAGTTCATCTCAAAAAATAAATCACTTTCAATTCCTTGGCACATAAAACACTGTCATTGTTTAAAAACTCATCTCCTCATCATCTGAACTGTCTGTGATAAATGAAGGTAATACGAACCAAAGCAAGCAGTTTTTTGACATTATTGTTTTTATTCGTAATCGTGCCATATGTTCTGCCACTCGTTTCCTTTCACATAATCATATTGTTTGTTTGTTTTTTACAACTGCTGCAGTAACATTTCCCTGAGGGAGATGAGAAATGTGTTCCTTTATCTTGCTGATGGTTTGCTGTTTCCCAGTCACCACCTGTCTGCAAAAAACCATATGTCAATCACATTATGCACAGTACAGTATTTTACAGAAACAATCCCAGCGGTCCATCTGCATCTGAATTATGTGCCTCTGGTCCTCATATAATGAATATGCAGCAACCTAATGGATTGCAAATGAAGGGGGAGTCTGGAAAAATGCCACTTCAGAAATAGCTTGTGAAACTTTTGCATCTCCGTCTTTCTTATTACGAGCTGGGGCTTTTAATGCAGCTCCTTATTCAGAACGTGTTTAATTTACGGCGACAAGGCGACCACGTTGGCACAGTTTCCATCGCAGGATAGTTTTTATTTCATTACGTCATGTGAACTTTTATCTACAAAGTAAAGTGCAGTGAACAGGTTTCTGTTTTTCAGATGTCGTCTCTTGGCCACGCCCCCTTCACACACTTCTCTTAATTATCATTTTGTTCATTTGAAAAACAACAATAAGACAAGTGTTTCAGCACGTGAGCGTCGTCTCGTTGGAAGCTAGAAGGATGAGAGATGAGAGGCTGAAGTTATCTGTAAGTGATGAATGATGTGAAACAATATTTTAATAAGCTCTGGTCTGGAAAATAGCAAACCTATCATTTAAATCAGCTCCAGCATTCCTGTGATCTTTTGTCATGTTTGCTATTTTCTTCCCTGGAACAGAACAGCTTACATTTGCATTGCAATCTCAGATCAGCACCGTACATCATCCCTGTGTAGTCAGTGCGTTAGCGGCAGATACTGGCGTGTTTAAATCCAGACATATTGCCTTGACAACGTCGTACCACCGATATATTACACAGTCACTGGCTGAGCGTGTTACCTCTGGCCTCACTTTGTCCTTCATGCCAGCGTTCTTCTTTAAACACTAATTTATTTGTCGTTCACTTGTCACTTGTGGTCGTCATCAACCACGTTTTACCTCTAGCGATAGCTCATTTGTTCAGCGTTGCTTAAATAATAAAATGTTAGCTGGGGACAGTAATCCCTCCAGTATGCACAGGATGAAATGCTTCACAGACACACGGGGCCATTCGGCTGATAAATATGGCCAATATAGAGTAGATGAAACTGGAATCATGGTTTCAGCAAAACCAGAGGCAGAGAAACAAGCTACACATACAAACGCAGGTGGGATTTTGACAAACTCTGCTGCAGAAACCAGAGGTTTCTACTTAGTAAACAAGCAGAGACTTCATCATCCATGTTCGAATTTTTCTCAGCAAATCAATAACTGTTCATTTCTTCAGTCCTCCTATGTCTGCTGGGTATTTGGCAGATTTGGATTCAACAGATGTAATAAAATATCAGAAAACAAAGAGTTGTTTGAGAGATGGAAACAACCTTAAAACGGCTGCAGAGGGGAAACGATCAGCGCAGCTTTCACATCCTCTGCTCACACAGATCTTCTCTATATTTAGTCATTCTGATATCAGATATTGTTTGTGCAGAGTCGACATTGTGACCTTTTGATTTCACAAGACAACAAATCAGAGGATGTGAAATGAAAAAGGTTGATCCTGAAGGAGCTGAGTAAATTATTTATCCACTTTCTCATCAGATCCAGGTGGTTTTAGTCTCGGTCATCTGTCCATGACGCATTGTTTCTCATCCTCTCAGCTGAACTGTGACTCTGAGGAAACTAAGGACACTGTGCTTTGCTCTGAACGAGGCATTTTAATAAATAGAGGCCTTCAAAATATATTAAAGCTGCTCCCCTGAGCTTAGGTTTCCAGGCTGATAATCAATTAATATACATGCCTAAGGCCAAGCCAGGAGCACAGTGATCACAGACTATTAGTCTGTGTGGTAATGAGTTTATTTTCTCTTTATGTGCTCATCCTTCTCATGCCCTTGTGTCTTCTGCAAACATTTTGATGTCATATGATCTTGTAGTGACACATAAAAGATTGTGTTTTGTAGGATTTTGGCGTCGATCATTACAACTGACGGAGGCGGCACCAGAAACTCTGTAGGAGGAAGTGATAAACTTGGCAGTTGTTTGACAGAATCCAAGAGTAAATAACACTTCCTCATCACAACGGGAAGCTTCTTCTACTTCTGTTCCTTCCCAGTCTGTCACAGAAATGCTTTTTTTCTTTAATGGAGAAGAGGCCCAGCAGTGCAGAGTTGTACTGTGGATTCAATGGGGCGAAGCTTTTACTCGCCTTAGGGATGAAAAGTTGACACCCACATCACACCTACGCTCCGCAGCCAGACGCACGCCTCAGGAAAACCCTGGTGTCATTCTGAATCTTCCACAACCGCAGCTCATATGTTGTAGAAACACACCGTCTACATGTAGATCCTAATCATTAATGTCACATGTACAGCATGTTCACGTCAGCAGATGATAGACGTCTACAAGTCATAACATACTTCATTTAACTGACATCATGGTGCTAAGGATCCTCTGATGTTTATACGACCTGTAGGAATTCTGAGCAGATCGACTGTAATCGTTTGTAATTGACGCAATCAATCACGTGACATTTTCCCAATGAAGAGGACTAATGGCAGCAATACACTGGAAATAAAGGAGTTTAGCAGAGAAGTGAGGTGTTGTTGGAGTCAGGAGCTCACAGACACGAGGACACTGTTCATCCTCGGTCAGACGACTGTGTACTCATTACTTCAGCAGCTCCGGCCTCACACTGATTCATCTTGGAAATGAGCAATGAGGAAAGAGAACTATTCATGAATCGCACACAGAATGGAAAGTAACCAGACACACATGAAAATCACATCATGTGCGACTGCTGACCCAGATTTTAGTAATGAGACGTTGGAGTCTGAAAAAAGCTGCGTTCTTCATTTAATTCAGACATTTAGCTTTTGTTGTTGAGCCAGTATGAAGATATGAAGGAAAATAATCATTGTTACCGTTGTGATGAGACTTTTGGCACCAAAGTAACAACAAGGTTTAGTTATAATGTGTCGCCTTAACCTCTGCAGAAGTATGAAGCTAATGAACAGAACTACAGGAGACACTTAACTGATCTATCCATATAAACTATTTATAGGTCTGATATTCAGCAGTGAGGATGTTTGAATCTTGCTGTGCTCTTTATCCCTCGAACGGACCTTTTTTTTTTGTATAATTAGCTCAGAGATTCAGGAGCCGTGTGTGGATTTGTGACCCGTTACATAAACTCCTTTGTTCATCACAAGTCGGAGGAAGAGAAGAAGAAAGTTGATGGCCTCAGTGAAAGAGTCTTATCAGTGGTTTCATTAGTTGGCAGTGCTCTGCTGCTGTCGTTGCTGGTATTAACACAGCCTCCTCCTCACGTCTCTGTGACCAGCTCCTGGTTGTTTGCTTCAACAACAAACAGCTTCAGCAGAGGCAGAAGCTCCTCTTGAAAACGCGCCGGTCTTATCGTACGCCGTCAAGCTGTTCCTCATGAATGTGTAGCAGAGTGAGAACAGACGCTGGTGTCGTCACGCTGCTGCAATGCAGCCGCTTGTGTTACACATCATTAATAGTCCAGGACGATGCAGCGACAGTTCACACTGCGACTGTATGTATGTATCACACCTTCAGCAGCTCGTAAATCACTCTCTAATTAATCCAACAGGCTATTTTAAGACCAGAGCGTCTACACAGTCAGATGCTGTTTACTGCTCCTGCTTGGTTCTTCTGTTGGAAATTCATCTGCACATTTTATAACTACACACACTCATAATTACTGGTAACCAATCTGCTGTAGAGGACGATGCACTGATGCATTTTATTTCCAAATGATGATAGTGACACTCACTGAGCTCTGCTGCATTAAATCACTTCAGATTTCTGTATTAATGTCTTTCATCCTGCCTCCCGTTAATTTGTCTGAACTACCAAGCTTTATATTTTGAAATCTGAGTCAGGCTTTTTTCCTGTCATGTGTTTAACTCTCAGTTTTTCCCGTTAAAATGAATGAACTGAAAACTAAAACTTCCTGATTTACCCGCGAGGACGATGGAAATCAGGGAGCGGAGCGGTCCCCTGGTCTCTGAGCACCTTTAACTGAAGTAAAGTGCTATTAGGCAAGGTGCCCCACATCGTTTCTCACACACAGAAATATTCCATTTATTAAAATGCCAATACATTACACTTTAACAAGGCTCAGAGGATTTCTGTTGTACTGTACCACAAAGGCTCGACGCTGTGGAAGATTGGTTCATTGCTCAAAATGTGGGTTGTAGCAAATTCAGAGATGCAGTCAGAGATTGGTGCATTATTCCTCCGAGTTGTGGAGTTACCACCAGTTTTAGTAGAGAATGTAATGTGTCGCTTTACTTGTTTTACAATAAATGTTTTCTACCTTTCATTTAGAATAAGATTCATAATTACTCATCAGAGGAAGAAGAAGTTGAAATTTGGTGAATTTATAAATTTTAACTCATCTCAGTCTTTTTCAGTTCAGGTCAGAAAAGTCTGTGTTAATAAAAGTCCAGAAACTACACTCACCTGTGGTTTTCCCATTTTCACTCCTCACACCATAAACTAAGGTGTTATGAACTAAAGGAATTGTACTTGAGAGTTTTTTCTCCCTCTCTTGCAGGTCAGACTTTCTCTCTGATTTATTTTCTATTATTACGAGACCAGTATACTGTAACTCTGGCCCTATAGCTCTCACACATTTCTTTGAAGCTCAGTGCCGATGCTGAGAAACATACATTAGAGCTCAGAGTGATAATAGACACAGAATCAGGTTGATATTTTAATTTACAACATAATATACTCTATAGTGTTATATATAGCATCTGTGTGACTTGTGCTGTGATTCAAAACATTTCCTTTATGATGAATGAGTGAATGAACTGATTTTCACTTATGAACACAGATTATAAAATACAGGAAGTGACATTCATTTATTTCCTGACAGAAGATTCTCAGAAATCAAACCTGTGTGTCAGACAATAAACTGAAGTCGTGTCGTTGTTTAAATTATGATCTTAAAGGCAGAACTGCTGCACCTGACAGCACGACTGAATCGATTCAGCAGATAATCAGACACATCGGACTAGAAATGGCTCCTGCCATTCATCATTTAGTTAACAACAGCCTGCGTCACTTTAACATGGTGTCATTTATCATAAACATACCTAGCCTGATTAATGTGAAACAACATAATGACTTTATCAATAACTCATCATCTGTGACGAGGACGTCCGTTACTTCATTTATATGAACAGGATTCCATTATTCTGATCTTGTCAAACAAACCACCTCAATTAGAGGATTGGAGCCATGACTGAAGAGCCACTGCTAGCTGCAGCTAGCCACTGCTAGCCACTGCTAGCCACAGCTAGCCGCAGCTAGCCACAGCTAGCCACTGCTAGCCGCAGCTAGCCGCAGCTAGCAGACCCTGCAGTCAAACTTGTTTTCTGTACAAAACAACGTCCAACCAGATCCTCCAGCAAGACGTCTCACAGTCTCACAGAAAAGATTTGATTCAGTGATGGGATCATGAAACTTCTGTCATCTCCTTATTTGTTCTCTCTGTCTTTCTTCTCAGATAGAGCTATCTGTTAAATTGCAAAAGAAGTGGTCGCGCAGCAGAAACAGAAGGTGATGACGGCTGCCTCCTCTAAGCGATGAGATTTCAGCAGATTAAAAAGAGAGCATTGTGCTGATAATGGGACAGCAGCTTTTATTCTCAGACTGGAGCTCAGCTTTCCTGCTCGTCCTTGCAGCTTGTTGTTGCTGAGCGTCTTGGTGCATGGCTGCTGCTGTTTTCTCCGTCTTTTGTCTTTTTCTTCTTTTGTCAGTCTCTCTCCTAAGTGCCTAAGTTTTTCTTGTTGTGTTCAGCTCAAACACACCGGTATCGCAGCTGCCAGTGACATTAAACACATCTTTTCCTGTGCACCAAAGCATTTTTCACCACGAGCATCTCGGCGACTTCACAAAGCTGTGATGCTCCGGTTTAAATGCAGACTTATGAAAGTTGCCAACAGAAAACAGCAAAACAGGCGTTTATTTATATTTGTGTCAAACTCAAACTGAAGCAGCAGCAGCAGCAGAAGAAGAAGAAGAAGAAGAGGTCACATATAGACTCTCAGATGCTTGTTGTCCTGCAGTAGATTGTGTATTTGCTATTTCAGGTTTTCATCAACATGTAATTTTCGACAGTTCATTACACAACTGTTGTCGCTGCGGCGCTGCAGAGCGAGTGAATGTGATTGTCTTGACTGACGGAGCTGAGTGTGATTGGTCGGTTGAATGCAGGACTGTGACTGGTGTGAACTGCCTCCTCATTAGTGTTTCAAACTTGGTCACACACTTTACTTTTCTGACTGAAAAAAATCACCTTGCAGCACATGTGGTGACATTTGGACAAACTCTCTCTTTTCCTTCACAGTCCGTGTCCACTTTTGTTTGATAGCAAATCTTACTCACACAGAAGTGCAGTAAACATGGCCTCTGCAGGAGGGAAAGCTCAGATTTGGAGCTTCAGTGACTTTATACAACAGCAGGATATAGACATGAGTCAGAAAACACAGTTGGATTTAATACAGTTCTGCAGAAACCCAACATCTCTGCTAAGCTGCATAATTAAAATCGACATTTCACATGCACTCACATGTGAAAAGTGAAGACACGTCTTCATTTTCTATTGATAATTTTTATCTTTTATAAAACAGTTCATGACGCAACATTTCACACTGTTGCCGTCTTTCCCTTTAAGAACAGAGGCTCTGTTGTGCAGCATAAACTTGATTTAAGATGAGACTGTCTCACCAAAAAAATGGATGCAATGTAAAACCACATGTTAAAAAAATTGTTTTGTTGCACGAAACCTCAGAAATGTCGTAGGATTTGAGCTTCAGCTGTGAACTCTAAAGATTTTCAAAACAAGATGTTCAGAGTGAGAGTGTCTCTCATCATTACTGTTACAATGTCACAAAAGGAAAATCAGCAAGACCTTTAGTTATCAAAAGAGATAAAATGTGCTCTTTAAACTAGTTTACTGACCTGAAAAAACTCTTTCCCTGAGGTGTTTTGTGTTTTTTTCAGCTTTCATAATGGCATAAAATTGCCAGTGCACTTTTCTGCTTTTCTAGAGAATATTTTTGTGATAATGGACAACAGCTCTGTCAGGGCAACACTCACATTGTGTCTGGAGCTCCTCCTCCCTCCCTCCCTCGTTCTCCTTCCACCTTCATCCCTCATCCATGTTTGTGTTGGAGGTGGAGCGTCGCTGGCTCTGTAGCATCTGTCTCTTCTTAGCTTTGGGATTTTCTTCCTCCCTATCTCTTTCTTTTCCTCCCATTGATCCCATTTCTTGTCACGTATCCAGACCTGCTTATCCTTCACTTGCACAACCACCCTTCCACTTCACATCCTCCCTTCTCTCCATCCCTCAGCAGAGTCTTCATGCCTCCTGCCTATCGAGACACGAGCGATGCTAAGAGTTGGCTGCAAATGTAGACGTGGGGAGAGAAAGACATGAATTGAGCCACAACATGTGGCAGGATTATCAACCTGCAGAAGCTGAAATGTCAGAACAAAGCTGTTCATTAGTATATTGACATGCCACGGCTAAAATTAAACACTGGAATATCATAGTGCATTTTTACTCTGGGCTAAAAGCGGAGGTGTCATGTCTTTACCTGTTGACTCTACATCACCCTGAGGTTCACACACACACACAGAATATTTACTGGATTGATTTTCTGGTCGTTCATGCTAACAAACCTGCAGCCTCATCAGTGTCTGTGTAATCAGTGCACCGTTAGTGTTTATAGTAAAAAGTCTGACCTGTAATTAAAGTTAGTCCAAAGTGAAAGCGTCTGCCAACACTCCAGGTCATAAAATATAGAGGATGTATTCATGATGAGCTGACATATTTGTCTCTAATTATCCTTCCAGAGCAGAGTGTTGCCTCCAAAAGGCCTGGCAACTGAATCAACCTCTTATTTTTACCTCCGAGGTCCAAGCATCTGTCCTCTCTTTGTTCCTTTATCTCAATCCTGCCTCAGACTCACTCCATCCTCTGCCAGTCGGCGTTGGGCGACAACTTAGGGAACACGCTGCTTTAGACTTGTCACTGTAAACTGTCCCAGAAATACCCCTGGGCAACAACACTGTGGCAGGTGTTTCTTTCTATGAATCAGAGGCGTGTTTATGTCCTGTGACTGAGTTCACTGAATAACATCATTTTTTCCCACTGAGTCTGACATTAAGGTCTTTTCTTTAAGACGTGGTTTGTGGCAGGGATGCTCCATGAAAACAGACAACTTTCCACCTCGATAGGCACACGGAGCTGCACCTGTATCTATGTTTCTTTCATTGAGTATCGTCGTTGAGCTGACAACTGTCGACAGATTACATTATAAGACTGTCCCAGTAAAATGAACTCATGAGATATAGTGTATATATGATGTAGTCGATATCACAGACTGAACGTGAACTGAATTTCTGAACAACAGTATATGAGTAAATTTGTTTCTGGAGTTTGTGTTAAATTGAGTCAATATGAGCTACGTTGTGCTCATAATGTACATGTGGAATATATTTGTGTCGGTTGCTTCTCGTCTTTGTACGTTTTGACTCGGAGTGTTTCTATTTAAGGAAAGAAGAAGAAGAAGTACGAGACGTTTTAATTTAGCACCTTTAAACCTTTAACTGAGGCCTTTTCACAGTCAAAACAGTCTAGTGACAATGAAATGACTGGACAGTTAAACTGAATATCTGTTTCACAACAAACTGTGAAGCTGTGGTGAACATTTACCACCAAGTCACAGTTTGTTATCAATTTCTCACAAATGTGAAAATACAAGAAAATACAGCTGACTAGAAAAAACCTTGTGTCTCTGTGTTAAAGTGCAGTCAGAGTGAATCACCTGTGCTGGACACCTGGTTGTCAGGTTTGACTGTGGGATCTGTCTGGAGAAGTTTGACTCCGGTGCAGTTGTGTCTGACATGACAGCTTTCCTCTCAGGGGTTAAGCGTCATTCATATTCATGAGAGCAACGCTGGAGAGCTGCTGGGAGCTCAGCACTCTGTGAAACAACTGCAAGACTTTTTTTTTTAGCTCTGGTCCTTCTCTTTCTTAATATTTTGTGATAAAATGTCATGTCTTTTTTTTATTGCCCCACAAATATGCAACTAGTTCTAACCCACATATTCCGCCCTGACGTCCATGAAAATAATCAACAGCTCAACAGCTGCATTCAGAAAGACCAATCAATACCTCGGAGCTGCCTCAATCTCAGTTTTCATTATCTGAATCTGATGCTTCCAGGAGAGAGACGCTGCCACAGACTTGTTGTGTTAACTGTACATCTTGATTCATCAATTTTATGTCCATCTCCAGAGCAGTTTGTTTATTGTTGTTCTGTTTCTGTTCTGCAGTTTCCAAAGATTCGCCCGTCAACCACACATCCATCACCAGCTCTGTCAGACTCTGAGTCTCACACAGTTTCACTGCTGTTTTCTTCTTACGTCAATAACACGTTCATGCAGCTCGTGCACGTGTTTGTTTGATTTTACGCATTGAGAGTCTGGTGTTGTGTCAGAGGACGATGTTCAGGTGTAAATAGTGGTTTGATTCTTTCAGAACAGTAATTGTTGTAAGAATAAGAGATTTTCACAGAAACAACGGTTAGAACTCACTTCATTCATCCCTGTAAGATATTTACTCCTCCAGGACTCGACTCCATCCAGCCTCTGTTGGGACGTGACTCTTGAAAAATGAGGTATAATGAGGAATCCACAACAGAGATTTATGAACAAATCATGTGAACGTAAATCAAAGATATTTGGCATCAAATGTCACAAGGAAAATGAGACTTTGCTTCACGGAGCGTTAATAGTAATTTGCTGAGTTTGTTTCAAGTCTTGGCGTTTATCCACTGAGCTGCAAGTTTCTCTAATTATGTCCTTAAACATCCACAGTATCAGGGGACCTATTGGCTGAGTAGCTTAAAGTGCAAATCCTGTTACTAGTCCTGTTCAAGCCAAGTCCAACTTAATCCAGCTTTTTGATGTGTGGTGTCCTCCTTTAAATACAGCCTCTTTTCTCCTGTATGGAGCGTGAGGCAGTGAAGCCAAACACCAAACATCTAAAGCATCTAAAACATCTAAAGGTCTGTGTAACAGTCAACGCTTCATAAATCTCAGGATATGAACATGTGACACGCTCTAGAAACTGAACCGGTCCAGGATGAATGATCCCAACACTAGAACTCGTTCTTCTCTTTGTTTTGTCAAAACTCTCTGATTTTTTTCCTAAAATATTTTGTGTTTTAGTGTTTGACAAAAAATATGGTTTATTACGAAGATGAGTTGTCTCAAATGGAAATAGAGACGCAGACGTCTTTATTTCTGCAGGAGTATCCGTGCAGCTGGTTACACAAGTAAAGAACAGAAATGTTGCTCGTTCTTGGGCACGATGTGATACACTCAGCTAGAAATGGAGCCAAAGAAAGAAAAGAAAAAAAAAACAGGCTGTTTTTCTGGTCCATCCTCGATCAGTGCTGCTCAGTCTGAGTGCAGCACACGTCCTCTTCTGGCTCTGCATTAGTGTTTTTACAGAAAATCACACCAGTCGTTCTCCATGCACCATTAGAGAGTGACCAAGTCCAAATAGCAGTAAAGCACATAGCAGCTGCCTGTCGGTAGGTGACAGCTACAGTAACAAGCTACTGACTGAGCATATTGAAAAATGACAAAGTGGCCATCAAGTGAAATATTTCCTTAATCCCAAGAATGATGAGTCATCCTGTGATTCAAAAAGGCAAAAGAATAGAAAGAGACTTGAGTGTGGTTCCTCAGTTATTATTATAAAAAAAAAGAAAAAAGGAGAGTAATGGGCGAGATGGTGAAAGCGGCACAGTCGCTGTATTAAGAACCGAATCAGACAGACGGCGGTCGAATGGTGGAATTCAATAATTCAGAGAGAAATTAGTCTTCAGGAGGGAAATGTGAATAATTCAGGGTATTATGACTTAAAAGAACCATCGGCTGCATATGAAATGGAGTGAAATGATGATTAATTCAACATCTGGACTAATAGTGTGTTAGAGCATCAGCTGTCCACTTCCCCGTTTAGAACAAGATAAGAGCTGAACTGTTCCAGAAAAGAATCAGGACACATCTGAGGTTAGCACTTTATGTTGGTGACGTCTGATGTTAAAACATCCAGATAATTGATGGAGACACGTCACAACTCAGCAACAGACATGAACAGACATAAGGAAGAGAACTGTTCTTGAATCCGCCGTCGTCTTTTTTATCTGCAGCATTTTGTTTCGCTGTGACGTCAGAAACAAATTAATTTTACTTCCTCAAATATTTAGGAGAAATACTGCTTCAGATATAAATCACACGGATTGTTCAGGTCTGAAATCACTTGAGGCCGACGCTCTGTCTCAATAAACTACATCAGTTCACTGTTTAAAACGAGGCCACTGGTACGTTTAGACACACACACTTATCATCAGCGTCAGACACTCGTTCCTTCAACACTGGGACTGAATCAGGACCAATGAGGTGAATGAAACTTTTTAAAAAAACGCTGTAAGAAAGAGGCTTCATCACTCATCTTAAATAGCAGATAAATGTCTCAAATGATCGGTTTTAACTTGTTTTATCTGCTGTCGTTTCTGTTTCTGTAACATAGTGTCACATAGTGACTGTGAGAGCAGGAGACTGATGTCTCTGGGCTCATTGGCTCAGAGTCGAGACACCGATCTGATCCAACCTGCTGCTAATTGTATATAATTTAAAGTCAAAGTGTTGAGTGTCAGGACTGACGCCAACATTTTGGCTCCTAAAGTAACGTCTGAAAGATGAGTTTAAAGACTGCGATCATCTGAATATGGATCCCAGGTTGCTGTTTTTTTATTTTTTAGTTTTGGTGTTTAATTTCATGCAGGGTGATTGGCGCAGCTCCATTTATTGACAGTGGATGGGAGTGAAGTAAGGTCTGCATTTGTGTACAAAAATTCGATTGTCAGATTTTGTTTACTCTTGAAAAATCAATTGCCCCCCTCCCTCCGCTGGCAGGCAGCAAATTTGTCACGGCCAGAGCTCAACCAGTGATAAAGCACTTTCCCACTTTTCCAAATGGATCTCCTGCTTGTTTCCAAGGTCACTGCACTAACCGCACCAACCGCCATCTGTGAATGTGTGTGGAGGAACGTTAGTCTGAACATGTACATAATCTAGGAGGTGAAACAGAAAAGAGACTGTTGTTCTTATTCAGTTGAAGACAATAAATGTTGTTGTGTCATAATGTAGAGACACAGTCGCTCCACCGTTTTCTCCTAAACTTCCTGTGTCTTTTTAATCTTTTATTTGTCACAGAGCCTCGTCTGTAATAAGATTTTTTTCCGTCTCCCTCCACATGTAGGTCAGTTTCAGTCAGCTGACCTCTACGCTTCGACTGGCAACAGGAGGATTGTTCTACTTTCTCACTGTGCTGCTTCGAGTTGACAGATTCACTGTGACACTTTGGTTTGAAATAAATTCCCAGAGGACACGACTGTGCTCAGCTTTATTTGTGTGACTGCCACTAAAAAGGACACAGTCACATTGTTTAATGCTGTGGGATTTGAACGTGTGACCATCGTCTGTATGTGACCGTTCTACGTGTTTTCTGTGATGTTTGGTGGATTTTTCTAGAATCATCTTTCATGGAGTTTTTGACAGTGAAGCTGCAGCTGTTGTCACAATATTTTTAACGTAGTCGAAAGTTTCTTGTATTGAACTAAAACAACATCAGCCGGTAGATTTTCTCTGTGTGATATCGCTTCAGTGACGCAGAGTTTATGTTGGAAAACAACAGAAACATTGTTATTATACGTCACAGTTCAAACTCTACATCAGTTATGAGTCAAATATTTAGTCTGGAATCAAACTAAACTGTTTAGTCTCAGAAGTTAAAGTCCTGGGACTAATTGAGCTGCTTTATGTCTCCAATTATCATGTTTCTACTCTGTGAAGGTGACAGCGAACTTCAGACCACATGGTCACATGATCACATGGTCACATGATCACAGCATCCACCCTGAAACACTGAATAATCTTCATTAAAGCTGTTTGATTCTATTAAAACATCTACATTCATAATGAAAACAGCCCAGAATATTCTGACAACGGCTACTTCATCAGTGTTAATTTGTTGGATGAGAGTGAGAGATCGCCTGCAGTGATTGTATTTTTTTTCTTCTCGTTCCTTCTGTGAGTTTTTTTTTTTTTTTTTTCTCGCTGCGAATCCAAACAATCTTTCTCCTTCTCTGCTCCTCACATTCGCTGCCAGACACACTGGGCTGATGCAGTGAACATTTCATCTCACATGAATCCTGTGAGTTCGCAGTTCAAATACAGACTGTTAGAACACACACACACACACACACACACACACACACGTGTGTGTGTGTGTGTATACATATTTAAACACAACAATGTGAAGCACACAAATTCATTTACACATATTTACAGAATAATTGTAGTTTATTGTTTTCTATGACAAAGACCTGACCACACACACACATTAATGTCCTACATTCACAGTAAGAGATGGTGAACGAGACGCTCTCATTCTTCACGTAACATTTCACGATGTGACATTTGAATGCCACGTTTCAAAATGAAATTCAACTTAAAAGCCCGAGGTTCATGGTGCCAGTTGTGTCTCTGGTTCACTGACGATTGTTCATCTCTGTGATCCAGTCTGGTATTTGTTAATGAGAATAAAGGCAGATAGAAGATCAGTGACGATGATCCAGTCAACGATGTGTTTGTTGTAAAGAACGAGGTGGACTCATCGTCTGAAATGATGCTGATAGTTGTTGTTTGAGGGAAGAGAAAATGTCACCACCTCCTCTTTAACTATCCAGGGATTCAAACCAGCAGCCTCCTCTCTGACCTCCCAGCGCCCCACATGCTGAGCTTCTAGAAAAAGACCGGCTTCTTTTGTCTTGACTTTCCTGTGGGTTTTCCCCCGCTGAGTGCGTTCGCTCTCGTAGTTTGACACAGTTTGCTCTTTTCTACATTGCACCACATTGGACTGTCAGCGTCCACTGTTCCTCTGCAGAGGGAGAAGGTCCGTGAGTCGTACACCTTCACATTTACAGAGAAGGACGAACTATTTCATCAGAGAAAATAAATATCCGTTCTGTTAAGAAAACAAACGAGGCGGCCTCAGGGTTCACAACGTACGCTACAGAAAAAAAAAAAAAAAGGTTGGATTTCAAGGTGCCATGTTCCTCAGAGGGACAAGTGTTTGAGTAACCTTTTCTCTTCATCTCTTCTTTTCTCTTACATCTGCTGAACTCAGTGAAGCTGTTTATCAGCTACTAAAACCTTCCTCCCACCGCTGCTGCTGTTCTAGCTTGTGTTTGTGCTGCCTCCGCTGTGTTTGGATAAGCTAATGCTGTATTTTCAAAAGGCAATGTTAGATTGTGACTCTATTAAACTGAGAGTAGTTGCTTCCTTTTGAATTACATTAAAACCCAGTCGGATGGAAAATACCAAGAAGTGCGAAGGTGCTAAAATAAGCCTGAATGTTACCTGGAGAGGCAGAGCGACTCACTATCTTATATTTCTGTTTTTGTCTGAGTGTGTTTCTCCATCAGAGGCCGTGTGACAAGCGATGGAGCTTTTCTCAGCACTGATAGTATTTTTGGACTTTTCTATTTATGTTGTATTTTTCTACAGCTTCAAAAATGAAGCTTTTTTTCAGGACAATGAATCTCTACGTTTCGTTTCTAACTAAACCTCTCTCTCTCTGTCTCGTCCATCCACATTATTTTCCTAATATGAGAATATGTGAAACTATCGTCCAACATGATTTAACTGAGACTCATATTTCCCAGCTACAATCTAAACACTGATGACGCTCGTGTTATACATTCCTTCTCCGTCTCACCACTGGAGACGTTTCTTTGTTTTGTACCATTTTAAACAAAAGCCTGATCCTCCAACACTGAACCGTTGCTGCTCTGAGGTTTAGTGAAAATAAAAGTGTCCTTAAGTTTCCTGTTTCAGATGAAGAAGCTTTGTGTTCGTGTGCTGCGGTCGTGTTACTGTGGGTTTGTTTGTGACTCAAATCGCACCCGGTCATCACAGGAAACAGTTGCATTTGCATCGAATGATTGAGTTTGAAAATAGCTTTGAATGTATTGAAAAGGTTGAAATATTTTCTCTGATAAATTAACTGTCTCCCTCTCTCTGTGTTCCTCTTTTCTCTGCTGTTTCCTGGTGATTTGGTGTCGTCTTTGCTTTGTGACTCGACGTCGACGTGAAGGTAAGAGTATCCAATCATTTTTCTATTCCTTTTTTTGAAACAAACACCTCAGTTGAATCATTACATTATGTTTAAGAAATCCACACGGATTTGTTCCAAGTGCAGTTGCATAAAATGTGATGGAAGAAGAAGATTAAGTTTGTACTGAAGACAGACACCAGAGATCTGGGGCTCGTGGGCAACGTGCCATTTATTTCAGAAGCTGTTGCTCGCTACATCAGCCCCAGAGGAGAGCCAGAGGAAAACACTTGTTTTTGAGGTACCTCTGTTATTAAGAAGTGAAATATTCTTCAATGAATTCTGGGAAGGTTTGAAGTTAATCTCCTGAACCCCCGAGCTCCTCCACAGCCATTAGGAATCAGCCGTCAGGCTCGCTGCCTTTGAACACAATCAGAGCTGCTCTTCTGCTCCTGTTGCTGTTAAACTGGAGTTTTTCAAGCTCACAAACTGCAGAGATTAATTCATCACAACCGATTATCCTTCTGTCGCTGCCGTTTGGGTCAAACTGAATGCATGTTTAAAATGGTGACTCATCTTTTGGTATCAGCTGTTTTTTTTTTTGTTTTTTTTTGAAACATCAAACAGTTAAAGATAAATCAGCTGCATCAGACATGATGAACCGTCCTGTAATGTCAGAGAATATTTCACAATCTGCTGCTTCTTCCTTCACTCATCAACTTCTCGAACCACCGTGACGAGTCATGAAGAGGCTCAAAGATCCTTGAGTCTCCAGCGATGAATGGAGGTTAAGATGCTGAAACAGACAAAACTGAAACACTAAAGCAGAAACACCATCTGCGCTGGAATCAGTCTGATATGCTTTTAAGATAACACACATTCAGACCCACCGCATCATCTCCAACATAACTGTGTAATTTGCGGTGAAAAACGTCAGGAAGTCGTAAACAAAATAAGTGAAGCACTAAACTTCGTCTGCCAAGTACAACAGTCTACCCTCGACTCCAAGTAAACATGTGGGAGCAGCACAAACTAATCACACAGAGTTCATCCCCATCTCCTCTGGATTCCTGCTCCTTTTTGGATCAGGCGTTATTATGAAACAAATCACAATCAATTAGATGGATGCAAGAAAAAGAAGCAGCGATACGAAGGAGACAAACAAGAATATGACTTCTCTTTGTGCCTCCTCTCCTGAGAAGCTGCTCCTGCAATCCTGAGTCTAATCTCCTCTTTGTTTTTACTGCCATTGTTTTCCTTTGAATCCATCGTTCTTTTCTTCCCTATAACCATGTGTCTCAGAGTCAGAGTCATGGAAATGCACAGAAAAACACTTCGAGCTGTTTTAAGTGGGGTCGTTGGCTTTGGTAATGTGGACAAAAAGGCCTTTGGCCCAGCGACACATCTGAGAGTCTCTCCTGACAGAGCTTTGTATTGATTTTCTGAAGGGCCAGCAATGTGGTTGCTATTACCAACGCTGGCACAGGACTCTGCATTACTCCTCCGCACAATCGTAAAAATGTCATTCATGTCAGCTTTTAGGTTCCACTGGCTTGATAACAGTGGAGGTAGCAGCCTGTAGTCAGAGGCTGCTTCTTCACAACAGAATTAAAGTCAGACCCAGGACAGACCCTGGAGATGGAGAGCACACACCGCCTACTTATTAAGAACCAAAAAAAAAAAAAACAAACCTTCTTGTGGGGAAGTTAATGTCCCCATCCCACCAAATCTGAGGCACGAAGGGAATGATCCCTCAGAAATCGATCACTGTTGCCTCACTGCTGCATTGTGTTGCACTTGAATCGCCAAAGTTAGAAATCACACAGTCTGGTTATTGCTCTCAGTTGTTTTCTATTGTTTCTTGTGCTGAGTCAGGGAAACTGTCGCACCCACAATCCACATGGGCCACGGTGAACAAATGAAAAAGGCCTGACTTCTTGCAGTTTGTGTTTGTATTACACAAGTGACAGCAACAGCACTGGAAAAGGTCACGCAGCTCCGTGATTGGCTCTAACTGTTACAAAGTACTGGAGCTACAATGTTCACTGATATGTGATTGTCAAGAGCAATGCATTGTGGGAAGATGGTGCAGCTTTAATAAATAAATATTTCTGCATTTTCTGATGCAACAGTTGCTGAAATATCGAGATAAAGCTCCAAAAACACACAGCGTGGATCTCCATGTCCTGAAACCAAATCCAGTAAAACCACAGATGTGAAACTGACGGTGATTTGTGAATCCTGCTGCTGTTAAAGAAGCGTTAAGGTATAAACACAAGTCTGTTGTCAACCATGTTTGCTTGATTGACAGACGTCCTGGTCGATAACAGTAAGCTGTCGTGGCTGTAGTTCTCTTATCCCATCTAGTCCTCACACACACTCACACTCCTTCAGACGATAACAAGGATTTTTATTTGTTTTCATTAACTGACAGAGATCGCACAGTGAAACCAAGTCCAGGTCTCAACATGTCTCCTCTGAAACACTGAAGGCTCCGTCCAGGATTTCGTGCAGCCGGACACATTAGTGTGTTTGAGGTCATGTCTTGTTTTTGAGCTTGTAGTGAAATAATCCTGTAATTTGTGATGAAAGTTCACTTCAGTTTCATTAAAGGAGCCAATGTCACAGTGATACAGGCTCACGGAGTAAAGCTCTTTGAAAGTTTCGGGCGCTGACTGAACGACTGACAGGGTGACTTATACCACTGCTGCTGCTAAAAATACCAGTGCTATTCTTTAGTCTGCTGATGGATATGGCCCAGAGGTTTATCCCCCACATTTCTCCTTCAAAATAACTTAGTGGAGGAGCTGAGACACCGCATCATCATAACACAGCACAACAACGAGTTCAGTTTGACAACAAGCCTCGTCTAAAACTGACAAAGATCCCAGATCGGCCGCTACCGCCGCATTTAAGACGAGGAAACATAAACGCCTGTTTCCATAAATTGCTGTCTTTTCTGCTGAAGCTCTCGGGGTCGTTTCTACTCGTCCAATCATCAGCAGATGCTCAGAAAGGTCATTGATTGGTGTCATGGTAACAGGTAGGGAACACAGACCGTGATGGGAGTGAAGGACTTTGTGTGATAGTGAAGTCGTGGTTGTCTTCAGCAGAGATAAGTGGCTGTCATCAGCAGCTGACACCTGACCAGTCCTCTGAGACTCAGACTGCAGGGTCCAATTAACAACAGCCTGTATTTCAATCTGATCCACATCAGGATCCTTCTCTCTCTTCTCCTCTCGACTCATCTTAATCTTCCTCCACTTCGAACTCTCTTTTTATCTCCTCTGTGTCTGCTGCTCGTCAGACTTTCCTTCCTTGTTACTCATCACTCTCAAAACTTTTCTTCCTCGCTTTCGTCTCTAAAGTCACTTTCAAACAAGCAGATCTTTTTCTCTTGTTCCAGATCCAAGAAATAAATTGGTACTATGTTTCTTTTTTAATACTAATATTGTAAATTTTCATGTTAAATCTTTGAGCCGCTCTGAGATACAGTACAGCTGCAGCGGAACATTAACAGCAGCCACTTTTCATTTCTTTGACAAACCCATTGACCTGTTCCAAAGGCAGATGGAGGCAAAATGACGGCAGTAAATTATAGAGGGATGCTTTTAATTTGCAAGTCTGTTCTCCGCTGGAAAACAGCTCTGTTTATGAGGTATGTGGATCTTCTCAGCTGGTGCTGAGCCAATGACTCTGGGTGTCATCTGCACAATTTTAGAGGTGAGAACAGAGATCTTTGAGTAACTTTTCAACACTGTAGTTTTTGTTTTATCTCTGAGGACATTGATGGTATTATTATATATAAACCAATGATTCAGCTCATGAACAATTAAAACAAACTATTCAGCACCAACATTCAAATGACCAGTGATCTATTTCTATTTAAAATGTTGTTAAAATATAGTTGAATGAAAAAAAAAACCCATAAAAGTCAGTAAGAAAAGGAAGTTAAAATTCAAAAGCGGCATAAATGCTGGTGAATGTTTGACAACGACCCTCGAGGCAAATTAGGAAATTATAAAGAAACACAGCTGAATAAGTGCTGCCGACGCAGTGATAATCTTCAGTCTCTTTAACTGCCTTCACTTTTAAATCCACTTTGGTCTTGAATTGAATTTATCGTCAGTACATTCTCCAGCAAAAGACACATTTGTTTTGTTGTATTAAACACTGGAAACATTTCAGTCAGATAATTTATGTTGTTTTTTTATTTTTTTAATATTTTCATCACGTGTCAGTTGACAGATTCATTCTGACGCTGAAACACTTTATTATCCACAGAGTAACGTGCTGTGTAGGTGTTGTAGCTGCAGCGTCGGTGGTGGAGCCAGACATGATTTTATCACTTTGTGATGAATACAAACGTCTGGCCACAATAAGTGAAATTGTGGTTGTGGAGGCAGATGACGAAGCTCCTCAGTATTTAAACGTTTCTTCCTTCCACTCCCAGTTCAGTCCACAGGCTAATTGATGGAGGGAGGAGATGTTGCTCGTCTTCATTATACGTTTGAAGTTTTAGGATTTCTCAAACTGTTTAAGACCTCAACACATTTTCAACTTCCCACTTGTGTGAATCCAGCTGTTTCTAGTTTGTGTTCACAAGCAAAAAAAAAAAAAAAAAATGATACTGTCAAACATGAAGCTACTGCCTCAGAGCTCGTCCAAGTCAACAACAGGCAACATGTTGTAACCCTTAGACTGTTTAATCCTGTGGAGACAACATGCTTAAATGTTTCTGTAAAACATTTATTTTCTCCACTGACAGACTCATAAATATCATTATATATATATATATATATATATATATATATATATATATATATATATATATACCATTTGAAGAGATGATAAAATATATCTGCAGTGCAACTTATTAATGATATTGAGAGATTGAACATGACGTGACTTGAGGAGCAGATGTTCAGAAACGATGAGGGAACCTGAGTCAAGTGTCCTTTCTACTGACGTGCATCAGTTTACTGTCTCCACCTGCCTCCATGTTAAGCTGTTTCCCCCTGAAGCCCTGAAGCTCATTGCATCCTATTCATAGGATTACCAGGGATGCAGGTGTTTCCATAGCAACTGCAGCACAGGGCTATGGTGGCTGTAATATGTGTGTGTGTGTGTGTGTGGGTGTGGGTGTCAGACAGTGTTTGTGAGAGAAAGACAAACTCAAAACACTTGAGACTTTGTGTCCATTTTTATAACTGAAAATCATTGTGAGGCCTGTATCTCTAACGCCAACACAAACTATAAATCAATGTGTCGTCTGACGTCATCCATTAAAACTCCGTCTCCATATGGACCCGAGCATTTAAGCTGTGTTTATTACGTCTGTGAATATTGCACTCTTTGCATTCAGTGTATTAAGTTTCTTGTGTTGCAGCATATGAGCAGAGATGATGACGTTACAACGCAGCAGATTATCCTAAAGAACATGTTGCGTTAATCATCTTAGCAAACAGCTAAAAAGACACGTATTTGCTGAGACAATTACTCGTTTCCTGAAAACGCTGTCGAAGCATCCAGGGTATTAACAGAGTGCGACATCATCAGCGTCATCATGGACAGCAGCTTTACATTGTAACGGTTTTACTGTAGCTGGTAAATACCACTCAGCTTATAGCTGGACCTGCACCAAAACCCTCTGTCTCATCACGTCTTTTTCTTTCTTTTTTTTTTTTATTCCTTCCAACAACATTCAGACAGGTGACACAGAAAGGTGCTGAAGCATAAAAAAGACTGAATACTTCACACACGTTGAGGACCGAGCTGCTCAGATCTGCTGTGAATAACACGCTGCGACCTTCACACTTAATAAATCTCTACACACTTTAACGTTTACACTTTGACAGATTTTAGACACTTCAGACTCTTGTCCATCATCAATGTCAATACACAAGCTGAGGGGATTTCTCTCCACACACTCTTCATTTATTTTACATCTGTGTATCCAAACAGTTTTAGTACCAGTCTTATCAATGATGAAAGGAAATGTGGTGACAGGTTTAAAATAAAAATAGAAACACAGTGAGGAGGTGAGTTTACATTCATAAACATAGACCACATCAGTTCTAGCATCACATAGTTTCTTTAAATGTCTCAGTTGTCTGGTTCTGGTTCTCACACCAGAACCAGACAATCAGACAACAGGTGAGAAGATACAAGAGTCTGTTGTTCATTAGAAAGTTGTTTTAGAAAACACTTCATTTCCTTCCATCTCCTGTCATTTAATGTCACCACTCAAACAAAAAGACTAAAATGAACTAAGACTAAGATTAAAAATAAATGAAAAACAGTCTAAAAATATATTCAGCTGCCGAGACATGAGGCTGTTAACAATAGATTTAATTGGTGTCATTTATTAGAGTGAAAGTAAAAAACACTTATTGTTTTTATTGTTATTTTGTTCATAGTTTGTATTTTTTCCCTCAGGCTACTCTGTCAAAAAAAGTCCAAAAATATGACTTTGTCTTTAGTGACAGCAGGGAGGCGGAGAGGAGAGCGGCACATTGTCTCTCCCAGTGAGATGAATGAGGTGGATTGTAGCTGATGTGAGATGATATCTGCTCCCCACCAGTGGATTTACAGCAGGGACGCTCTCACATTAGATCAACCACCAACAGATAGGAAAAGTACCACCACTTTGAAACTGTTGATGTCAGTCATGATGACGGCTTTCACAGAATAATATGGTTGAATAGAAGGTGACAGTGATCATGGACAGGAGCCTGTGAGGGACACGTTTGAATTATCTGATGGTTATACTGATACAGAGAGATTTGACAAAAAGCAGAGCATCGAGGACACAAACCTCCACTGCAGCTCACTGGTTCAACATGAAACCGGATGTGGTTCAGAGGACGAGCCAGACCTGCTCCACCCGACCTCACAGAAGTTATATCACAGCAGAGAGAGACGTGTATTCACACCTAGACCTTCATCAGTGTTTGTCATTATCAACAGCGCCGGCCACCGCTGGTACACGAGCACACAACTACTCACCAGATGCTCAATGTCCACGTTATTGTCAGCAAACCTCGACGTATCTGACCACCGCTGTTTTCTTAAAAAGCTCATTTTGAAAATGTCTCTGCAACTTTATCTGAGACCAAATCAGTGTCATCTTCTAGGTCAGTCACTGTGGGTTGAAAAAACAAGAACAGATCAAATCAAATGATCAGATCTTGTTGTTTTTACACATATTTACGAACCTCGACTGGTCCGTTCTCTGAACGGACACCAACTCCACATCTGACTGGTTGAAGCAACAGTTTCAGCTTCAGCTCCAGACGCCAGCACTGTTGGATCAAGGCAGATTTCTTTCCCCCGGCAACACGAGAAGACGCTGAAATACGATTGGATGAAAGCTCTAACATAAACACACACTAGTGGAAGCAGCTATTAAATGAAGAGAATGGACTGTTGGGGATTTTTTAATTAATATCCATGAAGATATAATAAAAGTAAAACATAGGCCAGTTGTGTTTACATCAGCAGAGAACATGTAAACATGGTTCATGTGGTTCAACTAAAAAACTGCTGCATCAAAAAATAACATTAGTTTTAGATGCTTTGTGACAGTCTCTGGTTTTATTGTCACTATATGTGAATATATGTGTGTGGTGACTTATTTTCACAATAAACAACCACATTTTCATGAGTTAATTTTTTCGCCAAATAAATTTGAATGAGGATCGATTTGTCAGATTTGAGCTCATTCGTTGTCCCAGAGGACGACGACTCTGTCATCACCTGACAACTGTCTCATTATGTATGTTACGTTTTAAACGAGCTTATTATCATTTATATTTAGTTATTTTTATTTTAGTTTTTGTTTTAATTCAATACCAGCAGAAATAAAAAGGTAAAATTTGCACCACAAAGATACCTCATTTTGCAGTAGATACCCTCGGGTCTTGTTTAAATTACATCGGTATAAATGACTTTCAGAAAATAACTTCACGCTTAATGGCTCCACCAAACACTGCTGAAAGAGCAGAGGTAGAATATGAAGTCGGTATTAAAGAAGTTATTAGAGTAAAAAGAAGAAAAAACGGATGATGGGTGGAGAGAAATGATTTTCTGGCAGGTGGTTTGTGTCTCTTCTCAGTGCTGATTCAGATTCAGACCAACGTTTGTGTCTGTTCAGCTTGAATTTACGAGAACTTTGGACCTGAGATGGGTCAGATACGTAGTTCCTGTGGAATGTGGGTTCTGTTGGTATTCTGGGAAGGATCGCATAATAAATCAGAGAGGAGGCCGGTGTGCAACAGAAACAGGGTTAACCGCCTGACTCGCTGCATAAAAGATCTGAAGTGTGTCCAGAGTCTGAAGGCCGGAGCCGTTTGGAGAGGACTCTCATTTGGCATCTGTTTATCAGGTAACCGCTGAGCAGCCTCTTTTTTTTTTTTACTAATTTGAGAGAGTGTAAAATGGCCTAAAAAGAAGATCCACCCACCCTCACATCCACCACTGACTGGCAGTGTGTGATGTTAAGTGCATTCCTGTAGCTGTTCTCTGACGAATGGTTGTACATGTTAGAAGCTGCTCACTCATTTACATCCCCCTGAGCTGAGAGTTGCCTCATACTAGATGAAACTATGAAAACTGATGAGGATAATTAAAGCAACAGAGAGAGTTTTCTGTCAGGAGGTGGAGGTTCTCCCGGGGACTGGGCGTCTTACGTTCACTCTCTGAAAATCTCCTCTGATCTGAACGTGGCGAATCCCTGATCCTGTCACCGTTTCTGAAAACGGAGGGATAGTCAGGTGGGTTTATCAGCCAGACGGAGACAAAAACACCGACACTTTCTCTTTGTCAGAGCGGCTCAACTTCAGAGACATGATGTGATGTCTGCTCTATGTTGACCACTTTATCATCTGTATCATAACATCTGATACTTTATACCATCTATTACTTTATAACATTTATTACTTTATAACATCTTTTACTTTATAACATTTATTACTTTATAACATTTATTACTTTATAACATCTATTACTTTATAACATCTATGACTTTATAACATCTAATACTTTATAACATTTATTACTTTATAACATTTATTACTTTATAACATCTATTACTTTATAACATCTAATACTTTATAACATCTAATACTTTATAACATCTAATACCTTATAACATTTATTACTTTATAACATCTAATACTTTATAACATCTATTACTTTATAACATTTATTACTTTATACCATCTATTACTTTATAACATCTAATACCTTATAACATTTATTACTTTATAACATCTAATACTTTATAACATCTAATACTTTATAACATCTAATACTTTATAACATTTATTACTTTATAACATTTATTACTTTATACCATCTATTACTTTATAACATCTATTACTTTATACCATCTATTACTTTATAACATCTAATACCTTATAACATTTATTACTTTATACCATCTATTACTTTATAACATCTATTACTTTATACCATCTATTACTTTATAACATCTAATACCTTATAACATTTATTACTTTATAACATCTAATACTTTATAACATCTAATACTTTATAACATCTAATACTTTATAACATTTATTACTTTATAACATTTATTACTTTATACCATCTATTACTTTATAACATCTATTACTTTATAACATTTATTACTTTATACCATCTATTACTTTATAACATTTATTACTTTATAACATCTAATACTTTATACCATCTATTACTTTATAACATTTATTACTTTATACCATCTATTACTTTATAACATCTATTACTTTATAACATTTATTACTTTATACCATCTATTACTTTATAACATCTATTACTTTATAACATTTATTACTTTATACCATCTATTACTTTATAACATCTAATACTTTATACCATCTATTACTTTATAACATCTATTACTTTATAACATTTATTACTTTATACCATCTATTACTTTATAACATCTATTACTTTATAACATTTATTACTTTATACCATCTATTACTTTATAACATCTAATACTTTATAACATCTATTACTTTATACCATCTATTACTTTATAACATCTATTACTTTATAACATTTACTACTTTATAACTTTGTCACTGTGGATACGAAGCCTAAAGCTGTTGTGATGTTACTTCTCATCCAACTCAGCAGTGTAAGATTTGAAACTCATACAAATCTAATCTAACATCTTTGTCCATCCAGACTCTAGATGAGGCTGTTTGTGTTTCATCAAAGGTCGATGGGATCAAGACTGTTTGTTTGAGTTCAAGACTTGACTTGACTTTGTGCCACAGTTTATTCAGACTAAATCTATGAATCAACAACAATTGTTTTTGTCTTTGTCGCAGAAAATCTGTTGTCATCATTTGAAATGAAGTTATCTGAGTATTTGAGTTGAGCTCAGATTCGTCAGCCTACGTCGTTTTAATTGTAGAACGACCTCGTTTCAGTTTGAACAACAACAGTCTGAATCAACATAAATCAGACTCTTCTCGTTGGCAGAGCTGGAGCAGTTTGTCGAGTCATAAATCTGCTAAGTGCATTTTCGTGTTTGTTTGTGACGTCTCGGCGCGTGTGGTTTTATGAGTCCATTTGAGACTCGATATCTGAGGTGTAGGACGGCTGCAGCATATAGAAGATATTTTGTTAATTATTGTCTGTCAGAGCTGCTTCACGTTGCTTTATTTAAGATAAAAACTGGGACGTGAGGGAACGTGGTTGTTTGCTACAAACATCAGCAACAATCACATCATCATCTTAATCGTTTTATAATTGCTTTCATTTAGAATTAAATGCAAATATTAAACATGATCATATTGCAAATGTAATGTTTACCTGATATTTGCAGCCTGGTTTCATACATATATTGTTTAGTCTGTTGTTTTTACTTTAGTGATGCTCTGACTTTAATAATAATAATGATAATAATGATATGTTTTCTTATTTCTGAGCTTGATTTACATTTTGATTCATTTCTCTCACCATAATGTTTCTATTGTTGCCCAGAGAAAATCCCTGCAGAGTTTTATTCAGCTGTTCACAAGAGGAAATGACAAACTATTAGAGATGACACCAACTTCAGATCACCGGAGATGAGGAATAACAATAATGAGGTTATATTGTTGTGATCAGACGTTCTCACAGGGATACAGACGTCTCCAGGATAAGAATGTCAAACTCTCTGAGAGATGCACTATATTGATTTTTTTTTCCGCAGCAGTAATCAATAATATTCAGGGCCTGATGTTTTTCTACTTATTACAATACAAGGTTAACGACTGCACTGGTTTTATTAGTTTATATTTTTGGTATTTTCTCAAAATACGTTGATGACGTGAAAATTATAAAGATGCAACTGATGAAAACGAACAAAAATCAAGATGATGAGTCATATTTTCTACCAGCGTGTGTTTTGGACTCGTTACTCCGTCTGTGGATGTTTTATTCAGTTAAATGAGCCAACGTTGCGTCTTTGTATAATTTAAAAGCTTTAAGGCTGAGTCAGTGGCATCTTAGTGGTGATGGGATGGACTTATTTTTCAATCCTGCTTTGATAATATTTCAGGATGGAATTCATTTCCTGGTCAAACAAGCTGACTGGGATGAAACTAATACGTGTTGTAGTGTTGACTCAGTCTAGAATAACTGTTGTGTTCATGTCAGTGTTTGTGTTCCTGCTGCCGCTGCTGCTTTGGAAGAACCCTAGTAACTCATACACATGCATGAGGTGTTGTAGCTACTTTTGCACGCACAACATATTAGCACCGACTTTTTCATTTTGAGTTTATGAGAATTTATGACCCCTTAAATGGATTAGCTTTATTATCAGAAGAGCCACAAGTCAGAGAGAGCGTGGTTTATATATTCTGTGTCCGTCTCCGTAATATTTCTCTTCCAGCGATCGCAGGCCAGAATAGCTTAAAGCAAATGAACAGCAGCCATGTTCTTTTTTTTAATGCCCATCAAAGCGAAAACTTTGGCCCAGGCACGAGGCTTTTTGGGGACAAGACCAAAGAAAACCAGGCAACAGAGAAGCCGGTCTCCTAAATAACAAACTGAGCTGCTTCAGTGTATCAGAAGCTTTTTAACGGTTTTAAGTTTCTTCTCATCCTGTCTCTTTGAAATGTAAACCTGGTCAGAAGTGGGTGCATATGGTGGAACATGTTCATGTCTGCAGGGATCAACTGACTCAAGAACATAAAAAAATGATTTCCCCTTTGTTTCATATACATACATACATTCATAATTGCTGTAGCAGGTTTCCATAGAAACGACTATAAATCAGATTAATTCCTGACAGCGGACGCAGTCAAAATAAATGGCTCTGGGAATTGGGGCGCGCTCCACATAAGCAGAGAACTGGGGTAAATTTAGCTGCCCTCTGAGAAGAGAGAGCAGCTTGAAACTTAACCTAAAACAGAGGGAAGCAACCAGCGCTCCAGCTTTTCTTACTGTGTGAAAAAGTGAAACTCAGTAACCTGTGCATCGGTCTGCTGACGGGGCGGCAGATACCGCCAGATTATTCGCTGTAAAGACGACATCAGCCTTAAGCTTCAAGATGGAATGTGCCCTTATCAGCGAAGCAGATAGTGGACTTCACTGCTTCTGATAGATGAAGCAAGAAAAACTCTGCTCTGAGCAGAAATGTTCCACTGACTGAACCGTCTCCTCAGTAAAACAAGCAACAAGCAAAACCACACATTCACATTTCTGGAAATCCTCAGTGTCCAAAATGACACGAGTTCATCCTCCGAGCTGAATCTTGTGGATGTTTGTTGGTTTGATTTGTGAACGTCACATCGAGTCTGATGCTCATTCCCTCCAGTATCTAATGATACAGACTTGCTGTCTTTGTTCTTCTAAATGGAGCTTTTACTCAGACACTTAAAGATGATGTTTACATTTCCCCGATAAGGAACCTTTGTGGTTGTGAGATAATGATTGCTTCTCTTAGGGAAAAGGTGTAAATCGTGTCATGATAACGGCAAGATGTTTTATGGAGGAGGCTGTGGTGGGAGGTTAGGTATGCAAGATGATTTAAACCTGACCAAAGACCAAAGTTCCTCATAAAATTACTTTTTTTTTTAAACATAATCCACATTTTACTGCCTCCCTACCTTACTCAGTTAGATGCAGACGTGCCTCAGTCCTTGTTTGTGCTGCAGCTCTTAACCTGCGTGTGTTGGGGTTGACACGTGTTGCAGCAGCTCCTCTGGTAACATCTTTACAGTAAAGTGTGCTGTCTCAAAGCCACTTCATGCCTGTGACCTTTTGCATTTTCTACCAACATCTACAGACGTAAGGTTGTGTTGATTTGTGGAAAAAATGTTGTTCGGAGCCAGAGGTCTATAAAACTGAACGAAAACAGAGAGTAGGGAGGATGAAATGCTGCGGGGTTGAACTCAGCTACAGGTTGTGCTTATGCAGACCCCCCACCCCCTCCTCCTCAAACCTTGGCTGTTTTTACTCTGTACATCTGGACTCATAGGAGCCTGTCTTTGTTTCTGCAGCCACAGGAAGACAATAGATCCTCCGGGTGAAGCACACTAGCAAAGATCTCTATTTACCATGACAAAGCTCAGGGCCATGAAATGGTCACCACTGCCACAGGCGAAGCTTCCCGCCAACGTATAAATCCTTCAGCTAAACACACACATACACAGCGTGTGTGTACAAACACATGTGCATAAACACACACACAAACACAAACCCAAAGAAAATTCAGAAACACACACACCCTGTTCTGAAACACACCACCCACAGCCGACCACAGAAATGCAGCACACAGGATGAGAAACTGGAAGCGTTTGCAGACTTTCAAACACTGTTTCTTTTGTTTAAGTTTGTTTTTCTTCATGGGACATTTTTAGAAAAGCTTCTGCAAACAGTAACAGTTCAACAATATTGAAGTCATCACAGTGTTCATGTTGTCTGTTCAATCCTGAGGAGGATCCTACTGTAACGTAGGCTGCTGGATAACTTCTCTACTTTTACTCCATGTTGAAGTTCTTCTTTACACGGACACCAATGCCATTTTATCTTTTTGTCTTCAAAAGCTAAAGAAGTTGAAACTGGACCACACAGTGTTTTAGTTTCCTCTGCCTCCTGTTTCACCTCCTCGTCCTGGAATCTCAGCGTCCTCTTATAGCCGTCCTGTGGTTTGTGGTAAATACAAAGAGAAACTGAAAACAGTCTCTCACCAGGATAAATACACTGGATTAATGAAATATGCAGCGCACATTACTGAGATTCCAGGATTTAAATAGCTCAGTTTTGTTTTCATTTTCCTCTTTCTAGTGAAGCTGATACTGACAATACTGATTTTTAAGACTGATATTTACCACTGCTTATAGATGATCCTTGGACTGGATTGAAGGCAATGATTCCCTGTTGATATCCAATTAAATTGAATCTTGAAACCTCACACATGCATGATTTACAGAGTACTAACAAGAAACAAATCCCTAGTAGCTTTTAATGGCTTTTTTCCATGATTGCCTGTTAAATGATTCACCTTCAGAGTGGAATAATTTCAGCAGTGTTAAAGAAGACCACAATCTTTCATCTTCACCTGCTGTGATCAGACGCTGCAGAAACACAAAGGAAAGACGCTTTATGAAAATCATTTTAGACTTGTTTTCATAGACAGACTGTAGGTTAGTTTAATCCAACTTATTCTGAGGACGGTTACACTGAACGCTGACAGAGGAACGGAGATTTTCAGACCAGTAGAAACTCAACTGTTTACCCCTTCAGAAATAATCTGAGCTGAAAAACATCATTATCAAACCAAGAGGAAGAGTTTTAGGCCACGGAAGTTCTCCTGCGCCTCGCTGAGGAAAGAGAAATAAATAGTCATGGACGGTTACATCTGTGTATAATGTTCCTCTAAACTGTGATATAAACATGTAGGAGTATATATATATATATATATATATATATATATATATATATTATTTTCAGTGACATGTTCTTCATTTTTTGCTCAAACATCTTTTCTTTGACTTGTTGCTTCTAAAAATATTAGAGGATATAATGATTATAAGTACTTATATTTGTATAAAAAGTCTGGTTACTCCCCTGGAGAAATGCTGCATACTAACTCTTACATTTATCAGAACGTGCCCGTGAGTATGAGCAGTCAGATAGTGTGTTTCTCGCTGCTTTGTTGATAACACTGGTCAGGGGAGACAGTCCTGGTTGGCACTGTAGGCTGCGAACGGCAGATTGAGGAGATGAGGCAGCAGCTGAACAGTTGGCTTCAGGGGCAACGAAGGGCACTCCCATTTAAAATGTTGCCTCAGGCCATCACGTCCTGCATCCCAAGATGCTGCTGTGGACTCTTGTCTGTGCGTTTACGAATATATTTCTCTGCACATATTATTCAATATGGATATTAAGATTAGAATTTAGTTTTCTCACATTTTAGACAAGAATTTGCACCTTTAACAAAAGGCTGAGGATCGTTCATAGATGTGATGTGGAAACTGTTAACTCACCAAGCTTAAATGTCAAGTGCCTCCATGTCCTTCCTTTCTACATTAAAGTCACGATATTTCCTGCTCAGATAATTAACCATCACCAGATATAAACCACGATCTGCATAATCATCTGATGTAATCCCATAATACTGGACTGCAGCAGCACTTCCTTCTTTTTACACTGAAGTGTCATTTTAGTACCTGGACAGACACGAAGTCTCCCCTCGTTAGAATGACACTTCTACTCACACACCTCTCTTCTTCTTCTGTTTCTGACCACTGTTACTCAGCAGCAAATCATAGCTGGAATAAATCACAGGATGAACCTCCCAGTATAGAAGTCAGAACCACCATATGTGCTTGTTCACGTGGGAACTAGAGTCAGCCTAGTTCTGGCTGCTCGTCCTCATTTTTCAAGGGCAAGGTATTTTTTAGCATCAGCAGCAGCAGTGGGCTGCAGTCACCAACTCTCTCCTCACTCTTTCTTTGTCTCTTCCTATTCTCTCCTCACTCTTCCCTCTGTTTCTCCTGCAAACGGCACCGACTCCGTCTTCCCTACTGCTTCCTTATGTACATACATTATTTAACAGTATAAGAAGTGAAAATGCTATAATAGAGTGTCTCAGCATCCAGCTGGACCACAGAGGCATGTTATTTTTACCAATCTGCTTCGCCCCATTCAGATGGTTAAATAATGTATGTGTTAGCAGCACATCCACTCTGCTGGATGCAAGGAGCTGCAGTTGGGAATCATCAGTATGCCAAGTGTGTCATTAGGATGACACCATCCACTGACAGATTGCGGATTTCGGATGACTTTTACCACAGGATACTTGCAGTGAAAATGAGATGGGGTGGGATATAGAGGTGCTGCAGGGATCTTATTTTATTTGCTGTCAACACACACCCCTCTCCGTCTACGTTCCAGCTGCAGCTCACACTGTTTTTATTGAATCCTGGGAAATAAGACTACTGTTTTTTTTTTTCCTTGTATGTGCTAAGACTTGTTCAATAGTGTCACTACGGAGGAATGAAATGTCTTTACTTAGTTTCACAGATATAATTTGACATTAATTTGATGTTCTTATCACAGTACACAGTTATTCAGATTTAAAATGTGTCTTTCAACAAAACTGCAGCGTTTATGAGGATACAGCTTCAAAGAAGACATTTGTTCTCCTCTAATACACAGTCAGTTGTTGTTTAACTGCTCGCGAATATTAATGATTTCATCTTTAAGATAAAACACATAGTGTGAGTGTTTTCTGTGACGTATCAGAGAAACAGATCCAGTGTTAGTTCATCAGGTCGAGGTCTCGTGGCAGGTGAACGTTGGTGCGACGACCTGCTGCTTCTGTCGCCGGTGTTGTTGTGTTCACCCTCGTTCAGGCTCCGTGACCCCTGCTGTCGCCGCGCAGCCTCGGGTCACTGAGGCGTGGACGCAGGTCGTCCTCAGGTCGACTTTTTCAAATATTCAGAAATGTCGCTCTGCAGCTTTTATTCAGACACATGCACCTTCGTCCATTGTTCAGGTAGCAGTAACGACCGTCTCTCAGGTTTTCACTGAACATGCACATATTCACATTTTTCTAATTACTGTTATTATTTATGTTCAATTACAACCTTCAGCAACAGGTTGAGAGCAGACGCTGTCACTGCAAAGGCCTTTGACTGTTGAATGGAGCCGTTAATACTAAAGTCAGGAGTGGAAATAACTAATTACATCAGTCATTTTAGTGATGTGATGAGAGAGAAGAAGAGTGAAACATGAGCTGTTAGAGTTTATACAGACATCTGGACTGATTAAAGCAGCGGCGTGCTCATGAAGTCTGGGTGTTACCAGCGAAGTTAAAATTAGATCTCTGAGAAGAAACGCTGCAGTTTTCTTTCAGCAAATTGCATCTTTAATTTCCATTTGCTTTAAGTATCAACATATAGAGTCAAACCCGACCAAACCTAATTCCTAAGTACGACCACAGTGAACAGACACTGACTCACTTTAATCTCCTCGTTCAGGGCTGTTACTGTAATAAAAACAAGGCCGGACCAGAAACAGTAGGTTGATTTGTACATTAAGTCAAAATGTCCAAATGAAGAAACACTTCTCTGATACTGAAGAGATTTGAGAAAGTTCAACCATCACCTGAATGAGAAGAAGAATCTATATTCATTCCTGCGTTAAAACACAAGTGCATCTCCAGCTGGAGGGAGAAGCTATCAGCTATTTAATCAATGACTCCCTGGCCTTTGTTGACAATGACAAGTGTCAGATCAGGTGGTTTGGAGGAAGATTTATTCCAGAAAGAATTGGACAGCAGAATCCAATTAAAATGGAATCTGTCAGGAGCAAAATCTCTTTAGATTGAATGTGGGGATTCACAGTGACTCCCTCTCCCTCCATATCTCAGAGTGGCCAGATAACTTGCAGATCACACATTTTCTTGAGCAGACACCAGACATACCATCTATTCTCTGTGTGCACCCTTCCAACCCATTTATAAGCTGAGTCTAATGCCCAGCAGCCGTCCAGTGGAGTTTAAACAGCAGATTCATGCATTCCCAACATTCACAATCATGTTGAAACCAGACACATTTATTGGATGACAGTGGGGGAGAGAACGAGGAAATATGTGCCCAATGCACTTTAAGCACTGTTATAAATGACTTAGCATACATTTCACGGTGAACTCGTATTCCTCCTCTTCTCCGACGTCGTCAGCGCAAGTGGAGTTTATTTTAAGGCTGAGGCATTCTGGGAGAAAATCTGTGGTAATAATGACGTGAATGAAGTGCTGCGGCCGCACTGATTATACAAAAGTTACGCGTAGCTGCATGGCTAATGAAGTTGACATGGCGCTAATGCTCTCGATACACTTTCATTCAATTCAATTGTCATCGGCATAACGAGCTTAAGTTCATTGTGCTACTGTATTCGAAGTGTTCAACCGCCTCAGAGACACAGATACTTTAAAACTCTTCATGCTGAGTTGAGACGCGACACTGACGTATTAGAATTATAAGATGTTTTATGATAATTGATTACATGCACACTTGTCTTATTTCATTTTATAAAATCTATAATAACATCATATAGTTTGTGTGTAACACAGCCTAGATGTCTGAAATATTCTCACTAAATAAAAATAAAAGTCATATTTGCATTTTCTTACACATCATCATTATTTAGTGTTTTGCTTGTGAGGATTTACACATTTGAAATGCGCATAAATCATCCGATTTGTAAAAACGTGTTTGTATTTTGTGTGAAAGCGATGAGGTCATTGTAGAGGAGACTGGAGGGTGTGTTGTATGTGTTGTATTCAGCGTTGAGAACGTGTTCAGTCACTTGGATTAGACTCGTTTTAAAAATGACAATGAAAAACTGAACTAAATGAAACATTCAGTAGTAATCACTGGTCACATGATAACACCTGGACATGAAGCAACAGTCGCTGGTGAAGACTGAAAGTGTTTGATTTTAGTAACTAGTTTGAAGTGTGTGTTGTGTGTGTATCTCTAATTGTGTATCTGACGTGTCTTTTATCTGTCTCATTATGAAAACAAAGGATGTGATTTAATGTGTGTGCTGATTATATTGTTCACTGTTGCTGTAAATCAATCCTTAAGTGTCTGACTCAACAGCAACTTCAAATGACTGACTACATTTGCAAAACTCTGATAAACGTATTCATGTGATGAACATATTTTCATCCCTGTAAACATCTTCCATCATCTGCTCGCCCATTTACATGCTTTGTTTGTTTACATCGTCGACTAAAACCAACTATAAAGTGACTTTCTGAAGAAAAAGAAGTCATTTATATGTTTGGAGATCATTCTCCTCACAGCTGAAAGCAAACAACGATAATGACATGCAGCCAACTTCACAGGTGCACAATTAGTTTCCAAAAACACATTTACTCCCCAACGTTATCAATGAATTATCGAGTAGCATTCGCACAAAAGCGGTTTCCACTTGGTGACACTGTGGTATTAGAGTTTTTTATTTATTTATTTTTTGACTTACCTCGTTATTCTCCCTCTTTTCTCATATTTTATCTTGTGCATAATCATTTTATTATTAGTCTCTCAGTAGGCTGAGAATACGGAGGGGAGATCAAATGCAAATAAGTTACAATATTTATGAAGAAATGAGATGGTAATAGAGAAAGAGTCTGCTGATTAAACTTCATTAATGTGCATCAACTTTATCAGCTCAGAGACAGAAGAGGATCCACCTGGAGACGTTTCCTGTTTCCAGTGGACGATGTGACAGAGGATTGAGCAACACTTGATCTTAAACATCAGCATTTAAAAAGCAGCGTGTTCATACTGAAGGAGAATACATCTGGACTGGATGTGTTGACATGAAATATTTGATTGAGAGCAGCTTTGACAGAGTGTTGAAGTGAAACTGTAATGAGGTTACATTCCTGAGCTGATTAATAGAAGTTTACATCCAGACACGTTTGACTGAAACACACCGAGACGTTTCATTAACTTTCATGTCAAATGTATAAATGAAAACACATGTTTGACAGTTTGGAGTTTTATTGAATCGGTTCGACCAGTTACAAACCTTAAATAACTAAATATGTTGTTGAAAAAGAAAAGAAACGTCCTCGGACCAGAGTAGTAGTATGTTAGAGACTGTTAGAGGAAATGAACGTGTGAAATATTAGTTGTTCACAGTCGTGACTGAGCTCTGATGCTAACAGGCTAATTGTTACCACGGGACTGTAGGAAACATGCAGCTGCTTTAAAATGATGAATGTCATCATCAGTGTTTGACATCAGCTGTCACTACCTGATGTTACGTCAATCAGTGACTGGACGTCTTTCTTCTGACTGAACTTTAATTCATATTATTCAATAATTTATGCAAAACTTTAGAAGAAATCAGGATGAAATCATGTGAACTGCTGCTTTCTATTTTCTAATTTTTCTACTTTCTTTACTCAAAGGTCAGAAAACTTCGTACTGCCCAGGAGGGGGAGGGGTCTCGGTCTTGGTACAATAGAGTTTCAAAGTTCACGCGAGCGTCATTGTGTTTCAGAGACCGAAAGACTCTTTGAACAGAAGCAGGTCTACGAGTGCTGCTCTGTGGCAGACAAAGCTTTGACCTTCTTGTGGAGATGGACGAGTAAAAAGGAGAATTTCTCCTGCAGATCAATGTCACACACAAAGTACAGCACAGAGTGCTCATTATCAGCTCCCACCTGATCCTCTGTACCAAGAAGAGTCAGACTGGAAATGAAAACAAGAGTTGGATCGAGTCTTCCAAGGTTTTGTTCCGTAACTTTGATTCACAAAACCTTGAAAAGATCAGGATGGCATTAGCAAAATACCAAACTGGCACAGGAGGCGACCAAGGATATGACAGATTTAGTCATTCTGAATATCAGAGCAGAAAACTCTCCACAATATTCTTAGTATCTGCTGAGTCACGTTGAAATGAGACTTTATATCTGCATGTGACAGCTCATGTCTAATATTTTATTTTCTAGTAGGTTTTTGATAAAAGAATAAACTAATGAAAATAAAAGGACAAAAGAAAACAGAAATAAGAACAGTGTTGATGGATGTTTCAGTCTGGAGCGTGGAGTTAAACTTTTTCTACAAATATCTAATTAATAAAAAATCAGTGCTTTTGATGTGAGTGTTTTGTGAATCAGTATGCAGCAGCGTACGCTCTCTCTGTCTCACACACTGGGCTGTTTGATGTTTGCTGTTGTCTTTGATTGAGATTACCAACACGCTGTGGGAGCTCAGCCCAAGTTGAGAGCTGGATTAAGGTTTGTCTTTTGTACCTGAAGGATATCCAAGTTGCAGCTGTGCAGCAGTAATAGACAGTGTCTCAGTTACGAGGCCTCATCCCCGTTCGGGGCTCGGTGTCATCGCTCTGTAGAGTGATAGACAGAAAAGGGTTCAGGGAAGGTTACAACAAAGTTCTGTAGAAAACTCTCACGTGTCCTGCTGATGTGTAAACGCTCACAGACGAATGTCCTTTTGTTTGCTGAAGCACCGTCAGCTACTGCTGTCATCACAGCAAACAGTGAACGGTCAAATGGAAAAGCTCAGGAGGCACAATTTAACAAGCCGCTCTCAATTATGTAAAAGAGTTTTATTCAATCACAAGCAGCCAGTGAGGAATTCCCATCAATTATAAATCCAGACCCACATCCCGGCGGTTATAGTTTCTGTTTCTTAATATCTGTTCCGGCTCCTTGTTGTATCATCTGGTATGTGAATAAGAGTTTCTTTGGTATACGTTTCCGTCCATGTGATGTGAGAGACGACACGATATCCTGGAGAACAGGACGTGTCCCCGCTCCTGTGAGGGATGGTCTGAGGAATAAGCATAGAACTGGCCAGAGGCTGTGAAGCGATTGCAAAAGATTCAATTGGATTTAAGGTTAGCCTCTGTTCATGGATCCTGCCATATCCAATCCTCTCTGCAGGCTCACTTTGATTCACTGGGCTATATAAGTTGAGATGCTTGTGCCTTGGACCTACGCCACATATTATCCTCCCTCCTCCACCACAGGTTAAACTACTACATACCCGTGTGCAACCCACCACCAATTTTCTGTAAAAGTGCTATGTTTAGCATATTTAACCACACATATATCACTGTCGGATTAATTGCAAGACCACAGTATAATTACCCGTAACAAATGGGAACGTAGCTGAGAGTCCTTCTCACACCAGGTGTATTGTTATTGCTGGTGTTTCTCTAAATTAAGATGACTTTCTATGAATCATGTTGCCTTTTTGTTGTAAAGACAAAATCACCAGTCACTTTCCTCCTTGTGCCCGGTTTTGTCCTGGAAGTGTTTGTTTTTAAATATAAAGAAGACAGATAACAGTTTAACTATGGTTACATTCTGATGATAAACCAGGAAGTAGAAACTATTAACTGGAAACAAACACAGCTACTTTCTCCTGTTGTTCTGGAAAAGAGACTCTTGTAGGTTGTGTAATCACTTAACTTAAGATTCATAATGACCATCAAATAAATAGCTGTGCAGGACGACGGTGTCCTCATACTGTGTTTGAAATGCTGCTGCACTTTTCTACGACTGATTATATTCACTTAGTAATTTAACAAAAGTTCTTGTCTGTTTTTGATTTTCTCTGAGATCTTTCCCTCCTGTTTTTCTCCCATTACACCACAAAGCAACATCAATATTGACATTGAAATAAATCACCAAACCCAAATGTCTCCTGCCACGAATATCTCATAATCAGGCAGCAAAAATACAAGACAGAACAGGAAGACATTGACCCAAAAGAGCACACATCCTTAATAACAGGAGGCTGTCCACTTCAGCTGCCCCCTCTTAAAAAAATCACACGATCAACTTGACTCGTTTTCTATGATCTGTGGTGTTCGTCGTCCTCATCAGGCAGAGTGACAGAATTAATGTTGTCAGGTGATTATTCATCTGGGTTCAAAGTGTTTCTTAGAAAATTAAATCTCAGATTCTCCAAATTGTGGTTATGACACTAAAATTTAGTTTTGATTGCTGTTAGAAATTAAACCCAGATTTGTACATGATCTGTCAATCAAACATCGTCTGTGGAGAATCGTATTGTGGAAGTTTAGAGTGTGATAACCTCTGGACCCTGCAGCCGGGGGGATCTTGGAGGTGCCTTGAGGGGAAACTGTGACTGACTCCATTTCAGCATGTTTATATAAACCACTTGCTGCCAAAAATGCCTCTCGGGTCATTTAGCCACTGTCAACAATTCAGAAGAGGCTGCTGGCCCATGAAGGATAACACCACCGCTCGTCAGACACTCAGCATGCAAGCAAAGAGTTTAGTCCAGAGTTTTGTGAAAGCCATTAAGGTCAAAGATTTGGAGGAAGAAATCGGTCGTGGATCATCTTTTATCTCCTATGATCGTAGTAAAGTTACAGACTCAACAGCTACAGTTCTTATTCCCTCTCAGTTGTTAATTCAGAGTCTTAATCTGGCCTCTGCATCGACAGTAAAATGATGAATATGTTTAAGAAGCCCACCCACTATGGCTCTGTTTATTTATCTGCATGTTATTTATTGCCAGTACTCATACGCTGTGTTCTAGTTAAAATGTAACCTTTAAGGAACCACAGCTTTGGAGTCCAAAGCAGCAAAGAACTGTTTACAAAATTAGCTGCAGCCCAGTGTGCAGGTTTTCTCCGTGTGGTGGATTGGTTTGGGATTTATTCAGAGTTCCCACATGGCTACAAATAGCAGAAGTAAGTGAGGTCATGAGTCAGTAAAGGTTAAATAAAATGTGATCAAAAAGGATGAAATCTCAGCCTCACACGTGGTCTATGTTCCCCCAGCATGTGGAAATACTCTAGTGAAAAGTTCACTGTAAGAGGAACAAGACCTTAATGTAGCTGAGATTATCTAAGTTGACTGCTGCGGTGCTTGGTGTATTACTTCCTCTGCCATTAGTATGCTGAGGAGTATCCTGTAGCTGTGCAGTCGTTATCAGTTTGGTGAAATGGAGGGCCACCTCAGGGTCAAACTAAGAAAGAGGGTGGGGGTGGTGGTCAGGCCCTTTTGGCCTCATTAGTTAATTAGGGTGCACACAGTCAATTTCACTCATACTTGCATGCTGAGAGAATCATGAAAGATATTGGATTCATGCTGGAACCACAATGATCCTGGATGGGAGATGTATTGAATGAGCCTCGGTGATTTCAAACACTTCCTACTTCAACAGAAGATGGAAAATGTTTTCAAGGCAAACTCATGATCATATATGTGGCTAAACTTGGGTCAACACTGGTCTGAAGACATTTCCATCAGTTGCTCTTCTTCTGTTGCAATGAAGATAAAAAGCTGCTCAAGGTGTTTCCTTCTTTCATTGTATCATTAATAACCTCTGACTCTGACGGGCATGATGGTCTTTGCTTTTATTTTTGAACTCTTGTCCATTTTCTGTTGCTTTTTACTTTAATCAGTTTTCAAGGACCCGTTCACCAAATGAAAACAACATCAACCGTTTCTGACATCAAGTGCATTTTTTTACTCTGAAGTTTCAGCTTCACCGGTTTCATGGTGCAGTGTTGTTGATTTGTTCAACAGAAACTCCTACTTCAAAGGATTGTCTTTGTTGTTGTTTGAGTTGTTGGTGGTGAAGATTCCTGTTTCTTTTCTTTCTCGGTCAACATCTTGTATAATTTCTGGTGAAGGTTGTTCCCTGAAAAAGAAAAACCTATAAAACCATTAGCTTTACCTGCTAAAAGAGAAAAAAGGAAAAGTTCATACTGAAAGACAAAATCACTCCACTTCATGCTTAGTTTTTCATTCTTGAAAGTAGTTTGAAGGAGGAGACTGAGCTTCCAGCAGTCACCACAGCTGAGGTCGGTTTTATCCTGGCATGGCTCAGACTAAGAGCTATTTCGGCAAACGTTAGAGTCAGCACAGACCAGAATAGTCAGACTGGTTCATACTCAACTAAACTCCCTTCCTTAATGTGCATAAGTTGGATGTGTTATATACAGTTGGAGGTAAAGACCAGGAGTCACTGTGAATATTAAATTATGCAGTCATTTCATCTTCAGGAGAAGAGTTTGTTATTACTTGATTTTTTTATATTGCTAATGTGATTACTGTTTTGGCTCAGAGAATATGTAATAATTTCTGTCCTAAAACATATTAAATTTTCCTTTTTCCAATTCATACTTTGGCCTCAATGTATTTCTGTTAATTAGAATTTACCAGGGGATTTAACCCAGTGACAGAAAGACCCTGTAGGAGGTTAATTGGTGAGAGCTGAGGCGAATTCAGGTCAGACCTGTTCAAATGTTTTGGAAGTACTTTCCATGATCTTCTTTGGGCAGGCATTGTGAAAGGAAAGACAATAAATGAAAGCCTTGGAGAGAGTTTTTTTTTGTTTAACACTGACAGTCAGCATGTGACCGTTAAGATTTTTCCAGTCGTAATGACCAACGGCTACTGTATCATGCAAATCACAACAAAACAAAAATCACTGGCTATTACGGGTTTTGGCCCGGCCGTTGGTTTGTTCAGCTGTCCTTCCAACATTTTGGTCAAGAGAAGTATAGTCAGGGCTGTAATGGATTTTTTATGGATATTAGAGGATTCCTAATTTTGTTTAATCTCTATTTAACTCTGCAACAACGTATCAGATCACATTTTTCCATTTTGTGCTGTGGATGGTTCAATAAGGGCATGATGCACTGGAACTAGGTTTGGATGGTCTGGTGAAAAAATACCAGCGATGTGTTTTTTAAACCATCACAAATGCAACTAAGTGTTCATGTAATTGATTACGTTGATTATGTAAATTCATCAACATTTGTGTCCAGAAGCAACAGAGACACAGGCAGATGTATCTAGTTAGTGTGAAGCAGCAACGTTTGTGGTTTTAACTTGGTTTCCTCAGAGTTTAGGACATAAAGACTGATAAACACAAGGTCACGTGTTGTTACATGTTGTTTTATGTGAAGCATGTTGAGGTAAATGATCGTTTTCTGACCATTTCCATTGTTGATGCTCTGAAAGTTTTACTTTTAACTACTTTACTATTAAAAGTAAAACTTTATTTATAAAATGTCTCGTGTGTCGAGTTTAATCGTGCTCCTCAGAGGATGAACCTTGAACCGTGTTTTAAACTACTTCCTGTTCTTGTCTCTAATGAATCTTTACGTCTTTAGTCTTGACTCTCCACTGAGTGTGACGATTTCTGACGATTTCCAGCTGAACTTCGATCTTTTCTTTGTCTTTAATAATCTTTAGTTATTCCGCCCTTTACCCGAACTGATGTTACATGTAATCTTTTCGCAGCCAGATTTCATGCTTTAGCTAATTTTACCCTTCTGCTGCCCTTTTCAGCCGTTTAGCCTTTTGTGTAGCATTCTCTGCAGGTTTCGTAATTAGGTGCTGTCAGAACGAGAAAGCTCAAATTAGTCAGAGCAAAGAGGGACATTTCACTGCTTTGCTCTTGTTCAATATCCAGATATTAATAATGACAGAAGAGGAGCAGCTATTGGAAATGTGTCAGGGAGTTGTTTATGTGGAGAATGAGGTGAGACAGCACATTTCTGATGGATAGATGAGCATGAGTCTGTAGGAAGTCACCCATGTCACGCTGTAGTTACACTCTGAAGTTCTTGGAAAAAAAAAAAAAAAAAGCACTTAAAATGGTTGATTTCTGCTCCACTCATTTGTTCTAAAATATTCACTCCTCTCCACTTTTAGTGCGCTCAGATGACAAGTGAAGTGGTGGTGGGTTGGGGGAAATGATGGCAACAACCATAATCCTGACAAAGCTGTGGTGGTGAATGACTGAAAGATGTGAAGAGAAGGAGCTTAGTAGCTGCCACGTCCATGTCAATTTGATTAAGGCCTGACACCCACATACAGCACATAGAAACGGCTGCCGAGTGCTTTGTGCAGTGTCTTAAAGTACAGCAGGTTAATGATAAGTGGTGGAGACAGTTTGGGAATGTGCCTCTGAAAGGCTAATTTATCTGCCTGTGAAACACAAATTGGAAACATAATGCTCAAAGTAAGTTCTGAAAAGAGGCTGAATGTAAGTGCCACTCTGAATATTCACCATTCACCTGAAAATTCATTTCCATTTAAAAAAAGCAGACGAGCATGAAGAATTATTACAGCTAATATACCACCACCACTAATGTTAATACCTCAGTGTCACATGTACTGATGATGCTAATGCGACTCCAAGTCACTGTGATCCATACGGATACAGACACCACAAATTAAATAACATGAGGAATAGCTGAGCGGATCATAATATATTGAAATTCCTCCATGTGGTAGTTTTACATAATGAAGTAAAACCCGTAACATCCTGTCAGCTCGGTGACGTGGTTAATACTGCTGAGCTTTGCTTCTGAATCAAGTTTGAAAAAGGAAAAGATCGAAGTGACTTTGAAGAAAGGGGAAAAGAAAGTAATATGGTCTGCCAAGTCATCAGTCACTGTGTCCCCAACAAGTGGAAAAGGCCGAGCCCGTTTGTGGCCGACACCACGATTATGGCACAGGCCTGAACGCCTGAGCTCTATTATCGTGTGTGTCACAGCTTTCCTCTGGGACAAATTAGAGACTAAAGACCAGGTAATTGTGATGTCTTGTCCAATTGGGAACAAAAGCCATGTCCCCAATTTGAGCAAAGTTGGTGGTTTACGATCGGGGATTTTCACTTTTAAAAGAGAAATAAAAGACACAAACAACAGAATATTGAAGGAACAACTGTGTTGAGATGAAAGTGGAGGCAACAAGCTGCTGGAAACAGTGTGAGATGTTTGTGTGGATTGACTGATAATAAGACAAAGGGTTGTTCAGAGTACAGAGAGCCATGATGGCAGTGCTGCGTCAGTACTTATGCTGCGCTGCCAACGATGGATGTGCATGTTTTGTCTGCTGGAATTCCTGTTGAAGTGAGTCAGAAAGTTTCTTTAAGTCTGTGAGGGTTAGACCGGGGTTAGAGGGTGAGTTTGGTCCTGGGTATGTGAAGTCCACTGAGACATCCTTCTCCATGTGATATCAGGAAGTACAAGTCGACTTGACGTGACTTGACTCACAAAGCATTGATGTGGGAGAAGAGAGGAGCTGGATGTGAAGGTGAGTTTCTGTCTGACCCTCGGTGACACTGGATCAGGCGGCGACGCTTTAGTTTTCTGTGGTCTTAGTAAAACTTGTCAGACCCCGAATTTCAGCGCCAACATGATTTTATGAGAGATTAACAGAAACTTCCTGTTCTCTGAACTACCTCTACCTACAGCTAGAACAACATGTAAAACGTTGTATGTAAGAACATTAAACCCATTTAAAAGAAGGAAGAACACAAAAGCTTCTGTTGGTTTTTAAGAGAAAGTTACCAGGACACAGAGATTAGAATAAATTGGATCTCAGTAATCACAAGTTGTTTCACAGCTGATTTCAGGCCTTTGATCTTTTTTTCCTGCATTATTGAGATTGAGGGTCGAGGCTCGATTGTGTCACAGATACTGTTACGTCTTATTTCAGCTCCAGTCTCGTTGCAAACTCTATGAGGTGAAAACTCACAGTAGAAAAATCTTCCTTGAGTTTTTGTTTTGTTTTAATTCAGCGAGAGAATCGCATTTTGAAGTGTAAGTTATTTATTGTATCAGTTGAACATGTGTCACTTTAGCGTCTGGGCTGTTTTACAGTTTTCACCTCTCTCTCTCTGGCTTTAGTTGTGAAACAATATCAGAAACACCCCATAATATGCAAGTAAAATGGAAATGCTTAGATTTAAGATCAGAATTGTCTCCTAGTGTCTTAAAAATTTGTTACACTATTCCCTCCCCCTCGCTGCCTGTGGAGAATTAAAGAGGAAGGAGTCAACTCAATTTGTCAAGACACGGCAAAATAAGACGTCTGGTAGAGAATAAGTCTGTGTCCACAGAAGAGAGAGCGATATGAGGTGAACGATCTGGTCTTTGTCCTCATTTCTATCATCTTGACCTTTTGTCAGGACACAGTGATTTATGAGCAAAAACACCTGAAGAGAAAAGTCGAGCTTTGATTCAAAGTAGTTTGTCTGCATGTGTTGTTGCTGTGCATCCGTCAACAGCTCGTTGTAATGTATGCATCCCAGTGTGGCCCTACATGGCTCTGTCTGCCCCTGCATACTGTGTGCTCGCGCCAGCATGACTTGCATGTTAAACACCAACAGCTGACTGTTGTAGCCTCCTTGTAATGGAGCCAGTCAGCACCGGCTGCCAGGCTCCAATTAGCCATGCAAACCTCCCGATCCACGACGGGAGAGAAGCTGCCCCAAACTTCAGGTTTCCCTCAGCAGGACTGACTGCTTCTTGTTTGTTCACTTCACAAACTCCCACATCCTAAAATGAACTAATGACAGCCATGTGGTTTGTGTCAATGTTTGTGCTCTTACATAATCTGGAAGCTGAAAACCTATTCACAGTAGCAGCCAGTAAAGACTGTAATCCTCCTACTATAGAGACAGATCAGTGTTCGTATCTTAACTCACTGGTTCTGGTTATTGTTAGAAAATGTCACAGGCATATTTGCTTTAAAGTATCAAGGGATTATTGTGTAATTAATTAAATTGATGCACAGCTGCTGATATTGCCTCTGAGCTCACCACGAGTCGCTTTAAATGTTCTCTTTCATCTAACTTCGTCCCAAACTTTGTAAAATTAATAACTTGAATAATTAGTCATTTTGGCAAGTTATTAATTCAGCAATTATGTGAATGTGTACGTGTGGATGTGGCGTATGTGTGTGAGAGGGTGTTAATTTTGATTCTATAGACCTGAGACGAGACGCACACCCACTGTTACTGCTTCATTGTTTTTATGTTTTTCTCTTGTTTTTATTAAAACCTGCATGTGCTGATTTTATTTTCTAAAGGTTGAGAAGTTACTGTTTTACCTGTTAAGTTTGTAGAAAATGTAATTGTTGCCTGGGGACTGAGATTATAACCTCAGTGTTTCTAACATCCTGTTACATATACTTTGTTTATTAAATATTATGACACTCTGTGATAGATAGATAGATAGATAGATAGATAGATAGATAGATAGATAGATAGATAGATAGATAGATAGATAGATAGATAGATAGATAGATAGATAGATAGATAGATAGATAGATAGATAGATAGATAGATAGATAGATAGATAGATAGATAGATAGATAGATAGATAGATAGATAGATAGATAGATAGATAGATAGATAGATAGATAGATAGAGAAAGCACTGTTAAAGGTAACTGTGGGAGATCATCATCCATGTGGATTCAGTAAAATAACTCTTGGTGTGTTGAGTTGGTTTAGGTTTACCTCTAATTGCCTCTGTAGATGGTTTCAGGGAACAACCTGTCTGGGTTATTTTTTCCAGAAAAAACGAACAGTGTGCTCCATGGTTTGATGGTGGAAACTGTCATCTTCAGTTATACATTCGTGCTGACCCCAAAAGCTGCAAATACAAGAGACATGGCAGTGAAAGACTACAAGGAGAGAGAGAGAGTTTTATTTAAACAAACATTTGTCAGGAGCAGAGATGTCGTGCAGACAGAAATATTCTCAGTGTGTGAGTTGAAATGTGACGACTTGAACCAGATAAACTCCCTGTGTTTTTTTAGTTAGCCAGTGGATTATACAAGTTCAAACAAACCTAACTAAGGTTTCTGAAGATGTAAAACACCGTCATTTGCAGTATTAATAATATCGTACATAATATCTCAACAACTGAGGCTGAAATATGATGCTAACGTTGCTGCTTTGACACAATTATTGTTACTTTAATCAGTGTGTATTGATATATTGAAGCAGTCATTAAACTCCAGACATCTACATATCTAATGACTCATTAATCAACATTACATCATCGACGTCTCAACTTTAATCGTTGATGAATTGTGAGTTTAGCAAATGGACCCAAATGTTTAAAAAGTTTAATAATGTGTTGAAGTATTTTGTTGAAGTTTGTTTGTTTCTCAGACTCTAAATCTTTTGGAGAAAGTTGAAGTTTCTGTGATTTAAATCCACGTCCAGCCGAGTCTCATGTCTACAGCTCCGGTCTTTATTAAGAACATGCTCCTCTTGACAGATCTCAAATAATAGTTTGGAGGCGCATACCAACATTACCATAGAGAGAAATAAATGGTTATTTTGTTTTGCATAGATCAGTGTGATGCCAAATGTGTTATAAATAAAAACAGGCAGTCAAGCGATTTACAACAAAAAATGTAATTCTGAAAAATATCCAGAGGGCTCTTTCTCCAAAAGTCTAGATTTACTGTGAGTTTTCACCCAAACTCCTTCATCTGTGTGGAAATGTGCTGATTTAAATGATATAGGTGGTGTTTGTGAAAGGGCAGGGTGATGTGACTGTATGTGTGAGTAAAAAAAGACTCCTGAGCGTAGACAGAGAGTTTTATGAGTCTTTAGAGAGGCCTGAGAGTGAGGGACAGGCTTAGTGGAGAGATATTAGATTGGTGTCATGAGTGAGCACATCAGGGCACAGATAACTTCATCCTTTACCTAAGCTCTCCTCACGATGCCGAGCACTTCTTTTATATCCGTCCTGTTAATCTAAACCTCCTTCCTTCAAAGCTCTTTTCCTTCTCTGCTTCTTCTTCACTTACGCTTTTATTTACATAATCCAGGTCAGGACCTGCCGAAGCTGTTTGGGCATATTTTAGCATATTCACAATAAATTATTCGAAGTTTATATCCAAATTCAATTCAAGTCACACAGCTCTCAAAAAAAAAACAATGTCAGTATAAAATCCCAGTGCTACTAATTATGATCTAAACAAGCTTTTTTTAGGTGACTGATGAATTAAAGGTAAACAAGAGGATAAAAAGCAGAAACACTTTACTGGTTCGTTGGCTCATTCATCAGCTCATTTTTAGAAGAAACTTCTATGTGAAGATGAAAAACTTTAGATTTAATAAAGAAAGTGATGATGTAATTGTTCAAACTATGAAAGTTACTGTGTAACTTATTTGTGACCATAGTTTTTAGTTTATTCTAATATATTTAAATAAAAACAGTCAGAGGTTTAATCTCATAAACATTATATTTACTGAATAAATCTTTCCATCAGATAAAACTGTATGTATTTGGTAGTTTGTCCTTTAATTTCTTGTTTGTATCTCAAACCTTTTTCCACATTAACTCTTTTAACTTTTACCTGCTGGTTGATGGTTGAACCAGGTTGGTTTTGTTTTATTTACATCAAAGACAAACAGCACGTGAACGTTTCCCATCAGACGCTGGAGAATTAGACTCTGATGTTGTAATTTATTTTACTGTTGATCTCATTCCTCATCAAGACATATGTCTTAAATGTAGTTGTAGAAATATGTGTGAGGAATATGTGATGTAGGATTTTAAGAGGATGTTGACATCACATTATCCAAACCAAGTTGAATTTGACCGTCATCACATAATTAAATGGATCTTACCTGAAGACGAGTGTTTTTTGGATGAGAGTGATATTTCTGACTTGTAATAAGCTTTTAACAGAGATACAACAGTCACTTCATCATGGAGACACTGTACAAGTGGCCACTTAGAAACATCCTCTGTGAAAATGGCTTTGGGAGCAGCTGCCTTTCCCACACCGCCTGATCTCCCCTTTGTTGTCTTTAGTGTTGCAGATATGATCAGTTGATTTTTGTCCAGTTGTCTTAGTCTTAGGAGGCATGGATTGGGTTTGCAGCGTTGTATTTGTGATCTTACTAGATGAGGAAGGAAATGGATATGGTGTTTTCTTTGTATCTACCTCCAGCCTGTGGAAGCAAACACACTGTGGGTAGTGGTTTTCTTTACCTCTAGAGACTGAATACATGAACAAAGGCCAGGTCATTCATGTGGCAGAGCCAGTGTTTTACTGCAAATCAATATTTGTATGACTTCTTGACTCAGCCAGATGGGGGATTTTGTTCTCGCCTTGAATAGTTTATTGAATCTATATTTTAAACCAGGAAACCAGCAAAATTAGTTTTTGCTTTTGTTGTCCGTCGGTTTTCTTAAACTTACTGTGACAGTTTCCAACAAGTTTCCTGTCAAACGTGTTACATCCTTCACCGTCCTACTTGGTTCAAAAGCTTAAATTAGTGACTAGAGCTTCCTGTTTCCAACATAAGAACTAAACACAGAAACACTCGATGAGGTTTCAGCACCGTTAAGAAAAAACGCAGAGACGTCATTAAAACGAGGGTAATTATGGGAAAACTCTGCGTTTAACTCTCCACTATTGTTTGTTGATGTACTGCTTCATCACTCATGTGATTTTAGGGGGAAACCAGCAAAGTGCTAGTTTTGCTATTTGTAAACACTAAAACATAATGTGTACATTTTTACATTTCTAAATGCTGCGTAGACCAGCACACGCCCAAAACATGTCAACCTCACAGCGTAGTGATGCTGACTTCTCACAGTAAAAAATCCTTGTTGCTGCTCTTCCCTGTTGTCATTCATTGCTAGATGTTTGATGTCCATACTCTTTGTATATTGTATGTTATAGTTTATTTTACATTGTTGTTTTATATTTATACTTTCTTACTACTTAGTTTATCTTATTTCATTCTTATTCTTTTTGGACTTACACCGGGACCAGGGAATCTAACTCCGGTCACCTCATGTTCCTGATGCGATGACAGTAAAGCTCCTTGAATCCTTGAATCCTTGAAGAGTAAAGAACCGAGGTGACTTTGACTTCAGCCGTCTCTTCTTAACGTTGATGTTTCTAAACCCGTGGAGATCATTACCGAGCGTCAGCAGCTCGTTGTGCGGTGACAATATGTTTCCAACCTGTCGCTGAGTGGCGAGTCTTTCTAAAAACCTTCCTGGGGATCGTTACCGTGACTCAGTTGTTTGTGTGAAGTGGTGACACGCTGACGGCGCTTCGACGTCGCTGAAGATAGAAACCTCAAATTAAACCACGTTGTATTTAAAAAGCATCACCTCCCCTCATGTGTAGTAATGCTCAAAAACCTAATCAGGAGGTTAAGCTTTGAAAATCATTACACATTTTCATGTTTTTAACTGAATATGGAAAAGCTTTAATTTTAATTTGTTAGCATGCAAGAGAGAACAAACACCAGGTGTTTCTTTAGACTGAAATATCATGTGAGTCATTGTAGAGTTCAGCTGCTGCTGCTCAGAAACGTAAGAGCACTGGAGTCTGAGGAAAAAGGATATTCTTTGATTTATGGCATTATGCTCTAAATCATCTGCCAGGAGAAGCAGGGATGAGGAAAATAAGCACGGGAGCCTGGAACAACTCAGTCAGGTGGCTTTTATAAAAACTGACTGAATAAATAAATCTTTAGATTGTGTTACTGAATATACATAATGTTGCCGCAGAGGACTGAAGATCAACTCGAACTTTCACAGATAATTTGCCACACAGATGCCATCTGACTGTCGATTTAATTCTGTCACGAGGGTTTTTTTTCCAAACTGTACCAGACGAGCGAGTGCAACAGGGTCACAGGTACATGATTCATCAACAGCTTACACTCTGCAAGTGTATGCAGCATAAAAAAGAAAAGCTTCTTATGAGTGAATCACAAGGCCAAGGATGCCTTCTGAGTTTTTATGTGGTAATGCAAATGAAAAATCATAATTCAGTACCATCGACATACTCGCCTCATTTTAACACTGTGAAACCAATCTAACCTAAATGACTGCGCTGTTTGAAAGGCCTTTATGTACAATATATTCCCAACAAGTGAGTGGGCTAACGACCTGGCAGTTCAGAGAGGTCCTTGTAGAAAATGTAGGCTCATAACCCATCTGCACATGGAGATGTTGCACTCTAGTGAGCATAAAGATTTCATCAATTTCATTTTCAGCCTTTTGAGCAGACAAAGCAATTTCATTTTCAGCCTCGTCTTATTGTGGTTTGCTCCCGTGTCACCATTTGTCTCGATGGAACAGAAACTAATGTACATTTTTCTCTGTCTTCTTCTTTTTCTCAGCCGCCATCCAGGTCGAGATCAGCCCATCGCAAGGAGAGATCAGGTTGAGATCATCCCACTCATGTCACATGTTCAACTAGAGATCAGCGTACATACTTTATTCATCCCAAACAAATAATTAAATACCAAAAATTATGATGAAAAAAAAAAAACTCAGCAGAAATTTGTGTTTTTATCAAGTTTTTCCTCTGTAAAAGAAAAGGTGACCATCAAAGTTGTTTCTCTGTAACTTGAAGAAAATGAAGTCGCATCCAATCAGAGCACTGGTCAGTTTTTTATGAAGACACAGTCATAGAAACAGATTCTTTGTGCTTGTGGTATTTGAAGCCTTGACATTTTATAAAAATTCAGTTTTTCTTTGTGTTAGTTTTGTTTTGTGAAGCAGCGTGATTCGGCTCCAGCTCCAGATCTGTGGTTGAAATGCTCTTGGGATGCTCTTGTATTTATTAAGAATGAATGATGTGGAAAAGTTATTAGATTTTTTTTTTTTTTTTTTAAGTTACCATTGAATGATCCAGGGTCACACTGAGCCAACAGAAATTACTGACACCAACTTATTAGGTATTATTAGAAAGAGTCTGCTGTTGGAGGATGAGTTTACTTTAACAACATTTATAATGATGATGATGATTATTCACGTCCTCAATTGATTCTGCCTCGTGTTTGTGTATTATCTTTAAAGTGAAAGTTGTCATCCTTTAAACTTCTTCCCTCCTCGTGTCATTGTCAGTGGTGGGAGATGTTAAAGACATAGACTGGTTCGCCCCCAGCGGTGAGATCGCTCCCAACAGGCCAAACGTTTTTCTGAGCCGCAGCGATAAGAGCACATCGTCCCTCACCATTCACAACGCCAGCCTGGACAACGCCAGCATCTACAAGTGTGTGGCAAGAAACGGAGACATTGAGGGTCAGGCCACCGTCCAAGTGAAGATATTCCGTAAGTGTCTTTGGTTAAATTGTCTCTACGTGAAAAGTGAGTGTAGTTACACTTTAGATTCAAAGTGACTGAGTTCAGTTACTGAAGAAAATAAAAATGTTTTTATTGTCAAATCCCATAAAGTCACAAGCATGAGTATAGAAGAACCCCTTCAGTTTCTGAATGAATATCTTACATCATGAACTGTTGTGTTTTTGTCAGTTGTCTCAAATTGAAGCAGAAACGTATTAAATCATCAACCTGATGATACAACAGCACAAATGCATTTTGAAAGAAAAACAAAAAGACCACTGAGAAGTAAAGGAGAGGAAGACAGGAAACAATGCTCTCTTTCTGATCAGCACAACATCACATTGACTGAAAATCTTCTGCCGTCTCTCACTGATGATATTTGTATCTGTAAATGGTTTTGCCAGATAAATTCAAATAGAGACATTATGGCCACCTGGATTAGATTCACTGGCAGCGTTTTCTTCAGTCGCTATAATCCAGACACTAATTCTCCTTCTCAATGCTTCTGGTGAAACTATTTAGTGGAATATAATGTCATTTTTGAGCTTAGCTCCCAACACATTCAAATGACGTGATCCCACAGTTGCTGGAATATGAATTTAACAAACGACACATGACATTTAGAAAAATCTGCAACAATTCATTGTGTTGTTTTCAACAATGAGCTTTTCCACCTGTTCCAGTGCTGTTGTCAGTCTCAGCGTGGTCGTCTTTACCTCCACACACCACCTGTGATAACATGAAAACTACACCAATATAAACTGACCATGAGTGTGTTTCGTCTGAACGTGGACGTTATGTGTAAACATGTGTTTGTGTCACAGAGAAGATCACGTTCCAGATCGTGTCCAGTCCTCAGGAGTTCATCGAGGGCGACGACGCCAACATCGTCTGCGACGTGGTCAGTTCACCTCCACCTGTCATCATCTGGAATCACAGAAGAAGCAAGATCCAAGTGGCCAAAGATGGTGAGTCAGATACAAACATTCAGTCTCCTGAGTCACCTCACTGTTACTACACACTTCCTCCGCTGTAATCATCTTCGATTCACAGCCGTTGCCAGGGACTCCGATGGTGAGCCACCGTCACAGCAACACACAGACATTAAAAAGGTCTTTAGAAACTTGTCTGCATTTTAATCCTGTTCTTCATTGTTGTTTTTCGTGTTCGAAACAATGTAGCTCTGCCAGTAAACACGCTTTGGAGCTACGATGCGTGACACAAAACTAAGGTATTTAGCTCTGTTGTGGAGAAACTATGAGGGAGGGAAACATTGAAAATCCAGATACACACAGAAGAAGTGAAGGATGCAGCAGTGGAATGAGGTTGTTGTTGTGGTTCTTAATAAACCTGTGAATTCACTGTAACCTGCTGTGAAACTGTGAAATGAATAAATCAACGATATGAGGACGACGTCAGTGGAGGAGTGAACACATATTTTACAAGATTTTATTAGAAAAGATTTCACATGACAAGTTCAACCAGCAGCTACGTTTTCAGACGATCCAACTCGATGTTCAACCCAGTGTGTGTGAGAGCGGAGGTGGAGCTGAGGTGGGGGCCGGCTTGTGTTTTACACTTGGACCGGACTTATTTTAACCTTACAGTAACCCCTCCCTTAGTGAC